>CM045729.1:54466079-54746079 GCA_024760905.1 Plotosus lineatus
AAAAGTCCGCAAAACAGTGTAAACACAAAGATCACAGAGACGACGTCTTGACACAAGAATAACACGCGGTAAACTCGGAAGAAGGAGGGGCACGTTCAGTCTGTTGTTTGTAAACAATGGACGCAGCGTCATGCGGAAGTAGTGTATTAAGTCAGCGTACTACATAGGTGTATCTCGTACTACAGAGAGCACGCTAAACTCAAAATTTTGACTTTTTTTTTTTTTTTGTTACGTAAAATCGAAAAATATATAAAATGGGGAGTGTCTGTAATTCCTCCTTTGAGCCTTGAATGTTAAAACCTGATCATTAAATGCATTCCATTTTTTTCTTTCTTGTTTACATTGATCAACCAGAACATTAAAACTACCTGCCTAATACTGTGTACGTCCCACATTTCCACTTAAAACTCTGATGCTTTGGTAATGCATCAGTTCTCTTGTAGTGAGTGTGCTGTTGTTTCTAAAACATAGACATTGTCAGCAAAAGGCCTGGACTTCTTGGTACAGCACATCCCACAGATACTCAGTTGGATTGAGATCTGGGAAATTTGGAGACCAGATCCACACCATGAATCCATTGTCATTTTCCAACCAACCGTTCCTGAACAATTTTTGCAGATTGGCGGGGTGCTTTATTCGCCTGAAAGAGGCTCCTGCTATTAGGGAATACTGTTGTCATGTGGGAATGTACTTGGTCAGCAAGCATGTTTAGGTGGTATGTGTCAAAGTAACATCCACATGAGTTCCAACTCATTGCAAGCCCATTGAATTACCCTGTGGCTGCTGTCCTGTAGACATTTGGTACGTGTTAACCACTATACAGCTATGGAAAAAATAAGAGGAATTTATAGAAGGAACACTGAACAAGACCTGCTGTTTTGTAAATCATTTAGCCATCCTTGTTTCCCCCATAGTCAAAATTTCACATCCTAACATGGCTACGTGGCTATTTTTCCTGCCTTCAACACATCAGGTTTGGGAACAGCCTGTTCGTTTGCTGCCTGAAATATTCTTCCTTCTGACAGGTACCATTGTGATTTAGTAATTTAATGTTATTCAAGTCACTTGTCTGGTTTTAATGTTGTGGCTGAAGAAGTATAAAATTTGAAGGTGCACAATACAGAAGTGACGACAGGTCAAAGCAGAAATGGTTGCACAAATATTCGTGCACTGGGTAAGTATAGAACCACGTCTTGCTCAGATTATAACTTGAAGTGTTCTGAGGTATATCTCTATCATTGTACACCGGGTGTCAATCTTTTTTTGAATTTTATTTTATTGTTAAAAAAAATAAATAACTTTAGGCTGTTGTACTTTGTTCATAATCGTAGGATGTTATGAATGTTAAAGTTTTGACGATATGATCCAAGATATTGTCCTATTGGAAGGGTAACCTTTGCCCAGGTCTTGAACACATTTTTCTTTTAGGGTTCCTCAATATTTTTGTTCTATTTATCTGGCTCCTTTCGTTGACCACTTTACAAATCCGTGCTAATAAAAAGCATCTCTATAGCTTGTTCATACCACCAGTGTTTTGATAGTGGGGACAATGTTCTCAGGGTGAGGAGCAGCATTGGTATTCTGCCAAAGTCTGTGCTTTGTGCCAAGTCCAAACGGTTTCCTTTTGTTCTCTTGCAACCAAAGAATGTTCCCCCGATACGTGCTTGTTTTTTTTTTTTTTTTTTTTGGCATTCTGGCCATCTTCACATTCTTCTCTACTTTCTCTTTTACTTCTCCTTGAAACCAAGCTTTGTGTTCAGGAATTGGAAGTCCTCTGATGAGCGTCTTCCATCTGAAGCGTACATTTCTCTTTCTGGCAACACACTTTTAGTACGCTTTTTATGTTCTCTCAGAAATGCCTTCTAATCCTAGTTGCTGGATTTTCCTGGGTGGCATCCTTTGGAGTAGAGTGGTGGATTTGCCATGTACCTTAATTTAAAAAAGGCATTTAATAGCACTCTCTTGGAAATATACTGCTTATTAATATACTCTGATTTATACTTAAAAAAAAAAAAAAAAGTTGTCAGACTTGCTTCTTGTTCTTTTTGTAATGTAGAGTGGATGCTCCCTGATTAAGTTTCTGGGTTATTACTTAGAAGGTCAGTGTTTTAACATCAAGTATTATCCAGTTGCTACTGGTACGCCCTTGAGCAAGGCGTGTAAGCCTCAACTGCTCAGCTGTATGATTGAGAATAAAATGTAAGACACTCGGATAAGCGTGTCCGTCAAATGGCATAAATATTTTAGATGTTCTATGACTTTTTTTTTTTTTTTCATGAACAGAGTACTGTACTTGTATTGATCTCAAAAATTTAATTTGGACCAACTTGGACCTCAGTTCAATTGATTATGTTAAATTTGATGGTAACTGCTTGTGCTAGGACTAATTTAGAAAAGTATTTTTGTAAATTGTGAGTGATGGCTCTGTTCTTCGAATTCGAAGATAGTGAAGAGTTATTTCTCCTCACCTGCGCTGAGTATTTTTGTATAGCGAGAGAAAGTGCGCGCTGGCTGATCCCCGCTCTCTCGGCCTAGGTCCCTTCCACGGTGGCCCAGTTGGCTGAGATGGCTGTGGTGGTTCCTAGACTGACAGAAACACGCTGACGGCTTTGCAGCTATTCTTTGTACAAAAGTCAGCAATGGTTTTTTACATGCCCCTCACCATAGACAGTGAGAGACATGGCCTGCTTTTGATAACCCAGTTAGCTGCACTGGGAGGACAGTGACAACCCTGTGGGGACTTGAACCCCCAACCTTAGGATCAGCGATCCTGCACCCTAACCACTGGACCACCACTGCCCCTTTTTGTAAATTACTTCCTGTATAAATGACATTGATCCAATTAATTAAATAATCCCAAATAAGTATATTTTAGGTTGTAGCACTAAGAACGTTGAGGATACTGGAACTTGGGTGATGGTGAAGGTGATACAGAGCAGAATGCAGAGAGACCAGCTTTGCTGCTCTGAATATCCTGGTGAATAAAAAACAAACTTCCAGCACTTTTTAAATGTTTTAATCAGATTATTAACAAGAGTAAATTACCACAGACCACTGTCGGTCGTTTTTTTTTTTTTTTTTTTTGGGTAACCTCTTCACAAACTAAGTAAATATCTTGCTTTTCTTTGAGTTGGTAGTAAACAGGCCTTTCTCTACTTCTCGTTCTGTATTTAGCCCACTTACTTCATTGTTTTGGCAAGTGATTATTTTTCCACTGTGAAAGGCGATGGTACTTTTATTGAGTACGAGTGCCAAAATATTTGTAATATTTCATCTTAAACCTGATGACTCATTGTTTAGCAGTGTTCAGATGATTTGATGTCTTTCTCCTTGTAGCCTGTGAGTCACTCATTTTGTCATCCACCTGTTGATTAGTAGACATCGATGGCAATTCACTGATGCGTCATTTGCTTTGAAATAACCATTTGCTAATAAACAAATGTCAGTACATATTTCTTATAGCTTTTTGATTAAAAATAAAATTATTTGATATTAAATTACAGTGATACCTCTGCTCACGAACATAATTGGTTCCCAGAAAGTGTGTGTAAGGCGAAAAGTTCGTCTTCCGAACATTTATTTCCCATAAGAAACCATTAAAATGAGAATAATCCGTTCCCAGGTCCCCATAAAACATAATTTTCTACTAAATAAGCCTTAAAACTACACAAAAATATACCTTATTTTATGTATAATAAATGTGCTATTGTATTGTAATTAAAGAAATAATCTGTACTGTATAATAAAGTCATTTTATTTACCTTTGTGATGGTAGTTGACGGCTTGATGGAATGGAGTGAGAGGAGGAGGGAGTGGGAGGAGGAGGGAGGGAGGGAGGGACTTACTGTTTGGAAGGAGTGTTTGGAAACGCCTACTGTTTGGGAACACCCTTAGCCACACACGCACCCTTAATAGCTTCCTTGTTCTTAAGGATGGTAGCAATGGTAGACTTAGCGTACTGGTACTGGGACACTAAGTCACACAAACGCACACCTCGTTCGTGTTTTTCAATGATCTCCGCCTGTGGTGGGGTCTTTTTCGGTCCCATAATAGCAAAAGTACACTCAATATGGTCCAAAATGTCTAGCAAACACAAATCACTTCCGCACTCAAAGAAAGGGGGTGACGAACTGTGACGCCATGAGCGTGCGTCAGCTTCTCGTGGCCGCCACCGTGGCGCTGTTCGACCGCGTGGTTTGATTCGTCCGCCGAAAACTAGTTCGTCAGCAGAGACTATATGCTCGCAAATTTAATGTTCTTGAGGCGAAAAGTTCGTGATCTTAAGCGTTCGTCAGCGGAGGTTTTACTGTATAAAGATTTTTGAAAGATTTTTGTTTCTATTAGAAGCTTGGTGCAGTTCAAGCTCGTAAGACCAAAATTTGAGAACCTGAGCTCCCTTCTGGCTGATTTAGTTATCTGGTACCCTTCCATTCTGATTGCCGATGCTGTAGGAGTTTGAGGGCAGACAGAGTACCCCAGAGGAGGAATGAAACACAGCTGTCACTGTCATTCACCATGTGTGCAGCTCATCTGCACAGGAGACACGACAAGCCACAGGCTCACAAGTATGAGCATCAGAGAGGCATCAAGAAGAGAAATGTCAAGAAAACACCGCCTGGACTGCAACAGAGTAGGAACCTCCAGAGTTAAGTATTAGCTAAGAGTATTCACGAGGGACAACCTTTGTGAAAAGCTACACCCTGTATTCTGTCATCATGAAGAATCTGCAATATAAGACATGACTTCAGTAATGAATATATCCACTAAAATATGGCACCTGTGCTGTCTTTGGAAGGCAAAACATGCAGCAGCACCTTACATGAAGTCTGCATTATCAGACCGGCATCACATAGCCATGTTCTGTCTTCTTCACTTCACTTATCCCTTAAAATCCGGGGATGTCGTTGGGGCACCTTCATGGTGAGACTTGGGCTGATTTGGCCTGGCGGTGCCCATCCCTCTCTAGGTCGTAGAAACACACTGACGGCTTTGCAGCCTGCTCTTGACGAAAGTCAGCAATGGTTCTTTTACATGAATCTCTCACCATAGACAGTGAGAGACAATAACCTGCCTTTGATAACCCAGTTAGCTGCACGGGGGGGACACTGGGCAGTAACAACCTTGTGGGGACTCGAACCCCCAACCTTAGGATTGGCGATCCTGCACCTTAACCACTAGACCACCACTGCCCGTGTTCTGTATGCTGTGGTAAATGGCAGTGTCCTTGTTATTCATTCATTTTATATGCTATTATGGTAACTGTTAGCAGTCATGTTTGATATGAACAGGAATTTTATAAAACTCATCCCACTTGCATAAAGGTTAATTAAGGTTTCATTTTAAAATGAAATTACAGCAGCGACTACATTTGAACTTTTAACACGGCATTTAAAAAAATTCAAGTTTTTTTTCAAATTGTACAGCTTTTTGAAATTTTACTTTTCTAACTTCCTATTTTTTACATTTGTTTCTCTGTATTTTCTTTTATCTTGACTGTTGTCTTTTTCTTCAACTATCTCTCCTTAATAATGAAACAATAATGGTAAATAAAAAATAAAAACAGACAAGAATGCATGTGTTAATGTTATTTAAGTGTCGTATAAGGTAAAGAAAAGCAATTGGCAGTGCTGCATGTATTTTCAAATACTTATTTCTCATAAAGTAGCATTTTGCTTTTAATCAGGTTATTTTAAAATGTTTTGTGCATCATCAACAGTGATCCCATAGAAAAGCAAAAAATAAAATAATAATAATAATAATAATGCAACCACTGTATGGTACTTTACCGTAGTAATTTGTCCAGGCCTGGAAAACTGATCCAAAACAAGGTGGGAAACAACTGGGTTGTTAATTGTGTATCAATCATTCTGACTTAATTTTTACATTTAAAGTCAAAATATACTAATCATTTAATAATTGTATAAATACTATAATGTTAGCCCTCCAATTCCAAATGTGTCCAAAATTGAGAACTATATAATCTCCAAATTATTGTCTTCTTCTTCTTCTCCTACTCCTTTTGGCTTATCCCTTCAGGGGTCGCCACAGCAAATCATCTGCCTCCATCTCACCCTATCCTCTGCCTCTTCTTCTCTTACACCAACTACCTTCATGTCCTCCTTCACCACATCCATAAATCTTCTCTTTGGTCTTCCTCGAGGCGTTCTGCCTGGTAGTTCCAGCCTCAGCATCCTACTACCAATATACTCACTACCCCTCCTCTGTACATGTCCAAACCATCTCAATCTAGCCTCTCTGACTTTGTCTCCAAAACCTCTTACATGTGCTGTCCCTCAGATGTACTCATTCCTGATCCTATCCATCCTCGTTACTCCCAAAGAGAACCTCAACATTTTCATCTCTACTACCTCCAGCTCTGCCTCCTGTCTTTCTCCAGGGCCACTGATTCTAAACCATACAACATCGCTGGCCTCAACACTGTCTTGTACACTTTTCCTTTCATTCTTGCTGATACCCTCCTATCACACATCACAGCGGACACTTTTCTCCAACCATTCCAGCCTGCCTGCACACGTTTCTTCACCTCTTTTCCACACTCTCCACTGCTCTGGATTGTTGAGCCTTCTTCTTCTTCTTCTTCTTTTACTTTCGGCTGCTCCCTTCAGGGGTCGCCACAGCAAATCATCCGCCTCCACCTCACCCTGTCCTCCGCATCTTCTTTTCTGACTCCAACGACCTTCATGTCTTCCTTCACCACGTCCATATATCTCTTCTTCGGTCTTCCTCGAGGCCTTCTGCCTGGTAGTTCCAACCTCAGCATCCTACTGCCAATATACTCACTATCCCTCCTCTGTACATGTCCAAACCATCTCAATCTAGCCTCTCTGACTTTGTCTCCAAAACATCTTACGTGGGCTGTCCCTCTGATATACTCATTTCTGATCCTATCCATCCTCGTTACTCCCAGGGAGAACCTCAACATTTTCATCTCCGCTACCTCCAGCTCTGCCTCCTGCCTTTTCCTCAGCGCCACTGTTTCTAAGCCATACAACATCGCTGGCCTCACCACCATCTTGTACACTTTTCCCTTCATTCTTGCTGACACTCTCCTATCGCACATCACAATCGGATACTTTTCTCCAACCATTCCAGCCTGCCTGCACACGCTTCTTCACCTCTTTTCCACACTCTCCATTGCTCTGGATTGTTGAGCCTAAGTACTTAAAATCCTCCACCTTCGTTATCTCTGCTCCCTGTAACATCACCGTTCCTCCTGGGTCCTTCTCATTCACACACATGTATTCTGATTTTCTGAGGCTAACCTTCATTCCTCTCCTTTCCAGGGCATACCTCCACCTCTCTAGATTTTCCTGCACTTGTTCTCTGCTCTCACTACAGATCACGATGTCATCTGCAAACATCATAGTCCATGGAGATTCTTGTCTCACCTCGTCTGTCAGCCTGTCCATCACCATAGCAAACAAGAAGGGGCTCAGAGCTGACCCTTGATGCAGTCCCACCTCCACCTTGAATTCGTCGGTCACACCGACAGCACACCTCACCACTGTCTCTTATCTCTCATACATGTCCTGCACCACTCTAACATACTTCTCTGCCACTCCAGACTTCCTCATGCAATACCACAATTCTTCTCTTGGCACCCTGTCATATGCTTTTTCCAGATCCACAAAGGCACAATGTAGCTCCCTCTGACCTTCTCTGTACTTCTCTATTAACATCCTCAAGGCAAACATTGCATCTGTGGTGCTCTTTCTTGGCATGAAACCAAACTGTTGTTCACAAATGCTGACCTCTGCCCTTAGTCTAGCTTCCACTATTCTTTCCCATAACTTCATCGTATGGCTCATCAACTTTATCCCTCTGTAGTTGCTGCAACTCTGCACGTCTCCCTTGTTCTTAAAAATGGGCACCAGCACACTTCTCCTCCACTCCTCCGGCATCTGCTCACTCTCTAGTACCTTGTTGAATGTTCTTGTCAGAAAATCTACTGCTACCTCTCCTAGACACTTCCATACCTCCACAGGTATATCATCAGGACCAACTGCCTTTCCATTCTTCATCCTCTTCAATGCCCTTCTCACTTCACCCTTACTGATCTTTGCTACATCCTGCTCCTCAATGGTTACCTCTTCTACTCTTTTTTCTCTCTCATTTTCCTCATTCATCAGCTCTTCAAAGTACTCTTTCCATCTTCCCAGCACACTTCTGTCATTAGTCAATACAGTTCCCTCTCTGTCCTTTATCAATCTAACTTGCTGCACGTCCTTCCCATCTCTATTTCTCTGCTGTGCCAACCTGTATAGATCATTTTCTCCCTCTTTACTATCCAACCTATCATACAAGTCATCATACACCCTCTGTTTGGCCTTAGCCACTGCTACTTTCGCCTTACGCTGTGTCTCCCTGTACTCCTGTTTACTCTCTTCGGTCCTCTCAATGTCCCACTTCTTCTTGGCTAACCTTTTCCTTTGTACACACTCCTGCACTTCCTCATTCCACCACCAAGTCTTCTTATCTACTTTCCTTCCAGAGGACACACCAAGTACTCTCCTACCTGTGTCCCTGATCACATTTGCTGTGGTTGTCCAGTCATTTGGAAGCACTTCCTGGCCACCCAAAGCCTGTTTCAACTCCTCCTTGAAGACAACACGACACTCTTCCTTTTTCAGCTTCCACCACTTTGTCTTCTGCTCTGCCTTTGCCTTTTTCACCTTTCTCACCATCAGAGTCATCCTGCACACCACCATCCTATGCTGTTTGGCAACACTCTCACCCACGATGACTTTGCAGTCACTGACTTCCTTCAAATTAGATCGCCTACACAAGATGTAGTCTACCTGTGTGCGCCTACCTCCGCTTTCATAAGTCACCCTATGCTCCTGTTTCTTCTCAAAGAAAGTATTCACCACAGCCATTTCCATTCTTTTTGCAAAATCTATCAACATCTGTCCTTCTGCGTTCCTGTCCTGGATACCAAACCTGCCCATCACTTCCTCGTCCCCTCTGTTGCCTGCCCCAACATGTCCATTGAAGTCTGCACCTATGACCACTCTTTCACCTCTGGGGGTCCTCTGCATCACTTCATCTAAGTCACTCCAGAATCTCTCCTTCTCTTCTAGCTCACATCCTGCCTGTGGGGCATAAGCACTAACAACATTGAGCATTACACCTTCAATTTCTAACTTGAGATTCATCACTCTGTCTGACACTCTTTTCACTTTTAGAACATTCCTGACAAACTCCTCCTTCAAGATGACTCCGACTCCATTTCTCTTCCCATCCACACCGTGATAAAATAGCTTAAACCCTGCTCCTAAGCTTTTAGCTTTGCTACCTTTCCACCTGGTCTCCTGAACACACAGTATGTCCACCTTCCTCCTCTGCATCATGTCAACCAGCTCTCTACCTTTTCTGTGCATAGTTCCAACATTCAAAGTCCCCACTCTCAGTCCTAGACTCATGCCTTTCCTCTTCTCTCTCTGCCTACGGACACGCCTCCCACCTCTCCTTCTTCGACGTCTTCGACCAACAGTAGTCCAATTTCCATCAGCACCCTGTTGATTGACAGCACTGATGGCGGTCGTTGTTAACCCGGGCCTCGACCGATCCGGTATGGAGATAATAAATCCTCCACCTTCTTTATCTCTGCACCCTGTAACCTCACCATTCCTCTTGGGTCCTTGTCATTCATACACATGTATTCTGTCTTACTGAGGCTAACCTTCATTCTCCTCTTTTCCAGGGCATACCTCCACCTCTCTAGATTTTCCTGTACTTGTTCTCTGCTCTCACTACAGATCACAATGTCATCTGCAAACATCATAGTCCATGGGGAATCTTGTCTCACCTCGTCTGTCAGCCTGTCCATCACCATAGCAAACAAGAAGGGGCTCAGAGCTGACCCTTGATGCAGTCCCACCTCCACCTTGAACTCTTCTGTCACACCAACAGCACACCTCACCACTGTCTTACATCTCTCATACATGTCCTGCACCACTCTAACATACTTCTCTGCCACTCCAGACTTTCTGATGCTATACTACAGTTCCTCTCTCGGCACCCTGTCATATGCTTTCTCTAGATCCACAAAGGCACAATGCAGCTCCTTCTGACCTTCTCTGTACTTCTCTATTAACATCCTCAAGGCAAACACTGCATCTGTGGTGCTCGTTCTTGGCATGAAACAAAACTGTTGTTCACAAATGCTGACCTCTGCCCTTAGTCTAGCTTCCACTATTCTTTCCCATAACTTCATCGTATGGCTCATTAACTTTATCCTTCTGTAGTTGCCACAACTCTGCACATCTTCCTTGTTCTTAAAAATGGGCACCAGCACACTTCTCCTCCATTCCTCTAGCATCCTCTGACTCTCTAAGATCTTGTTGAATGTTCTTGTCAGGAAATCTACTGCTACCTCTCCTAGACACTTCCATACCTCCACCGGTATGTCATCAGGACCAACTGCCTTTCCACTCTTCATCCTCTTCAATGCCTTCCTCACTTGACTCTTACTAATCTTTGCTACTTCCAGGTCCTCAACAGTCACCTCTTCTACTCTTTTTTTTCTCTCATTTTCCTCATTCATCAGCTCTTCAAAGTTCTCTTTTCATCTTCCCAGCACACTTCTGTCATCAGTCAATACATTTCCCTCTCTGTCCTTAATCACTCTAACTTGCTGCACATCCTTCCAATCTCTACTTCTCTGCTGTGCTAACCTGTATAAATCATTTTCTCCCTCTTTACTTTCCAACCGAGCATACAAGTCATCATACGCCCTTTGTTTGGCCTTTGATACCGCTACCTTCACCTTACGCTGTATCTCCCTGTACTCCTGTTTACTCTCTTCGGTCCTCTCAATATCCCACTTCTTTTTAGCTAACCTCTTCCTTTGTACACACTCCTGCACTTCCTCATTCCGCCACCAAGTCTGCTTATCTCCTCTCCTTCCAGATGACACACCAAGTATTCTCCTACCTGTCTCCCTGATCACATTAGCTGTAGTTGTCCACCCATCTGGCAGCACTTTCTGACCACCCAAAGCCATTTTCAACTCCTCCTTGAAGACAACCCAACACTCTTCCTTTTTCAACTTCCACCACTTTGTCTTCTGCTCTGCCTTTGCTTTCTTCACCTACCTGACCATCAGCATCATCCTGCACACTACCATCCTATGCTGTTTGGGTACACTCTCACCCGCTACTACTTTGCAGTCACTGACTTCCTTCAAATTAAATCGCCTGCACAAGATGTAGTCTACTTGTGTCCTCCTACCTCCGCTTTTATAAGTCATCCTATGCTCCTGTCTCTTCTGGAAGAAAGTATTTACCACAGCCATTTCCATCCTTTTTGCAAACAAAATTTATCAACATCTGTCCTTCTGTGTTCCTGTCCTGGACACCAAACCTGCCCATCACTTCCTCGTCCCCTCTGTTCCTTGCACCAACATGTCCATTGAAGTCTGCACCAATGACCACTCTTTCACCTCTGTGGGTACTCTGCATCACTTCATCTAAGTCACTCCAGAATCTCTCCTTCTCTTCTAGCTTAGATCCTGCCTGTGGGGCATAAGCACTAACAACGTTGAACATCACGCCTTCAATTTCTAACTTGAGACTCATCACTCTGTCTGACACTCTTTTCACTTCTAGAACATTCCTGACAAACTCCTCCTTCAAGATGACTCCTATTCCATTTCTCTTCCTATCTACACCATGAAAAAACAGCTTCAACCCTGCTCCTAAGCTTCTAGCCTTGCTACCTTTCCACCTGGTCTCCTGAACACACAGTATGTCCACCTTCCTCCTCTGCATCATGTCAGCCAGCTCTCTCGCTTTTTCTTTCATAGTTCCAGCATTCAAAGTTCCTACTTTCAGTCCTAGACTTATGCCTTTCCTCTTCTCTCTCTGCCTATGGACACGCCTCCCGCCTCTCCTTCTTTGACGTCTTCGACCAACAGTAGTCCAATTTCCACCAGCACCCTGTTGGTTAACAGCACGGGCTTAGGACCGGCGTGAGGGAGAGACACTGGTTTGCGTGAAATCATGATATTATACCTGCAGTCAAATATAATATGGTTGTGTCAGTCTCACTGTGCCATTTTCATTGAAAATGCTACCAAAATTAGTTAAAGCAATTAAAAAGTACAGTCGGCCCTCTATTTACGAAATTAAATCCATTCCCAGAGCCTTTTTTGAAACCTGGAGTTTTCATAAGTAGAGGCGCATTTTACATGTAAAACGCATGATTCGTTCCAAGGCTCCCAAGACACCAATTTTGTATGAAATATGTGTTAAAAATAAAAGAAAATAATTTATTAACCCATATAAATATTTTATTAACATGTTTAACCATTTTATTAACATATTGATTAATTAAACCATTATTAAACATTTTTTATTAACGCACATACACACACAACACACTCTCTCTCTCTCTCTCTCTCTCTCTCTCTCTCTCTCTCTCTCTCTCTGTTTCTTTCTGTCTCTCTTTCACACACAAACACACACACAAATCTCTCTCTCTCTCTCTCTCTCTCTCTCTCTCTCTCTGTGGTGTGTTCTGCCGAATGCAGGCTCCGCTCACACACAGCGCGCAGCTGACGGAGCAATTGTATTTAAATGTTTAAATGGATGGTATGTTGTATTTAAAGCGGAATTCAGTACCTGTTTGAAAGATCAGAGGTCCTGATTCAATATTAACTTGCTTCCTTGCGAGATCGGAGGTCTTGTCCCATGGAGCACTCTGTTTTCCTTCTGCTTCAATATCGTTCCGAAATAATCACCTCGGTCACTGTATTTTCTGGGTTCATGACGGATAACGAAATATAACACTGCAATGATCAATCTCAAAAAGAACTCACGAGCCAACATTCCTGTTCAACTCTCCTCTCTCACACGAGTGACAAACAGGAAGTATGGGTACAGTTCAGCTGCCTCCTGGCCAATGGAAGGCCAGTGGGGCAGGATGTTGGTAGACAGCCAATGAGAGAGCAACTCACGCATTGTTTGAATATGTGAATGGCGCGTTTGAATTTTTGAATGGTGCGTTTGGTGCTTTTTGTAAAAATAGGTTGTTTTCGTAAAAAGAGAATGAAAATTTATGAAAATGTTTTTTGTAACCTGGATTTTTCGTATTCAGAGGCTTTCCTAAGTAGAGGCCCGACTGTATTAACATTGATTCAAACCTTTCTTTAGCATATTGTTTACAATTATTATGCTATTCTGCTTCTTTCAACCTTCGGTAGTTTTGGCCATTTTACTAGTAGTTATATAACACTGAAATACCTGTGTGACAATAACACAGTCTAAACAACAGGTTCCCCTTAATCCTATTGCTCATTTTTCATCGTTGAATCTCACTGGATTTGCTGAACAGGTGCTCTTTTCCTAAAGGCATCACTACTATATATTTAGCTGCTGAAATCTGAGAATGGTGCTCTCTTATTGGGTGGTTAGTAGCACATGATAACTGGAGTGCTACTGTGACTGAGAGCTGTCACCCAGTGTTTCTCAGGAGGGAAGAGTTGGGGAGGCTCTGGCAGCTTGGGAAACACTAAACTTAAAATTCACTGGTAAGCAAAGAAATTCAACCAAGCAAACATCTATTCAGGTTTCCCTCTCCAGCACGCACATGGCCTTCTCTGGATTTTGCCTCTTTTGCCGCTGGATGGAAATGAAGCCAGGAAACATAGCGAGAACTTTTAACAACACTACTGTGATGCTGGAATTTCTCTCTCTCTCTTCCCATGGAATCTATGCATCTGCAGTCTGGATCACTATCTGAAGCCCCGCATCTCTTTGAATAGGAATTTGCTGAAATTTTTATTTTCTCTTCACCATTATCTTATCTTTATAGAAATGTTCATTTTAATGTAAAATTATTTGAGTTTAGTGCTAAAAAAGGCTAGCTAGTATGTTGTCCTATATTTAACCTGCAGCCTCAGAAGGCATTGCACTTCTGCTAAACAAAGCCAGCCAATCAGGTTTTGGCATTAACTTTCATGACACATAGCTGGAGCATCTTGTAGCAGCTGTCATGAAGCTTCAGAAAGGAGCTGTGGCTCTTTTGGGGATCTTGGGTGTCATACTGTTTGACCAGCTGAGGCCTGCAAAACCCTTTAAACGGATATTTTACATAGTTCAGTGAAAAGTGAATTTATATCTCTGTCTGTGTTTAGGTTTGGAGGAGAACCTTAACTGGACTATCTGTTTGGGACCCTAGTAGATGGAAACTGAGCACCTTTCTGATTGTACAGTCACTGGATAGACCATTGGAAGTGGACTTGGTCAGGTTTGTATGAATCTGTCACAGGAAAAGATTCTAGCATGTTTCCAGAACATTATCATTGGTCTTGAGATTGGGGGATGGTTCGAGGTCTATTTTTAGTAATGGGTGCTTGGTGTGCCCTTCAAATGATTGTAATGAGAGAATATATATATATATATATATATATATATATATATATATATATATATATATATATATATATATATATATATAAAATAATGCTTAACTAATGATTTTTGTAAGCTTTATTGGTGTTTCTTTCTGTAGCTCTCATTCTTATTTGCACGTACAGTAGATTATAGATGCGTAACATTTGTTTATTTACTAATTTAGATCCACCAGAGTGTCTAATGATGGAGACCGTAGAATATGAAGAGTATGAGGAAGAGTATGAGGAAGAAGAGGTAGAGGTAAGATATAAGTTATCTTCTCTTGATGAAGTCTAGAGTGCAGGTCTATTGGCTAGTCCTATGAATAGAGAACTCGGATACCTCTACAGTCAGCAGTTCGGTGTGTACTTACCCCAATATTCATGACTAGAGCGGGCTCTCATTTCAGCTTGCCTCCTTCCAGTACCACTCATAGTGTAGTATATGACCTAGATTTCACTCAACACTACGTTATTCCCAGCTATAGTAGTCAGTAATTACTGAAGCACCTGTAATATCAGTACTCTGGTTATGTAGAACGATATATATGTAACATTACATATGATTTTCTTTGTTACCTGTTGTTATTTGTAGTGATAACTTGTAAGCATCTTATAAAAATGCATGAATGATAGTAACCACTGTTACATATGATATTCTCACACTTGGTGTGTAACGTTTATATTACCAGTGGGATTATATTCGGTTCAGTTTGATCGGATCCCCTATAAACCTACTTAAAAAAAGGTAAAGTTGAAAATTTAAACATACACATGAGTAAAAGTTTTAGAAAGATCACTAAAAATATCCATATGCAATTTGGGAGCTGACCGCTGGCAGATGACACCTGCTATTTTGTTTAGCATCTCTCAATTCGATTGAGTGGCTTCGATTAGCATAATACTTTTTGAAGCTTCCAGGGGCTCTTGCTCAATGACATGTATATATGTGCTAATGGGATTTCTTCTTACTAAATGTTAATTTCCTTTAATTTCTCCATGCACACATCACAATTCTGCAACATTTAGCACTTTTAAGTCTTATCTTGTTTGGTTGTGTATATTAAAGTTGGTAAAAATCCACTAACTCTTGTAGACTCAAAGCTAGTGATGCATCTTATATTTCTAATAAATGTTTTCTCCATTAGTGGAAAAGTTGTGTTCAGCTTTGACATGGGTTATTCTTACAGTAGATACAAATATAGAAGTCTACATTTGCAGTTGACTCTCAGGAAGTCAGATGAGAAGAGAGGCACTGTAAATCACTCTCATCAAGACTTCTTGCCATTAATGCCAAACTGAAAGAATGATTTTCTTGAGGGGAAAAGATGTGAAAATTTACAATACAGTGAAGGCACGAAGTTGACGTGAAAGGACATAGTTTATTAAAACATATTTAAGCTATATATATATATATATATATATATATATATATATATATATATATATATATATATATATATATATATATATATAGTAGCAAAGGTGTGGATTTGGATCAAGATTCTGTATGCAATGCAATAATTTGTAGCTTCTTAAAATTTGATGGTGTACCATTATGTATAGAAAAATACTATTTAGTGTCTCCCTGAGAATGCGTAATGTTTTTAATTAAGACCATAAATCTGTAAAAGGATGAGATGTGAAATCAAATTTTTGGTAGCAGGATTAAAAGGGCAAAAATATATAGATGGCATTAAACTGAAAATGGATAACTATATTATAGTGGAGTGCATTTTTCAGAAATTAACGACCAAATTGTGCGTGGTGTGAGTTCTTTCACCCTGTTCTGTGAGACACTCTTTCTGTGTATCATCATGACATTAACTTTTGCTGAAATCAATAATAGACATGCACTCATATAGGTGCTTAAGTGTTTGAAAACAGAAGGTTCAGCCAGTCAGAGCAGCTAAGCCAATCTATTACAAGCTGCTGTCAGGCAAAATAACCCATGAAGCTTCTCTGGGGGCAAAAAAGGCAAAAATGTTTAGGATTATTCAAGCATATTAACAAAAACAAGCTGTTACGCAAAATTTAGCTTCTTTTGCTGATTGACTCGTATGTAAATTGCTGAAATAGCTATAAGAAATAATTAGTATTCTCTGTAAATGTTGTAGACATGCACTTTTTCACTTGTCTTTGTTTTCTGTGAAACACATTTTAAATGTACAGAGTTTGTCCTATGCTTGTAGTATTATGAGGAGCAAACGACTGGCTACACTTCCACAACCAGCACACATCACTCTCAGGCTGGAGAGGTAAATGCCCCATTGCCACTGTCTGCTACTGAAAGAGATGGACAGCTTTTGCTATACTATACTGCCTGATATCGCATGTCATGAGGGTTATTCCACCAGTCATTTTTAAATCACAAAGAAATACAAATAAAAAATTAATTTATTCATGAAGAAGCTATGCGGTATTAAAGAAACCTCCTTGTTTAACAATATTGAGTTGCTTGACTACTTACATGATGTATGATTGTCACATGGATTCAGCACGTAACATAATAACCACACGTGTGTATATGTCCTCGACTGCTCAAAAGTTTGGAGTCACTCAGAAACTTGTGTTTTTCTTGAAAACACAAACTTACATCCATCAATTGAGTTGCAAAATTAATACAAACTATATTGAAGACCTTGTCAAGGTTACAAATGATCATTTTTACTTGAAGTAATAACTTTGTTCTTCAAACTTTGCTTTTGTCTGAAGTCCTCCGTTTGCATTTTTTACAGCTTTGTAGACCTTTGTTATACTTGCTGTCATTTTGTAGGGGTAAAAAAAAAAGATTACCCCATGCTGCCCGAAGCTCCTCCCAGAGGTTTGACTGGCTTGGCGGGCATTTTTCTGTCTAGTTTTGCCAGCATATCTTCTAATAGGTCTTGCCCATTTTTAGGTGTTTTGCTTTGCTTTATAGTCCACAGGGTATAGCATGGCATTGCAAAATGAAGTACAGTGGTACCTAACTTTACAAAAGTAATCCATTCTGGAGCCTTTTTCGTAACCTGCATTTTTCATAAATTGAACCGCATTTTACATGTAAAACTTGTGATTCGTTTCAAGGCTCCCAATACTACCCCCTAAACCCTTTAAAAATTATAAAAGCATCCCTTTTAAGACCTTCTTCTGCTTCAATATCGTATCGATGGTAGACGGGTTTGGCCATATTCCTTTGTGATATCACTCGAGCCCGTTTCTTCTTCTGACTTGCACCGGAAATCACATATGCGCGCGCGTGTGTGTGTGTGTGTGTGTGTGTGTGTGTGCATGTGTGTGTTGACCATGTCTTCTTAGCAGAGTTATAATCTTACAAATGTTTATGGAAGGTTAAAAGCCCAAGTGAAGAAATAAAACATGAAACAACAGTAACTCTGTCCTTTACACGCAAAGCATTATGGTAGCTAGGAAGGAGCGGTGTCATCCCTCCAAGTCAATGGGAGGCCAGCAAGGCGGGATGTTGGGAGGTAGCTGCGTCATCCCTCCTAGCCAATGGGAGGCCAGCGGGGCGGGATATTTGAACGTCATTGATGGGAGAGCAGCTCGTGCATTGTTTGAATGGCGCGTTTGAATTTTTAAGATGGCACTTCGCTGTTTCTCAATCTAGAGACTGTGATGTATGTGTCCTCTTGCTCAGTTGTGCACCAGGCCTCAAACGTCTCTTTCTATCCTGGTTAGAAACAGTTTGAGCTGTTCAGTGAAGAGGTAGTACACACCTTTGAATGGAATCTTCAGTTTCTTGATGGTTTTCTTATAGAATACAGTTAATTTCTCAGGGTTTTTTTTTCAGCCAATTTTTAGTTAAGAGTCAAACCCACAAAATCTGATTCTTTGGATATAAAACTAGACTAAATAATCTGTATCAGCATAAGAGTTTTCATCTGTGCTTACATAATTGCAAAATGGTTTTCTAATGATCAATTGGGCTTTCAACTGACAAACTTGGAATATGTGCCATTGGAACATAAATATGATAGTTGCTGAAAATGGGCCTCTGTACACCTAGGTAGATATTTAATATTAAAAAAAAAAATCCAGCTTTTATTTTTTTATCTATAATAGTCATGCATAACTCTAACAGTGTCTTGATGGTCCTTCTGGTCAATTCCGTCCATTTAAAAAACAAAAGCAAAGAGATCTCTAAATGAACTCAAACTTTTGAGAGGTACTGTGCATGTATGTAAGGACTATGTGGGAATGCTCTGACTAATCTAGTACTAATACTGTGTATTGGTATGAGTGATTTGTACGACATCAGGTTAGTTAGATGATGACTTGAGTGAATTCATCTTTTACATGGTTTGGTTCATGATTCACTTGTTTTAGAGAGTAAAATGTTCGAGTCTCTTCGTAAACACATTATTAGTATATATATTTACAAGAGAAAGTCCTGTATTGCATTAATGTTGAAACTGATATATTTTATGTTATTTATTATGTTGCTGACTAATCTAGTACTAATACTGTGTATTGGTATGAGTGATTTGTACGACATCAGGTTAGTTAGATGATGACTTGAGTGAATTCATCTTTTACATGGTTTGGTTCATGATTCACTTGTTTTAGAGAGTAAAATGTTCGAGTCTCTTCGTAAACACATTATTAGTATATATATTTACAAGAGAAAGTCCTGTATTGCATTAATGTTGAAACTGATATATTTTATGTTATTTATTATGTTGCTGTATTGTGTTGCTTTTGGTGCCTCCGGTATCTCATATATATTACGTACCAGAGAACGCTGATATCTGGGCTTTGAACTTTTCCTTAACTCTTTTCCTGCTGGTGTAGACTGGCCCCGGGGGACTTCCTGCACGTAAGGTCAGGAAGAAGACCAGGGTGGACACTTCCAAATTCATGACCCCATATCTGGCACTCAGTCAGAAGATGCTTGACCAGTATAGCCATGTAAGACACTAAACAAAGCTCTATTTGCATTTTATTCATAACTATATTTTAGAATTGTATGATGAGCATTGTATATTATTATTATTATTATTATTATTATTATTATTATTATTATTTGATCTTTGTAGAACAAATACAGGGAAGCATATGAAAAGAACAAGGGTCAACCTTATCACATTACAGCTGACACACCTGAGATGATTCGTATCAAGAAGGCTCAGGAGCAGCTCAGTGAGGTTAGAATACACTTCGGTATTCTTCCAGCCTTTAGATAATCACTAGTCATCAATTTACGCCTTTTGGTTTGAATTGCTTTCTGTTAATACAAAAAAAAAAAATGTAATACATATATATATATATATATTAATTCTAGGTGAAATATCGTATGGAAGGCCTGAAGGCTAAAACCTCCAGCATGTATGATGGTGAAGCTCGTGAAATTGCACATGTGAAGAATGTCTCTGAACTTGTCAGCAAAGTACGTAGATCAGGCATAGCACGTCAAAGCATAATCCATCGTAGAAGACAGCCAACTATGTCAATTTGCTTAATTTTGTAATGTGGCTCTTCAGGTGTTGTACAGACAGAAATGGGATGAGACCAAGGATAGATACTTACTACCTCCCGATGCACCCGAGTTAGTTTTGGCTGTGAAAAATGCTGCAAATATCAGCAAGGTAAGAATTTATCCACCCTAGATAATCTTCCATAGAAATGTCTATGATATTAGTCCTTTATTCCTGAACCAATTATGCTATATGATCAAATACTTATCTTTATCAGAAACTATATACAGAGAATTGGGATGAGGAGAAGACCATGTACTATCCATACAGTGACAGCCCAGAGCTCCGCCGAGTGGCCAAGGCCCAGGAAGTCCTCAGTGATGTATGTTTACTTTTACCCAGTGCTGAATATTACTGTCACTCAGAGAGATGTTACAGTTAAGGGCAAGAGATAGCACGCTTTTCTGTATAAGTAAACACACAGTTACATTACAGTTCAAATGTGTAATTTATCTTTGGTTTAGTTTGGCCTATATTTGTAATGATATGATGAGTGCATCATAACTGGTAACACATCCTCAAGTATTCTGTGATTTAGGTTTACACTTATACAGTGCTGAAAATTACTCTCAAGAGGTTTGTTACAGCTGAAGGCAAAATTTAATATCCTTTACTGTCCATCAAGCTGTGCAATTAATTTGCAATTCATCTACACAAATTACCACACATGCCTTAATATCTTGACTTCTGATTTGAACAATGCTGTGCATGGCATATTATACCTGTAAAGAAGACTGTGCTATTTTATGACATAAGAATCCAGTTCTTGAGTCTGATTGGACACTCGTCAATCCAGAAGTGCTTGTTTTTAACTGTGACTGCAATGGGAAGTTTCAGTGTGGGTGTATCATGTTGTTTGCCTGTGTTTGGCATTTAAAATTCCAATTCTTGGAGCAACGCTGTGTTGTAGTGATTAGCATGTCTGCCTCACAGCAAGAAGGTCCTTAGGTTGAGGCTTGGTGAGGGCATTTCTGTGTCTAGTTTGCATATTTCCCTATTTCGGTGTGGGTTTTCCCTGAGTGTTCCAGTTTCCTCCTACAGTCCAAAAACATTCAGATAGGTTTATTGGGTCTTCCAAATTGTTCCTATATGTTGGTGTAAATGGTTGCATGTATGGGCTCTGCGATGGTATGGCAAGATGTTTTTCATGTTCTTTGATGTTCATCCAGAGTCAGCTGAGATAGGGTTTAGTATCCTTCGTCCTAATAGGTTTAAGTGGTTTGACAAATGAATTAATTAATACCAATTCCGGCAACAATTAACTGAAATTGTTGGGGTAGCGATATCATCAGTATCCATAGCAATGTGAAAGTTTATAAGATGAGAATTAAAAAGAAGAACTGAAGTGGCTGAACCTCTAAAAGAAGTGTATAAACCCATATTTAAAGGATTTGGCAGACACCCTTATCCAGAGTGAATTATATTTATCGATTTCATATAATTGAGCAATTATGAGTTAAGGGCCTTGCTCAAGACCCCAACAGTGGCAGTATGGCAGTATTGGGATTTGGACCCCCAACTTCTAAGTTGCTAATACAGAGCCATAACCACTGAGCACCCAGTGGCCTCGTTGGCGTGTTCGGCAGCCACATAACTGAGCTGAGAGTGAGGCTTTGGGATCCTTTTCTGTTAGTGGAGCAAAACATAAACAAAACATTTAGCCATATTTTGTAAAAAAATATCATTGTCTTTATCTTTATCATGCAATTCACACCCATGGTGATATTCAGAACAACTGCACTCTTAGAACTATTCGCTAATTTAAAAATATCACACATCGATCACATTGGGATTTTTATTTTATTATTATTTTTTTTAAATGAAAATTAATTATTTCATTACTTACTGTAAATACAGAATTGTACTGTATCCGGTTAGATGTCCACATTTGTCTTCAGGAAGGTTGTGAAAATTGAACTGTGATTGCCAAATTATTCCCATTGAATATATTAGTAACTTTCATTTTCCTTTCTCATAGGTTAAATATAAGAAAGGTCACGATGAGCGTAAAGCAAAGTACACATCCTTGGCTGATCCCCCAGAAGTTGAACTGGCAAAGAAAAACTTTGCCAATCGGAGTAATGTAAGTAAAAAAAAAATCTAAATCATGTCTGTCATTTTTAAAATAAATATTGTTCCATTGGTCAGTGAAAACAAGAACAGCCTTTGAAGCTTTCAAAGCACGGCCTGACAGGGTGTTTATTTTTAACCATATCTATAATGAGCCATGTCACACAGCTTCAGAGACGGAGAGACTGAACAGAGCTGTGATGAGCGAGGGCCTCAGAGACACACAGGACTCACTCTATAAAGACAATGTTAATCAAGGGACATTATTCCTCATTTAAAGACCTTTTTAAATCCCCACACAACCCTATATTAAAGTGCAGATATAAGTTTCAATAACTGTGGTTCAATTATGAGTTTACATTTTTTTAATTTAATATTTTATTAATTATTATTTATTTATTTATATTTATTTATTTATTTTTTTGTAGCTTGTATATCATGATGACTATAACAAGAATGTTAAAGGCCAGTGGTGTGAAACCCCTTACTTTGATGTTGCAGTTGGCAAGATGGTCATGGACAACATAAGTGAAGTAAGTAATAATATTACATCTGTGTTATTTTCTGTTATTATTTAATAAATAAATAAAACTTCCAAAAATATGTTCTGGTGTTCCTAGCTACTCCTAACTCTGTCTAATGATTTATATCATACATTTCATTTCCACTCAGAAAAAATATACTGCTGCATATGAAGACATGAAAGACCAACTTTATTTTATGCAAACCGAAACGCCAACATATGCAACTAACAAACAGGCCGGGAACATCGCAAGCTCGGTACGTTTGAATGTGTTTCTATTCTTATGCACATGTGGAAATAAATTAATAGAGGGACAGACAGTATTACCTCACCTTTTGTCAAAGTACAGAAAATGTAAAGTAAGAGATCAGGTGGTATAGCAACTTGTTAAAAGATGTGATTCTAAATAGTTAACAGTTATAATTAATTATACTTTATCATACTTTTTAATAGACAGGAACTTGGTGTCAATATCAGAAATAATATTGTCTCTATTCTCATTGTATGTTAACACACACACATACACACACACACACACACACACACACACACACACACACACATATATATATACACACACACACACACACACACACACACACACACACAGGGTGACCCAAAAAAATGGGAATTTTTGAATTGCATATTGCTAGACATGATCAAGTGGTACCACTGCGAGACAGTGACCTTGAACAAGTAAATACGTTGCCACGAAAGGTTAGTTATTTATTCTTAAATGGCATGTTTTAAGGTTTCTTCCATCACTCTTGGGGCTGGTGGCGTAGTGGTTAGGGTGCTGCGCTCATGATCGGGAGGTTGTGAGTTCGAATCCCACTGAGACCCTCACTGTGCTAAGACCCCTGGGCAAGGTCTCAACCACAAGTGTGCCTGTGTTCACCCAGCAGTATAAATGGGTACCAGTAAAAATATACTGGGAAGGTAACCTGCGATGGACTAGCGTCCCATCCAGGAGGAGTTGAACTCCTGGTCACTTCACGCTACAGAAACCAGGGATAAGCACCGGCCTGATGAGCCATGAAGCTCGGGTGTAAAAACCCAACAGACTTTACGTTACCTTACCTTACCATCACTCTTGGTTTTATAGTATTGTTAAAAGTTCCCATTTTTTTGGGTCACCCTGTCTATACTGTACACATATACACACACACACACTGAGAGAGACTCATAATAGATTATGATGAGTGTGTGTCATGTGGATATTTAGATTCTGGGTTTCAGCTTTAAGCTTCCAGTTCCTTTTGGTCTGGGACTGAATTTAAACAGTGACACAAGCGATAAATATGTTGGCATCCTGCTGTATTAACAGAGACAAAAAGTAGATAAGGATAAGCCAGTAGAAAATAGGCATTCATCCATGTAAATAACCTTAAAACTCACAATAATAATGGACTGTGTATTGATTTAAAAACATTTTCTTTCCTTTGTAGGTCAAATACAAAAAAAATTACGAAAAGACAAAATCAGACTCTGAATACAATGTTCTCCCAGCTACAGAAAACCCCCTCCTCAGACAACTGCGATACGCTGGCACCATCTTGAGTGATGTACGGTTCATGTTCTCTATTTGTTATGATAAACTTACGGTATTTGAGAAAATAATGTGTATTGTATTATTCTGTAATAGCCTATTCATGCTTATAAATTTAAGCCATATTGTCAAACTAAGCTTATTAATGCAGCAGATCGTTTGTCCACCAGGTGGCGGTAATGTTAAGACTCCTTTTGTTGCTGATTCCAAAATCTCACTGTCAACCTCTGGTGATGATGCTGGAATGTATTGCTGGATATAACTGTATTTAATGTAAAATGCTTAAAGAAGGCATCATGCTCAGAACCAACTTCTTAAGTATAGTTATTAGAATTCAATTATGTTAAAAGTAACTCACAGATGTGTGCTTTCTGATATGTATATGATGCATATTAAGAACTTTCCCTCTTTCTCACCCCATCATATTTTAGAAAGTGTATAAAGCAAACTATGAAAAAACAAGAGGATCCAGCATTAATTACTGTGACACGCCAAAGTTCAAAATGGACAATGTGATTAAGAAGTTCAGTGATGTGAGTCTCATTTATCTTATTCATTGTTGACGCTAAGTATTGGCTCATTGAGAAAGAGATCATGGTGGGTTTTTTTTTTCCATTTCATAGATACATTATAAAGACAAATATGAAAACGAGATAAAGGGACACTATATTGGAAGTTATGAAGACATAAACATGCTTAACTGCCAGCGGGTGGAGGAATTAAAGAGTGATGTAAGTAACTTCTGTGTTGCTGAACAAGATTTCACAGAGAGGATTTCCTTGAGTAGTTACACCCAGTAATATTTCATTTAATATTGTACATTTGTTTGATTTTTAGAAAAATTATAAAGCTGATTATGAGGATATGAAGAAAAGATGCTTCTTCCCTCAAACTATCACACCTGAATATGACGCCATGAAAAAAGTGGAACAGTGTAAAGATGTAAGTTTACCAGTCATGAGATAGGTGGACCAATTGGAAAAGCATGAACTTGGGCATCTAATCCTTTTTGCACAGCATTTAATGATTGTATTTGTATTCAATTTATTTTTTTCCATAGAAAGTGTATCGTCAACACCCAGACAAAGTGAAGTTTACACAAGTAACAGACTCACCTGTCCAAGTACAAGCAGCCATCAATGCCAAACAACTGAGTGATGTATGTCTTTCTATCTGTTAAAATCCCTAGATCAGTCTTAACAAGAGTTCATTGTGTCATTTCAATTGTGCCAATTATAATTTATTTCTGAAATAATGTTATCACAGTATCCCAGTAAACTAACAACAAAGCTCAGTCGCTAAATGGGTTCGGGTGCATTGCCATCTGAGCTAAATGCCATTCCCAAATAATTAGGACACACTTATTTATCTTCAGAGCCCAGCCGCTGTTCTGTAGATAAAATTAATGTTGTGAGATATTTCGGTGGTCTGCGTACCAAAACTCAAAATAACTTTTTGACCACAGGGGTCAAATGAAAGAGACTTTTATTGGATCGTTTAAGAAACAACACTGACATCTACTGAACTTTCCATGGCTATGATTCTGTAGTATATGATAATATTATAAATAAAACTTTGATTATTATTATTTATTAGTATATGAATAATAGGAATTTCAGTTTAATCATCGGGAAACAATTTATTGTAAACCATATTCATTTAAATTAGTCAGCTGTTCATCACTGTCGATATCATCTAACAAAAATCTTTCCATCCGCAATCTATACCAGGGGTCTCCAATCTTATCCACAAAGGGCCGGTGTGGGTGCAGGTTTTCACTTCAACCAAACAGTAGCCACACCTTTCACCTGTTTCAATCACCAGTCATCAAAAGAAAATAAATAAATAAATAGATTTCCACATCCATGTTTCAACTCTGGAGTGGGGCCATCTTGGTGAGATCACCTTGATCTCACCAAGATGGCTCCACTTCAGAATTGAAACAGTAATGTCCAATCTAGTTTTTCTTTTCTTTTCTTTTGATGATCAGTGATTGAAACAGGTGGAAGGTGTGGCTACTGTTTGGTTGAAGTGAAAACCTGCACCCACACCGGCCCTTTGTGGATAAGATTGGAGATCCCTGATCTATACAGTCAGAATAAAAAAATTCAACAGTAATGTTGTTTTGCTGAAAATGAGCGAACCTCAACTGTATCCTCATTATGTACTGTTGTTCTACTTATTTTTCAGCTGAATTACAAGGCACAGCATGAAAAAGAGAAGTTCAAGTGTTACCTGCCTCCGGATTACCCCTTCTTCATTCAGTCTAGAGTTAACGCATATAACCTTAGTGATGTAAGTATTATCCATTATTCATTCATTCATTATTACTGAATGTAGTTTAATACGAAACTTTATTGTTGAATGACTGATTATTTAAACTATGTATGGTTTTGTTTTAGACTTGTTACAAGTTTGAATGGGAAAAGACAAAAGCAAAAAAATTTGAAGTGAAGGGTGATGCTATCCCCATCCTCGCAGCTCGTGCTCACACCAACATTGTCAGTGATGTAAGTAAACACAAACACTGATTCAGCATTCAACTGAACATTGCAGGTAGTATTTGAATCTCTCCTCTTTTCTGAGATTGTTTCATTGTAGTGTTGGCTCTTTTGTTAGGTAAAATATAAAAAGGACTACGAAAAGAACAAGGGACAAATGGTTGGTGCCCTTAGCATCAATGATGACCCAAAGATCATGCACTCGGTTCATGTTGCTAAGATTCAAAGTGAGGTAATTATTGTATATCTACATAATTACAATAACATTTTGAAATATGACTCGTTTTTATTATACATCTATTTATGCACATAAAATGTCTCTTCAACAGCGTGAATATAAAAAGGATTATGAGAAAATGAAGACAAAGTACCACACCCCACTGGATATGATGCTCGTTACACTAGCAAAGAAGTCTCAGGCAATTGCTAGCATGAGTGGCTACAGGAACATCCCCAACCGTTACTTTTTGCCATATGACAGCATAGCACTGGATCTGGCAAAGAAAGCCAATGTCCTCCAAAGTGATGTAAGCAACCACACTGCAGCAGCTGTTTATTTCCTTTCTTAAAGTGTATATATGTGGTATTTAAGAAATTCCTGCTGCATACATGTTTGCTTTGTGTATTTTTATTATTGGCTTTTTAAAATTATTTTGCTAATTTATTTCCCCTCCCCATTACAGAATGAATACACGACTGACTATAAAAACTATGTTAAAGGAACTCCTTGGATACCCTACGGATCCCTAGATGTTGAGAAGGCAAAAAAAGCGGGAGAGATATTGAGTGAGGTATGATTGTTTATGAGGTGAATATTTCTGAAGATAGAATCCCAGGCTCATAGGATTCAACAAAAAGGGTTTTACTTTTATGTTTGCATTTAAAAAGTGAAACTTTTCTGCTAAAAATTGCAGAAGTGGCATTTTAGCTCTATATTTTCTCCCTAGTTTTGCCACTGTTTCCATTCATGGCCATTGGAACATCACGGCAAGGCTCATATAAGTATTTAGTAAAACAAATAGGTTTGGACAATGTGCAAAATTAAATTTTATCCGGTTTAAATCCAAGTCCAGACATGAATATTTAGAAGATGGGTAGATAGTCACACATGACAGGGTGCCAAGAGAAGAACTGTGGTATTGTATGAGGAAGTCTGGAGTGACAGAGAAGTATGTTAGAGTGGTGCAGGACATGTATGAAAGATGTAAGACAGTGGTGAGGTGTGCTGTCGGTGTGACAGAAGAGTTCGAGGTGGAGGTGGGACTGCATCAAGGGTCAGCTCTCAGCCCCTTCTTGTTTGCTATGGTGATGGACAGGCTAACAGACGAGGTTAGACAAGAATCTCCATGGACTATGATGTTTGCAGATGACATCGTGATCTGTAGTGAGAGCAGAGAACAAGTGGAGGAAAATCTAGAGAGGTGGAGGTATGCCCTGGAAAGGAGGGGATTGAAGGTTACTCTCAGTAAGACGGAATACATGTGTGTGAACGACAAGGACCCAAGAGGAACTTTGAGGTTACAGGGGGCAGAGATAAAGAAGGTGGAGGATTTTAAGTACTTAGGCTCAACAATCCAGAGCAATGGAGAGTGTGGAAAAGAGGTGAAGAAGCGTGTGCAGGCAGGTTGGAATGGATGGAGAAAAGTGACCGGTGTGATGTGCGATAGGAGAGTATCGGCAAGAATGAAGGGAAAAGTGTACAAGACGGTGATGAGGTCAGCGATGTTGTATGGTTTAGAAACAGTGGCCCTGGGGAAAAGACAGGAGTCAGAGTTGGAGGTAGCAGAGATGAAAATGTTGAGGTTCTCTTTGGGAGTAACGAGGATGGATAGGATCAGAAATGAGTACATCAGAGGGACAGCACATGTTAGATGTTTTGGAGACAAAGTCAGAGAGGCTAGATTGAGATGGTTTGGACATGTACAGAGGAGGGATAGTGAGTATATTGGTCGTAGGATGCTGAGGTTGGAACTACCAGGCAAAAGGCCCAGAGGAAGACCAAAGAGAAGATTTATGGATGTGGTGAAGGCGGACATGAAGGTCGTTGGAGTAAGAGTAGAAGATGCAGAGGATAGGGAGAGATGGAGGCAGATCATTTGCTGTGGCGACCCCTAAAGGGAACAGCCGAAAGGAAAAGAAGAAGGGTAGATAGTCACACATACAGCTCCACCCCATTACATGCCTATAAGTATACTGTATGCCAGGGGTCCCCAACCACCAGGCCGCGGAAGAAATAATTAATTATTTCCAGTTTATTTATTATCTGAGTCTGAACGATCTTTTATTTTGAAAAATGACCGGATTCTCTTGGTTACAAGTCGGTCATTTGAGCGCTAAAATGTAACCCACAATGGGACGGCACATGAACAGAGGCCTGTTAGACATGTTTCAAACATTAGCGGGGATTTTGGGTGAGACTGAGCTTGAACCTTCATTCTCCCAGCTGATGCACCAACATCTATGGGTTTTTTTGTTTGTTTGCTTGGTTTTTTTTGTTGTTGTTTTTTTTTTTAGAAAAGTTCAAGCTCTACTTCCCAACCAACTTTATTTCAGCTATTGAAAAATAACATTCATGGAGTGTTTTATTATTATTATTATTATTATTATTATTATTATTATTATTATTAATAATAATAATAATAATAATAATAAAAATAATAATTTGTATAAATAAATAAATACATTATATTTACAATATAAACAATCTGTGACCACCACCACCCGTCTGTGGTAAAATTGTCAAGCGTTGACCGGTCCGCGGTGATAAAAATCAAAGATCACTGCTGTATGCTTAAAAACATTGTTTGTAATTAATAGTTAATTGTACCGGAAAATATATTGATTAATTTATCACATTGTTAATTTTAGTCACTTGATATTTTGTTATTGTCTCAACTCAGAAAAAGTACAGGGTTGCTCCAGATACTGTGCCTTTTACTGCTATTGATGATCACCCCATCATGCTTCAAGCTAAACTCAATCAGCAGCTTAGGAGTGATGTAAGTCTAATTTCTGAGAGTATGACTCATAACATTCTTCATGTTATTCAGTAATGTACAGACTTAATGCATTACATTCACTATTGTACATTGAACTAACCGCTTTCACACTGTATTTTGTATCTCCTGTAGCTTCACTACAAGAAAGGGCTTGAGGAAGTCCATCAAAAATACTCACTACCTCCTGATGTACCAGAGTTCATTCAAGCCAAGTGTAACGCTTACAATATCAGCAACGTATGTAAATATTTCTAATGAGGATTTCATGGCGTTTAGGGTGTTGTTTTTAACAAAAGTTTTCCACATTTCCTCAATTTTCAGAAATATTACAAGCTTGCCTATGAGGATCTTATTTCAAAAGGCTATGACTTGAAGGCTGATGCTATTCCTGTTCGTGCAGCAAAGGCAGCGAGACATGCAGCCAGTGATGTATGTGACCTTCTTTTACATCACCACATTGTATGGAACATGCACAGCGTGGTATATTTTACATTTACAGCATTTGGCTGTCACTCTCATCCAGAGTGTCTTTTAGACAATTGTCATCATTATACAACTGAGCAATTGAGAGATAAGGGCCTTGCTCAGGGGCCCAACAGTGATGATAATGGGGATTGAACCATTGGCCTTTGGATCAGTAACCCATCGCCTTATCCACTAAGCCACCACTGCCCATATATAGGATAGCATTATACAGTATTATATTATATTATATTCCATATTGTATTGTGTTGTATTATATTTTATGTACAATCTGAATAAATAAAACATGGATTTGCTATGCCTTTAGGTCCAGTATAAGAAAGAATACATCAAGAAAAGAGGCCACCATGTTGGTTTCCGTAGTCTTCAGGATGACCCATTGCTGGTGCATTACATGCAAGTGGCCAAAATGCAAAGTGATAAAAACTACAAGAAAGACTATCACAAGGCCAAGCTGAAGTATCATACCCCAGTGGATATGTGGAGTGTTGCCCAGGCTAAACATTCATCTGCTGTTCAGACAAATACAGGCTACAAACAGCCCATTCATCACTACACACTTTTACCTGATGCCATGAACCTGGAGCTGGCACGCAACATGAACATCATCGCTAGTGATGTAAGACAAGTCTTCTTACATAAATTTCAGACTGAAATAAAGGAAACTGAGTTTATGGTTGACATTGACTCAAATTTCTGCCAAATTATTCTTTCAACAGAACAACTATAAGGCAGATTATGAAGGATCTGTCAAAGGTATTGGATGGATCCCCATTGGCTCACTGGATGTAGAGAAAGCTAAGACTGCAGGCAATGCTCTAAATGAAAAGAAGTACAGGCAGCATCCAGACACCATCAAGTTCACCAGTGTTACTGACAATCCTGTTATGGAGCAAGCGAAACTGAATGCACAGCAACTTAGTGATGTGTGTAATAATGAATGTACTACAAATATATAGAAAGTCATGTTTGGAACAAAATTTTTAATTTATATCATGTGGTTTCCTTGTTTTGCAGAGGCTATACAAAGCCAGTGGAGAGAAGTTCATGCACACATACCATCTTCCTCCTGACTCACCTGAGTTTCTGCAAGCCAAATACAATGCTGTCAATATCAGCAAAGTGAGAAGACAAGGCCATCATCCATTCATAAACTCTTTCATTAAAATGTTTGATATCATATAGATAAAATAATTATCTGGTTCTAATTTCTGCAGACATTTTACACATATGCACATAAGCAAGATATTCTGAAAGGACACCAGATGAAGCAAGATGCTATTCCAGTTGTTGCTGCCAAGTCCTCTCGAGATATTGCCAGTGATGTTAGTAACTTCACATTTTTTATATATAATAAGTATGATTAATATATGGCATAGCATTAACATTATGTTGTTCATCTTGCAGTACAAGTATAAACTTGCATACCAGAAAGCCAGAGGTCACCATGTTGGTTTCCGTAGTCTTCAGGATGACCCATTGCTGGTGCATTACATGCAAGTAGCAAAGATGCAAAGTGATAAGAACTACAAGAAAGACTATCACAAGGCCAAGCTGAAGTATCATACCCCTGTGGACATGTGGAGTGTTTCCCAGGCTAAGCAGTCATCTGCTGTTCAGACATACACTAACTACAGACAGCCCATTCATCAATACACACTTCTACCTGATGCCATGCACCTGGATCTTGCTCGCAATATGCAGGAAATTCAGAGTGATGTAAGTCTTACTGAAGCATAATTTCACCAAATTTGTCAACACAGATTCGAGAGCTTCGTTGATTGAATTTCATTTTATCTTGTCAGAATATCTACAAGTCAGAGTACAACAATATTTACAAAGGAGCAGGATGGGTTCCGATTGGTTCTCTTGATGTGGAGAGAGCTAAAACTGCCAAAACTGCTCTGGATGAAAAGAACTACAGAGTTCACCCAGGAACTTTGAAGTTTACCAGCCTGACAGACCAAGTGAACATGGTTTTAGCCATGAGTAACACCAAACAGATGCATCCTGTACGTATTGCACTATTTATCCACTACAGTAATGTAATGGTTAAGGTAAAAGACACATTTTTCTCATCCCTCTTATTAATTATGTTCTCTGATGTTATAGTCTGCTTATAAGGCATCTGGAGAGAAGTACATGCACACCTACCATCTTCCAGCTGACAGCCCACAATTTCTGCAGGCCAGGTTTAATGCACAAACTATTAGCGAGGTAAATCATATTTGGAAGGACAGTCTTACCTCAGACAATTGTGAAATGAAAATTTACATGCATTTTTCAAATATAACATAATACCTGCTTGAGGAATCCGGTAATCTTGATGTTATGTCGAAAAGAAAATACTTGTATTCACCAACATAACACTTGCCTTTTTTTACAGTCACACTACAAAGCTCAGTGGCTTGTTGATATTGCCAAAGGATATGACATGAAGGCTGATGCTATTCCTATACTTGCTGCTAAACAAGGAAGGCATATTGCTAGCAATGTGAGGAAATACAAAGGTCCATTTTGCCAGATTACATTAAAATCTTGTTGATCACATGCCTATTAATTTATATGGTAATTGTTTTCACAGTTCCAGTACAAGAAAGAATTCGAAAAGTCACGAGGTCAGCATGTTGGCTTCCGTAGCCTTCAGGATGACCCACTGTTGGTGCACTACATGCAAGTGGCTAAAATACAGAGTGACAGAAACTACAAGAAGGACTATCACAAGTCTAAGCTGAAGTACCACTCCCCTGTGGACATGTGGAGTATTGCACAAGCTAAACAAGCATCTGCTGTTCAGACATATGCAGGCTACAAACAGCCCATTCATCGCTATACTCTTCTACCCGATGCCATGCAACTGCAGCTTGCACGCTCTATGAACATTACATCCAGTGATGTGAGAATTATTTCCTTTACAAAGTATGCTTAGCACCGGGATTTTAACAATGTGTATAGTAGTATTCCTGGTCCAGTAACCATCATAAAGAAACCAGAGCAACTAAGATAGCATAAAATCAGTAATCAATTTATTTTGTTACAACTACTTCATTTTCATGTGTAAATCTTGTTTTAGGTTGCATTTCTGATAATGACTACTTTTTACAGGTTGACTACAAGAGTGATTACAATAGCTCTCTGAAAGGTCTGGGTTGGGTTCCGATTGGTTCCTTGGCAGTTGAGACTGCAAGGGTTGGTGGACAAATACAGAGTGAGAAGAAGTACCGTAGCCATCCTTCTCAATACAAATTCCACAAGCACATTGACTCCATGGACCTGGCTTTAGCTGCTGCTAACAATCAGATTATGAACAAGGTATGGTGGCATTTCTTTGGGTTCACCGTCCTATTCTAAGATGTCAGTCTTCATTTATGATTAGTAACAATTTTCCTCATCTCTTTTAATGCAGCAAGCATATACTGCTGTATGGGAGAAAGATAAACTCAAAGTCCATGTCATGCCTGATAGCCCTGAATTTATTCTTGCCAAGGCCAATGCCGTCAATGTGAGCTCGGTAAGAATAAAATGTTGTTTTCTTAAAACACTTGAAGTTTATTAACTTCTAGATTTTTTTCCATAGTGGATATGATTGCATAACTTTCTTTCTTTCTTTCTTTCCTTCTTTCTTTCTTTCAGAAACTCTACAAAATTGGCCTTGAGGAAATGAATAAGAAGGGTCATAATCTCAAAGCAGATGCTATTTCCATTGTAGCTGCCAAATCTTGCCGAGACATAGCCAGCAATGTATGTTTATTTTCCCTTCTTCTGGTTAAACATATCATTAATTTCCTTAACATTTTTACATTTCTTTCCTAATGATTAATAAAGCTATCATTCTATTACAGTACAAGTACAAACTGGCATATGAGAAGGCCCGAGGCCACCATGTTGGCTTCCGTAGTCTTCAAGATGACCCACTGTTGGTGCATTATATGCATGTGGCTAAAATACAGAGTGACAGGAACTACAAGAAGGATTATCACAAGTCTAAGCTTAAATACCATTCTCCTGTGGACATGTTGAGTGTTGTTCAAGCCAAACAGGCCTCTAAAGCTCAAACATTTACAGGCTACAAGCAGCTTTTCCATCACTACACCTTGTTACCTGATGCCATGCACCTAGAGCTAGCTCGCTCCATGAATTCCAGTTCCAGTGATGTAAGGCAAACATTCTTTACATTGTCAGTGCAGAACTTTGAATGTATGCTAGACTGGCAATGGTTGTTTGTGTCATAAATAATATTCGTGGCAATATTTTCAGGTTGAGTACAAGAGTGATTACAATGCATATATGAAAGGTCTTGGCTGGGTGCCCATTGGCTCATTAGCAGTGGAAAATGCAAAGGTCGGAGGACGGATACTCAGTGAAAAGAAATATCGAACGCCGCCTTCACAATACACCTTCCAAAAGAACATGGATTCTATGGACCTCACATTAGCTACTGCCAACAACCAGATCATGAACAAGGTGGCTTATTATCCTATACAAAATACCGTTTTTTTTTTTGTTTTGTTTTTTTACATTTGTTACCGTGTTTCTCTATTTGGTAATTGACTATATGATGTTTGTTTTTCACTGCAGCAAGCATATACAGCTGCTTGGAATAAGGACAAAACTAAGATCCACATCATGCCTGACAGCCCAGAAATTCTTCTGGCGAAGGCCAATGCAATCACTATGAGTCAGGTACATCCAATTACGTATATGTTGCAGAACTGGTTCTTAATACCAAACCTGGATATTTAGTTTGTTGACCATTGTAATCATTATGTCCATATCATTTCATTACAGAAAGCCTACAAAGCTGGAATGGAAGAAGCAAAGAAGAAGGGTTATGATCTCCGAGTGGATGCTATACCTTTGCTTGCAGCCAAAGCTTCAACAGTCATCGCCAGTGATGTAAGTATCTACTAAAATGACTGGGTAATTGTCTGATTATTTTTTTACACCCAGTGTCTGTCTTGTCATGAACTAATTTGAAGTTTTACTTTTGACAGTATAAGTATAAACTTGCATACAAGAAAGCCAGAGGTCAGCATGTTGGCTTCCGTAGCCTTCAGGATGACCCACTGTTGGTGCACTACATGCAAGTGGCGAAAATACAGAGTGACAGAAACTACAAGAAGGACTATCACAAGTCTAAGCTGAAGTACCACTCCCCTGTGGACATGTGGAGTGTTCTGCAGGCAAAGCAGGCATCTGCTGTGCAAACTTCTATTGGATACAAGCAGCACTTTGCTCGATATACAGTCCTTCCCGATGCCATGAACTTGGCGCTGGCCCGCAACATGCAGGAGATTGCTAGTGACGTGAGTGCAAATTAGCATTTTAGTACAGCTGATTCCATTAAAAAAAATACAGTCCCTTTGCATATTTATATCTGTAGACTTTACAGTAACATTGCAAATAATACAAATTCACCTATATCACTTTATTGTGTATCATTTTAAAATCGTGAAATATCAGAAATTCTTTGTCTTGTTTTAGAATGTGTACAAAAGTGAATACAACAACTTCATGAAAGGAATGGGATGGGTTCCCATTGGCTCATTGGATGTGGAGAAAGCCAAAACAGCTAGTCGGATAGGTAGTGAAAAACTCTATCGTACACACCCCAGCAAATACACGTTTACCAAAGATATGTCTTCCATGGACATAACTCTAGCTGCAGCCAACAATAAGATCATGAACAAGGTGATTTAGGTCACTTTCCATTTTATTAGCTTATGAATTATTTGATTATTAGGTTATGTCATCATATAAATGAGATTGATGCATAACTTAAATTTACAAACATGTCTTTCACAGAAAAGCTATATCGAAGCCTGGGAACAGGACAAAACATCAATCCATATTATGCCAGATGCAATGGATGTCACTCTGGCACGTCAGAATAAAAGCAACTACAGTGAGGTGAGCAATCTATAATGCATATATTCACGTTATATACATGTGATGCAAACATATTACTTAATTAGGTTTTTTTTTCTTATTTTTTTAATTTTTTTTTTAGAAACTGTACAGGCTTGCTAACGAACTGGCGAAAAAGAAGGGCTATGACATGCGCAGTGATGCTATTCCAATTAAGGCAGCAAAAGCATCTGCAGCTATTGCGAGTGATGTATGTTGTTCTTTTCAAGTTTGTCCTTTTTAAGCCAAATAAATAATATCTGTGTGACTGGATACAATGTGTGCACAAAATATACATTTTAAATTTTATTTTAACAGTATAAATACAAAGCTGGATATCGTAAGCAAGTTGGCCACCACATTGGAGCCTTGAGCATCCAGGATGACCCACTGCTCATGCTAGCTTTGAACTCAGCCAAGATTGCTAGTGATGCACTATACAAAAAAGACTTCAATAAGTCCAAGACCAGATTTCATCTTCCAGTTGACATGCTGGCGTTTGAACTGGCCAAGAAGAATCAGATCCAGGTTAATGATGCTAACTACAGAACATACCTGCACAACTGGACCTGTCTGCCAGACGCCAATGATGTTGTACAGGCCAGACAGGCCTATGACATCCAGAGTGATGTAAGTTTTTGTTTATTTGTTTGGATCTGTATTTGTTTGTGTAATTATTCTTTGATGATAGTTTGCTAATTAGATTTCCTATTGCTTTTATTTTTACAGGCAGTGTATAAGGCTGACCTAAAATGGCTACAAGGTCTGGGATGGATCCCTATTGGTTCACTTGATGTTGAGAAAGTCAGGAAAGCTGGAGATGCTTTGAGTGAAAGAAAATATCGTCAGCACCCAAGCAATTTCCAGTTTACAAGCACAACTCAGGACATACCAATGGTCTTGGCCAAAGCCAATAATAATATCATGAACAAGGTAGTGTATGTTTCAACTGCATATTTAATTCCTTGTTGTGTAGAAAAATGCAAGTGTAGTAATCTCTATTCTTTTTCAGAAAAATTATATCGAAGCCTGGGAGAGTGATAAGACCAACATTCATATCATGCCAGATGCAATGGATGTGGTCCTTGCAAACCAGAATAAAATAAATTACAGTGAGGTCAGCGTCTCTACTGTATGCTTAAAGCTGTTGTTCTTAATGTAATCGTCATGTAAATTAAACAAAATTTGTCACCGCTGTTTTTTTTGTTTGTTTTTTTTTTTATTGGTAAAGCAAATAATGATTTGTTTGTGAAAGTGATAATAGTGAAAGAATTTAAACATTTGTCTCTATGTTTAAATATATGTAGCAATTTGATTGTGTTTCCTCCCCAGAAACAATACAGACTAGCTAATGAGCTGGCCAAGAGAAAAGGATATGATATGCGCAATGATGCTATTTCTATTATTGCTGCTAGAGCCTCCCGGGATATTGCAAGTGATGTAAGTTTTAAGTGCTGCAAAGACAATGCATAAGATTTTTAAACTTTTTTATTATACTTAAATGGTTTGAATTGTTTGTAGTACAAGTACAAAACTGGATATCGTAAGCAAGTTGGCCACCACATTGGAGCCCTGAGCATCCAGGATGACCCACTGCTTATGTTGGCTCTAAACTCAGCCAAGATTGCTAGTGATGCACTGTACAAAAAAGACTTCAACAAGTCCAAAACCAAATTTCACCTTCCAGTGGACATGTTGGCATTTGAACTGGCCAAAAAGAACCAAATCCAAGTCAATGATGCTAACTACAGAACATACCTGCACAACTGGACCTGCCTGCCAGACTCCAATGACGTTGTACAAGCCAGACATGCCTATGACCTCCAGAGTGATGTAAGTGATTTTCTTTGGTAAAGTAACCTTGATTACTTTAGTATTTTTCTGATTTTAAACCAGTTAATCTTCTATTACTTTCAATCTACAGGCTGTGTATAAGGCAGATCTGAGCTGGCTGAAAGGCACTGGATGGATCCCCATTGGTTCAATTGATGTCGAGAAAGTGAAGAAAGCTGGAGATGCTTTGAATGAGAAAAAATATCGTCAACACCCAAGCAACTTTAACTTCACAAGCACAACTGAAGACATACCAATGGTCTTGGCCAAAGCCAATAATAATATCATGAACAAGGTACCCGTAGATGTTTTACTAACATATAGCATTCAAGTGCAGCTCTTTTATAAATATAATAATTTGTGTTTAACTGTTTTCCCTTAACTTAATTTTATTAGAGGTCATATATCGATGCGTGGGAGAAAGACAAGACAACGATACATGTCATGCCAGATGCAATCGAGGTGCTACACGCAAAACAAAACAAGATCAACTACAGTGAGGTTAGTCTGATTACATAACGTCTAAACTTTAAAAATGTTTCATTATTACTGGGTGATTTTATGTTATATTTTTTAATCGCTAAACTATTTTATGAAAATAGTAATGTTTCTTACAAATTTCCTCTCAGAAACTGTACAAACTTGCCAATGAAGAAGCTAAGAAGAAAGGCTATGATTTACGAAATGATGCTATTTCCATTAAAGCAGCAAAGGCCTCCAGAGATATCATCAGTGACGTAAGTCGTTCCTTATCCCAATTATGTGTGCACACTTGTATTCCTCAAATGGATTGGTTTTGTAAATGTAATGTTCTTTTGTTTGAGTGTTCTGTTTCATGTTTTTTATTATCCAACCTTTTTATGGCAGTACAAGTACAAAACTGGATATCGTAAGCAAGTTGGCCACCACATTGGAGCCCTGAGCATCCACGATGACCCACTGCTTATGTTGGCTCTAAACTCAGCCAAGATTGCTAGTGATGCACTGTACAAAAAAGACTTCAACAAGTCCAAAACCAAATTTCACCTTCCAGTGGACATGCTGGCATTTGAACTGGCCAAAAAGAACCAAATTCAAGTCAATGATGCTAACTACAGAACATACCTGCACAACTGGACCTGCCTGCCAGACTCCAATGATGTTGTACAGGCCAGACATGCCTATGACCTCCAGAGTGATGTAAGGTTCTTCCTTTCTTCATTTATTTCTTTTATTTATTTATTTTTCCTTTTAGCTGAATTAATCTGCTCATCTCTTCTATGATTGAACTGCACCAATGAAATTTCCTGTTGCATTTATTTCACAGGCGGTGTATAAGGCTGATCTGAAATGGCTGCAGGGCCTGGGATGGATCCCAATTGGTTCACTTGAAGTTCAGAAAACCAAGAAAGCTGCTGAGGCATTAAGCGAACGATTGTATCGTCAACACCCAAGCAACTTCAGACACACAAGTACAACTGAGGACATGCCAATGATCTTGGCCAAAGCCAATAATAATATCATGAACAAGGTAGTGTTTCGTGAAGTTGTCCTGCAAACTTTGTTCATCTTTTAGCTCCCTAGTCCTGTTTTAATGTAAATTCTGCAATATGTAAATGCTTTTGTTTTTATATCATAGAGAAATTACATTGCGGCTTGGGAGAGTGATAAGACCAAGGTTCACGTCATGCCAGATACAATGGAGGTCCTGCTAGCAAAACAGAATAAATATAACTACAGCCTGGTAAGATGAAGATAAATAAATTTGACTCTGATTATTACTGCTGTAGCTTTCCCCTGAACTTTATAATTTTATACTTGCTTATATAGAAACAATACAAACTTGCCAATGAAGAGGCTAAGAAGAAGGGTTATGATATGCGCAATGATGCTATTTCGATCAAGGCTGCTAAGGCATCCAGAGATATCATCAGTGATGTGAGTTGTCTATTCATAATAAGCACTTAATTTCATATTAGACATTGATGCTAATTAAATAATTGATGTAAAATTAATGTCCAAATTGTTTTTCCTCTGCAGTACAAGTACAAAACTGGATATCGTAAGCAAGTTGGCCACCATATTGGAGCTCGCTGCGTTCAGGATGACCCACTGCTCGTGCTGGCTTTGAATTCAGCCAAGATTGCTAGCGATGTACTATACAAGAAAGACTTCAACATGTCCAAGACAAAATATCACCTCCCAGTGGACATGCTGGCAGTTGAACTGGCCAAGAAGAATCAGATCCAGGTCAATGATTTTAACTACAGAACGTACCTGCATAACTGGACCTGCCTTCCAGACTCTAATGATGTTGTACAGGCCAGACAGGTTTATGACCTCCAGAGTGATGTAAGTGTATTGTTTTAAATGTCACTCCTCAAATAGGTTTTGTCTCAACACTTCGGAAAGTTTAGCAACACCATTATGTAGCATTATAGACCCATTTGATATAGCATATATATAAAATGTGTGTATATTATGCTTAGGTTGTGTATAAGTCTGACCTAAAATGGCTACAAGGCATTGGATGGATCCCTATTGGTTCACTTGATGTTGAGAAAGTCAGGAAAGCTGGAGATGCTTTGAGTGAAAGAAAATATCGTCAGCACCCAAGCAACTTTCAGTTTACAAGCACAACTCAGGACATACCAATGGTCTTGGCCAAAGCCAATGCTACTGTTGGGAATAAGGTAAAAACTTAAACTATTTTTTTTAAAATCTCAAATCACACAATTAAATGTTTCATGGCAAGTCTTACAGCTTTTGTTTTAATTATTTTCCATAGAAGCTTTATACTGAGGCCTGGGATAAGGAAAAGACCACAATACACGTTATGCCTGATGCCATGGATATTTTGCTGGCAAAGCAAAACAATATCAATTACAGTGAGGTCAGATTTTCTTCTCTTGTAATATCCTTGATACTGAGGGGCAGTTATCTCAGTACTTGCCATTCTCTGTTGACTTGCATTTTTAAATTCAATTGAATTTAATATTTTGATCATAATTTCATTTCTCTTACTAACAGAAAAGGTACAAACTTGCCAATGAAGAATCCAAAAAGGATGGCTATGACCTGCGTGGTGATGCTGTTGCTATCAAAGCTGCCAAAGCATCAAGAGACATTATCAGTGATGTATGCACTTTTGCTTAGTCTTCATGCAGAAGAATAAATGTTAAATATTGTCTATAATTTCTCTGCTTCTGTTCTCGAATTTGTTTGACAGTACAAGTATAAAACTGGATATCGCAATCAAGTTGGACATCATATTGGAGCTCGCTGTGTTGAAGATGACCCGCTGATCATGCTGGCCATAAAATCAGCTAAAATTGCTAGTGATGCCCTGTACAAAAAAGACTTTAACATGTCCAAGACCAAGTTTCACCTACCAGTGGACATGTTGTCTCTTGAGCTGGCCAAGAAATGCCAGATCCAGGTCAATGATTTTAACTACAGAACTTATCTGCATAACTGGACCTGCCTTCCAGACTCCAATGACGTTGTACAGGCCAGGAAGGTCTATGATCTTCGTAGTGATGTAAGTGTGGGGGGAAGATATTCAAATAAATTTAAAGATTTCTTGTCCGAAGTGGGTTTTTTTATTATGTTGTTCTAGAACTTCAACCAGCCTTCTCTTTTTTAGGCTGTGTACAAAGCAGACCTTGAGGAGCTGAAGGGCATTGGATGGGTTCCTATTGGTTCACTGGATGTTTTGAAAGCAAAGAAAGCAGGAGAGATCCTAAATGATCGCCTCTACAGACAGAAACCGGACACATTTAATTACACCCAAGATATGCAATCCATACCCATGCTTTTGGCAAAGACAAACGCTGACATTATGAATCAGGTCAGTAGAAGGCCTTGATATTTGTCGATTTAATTTAAGACATAAAAAATTACATTGGCTTCAGGTAAATATCTGATGTAGCAATCTGATATAAAATGCAAGAATATATTATCTCTGGGTTGTTTAGATAGAATAGTTATAAAATGATGATTAAAAGTGTGTAATGAGTGAATACAGTGGTACCTCACTTTATGAAAGTCTCACCAAAAGAAAAATTCAGGTTACGAAACGCATTTTCCTAAAATTTTTGTCTCTGTATACGAAACAGGTTCATGTTACGAAAGCGTCATCTTAAAAATTCAAACGCACCATTCAAACATTAAAACACGCCATTCAAACAATGCACGAGCTGCTCTTCCATCAATGACGTTCAAACATCCCGCCCCGCTGGCCTGCCATTGGCTAACAACTGAGCTGTCGTTCATGTAACCTGCATTCGAGCGCCATCTTGGACAGGTCCACCTGACGCCATCTTGGACAGGGATCCGATTGGCTAGGAGGGATGACGCAGCTACCTCCCATTGCCTATTATCGAGCTGAATCTACTATGATGCTTTTCGTGTAAAGGACAGAGTTACTGTTGTTTTATGCTTTATTTATTGACTCAGGTGTTTAACCTTCCATAAACATTTGTAAGATTATAACTCTGCTAAGAAGACATGGTCAGCGCATGCACGCACGCACGCACACACATGCACGCACGCACACACACGAACATGTGCGTGTGATTTCCGGTGCGAGTGAGAAGAAGAAACGGGCTCGAGTGATATCACAAAGGAATATGGCCAAACCCGTTTACCATCGGTACGATATTGAAGCAGAAGGAGGACTTAAAAGTGATGCTTTTATAATTTTTAAAGGGTTTAGGGAGCAGTATTGGGGGCCTTGGAACGAATCACACGTTTTACATGTAAAATGCGGTTCAATTTACGTAAAATGCAGGTTACGAAAAAGGCTCTGGAAAGGATTAATTTTGTAAAGTGAGGTATAGTACCACTGTATTTTTCTTTTTTAGCATGTTTCATTATCAATTTTTATTTACTGTCATAAGAAAATTATTCTTAACCACCATGAATCTTTCCTCTCATTACAGCGTAAATACATCGAAGCCTGGGAAGCTGAAAAGGTCAAGATTCATGTTAACCCAGACACCCCAGAAATTATGCTCTCAAAAGCTAATGCTATTATCTCCAGCAGGGTCCGTATCATTTATTAATCATTTTTAAATGAAAGAACTATAAAAATCAACAAAGTTGTTTGTAGCTCAGAAATTGAAATGTGTTAAAATGTAATAATATTTATTAATTTATTTATTTTGGCAAAAAAAATCTATAGAAACTTTACAGGCAAGGAGTTGAGGACAGCTTCAGGAAAGGCTACGATCTTAAACCTGATGCAGTTGCTATTAGGGCTGCCAAAGCATCCAGAGACATCGTTAGTGATGTGAGTTTGCCAGTTTTATTTATGCTAGAATTTATACATGTATAAAATGGACATTTCAAATTGATCAATATGAGCACATAAAATTATCAATTTGTGTCTGAATTCTTAATTAATTTCTTAATTTTCATTTAGTACAAGTACAAAACTGGATATCGTAAACAAGTTGGACATCATATTGGGGCTCGCTGCGTTCAGGATGACCCACTGATCATGCTGGCCATAAACTCAGCCAGGATTGCCAGTGATGCCCTGTACAAGAAAGACTTTAATAAGTCAAAGACCAAGTTCCACCTACCAGTGGACATGTTGTCTCTTGAGCTGGCCAAGAAATGCCAGATCCAAGTCAATGATTTTAACTACAGAACTTATCTGCATAACTGGACCTGCCTTCCAGACTCCAATGATGTTGTACAGGCCAGAAAGGTCTATGATCTTCGTAGTGATGTAAGTTTTTTCACCTGAATTAATTTGTTCATAATCTGCACAGTGATGTGAATTTTGAAATGACTCAAGACTTCTTTGTACATAGCTGTATTCATTGAAGCCAGATCAGTAATGTCAGTATTTTTCTCATGTGTTCTATATTTTCTTGCATGTAAAACCAGGCTGTTTACAAAGCTGATATGGAATGGCTTAAAGGCACAGGCTGGGTTCCTGTGGGGTCTCTTGATGTAGAAAAGGTCAAAAAAGCTGGTGATATCTTGAGTGAGAGGAAATACCGCCAACATCCAAGTAACTTCAAGTTTAAGAGTACAACAGATTCTATACCAATGGTTCTTGCCCAAGCCAATGCTAAGATCATGGATCAGGTATGTGATTTTTTTTTTTTTTTTTTGTGGACTATTTTTACAACCGAATATATGCACACATGTACTGTACAGCATATTTACTTATAAAATATATCATGAATCCTACCTGTTTGTGAATATTTTTCTTCACAGAGAGCCTATGTTGAATCCTGGAATAACGAAAAGCTCAACATACACATCATGCCAGATACTCCAGAGATCGTTCTTAGTAGGCAAAACAAACTCAACAACAGCACTGTACGTGCAGTTTCTTTGAAGTGGAGATGATGGAAAGATGAACACATTTTTACATTTTTAGATTGCTTGTTAGTTTATTGCATTTTATCTTTTTTCCAGAAATACTATCGTCAGAATTATGTAGACAGTCTACTGAAAGGCTACTTCCTGCCAGTAGATGCCATTGCAGTCAAATCTGCCAAGGCCTCAAGGGACATCATCAGTGAGGTAAGTGATCATAATCGAGCAGATGCACATAATTTATATTCAAAAGAAATATTCATCACTATTGCAAATATTCCAAATACAGTACAAGTACAAAGCTGGTTACAGACAGCAGCAGGGACATCACATTGGAGCACGATGTGTTGAGGAGGACCCACTGATCATGTTGGCCTTAAACTCAGTTAGGATTGCTAGTGATGTCCTGTACAAGAAGGACTTTAACAAGTCCAAGACTAAATACCACCTTCCAGCGGACATGCTGTCTCTTGAGCTGGCCAAGAAATGCCAAAATCAGGTCAATGATTTTAACTACAGAAATTACCTGCACAACTGGACCTGCCTGCCAGACTCCAATGATGTTATGCAAGCCAGGAAGGTCTATGACCTGCGCAGTGATGTGAGTATAATGGCTTTCTGTAGTTAATTGTTAAAACTTTGGTTCTATATAAGTTCATAGCTAACCAACTTTTTAACATTTTCCCAGGCTGTCTATAAGGCTGACTTAGAGTGGCTACGTGGATGTGGATGGATGCCACAAGGATCTCTTGAAGTTATTAAAGTACAGAATGCCCAGAAGATACTCAACGATAAACTATACAAACAGCATCCAAGCACAATTCCATTCACCAGTCCAGTGGACTTGCCTTCCATTGTCCTGGCCAAGCAAAATTCTGCTATCCTCAGTGATGTAAGCTGGTCCAAGTTATATATTAATACATATCGTGTACATAAAACATTATAGAAGTATTCTACTGAACCATGTGAACAGATTCCACTGTATAAAGATGTTATGAATGTGTTCAACACCTGTTGCTCAAATCAGTGCCTAATTTTTGTGTAAAATATTATTTCTCTCCAATCACAGAGGAAATACAAGGAGGCATGGGACCTAGATAAAACCACAATCCACATCCAGCCAGATACACCAGCAATCATGCTGTCGAAGGCCAATGCTATTGCGGTTAGCAATGTAAGTTAACTGTACATTTTCAACATTCTTTTCTAATTCCTCTACAATCTGACTTGTATATGGCTTTTATTGTGTGTTTGGCCTTGACTGAGTCTTTATGCTCTTAACAGAGATTGTATACCAAGGACTGGGATTCACAGAAGGCAAAGGCATACCAGATAAAACAAGATGCTGTTGCTGTGCTGAAGGCCAAAGCTTCTAGAGACATTGCAAGTGATGTAAGTCAAACAGAAGCACAGACTTTGATTTCTGTATTGCTCACAAAAAGCAAACTAATTTTGTGTGTTAAAAATTTGTACAGTACAAGTACAAGGCTGGATATCGTGTCCAAGTTGGCCACCATATTGGAGCTCGCTGCGTTCAGGATGATCCATTGATCATGCTGGCCATAAACTCTGCGAAGATTGCTAGTGATGCCCTGTACAAGAAGGACTTCAACAAGTCCAAGACTAAATACCACCTTCCAGCGGACATGTTGTCTCTTGAGCTGGCCAAGAAATGCCAGATCCAGGTCAATGATTTTAACTACAGAACTTACCTGCACAACTGGACCTGCCTGCCAGACTCCAATGATGTTATGCAGGCCAGGAAGGTCTATGACCTGCGCAGTGATGTGAGTATAAAACTTGTGCTCCTAAAAACCAGGGTGGGACAGCCCACATTTTTTTAATTTCAGGAAATTTCGATTATTCACAGCTAATATTTTCTGTGCAAGTTGGTTATGAGTATACATACATACATTATAATATAATATTATTATTACTAATAATAAAATTATACAATGGTACCTCATCTTACGAAATTAATCCGTGCCAGGGCCTTTTTTTCGGAACCTGCATTTTTCGTAAATTGAACCACATTTTACATGTAAAGCATGTGATTCATTCCAAGGCCCCCAATACTACCCCGTAAACCCTTTAAAAATTATAAAAGCATACCTTTTAAGACCTCCGTCTGCTTCAATATCATACCAATGGTAGACGGGTTTGGCCATATTCCTTTGCTATATCACTCAACTGCATGCCACGAGCCCACTTCTTCATTTCACTCGCACTGGAAACGTGTGTGTGTGTGTGTGTGTGTGTGTGTATGTGTGTGTGTGTGTGTGTGTGTGTGTGTGTGTGTGTGTGTGTGTGTGTGTGTGTGTGTGTGTGTGTGTGTGTGTGTTGACCATGTCTTCTTAGCAGAGTTATAATCTTACAAATGTTTATGGAAGGTTAAAAGCCTGAGTCAAGAAATCAAGTTGCAATGAGTACACTCAAAAATCTCATGAAACAACAGTAACGCTGAGCCAATGGGAGGCCGGCAGGACAGGATGTTGGAAGATAGTCAATGGGCGAGCAGCCCGTGCATTGTTTTAATGTTTGAATGGCGCGATTTAATGTTTGAATGGTGCGTTTGGTGCGTTTCGTAAGGAGAACTTGTTTCGTATACAGGGACAAAAAATTTTGGAATAGCCTGGATTTTTCGTTTGCAAGGACTATCGTAAGGTTACGTACCACTGTACTATAATCAACTCGCATAGAAAATATTAGCTGTAAATAATTGTAATTTCCCAAAATCAAAAAAATTGGGAGATGGCCCAGCCTGGTTCTTAGAGGGTCAATTATAAATGCTATTTGTGAGGCGCTCCACCGAATGTAGGTGCCTGTCGCAAGTGAGGAATGGTGCTTGTGAGACAAAGCGCGACTTATCTGGACTTCCGATCTTTCAAGTGAGCAAGTGCGCGTTGAATACTTGTTTAGTACTTAACCTTCACTTGCTCACTTGAAAGATCGAAAGTCCGAATAGCCCGGGCTTTGTTTCAAAAGCACCATACGTCACTTGCGACAAGCGCCTACATTCGGTGGAACGCCTCACATTTATGAGCCATTTACACTTAAGTATACAGCCCGTAGTCAAAAAAAGGTTGTGAAAGTATGGAAAATACAAATAATAAAAGAAAGCAGCGATTTAACAATTTTCCAAAAATTATGAATCCATGGTAGTCCATGTTTTAGCTGGTTAACATCATTCCATTTGTTAATACACATCCATTTAAAAAGACATTATGGGCTTTAAAAATTGGGACAGTTCTAAGCATTTACACAAGACACCAAATAATGAAGCAATGCTGGCGTTATTTTGTCCTCACCCAAAGTAAATTTTAACTTGATTTTTATTTTTTTTATTTGCATTTTCCATAGTATCACCACTTTCTGACGAGGGTTTTTTTTTGTAAGTGGCTGGTTATTATCACTCAGCTGACCTGGTTTGAAACTTTTCCTAGGCGGTATATAAGGCTGACCTAGAGTGGCTGAAAGGATGTGGCTGGAGCCCCCATGAATCAGTGGAGGTCCTGAAAGTGAAGCATGCCCAAAATGTCCTGGCTGAGGTAAGTCAAAGACATCATTCTCTAAAATGAAACAAGCAACCAGAGTAAATTATTTTACTTTGAAAACTGATACAGATTGTTTAATATTTGGAAATTGTAAATGTACATTTATATTGAGCTTGTTTATTATTAACCAGAAAATAAGAGATTGATGAAGGTTTTCATTTTTATTTTTAGCGAGGTTACCGTGTGAAGTTGGATGAGCAGAAATACACCACTCCCATTGACAGAGTTGACTTCATTTGTGCCAAGAATGCAGCAAATGTGCTCAATGAGGTGAGAGTGCCATGTTTAGAATTTTAAAATTCTAGTCTAAATCAAATTATAATGATAAAACAATTTGTAATTTCATAATTAAGAATATTTGTTTAATTCAGACATAATAAGTTAATAGTTCTATGTTTGTGAGTTTTTTGTTTATTTTAGTTTTTCTTACTTTAACTGTGTATTCATCTTCCAGACAAGCTATCGTGAGGCCTGGAACAACGATAAAGTCAAATATACAATGTTGGACACTCCACTTCTCGCCACAGCCAGAGAGGCTTCTAAGAATATACACCCAGTGAGAGACAACCCATTGTAATAATTTTGAGTGGAAATGGAATACTTTGCCGTATCAATTTGTACTAAGACATACCCTTTCTTCCACTTATTACTTACAGCATTTCTATTCGCTGAACTGGGAAAAGACAAAAGCCAAATCCTATTTTATGCCTGGGGATGCTGTTCCCATTAAGCAATGCATAACCACCACCAAAGTCCAGAGTAACGTAAGTTAAAAAAAAAAAAAAAAAATATCTACAGGACTTTAAATCAAAAAGGGCTTTTCTCCCTTCCTCTATATATCTCAATAAATGTCATGGTACACCTTGGTTCATTTGATTCCCTCAAAACAATATACCTTCAATTTTTGCAGTACAAATATAAAGAAGGGTATCGAAGACAGCTTGGCCACCATATTGGTGCCCGATGTGTCGAGGATGACCCACTGATCATGCTGGCAATAAACTCTGCAAAGATTGCTAGTGACGCTCTGTACAAGAAGGATTTTGAAAAATCCAAAACAAAGTATAACCTTCCTGTGGACATGTTGGCCTTTGAATTAGCCAAAAAGTGTCAAATCCAGGTGAATGATGATAACTACAGAACCTACCTGCACAACTGGACCTGCATGCCTGATCAGAATGATGTCATTCAAGCCCGTAAAGCCTACGAGCTTGCCAGTGATGTAAGTGTTGCATTCTAGAAAAAGCTTTTCTTTACGTAAATATGTAGTTTTAAATACTGAATATAATTGTGTGTGTGTGTGTGTGTGTGTGTGTGTGTGTGTGTGTGTGTGTGTGTGTTCTCCTCTCAGAATGTCTACAAAGCAGATCTGGAATGGATCCGTGGCTGTGGATGGGTAGCAGCTGACTGTGTTGATCATGTCAAAGTCAGAAAAGCCCAGGAAATTCTTAATGAAGTAAGTAGTGAGGATTTGTGAAATTGCCACTTGTTTTGTATGTACTAAGATATATATATATATATATATATATATATATATATATATATATATATATATATATATATATATATATACACACACTCAGCAATACCTGCTTCTGTTCTGTCAAAACAGAGACTTTACAAGAAAGATGCCAAAGATAACTTTGCCAAGTTTACAAATATTGTTGATCGACCTGAAGTTCTCCTGGCCAAGGTTAATGCGTTCAATCTCAGTGATGTAAGTATTTTCTTTAATTAAAAAAATAAAGAAAATTAACATTAAATTTATAATAAAACAATTATTAGGGCTCTTTGAGTAGCTTGAATGTTAGCTTAAGTAAAAATAAATGTAGATTTGAATATTCACTTGTTAATATGCAAGTTAATTGTTTAAATTTTATTTTTAAATAAATGACTGTGATTTTTTTAATTGTCACTTAAAGTAATTTTTTGCCCATATAACATAATGTGATATTATTTTCCAGCCAGTCTGATATGTAATATTTAATATTGTAATTTGTGATAAAACAATCAAAGTTTGAAATAGTTTACTACACAGGTGTCAAACTCAAGGCCCACATGCCAAATCTGGCTACCAACTCATTTTATGTGGCCTGTATGAGTTTTCAAAGATTATGATTATCGTACATCCTTTGCATCAACTATTACCATGAAACCTAATTCATCATCCTTTCCATCCATCATCCATTCCACTAGGTGGCAACAGCAGCCTTTCTCAAGTAAAAATCTAGTCATTCATGCTTGCTCTTTGCTGTTAAGCTTTGTCAGAAAATGCGAGTACAGAGGAAAACTGGTCAAATTTCTAAACATATCGTTTTGCAATGGATTTCATTTTAGAACAGATGTTCAGTGATTTATTCGACCCTTGATCACCTTTAAATTTAGTGTAGTGGCCCTCAGTGAAAATGAGTTTGACACTCCTGGTTTAAGACATTCCATTCAGAAAATTACAGCACATTATGAATGGTGAAAAAAAAAAAAAATACAGTTTTTCCTTTTAAAAATCTATATGACATTGTTATGTAGCTGAAATACAAAGAATCCTTCAACCTCGAGAAGGGCCACTACATTGGAGCTGAAGATACACCACAGCTGGCACATTCCAGGGAGATGGCAAAGAACATCAGTGAGGTAATTAAGTCTTTACCGTTTTCACTTGTGACTGATTATTGGTATGGTGAGTTCATGTTGTAGTAACCTATCTCTAATTATTGTTGTTTAATACAGAAATTGTACAAATTTGCCTGGGATGAAGCTAAAGCTACTGGCTATCAGTTGGACCATGAGTATCTGCCACTTGTGTCAGCTAAGAAAACCAAAACCATTGTCAGTGATGTAAGTGTTACATCAGTTTGTTGCGTTTATGCATAATTAAGTTTGCTGTAGCAGTAAGTAAATAAGGTTATGTGTATGTATAGTTAATTAAATATTTATGCATTCGCACTTTGCAGATTAAATACCATGATGCACATGAGAAAGCCAAAGGCCAATACATGGCCAACACTCTGGTTGACTTTCCTGAAGTTGTCCACTCTGGGAAAATGGAAAAGATGAAGAATCTGGTAAGTTTGTCTAGTATCAATAATGCATGATCTTATATCACACAGGATTTTAGATCAAGTGTAATCTTTAAATGTTTGAAAGATTTAAACAATATCATGTTTTTTATGCTTTGTTTTATAACCTGTTTTATTTTTTTTGGCTTTCTCTACAGAGAGAGTATCACAAGGATTATCATACGTCCAAGACTAAGCTCCACATTCCACATGACATGATCAGCCATGTGGTAGCCAAGAAATGTCAAGACATTCTAAGTGATGTGCTGTACCGGACCTACCTACATCAGTGGACATGCCATCCAGAACAGAATGATGCCATCCGTGCCCGCAAAGCCAATGAGATCCTGAGTGATGTAGGTCGTCTATGAATCCCAGAACCAAATCAGATATGAATTATATGCCTCCTGTTTTAAGCTGTAAAATTGGATTAATTGAAATTCATTTCTGTATAATTTTACAGGTGTTCTATAAAGATGACTTGAATTGGATAAAGGGTATTGGCTGCTATGCATGGGATACACCGGAAATTGTGCGTGCCAAGAAGTCCTATGAGCTTCAGAGTGATGTGAGTATCACTTATAATAGAGGATACATATATATATGCATCTAACTGGGTTATCAAAGGCGGGCCATGTCTCTCACTGTCTATGGTGTGAGGCATGTAAAAGAACCATTGCTGACTTTCGTAAAGAGTAGCTGCAAAGCCGTCAGCGTGTTTCTGTCCCTTGCTAAAAAAGGGTTGTGATAGGAAGGGCATCCGACGTAAAAACCTCTGCCAAATCAAATGTGCGAATCAGATGATTCGCTGTGGTGACTCCCGAGTAAAAGGGAAAAAGCCGAAAAGAGGACAGACAGACATACAGTGTGTGTGTGTGTGTGTGTGTGTGTGTGTGTGTGTATGTGTGTATATATATATATATATATATATGTATATATGTATATGCACACACACACACACTAGCGCCCAATTAGCACCCCCAGTGTTTGTGTATATATGTGTATAAATATATATGTATATATATGTGTATGTATATATATATATATATATATATGTATTTATATGTGTATATATATGTATATATATATGTGTATATATGTATATATATATATATATATATATATATATATATATATATATATTTTTTTTTTTTTTTTTTTTTTTTTCTCTTACCTTTTACATTTCTTTTAAACAGCTCAAGTACAGGGAAAATGCGAAGAAAGACTTCAGTAATTACTCTATTGTGACCGACACTCCTGTGTACGTTACTGCTATACTAGGCCACACCTGGGCTAGTGAGGTATGACTTCAGTAAATTTTTTACCATTTCATTTGTTAAACATTAAGAATTCTGTTTGTTGTCCATTAAAATATAAAATTAAAAAAATTAAAATTGAAGTCCTACATTCTTCTGCATTTCCTATACAGCTGAATTATAGAGAGGCCTATCACAAAGAGAAACACTTGTACACTACTGTTTTGGACACTTATGATTATGCAAGATGCTGCAACTTGAAGGAACTTTATAGCACTGTAAGTCTGAAGAAAGCAGTATGGTGTTAACTTGCCTTTTCTTTGATTAATGCTTTGGGCTATTTGATGGTAATCATTATCTTTTCTCCAACAGAAAGCCTATTCTTCCCTTTGGGATAGAATTAAGGCCAAGAGCTATAGCATTCCTAATGATGCTAATGCTTTGGTCCATGCCAAACAGCAGAAGGTCCTCTTGAGCAAAGTGAGTACATTCCTACACAGCATCACTAGCGTTCAAAATGATAAATGATACTCTGGACATATCTGTTGAATATATATACATATATATATATATACACACACACACACACTGTTATTTCCTCTACAGGTGAAATACAAAGAAGATTATGAGAAGTTTAAGTCCTTGTACAGCCTACCTAAGTGTCTGGAGGATGACCCAGCCACAGCCAGATGTATTAAAGCTGGAAAACTCAACTTGGATGTATATGATTATTTTCAGATACATTCCTGTGATTTATATCATACAGAATACATATAACGTATTTCTAATACTTACTTTTGCATATTTTTCTACAGCGCTTATACAGAGAAAACTGGGAAAAGACAAAGGCCAAAATCCATGTGCCTCCTGATATGCTGGATGTGGTGGCTTCCCGTGACACCCAGAAAATGATCAGTAATGTGGACTATCGTAAATACTTACACCAGTGGATCTGCCTGCCTGACATGCAGGTCTATGTACATGCTCGCAAAGTCAATGAGCAGCTGAGTGATGTGAGTAAATGCACTGATTTCACAGAAGAAGTAAAACCTCCTTTTGATATAACCGCTACTTTCAATGGAGCACACAAACCTTTTTTAACACCAATTGCGTTCTTTTTTTATTGACAGATCTTTTATAAAGATGATTTGAACTGGCTGAAGGGTGTTGGATGTTATGCATGGGATACTCCTGAAATTCTGCGCTGCAAGCATGCCATGAATCTGCAGAGCGAGGTATTGTATGTACTCTCATCTTATTCTCTCTAATGTCTATTCTCGCTGTGATGGCTCATGTCTGTCTCCACTTGTCTCTGAACATGCCTGTTTCAGAATCGATACAAAGCGAAAGGAATTGAGCATTTAAAGAACTTCTCTGTGGTAACAGAGACCCCAGTGTACGAGACATGCAAGCAGAGTGCCCAGAACCTGAGTGATGTACGTTTATTTCATTGCTACACAACAATACACATGAACATCCTGTTTTTCTGAACCATACATACATCCATACATTTGATATAGCGACCTCTAACTCTTGTGTTTTGCATTCTCAGCTCAATTATCGTTATGACTATGTCACCAATGTGAAAGGTAAAAACACTGCTCCTGCTAAGACTGTGGAGACTGAAAGGGCTCGTTTGGCCAACTTCATCCAGAGTGATGTAAGATTTCTTTTCTAACTAACCTGTCAGTTCACCAGTAGTTCATGATCGTGGATACCTTGACATCAATTCTTTTCATGTTTTTCTATTTAGCACATCTACAAAGAGGCAAACAAGAATTTTATGCCCACTGGTTACTCTCTTCCCTTTGACACACCACTTGCCCTACAAGCCAAGGCCAACAACATCATTACCAGCAATGTAAGATGACAGACCTACACACTCTATGATTAAATATTTTGGCTGATATTGACCAGATGCCTCATAAATTTACTCTCTGTTTACATACCATAGGTGAAGTACAAGGAAGCTTATGAGCTCACTAAAGCCAGGAGCTACCAACTGGACCCCGATGGTGTCAATTTTGTCAATATAAGAAAGGCCAACCAGGTCATCAATGAAGTAAGAAAAAGTTTTACGCCCCTCAGGAAAATGTTGTATGATTGGAATTGTATTATATTTTATTTGTTTGTCTTTTAGCGACTATACCGTGCTCAGTATGAAAGGGAAAAGGACAAGATTCACACTGTGTATGACACTCCTGAGATCAAACAGGTTAAAGCCACCCAGGAGGCCATCAGTGATGTAAGTAAAGCATGATTGATTGACTTGTTTATTCAGCTTGTTGAAGCAGTTGATTGATCAATTCTATTATAAACATTAAAAGAGCAGGCTATTCAAGAAATTATGAGTAATACTTGAACACCCTGAGTAAAAGATTTTCATTTCGTGCCTCATGCTGGTTCTCAATAGGTCTGCTATAAAGAGAAGTACTACAACAGTAGAGGGACCCTGCTGCCAATGGCAATCACGCCAGAGCTGCTGCACTACGCTCACGTCAACGAGATCAACAGTGATGTAAGTGCTCTGATGACCTGTTCATGTGGAATCAGGTTTACTTCCGATTTATTTACTGGCAAATAATAAATGCAGAAATTAGTTCATATCAACAAATAGGAAGTACGTACTGTAGTATGGTAAAGGAAGAGATGGCACTTTGGGTACTATTCTTTAGAAAAATTAAACTCAGAATTACTGATATGCCATTTAATTTCATTTTGTGCTTTCATGGATCAAGTGTAGCTTGTAAGTAACACATTTTTTGTGAGAGTTTGTACTTGCTTGTGTTTCTTTTAGCTGAAATACAAAGAGGATCTGCATTGGCTGAAAGGTATTGGCTGCTTCATGTTTGATTCTCCTGAGATGGTCCGCATCCGTGCAATCAACAAATTCAGGGTAATTAACGAATTAAAAATATAATGATGTTTTGTCATGTGCATTGAAAATGCTTCATCACGATATTTTGTGTTGGAAAGTCTAACATTTCATTTTCGCCCTCAAGACTTCCTATGATATTGATGCCAAGAAGAACTTTGCCAACTTCTCTGTGGTCCTAGACACACCAGAGTACAAACGTGTGTCAGAACTGAAGACTCACATCAGCGATGTGAGTTAATGTTCATAGCATTTCAGATATACTGTATTTAATATTTGACAACTTTAAACTGACTAATGTTTTAAGCATCATTGTTCTTTTGCCTTTAGCTGGTTTACAAAGCTGCTGGAAATGTGCAGAAGACTCAGTGCAGCACTACAGGTGATGCTATTGAATTCAAGAGAGCCAAGTGGGCCCAAACTCTGACCAACAAGGTAAAACACTTTATGAATCTTTCAATATATTTATTGGGATATCATGAGCATTCCATTTATTTATTCTTATAAACAAAGTGCATCGCTGAAGAAAAAATATAACATGTCTTTTTATTTTATAGTGGTTGTACACTGATTTGGCTTCCAAGGAAAGAGCTTTCTACACTCCAGAGCTTCATACCCCTTACCTGAATCACGCTAGATCTATGAAAGTGGTGTACAGTGAGGTAGGACAAATTTATCTGAGGAAAAAAAAAACCCAGTATAACCAGCATACCTGTGTGTGTGTGTGTGTGTGTGTGTGTATATATATATATATATACTGTATATGTATATATATATATATATATATATATATATATATATATATATATATATATATATATGTATATATATATATATATATATATATATATATAATATAAAAAATGTGTGTGTATATGTGTATGTGTATATATATATATATATATATATATATATATATATACATTTTATATATATATATATATATATATATATATATATATATATATACCTGCATATGTATTTACACACACCTTCTTTATCTGTAGACTAAATACAAAGAACAGTATGAGAAGATGAAGCACAAGTACACTGCCGTTCATGACACACCCATCCTAATCCGGGCCAAAAAGGCGTATCTTAATTCCAGTGATGTAAGTATATATCAATTTTTATGAAAATGTCATAATCTGTTCATTGCCTTTGTGCGGCTGATGCCTGGTTTTTCCCTGTAGCTGCGCTACAAAGAGACCTTTGAGTTAGCTAAAGGACACTACCACACCACTAAGGATGCTCGGGACATTGTTTGTGCTAAGCGGGTCAGGGATGACATCAGTGAGGTGAGTAATAAATATTTCTCCACTTTAAATGCTATATAAATTTCCTTTTGGTTGTCTTTCATGGTATTTATCTTTATAACACAGGTTAAATACAGGGAGAAATATATCAGCACGCTGGGCACATGGAAGTCCATCCCAGATCGTCCTGAGTTCTTCCACAGCAAGATTGTGAGGGACTGCATTAGTGATGTGAGTACTACTGATGTTTCATATATAATAGATTTAGCTAACTTCTTTGGAACAGACCTGACAAAAATATGCTGTTTTCCCACTTTCTTGCATAACAGTACAAATACAAAGAGGATCTGGATTGGATTAAAGGCATTGGCTGCTACGTGTGGGACACACCTTTGTTGAAGCAGGCTGAGCATAACAAATCACTGTACAGTGAGGTATAACACTTCAGTCCTTTATTAAAATTATATTTGTCAGTTGCACAGTATGTCAAAACATATGTACAGTATACAGTATAGAAATGCTTATGGAGAAGCTCAGGGAAATTGCTTTTATGTAACCTTGGATTCATTTCCCAGGCGTAATACTTTTATACTGAATACAAAAGGTAGAAACACTCCATACAAGCACCTTAAGCATCTATCATCAACCAAGGATTAAATAATTTTGAAAAAAAATAAGTAAAACAAGAAGGCTAGTACAATATATGATACCATTGGACGTAAAATAATGAGTAACATAACAATTAAAAAGCGTTTTAATGGCAAGAGTTTCATGTTAAAGGTAATGGTGTCTTGAATATATTGTGTTGATTATATAGGCTTGCAAAGTACAACTAAATATTAATGTTTATGTCGTGCTGTTGTTTTGTTAACAGAGACTGTATAAGGCATCCTATGAAAAGAACAAAGCCAACTTCAGCTACACATGTGACACGCCATTCTTTGCGACTGCCAGAAATGCTACTGCTCTTTCCAATGGCGTAAGTGGTGGTGGTGGGGGAGGTCACCTTGTGTTTTTTTTTTTTTTTTTTTTTTTTATCAAATAATTAATAGCAAAACATTTTTGTTGTCATTTTAAAATTGTAAAATTACTGTTTTGTATAAAACTGGTTAACATGATTTCTTTTTCTGCATCTAAAGTGGAAACAGGTGTAAAGGTAACACTCATTATAAATATGCTGACGTTTACTCAGTGTGAATTTTTTGTTCCCATGGATGAGTTAAAGCTTCTGTCTCCTGATTGAATGTTGGATTGGAGGCAGTGGTCTTTAATTTTTCCTTTATTGTTCTGAGCAGAGGTCATATCGCGCGGCCTATGAGAAGACTAAGGATAAGTACAGCATAGTTATAGATGACCCTAGGAACCTCTTGGCTAAAGAGGTCAACAAGATGAGCCAGGTAAAGCCCTCCAGCTCCAGATTACTTGACTGTAGGTTCCGAGCATGAGATCGTCTCAGATCTGCTGGATGATGCAATAGGGTTCTGTCTCTGTGCCACAAAAACTTCCCTGCCTGGGTTGTGCGTGTGCCCAATGTCAATCTGTACACTTCGGATATTAAATTTGTTGAATACCTCTTTAGTTCCATATGATTAATCATATTGATTCCACATATCTGGAAGTGACAGCTTGATATAAGAGCAAACCACTCTCTGGACTGCGAGATCCCCTTGTGCATTTTCCCCTTGCCTTGAAGCATGACCTTTGTGTGTCTGTGTGTGTATATCTTTTGTGAGCAGGTCAGGTATAAAATCAAAGCCAAAGAGCTGCTCAAGAGTGGCTGCAATGAACTACTTCGTCCTGACCTTTTGAATGCCATATTCAACACTGGCATGTGGAGTAAGGTAACCATCAGCCTGCAGGCATTGCTGCAGACCCCTGGAAACCTAATACCTCCATTCTCCATCCATGCTAACTCCATGTTTGGTGACATGATCATCACCATTAGCTATTTATAACTATGCTTCATCAACCACAGCTTAAAATAACATTCCCACTGAACATTAATGCATTGCGTTAAGCAATGTATTTAGGCTCTGTTTTAGCCTGTATATTGCATTAAATTAATTGTTTTAAAAATATGATGGGGATTTACTTTTAAAATCCTATTGACTCTACTGACAGCTGCTAATTGATTATTATCATCTGATTAGTAACTGATATGTAAAATATTAAAGTCAAATTAACCCCAGAATAAAAGCAAATTATATACAGGGATCCCTCACTTTCTGTGGTTAATGGGGACGGAAACTGCCGAATTAAGCGAAGTAGGATCGACCCCACCCCACCCCGTATACATACATGTATATGTGTATATAATATCAATAAATACATATTCAATGCTATAAATGATTATAATAACATTTAAACATTCAAAAATAATGCATAAGATGTAAATAAACTATAAATACACACACACACACACACACACACACACACACACACACACACAGAGACGCACACACATATAGATGAGCGTGTGCGCACACAGATGTGCACCTCACACAAAAATGTAAGTACTGTAGTTTTGTTGGGTTGTTTTTGTTTTTTTGGGTTTTTTTTTTTGCATAATTGGCCTTGTTTTGTGGCATTTTCCTTAACTTTTTTTTTCCCTATTTTTCCTTAATTTCCTTTTTTTTTATTTTTCAATTAATATTTTTGAAAACCGCAAAGCACTGAAGCCACTGAATCTGAAGCACAAAGTAACGAGGGATCACTGTAAATACTATTTCATAAAAACATTGTTTGCATTTTTATTGCATGTTACATATTCCTTTTTAACGTGGAAACAATTGCATGTTTTCTGCTGTGTTCTAATGTAAGCAAACACTGTTTTGCTTCAGATACCACAACGCTGGTTTTGGGCAAAGTAAAACATTATTGCTGATATTTATAAGAACAGTTCTGACTTCCTCTAATATTCACTGCAATCCCATGACTGCATTGCACTCCATCAACTCATTATATTAATATAATTAATTCTGAGCATGTTGTTTGAGGTATGGCTTTTTGCAATCACTGACTGGATGTCCTCCTTTTTCAGTGGAAGTACAGGTCACAATATGAGCGTCTCAAGTCAAAGTACACAGCTGTGCTGGAGACCCCGGAGTACCAGGTCCACAAGCGCAAAAAGCAGATCAGTGATGTAAGGCCTCAATATTGTTTTTGCCTTCTTGACTGTGTTAAGATATTATTTCTAGATTATGTTTTTTAGGAAAAAGCTACATTCTCAAAATTACTGATATTGTGACAATTTTTCCTAGGTAATCTACAAGTTGGAGTATAATAAAAATAAGGCTAAGGGTTACACACTTGGCCATGACACTCCTCTGAACCTGCACATGAAGAAGGTCAAAGAACTCATCAGCAATGTACGTCACACATATTTAATGAAGAATTTATAGGTCCAAATAATCAACTATTGATATGTATATGATATGATATTAACACTGCTTTTTTTCTTCACAGCTAAAATATAAGGAAGTGTATGAGAAAAACAAAGCTCATATCAATGTGGATCCTGAGGCTTTCGATATTCGTGCTGCCAAGGAGGCCTACAAAAACATTAGCAATGTAAATGCAAACATCTCACTCTCAGCAAATGCCTGGGCTCATCTCTCATTTGATAAACACTGTAATTAAGCCATGTATCTTCTTTTCTGCTGTAGCTTGACTACAAAAAGAAGTATGAAGCCACAAAGAATAAATGGATTTGGACTGTGGACAGACCTGACTTTGTCCACGCTGCCAAGATCAACTATCAGCAGAGTGATGTAAGTGCTCCTTGCTTTTCACTGCTCTCTCTTTTAAATATTTGTTTCAGATCAAATAGACTGAATGAAATATTCATCTTTTCAGGTTGAGTACAAGTATGACAAGGAAATGCTGAAAGGTTGCGTGATGCCAGTTACTGATGATAAGTACACACTTCTAGCCAAGCAGAACACCGTGCTTTCCAGTGACGTGAGTATCAGAATTTTGATATGGTAATGTGTAAATGTGACTGATTTGCTTTCATATGCTCTATTATTTATTTCTGCTTCTTAATCAGATCAAATACAAGCAAAAGTATGAAGAGGCCAAAGGACACTACCATGCTGTCCATGATACTCCTCAAATCCTCCATGCTAAATCCGTGTCTGGTCTGGTTTCTGAGGTAGTGAAATAAACTTTCTATAGTTTCATATATAGAATATTTTCATTAGAAAAAATGGAGCTGACAATTCACACGCAGGAGAATGAGCAGTGTCATCCCATTTAAACATTTCTTTGCAGAGCAAATACAAGCTAGCCAGCAAGCAGGGACGCCAGTCTGGCTCTTTCACAACCCTGCCTGAGACCCGAGACACAGCCCATAGCAAAGTGATGAGCAAAATAACAAGTGCTGTAAGTGCTAATCTTCAGTGTAATCATATTTATATGAAGAAATGTAAACTGTGAGTACTTAACAGATGATGTTGTCTTCCTACAGAACTTGTATAAGGAGAAGTTTCAGAAAGCAAAAGGAAAGTCTGAGTACAACAATATGACTGTACCTCCAGATGTGCAGCATGCCATGGATGTGGCCAAAAAACAGAGCAATGTGAGACTGTTTGGCTTAAAAAGATAAAAACCATAAGCCTCACTTTACCACCCAGGGAGTGAAAGAGCATGCAGAGTTTATTCTGGCACCATAAAGCTTTTTGCTTTGTGTCATGCTGAACCAATTAAGTTCTTACAAATTAAGCAAGCGTGGGTCTCTTTCAGAGAAAGTTCATGGTGTGGGCCATTTTTCAAAGAACCATTGAGAAACTATGCTTTCTTAAAGCATTATATTTTAGTGTTTAGTTGTTGTTGTTGTTGTTAGAAGATTATCTTTGTGGTCTTATCTTTTGGTAGATCAAATATAAACAGGAAGCTAAGGCCAAGCTGCATTATACTTCTGTTGCTGATCGCCCTGACATCCGAAAGGCAACCCAGGCTGCCAAGCTCATCAGTGAGGTAATTTTCACTCTGTGTTTTTCAGCATATCTAGTTAAACTGAAAAAAACAAACAAACATTTCTGGAGACATTTCATTTATCCTGGTTATCCAATCATTAGTATTTATGGCTGTCTTATGCTATGCCTCATCCGTAATCTCAGAGGGTACATTAGATAAATGGTGAAATCTCTTCAAAGTTTCTCAACCAGTTAGTTGCTTTCCCAAATAAGTTCCAATCATTCATTTTTGCTGTTATAGTACTACGTCATAGTTATGATTGTATGAGATGCTATTTTTTATTCAGTATTTTGCCCATCAGCCAGTTCTCATCCACATTCAGCTCTCCTGTGTAATGGAATAGCTTCCAGCTAGAGCAGTGGTTCCCAACCTGGGTTCGATCAAACCCTAGGGGTTCGGTGAGTCGGTCTCAGGGGTTCGGCGGAGCCTCTGCCATGGAGGTCAGGACACACCCAACTCATGTCAATTAGTGATGACACACCCCGCTTGACCGTCACTGGCTGCAGATGATCACATTACATTGCTTGGCCAATCAGTGCCGCGGGGAATTTAGCCCACTCAGTAGTCAATGTGTGAAGTCGTGAGATTTTTTTTGGAATATTTTAATCCATACTAACTATGTCAAGCAAATAAAGAAAGTGGTTGGACGAATATATACAACATGGATTCACATGCATCATGGAACGTGATGGGACTCAGCATCCTATCTGAATGATTTGCAATGCCAATTTGAGCAACTCTAGTCTCACACCGGCAAAACTAAAGGAATACTTCGTGAAACTGCACGGAGATGGGGAATACAAGAATACAACAGTACCTATGTCTTGAATTTGTAAAAAATCATATTTTTATTTTTCACTGATGAAGGGTTCGGTGAATGTGCATATGAAACTGGTGGGGTTCGGTACCTCCAACAAGGTTAAGAACCACTGAGCTAGAGATATTTAAGGTTAATACAGTGGTACCTCAGTTCTCGACCACAATTCGTTCCAGACGGCTGGTCGAATTCCGATTTGGTCGAATTCCAGATCTATTCCCTCCCCATTACAAATAATGTAAATGGTCTTAATCCATTCCGTTGTCTTTTGAACAGAAGTTAACGGTACCGTAACTCGTACCACAGGTCCGCAAATTAAGTGAAAAATTATTGAATACAGTACAGATAAAGCATAAGAACAATAAAGATAAGATTTTTTACCTTTTTGGTGGTGAGCAGTTGGCATACGTAAATGTTGGAGAGGGAGAGAGGAGGATCCCCTTCCATAACAGAGAGGAAGAGAGGAAGCGGATCCCCTTCCATAACAGAGGGGGGGGGGAGGGAGTGGAGGATCCCCTTCCATAACAGCTTCAGGTGAATCAGCCAAGGGTGTTTTTTCTCTTGCTACTCGCTTTGGCGTGAATGACTCTTCTTCAGGATGTCCCTTTCTTTTCTTGAAGAACATTTCTAACATCGCTTGTTTCTGCTGCCTTTTCAAAACCTTACAAAAGTGGCTCATGACCTCATCGTAGCTTTATCAGGGTGATACATGGTATCAACAACTTCCAGACTTACGGATTTCCCCTCCCTCTCAGTCTCATTTTTTCTCGTGCTTTTTTAGCATTCGACTTCCGGATTTTGGTCGACTTCTGGGACAGAAAAAATCCTGAATTTTTTGGTCGAATTCCAATTTGTTTGACCTCCAAAGTGTTTGAGTATCGAGGTTCCACTGTATAATCTTTCTCTGAGGAAAAAAAACAAAGTCAGGTAATTGCAGCTATTTGAACTGCCATTAATGGTACATTAAAAGGCAACATATTACGCGTGAAGAGCTATTTGCTCTCTTCTGTCAGGTGAACTCACAGATGTCCATGATTGGCTAGTATTAAAATAATTGACAGTATGCCATCTTTCCTACTGACCAATTTAGCTCTAACATCATCTGGATTGAAGTTGCAAAGCCCTACCCACGGGATTATCTTTTTTTAGTTATTTTAATGACTCTTAATACCATGAAATATTTTGTGCGTTTATAGGTGGGTTATCGTGACAAGGCTCGTCAGGAGGCCAGTCGTGGAGGATCACTGGTCAATCGTCCCGATATCAACTTAGCCACTGAAGTATCCAAGCTTACAAGCTTGGTAATCTTTCTTTATTCCAATTTTCACCAATCTTTCATTATATTTCCACTTCTGCTTCTTTTATGTGCTGTAACATAACAACTACCATATAGCGTAGTGGTAAATGCTCAAGTAGTGCTTTTCTTACTAGCAATGTCTAATACTGTCTATGTGACCATTGACTGTCCTGTGACCATAAACCATACATTTGCATACATTTATCTTAACTATGTCATTATATTCATACCACTCACATGTACATGTATTCATCCTCAAATAATTCATTTTGTGTATATACCATCTATTTAGTGTCATTGTTGTCCTGTGTCACTCTCATTGCTATCACCTTGCCATCTCACTGCGCTTTGTAGGTGGAGGCCAAGCCTTCTGAACATGGAACTGCCTCCTATGATACTCCTCAGATGCGGCATATTAAGAAAATGAGTGTTCTGACTAGTAATGTAAGGATGGGCCCTGTTCACGGGGCGAAAGACCTTTGCATTCTCTCTCTCACTCTTGCTCCCTCTCTTTCTTCTCTCATTTTTAACTGAATTTTTGATGGCACTTAGTATTATTTTTAGGAAGTGGTTTAAAATAACCCTTTTTTTTTGCTTTTTCCTGCTTCTTCCGGCTCAACTCTCTCACCTTTTCTGTTTGTCATGCAAGCTTTCGCCTGGTTGCCAATCATAATTGAGTAGAGTACTATAATTTTAACAGAGACATGTAAAATGATTTATTACATATTGTTATCAGAGGGGGCAGTGGTGGTCTAGTGGTATAGGGCGCTGGATCGCTGATCCAAAGGTTGGGGGTTCGAGTCCCACTCTCCACAAGGTTGTCACTGTCCCCCCCAGTGCAGCTAACTGGGTTATCAAAGGCAGGCCATGTCTCTCACTGTCTATGGTGAGAGGTTCATGTAAAAGAACCATTGCTGACTTTCGTAAAGAGTAGGCTGCAAAGTCGTCAGCGTGTTTCTGTCCCTTGCTAAAAAGGGTTGTGACAGGAAGGTTGTGACGTAAAAACCTCTGCCAAATCAAACGTGCGAATCAGATGATTCACTGTGGCGACTCCCGAGTAAAAGGGAAAAAGCCGAAAGGAAGACAGACATATTGTTATCAGAATTTAGATGTTTGAACATCCCTTACAAAAAAAAAGACTGTGCAGATCCATTTGGCCTACTGAGGTTCTGGTAGCACTTAATTAAGTTAATTAAAAACTTAGTTAATCCATTGTTACTGCAAGATGACCCGCTCACTAAACATTATACTGTACTTACAGTGGGTTTATTGGATTTATGCAGTCCTCATGAGATTCTGTTTTCATCTGATGTTTCATCTGGAGGTGCTTCCAAATTTTGGAGAAAATCAATGTATTCATTTACATATATATTGAAGTATATACAGTATAATAATTGGGGCAATGGTGGTCTAGTGGTATAGGGTGCTGGATCGCTGATCCAAAGGTTGGGGGTTTGAAGCCCACTCTCCACAAGGTTGTCACTGTCCCCCCCCCAATGCAGCTAACTGGGTTATCAAAGGCGGGCCATGTCTCTCACCGTCTATGGTGAGAGGCATGTAAAAAAACCATTGCTGACTTTCGTAGAGTAGCTGCAAAGCCGTCAGCGTGTTTCTGTCCATTACTAAAAAGGGTTGTGACAGGAAGGGCATCCGACGTAAAAACCTCTGCCAAATCAAACGTGCGCATCAGATGATTTGCTGTGGCGACTCCCGAGTAAAAAAGGGAAAAAGCCGAAAGGAAGACAGACATACAGTATAGTAATTATACACTGAATTAAAGGTGGTGATCACTAAATAACTAACTATTCAATGACATCCAGTGAGCTGAAGATAAATAATTCTTTGCATACCAGTATGTATATATCCAAGTGTATACCACATGGGAACATAGGAAAAGCAACTCAAGATTTTTATGGTTTATTTTTACAATTTAAATTTATTCATGGGTCACCCTGAGGGTGCAGGGTGAATAATGATTATAAATATTTGCTACAAAGGAATTGCATCATCTGATTGGAATCACTATCTCGAAATCATAAATAATTGTTCAGGGTGGATAATGCTTGAATCAAAATAACAGACACTCCCAGTTTGACACAGGCACTTGAGCAGGCATCAGTCACACTATAAACAAAATAACCATAAAATCCAATTTTGGTTTGTTTTTCTTGGATTTTTTAATGTAGTATAAATATAAATATAAATATTGTTTAAATTAGTGTGCAAACATTCCATTACCAAGCCAGGTTTTTTTGTGTATTTGTGTTGTACATAGGATAACTTCTGAATGGGAATGTACACCGTTAGCTACACAGCACATATGAAGCTCTGTCGGCTCCTCTCAAAGCACACAGCCCACCAGAAAGCTCTTTGCCCCACTTAATCTATATAAATATAATCTATATCTATATAAATGATAAACATCTAATTTCAGTCTATTTTTCATGTATGTATATCCTTGTGGTTTATACTAATTATTTTGAATTAGTGTACAGTATTCTTTAACAGAGCCTTTTTTTTACATGGTTCTGTTTATGTACATTCTGTAAATTTATGTAAATTCTAAATAAAAATATACTAAAACGCTCCGTAGCACTTTTTAGTTCAGAAGCGCCGAGCTCACCTCTCCAGTCTCTGTCATGGTTAAAGTTTGTAAATATAAACTATAAAAATCTATTTTTTGTTTGCTTTTCATCATATTTCAGCATTGTACCCCAAAAATCTCTGTAAATAGTTTATGAAGGTGCCATCAAACATCCCAGAGGTTCTCCACTTGCCTGCACTGGGAGCTAGCTCGCCTACATCCTTCCTGATTAAAAAGAGTAAAAAAATAAACACTAATACTTCAGTTGTGCACGTCAGGCTCAGTGGATGTTGCTAAAATGAATCGTCCTCTCAACAGGAATAATTGTTATGCATATTTGTGCATTGCATAAGTGTATAATTGTTAATTATCCCATTGTAGTGAACCAATCAGTTTGTACCGTTCCCATGTAGCATAATTTTTTTGGGAACGAAATGCTGCATGATATATAATTTTCATTTCATTCATGGGCTGAAGCATTTAATTTTACTAGTGTATCAACCAACACCTGGCGGAGGCAGGGTACATCCTAAACAGCTCGTCAGACCATCTCAGGGTCAACACACATAGAATCATTCAAAGTCATACCTAGGGGAAATTTGAAACAGCTAATTATTCCAATGTGCATGTCTTTGGACTGTGTGAGGAAACCGGAATACCCGGAGGAAACCCACACAAGCGCGTGGAGAGCATGCCAACTCCACACAGAAATACTCAAGCCTGGGACTTGAACCTCGGACATTCTCAAGAACAGGACACTTTTTCTGTGAACCAGAGATGCTAACCACTATCCTACTGCAACACCCTGCTTTATAATTGACTTATATTACAATCCTTGTTAATAGACATAAACAAAAGCATACATAATACATACAGATTACTAATGTACATAATACATAAAAAACATCCATGTATCCATGGAGCCATACATGAATCATTTAGCATTGCTCTGGAAAAGTATTCAGAGCTTATGAATGTGGTCTGAAGGTCCAATACAGGTATCCTTCTGTCCAGACCCGGATGCTGTGTTTGCTAATTGAAGGTTGTATTTAAAGTTATTCATTTGACATAGAATATGATGTAATCACTGAAAGGCAAATGTTTATCTGAAGCATTTCCTACGCGCGTCCTTACATATTTGACTGCCTGACTATTGTCGCAAATTTTATTTGGTTTCTTGTGTCAACAAGTGCATGCAATTCATGAGGAAATCAAAAGCTTTTAATGTTGGGTTTTTTTTGGGTCTTGCATTATTTTTGTTATTATCAACTACTAATTCTGTTTTTATCCCAAAAGGTTAAATACAAAGAGAAGTTTGACAAGGAGATGAAAGGAAAACGACCACAATATGACCTAAAGAACAGTAAAATTTATCAGACTTTGAAAGATGCCAATACACTTGCAAGTGAGGTGTGTATTTTGGATAATATTTATCATTTCTAGATGTTTGATGCGTTTAAAAGCTTGTATATGAAGTCCACGGTTCTTGCTATGTCTGTAATGCAGGTGAAATATAAGGGTGACCTGAAGAAGATCCATAAGCCTGTGACCGACATGTCTGAGTCCCTGGCCATGCAGCATAATTTGAGTACCAGCAAACTGGCCAGTAGTGTAAGATTCTCACAACTCCAAATTTTTCCCTTTTCATCTTCCATTAACTCCATAATTTTAACAGCATTATTATAAACATCCATTATCCTCAAGGACTTTGTTTACCTTAATTCTCTTACCTGTTTGTAAAGGACATCATCTGGTAGTGACCCTCACCTTCCTCACTCCTGACTCCAAAACTCCTTCGTAACCAAGTTAGCTTTAACCTTTCACATTTGAGCCACCTTCACCCGCATATGACTACAAAACAAAACTAAAGTCATCCTAAACTTTTCCTTAGAATAATTCTGAGTAACCTAAAGAGTAGATAACCTTCTCACTCTGTTTATCCCTTCTCTATCTACCTCTCTATCTACCTATCTGTCTATTGGTCTGTATGGCTGTCTGTCTGTCTATTTATTTATCAATTCAACTTTTTTTAAAATGTTATTTTTGTTTGTTTGTTTTTCCTCAATAATGTTTATTAAAATTTATACTGTATATTTTTTTATTTCAGTTTAGTTCTTAGTACAGTTCACTTTAGTTCAATCGGATGGGTGAAAAGTGGTTTAGCACCTGCTGAATTAGTTAGGTGTGTAATACTGAGTTGCTTTGCCTGGGGGTTCCCTCCTAGTACCAGTACAAGAAGAAATTTGAGGAGAGTAAAGGTCACTACCATTTGATTCCTGACACTCCTGAGCAACTTCATCTCAGAGAGGCCTCAGAGCTGCAAAGTAATGTAAGTCACAAGATGATATAAAACCTAGCATCAGATCAAAATCACAATGAAACGTGTGTGTGTGTGTGTGTGTGTGTGTGTGTGTGTGTGTGTGTGTGTGTGTGTGTGTGTGTGTGTGGGCCAGCTATTTCTATATCGGTTCATTTGACTAAGGTAATTTTGCAATAAAATCTTTTTACTGTTATGTGTTTAGTATAGTGCTTCTCAATTATTTTTGGTGGTGCCCCCTTGAGGAAGAAAAAAACATTTCCCCCTCGACCCCACCGTCCCGCGAATGGCTATAAATACTGTAGTATTATTTGTCTATTAGATAGCTAGATACAGCTTTATTAATCTCACAATGGAGAAATTCACTGTTACAGGCTCTTGAGGTACCATCAGTAGGGGGTGCAAAATAGAGACATATACAATAATACATATACATACATACACACATACATATATATTATATAAGTAACTAAATAAATAGATGCATAAATAGTATAAATTAATATGTAATAAAAAAAGAAAAAGAAAAGAACACTTTATAGACTGGCCTATTTTCAAGTGTACATGTATCTGAGGGCAGATTGGATGGGTTGATATGGTTCACATTAAATTGTTATTAGTCCTCCTCTGCATAATATTGTATCTTTAACATTAAAAACAAAAAAGAAACAAATATAGTTCAACTTACAATAAAGAAAAACTTCATGAACATTTTTTTAACCTGTAACAAGAAAAAGATTTAAAGTGCACCAATGTGACTGAAATTTGAAAAAAATACACCCTTATTTAAACTTATTCAACTTATTTATGTCTTAATATCGCCGTCTCTCTCCGCCTTTCTCTTCATTCCTGGACATTTTCCCGTGTTGTTTCTTGAGGAGTTGTTTACTGCACTTCATATCGTTTGCTCGTGCAAAAAACTGCTACACCATAGCGCAACAGTGATTTAACACACCCCCCCCCCCCCCCGGCATCACACCATGAACCCCCTAGCATCATACCGGCGCGCCCCACTATTTGAGAAGCACTGGTTTAGTAAGCATTTTTATGGAAGTAGTAAAACATGTTCACACATCATTTTAATAACAAATAAAGCAATTTATGACCACAGATGCGATTATCCAATTTTCACTGAGTTCAATATTTATCTTATACACTGAGTATTTGCAGAACATCAAGTTTTTTTTCTAGATTAGATGGAACTGTGCGTCAGGCAGGCTACATTTTTTTTATTTATTCACACTTTCAACAGCTAACTGTTTATGAAGCTCAAAGTCAATGAAAACATAATATACATTATTTTGAAACTATGCTTATGTATACATTCCACCAATTTTCTGCATGTGTTTCACATTTGCGATTTCTTTTAAATTAGGTGAAGTACAAGGAGAAGTATGAGAAGGAGAGAGGCAAGGCCATGCTGGACTTTGAGACCCCAACTTATGTGAGCGCCAAAGAAGCACAGCATATGCAGAGCCAGGTAAATCAATGATAAGTCATTACAGGAGCTAAAAGTGCTGAGAGAACTGCATGTAGATTCTTTTTCATATTCTGCAAATGTACTGACTAATATGGTTAAGAATAATAGGTTTATTGTTTTAATGATAAAAAGACATGTCTTAAAATTGTCAAGTCACAACTGGCACTCTGGGACTGAGGAGACGGTATAGTATGTTTTGGTGTCTGTCTTGTGTTTACATCTTATGCATGTTGACATTTGAATGATGATATTTCATTTCAGCCGTTCCCTGCTGAGGTTTATGCTGATTATATCTAATGGAGATGAGAGAATAGCAGTTATATGAAGACCTGTTCAGACCACAGAGGTTACATTAATCTGAAATTACTGAGGTTTCATGTCTCTTTCACTCTCTTATCTATGTGGTGGATAGAAAGACTATAAGAAGGACTTTGAGGAATGCATGAAAGGCAAGAACCTGTCAGGCTTGGAGGTCACTCCGGCAATGTTACATGTCAGACATGCCACGAAAATTGCTAGTGAGGTAACAAATGGATTAGTCTGTATTTTATTCCTCCTTTCCCAGTAATCATACTAAGACCCACCAAACTTAATAAAGTCTTCCTGGATACAGCTGAGTAGGTTGTGGTTGTGGTGATTTGCATGGTTATACCACTTAGTCATAATATACCCCATAATACCTTCTCCAACTTCCTGTCGTTTAAATGTTCCAGGATTTTTATTTTTTTAATTTCTTTATGATGTTAGGGGTTTTTTGTTTGTTTGGGGTTGGGTTTTTTGTGAGCTGAATTGTCACTTTTGTCTTTACTTCTGTTGACACTCTTTTTCTACCTGTGTCCAAATTTACTATCATGGAATGGATGTTTTCATTAACATTTCTCAATAGTCTTTACTTATCATTTAGATTTATAAAGCTACCATTTATGCAAACACACACACACACACACACACACACACACACACACACACACACACACACACACACACAAAAAAAGTAAATACTGTATTTTCTGGACCATAGGACGCACTGGATTATAAGGCGCAATAGCAAAAATGGTCTGTCCATACACAAGGCGCAGCGGATTATAAGGAACATTAAGCAAAACAAAAGTCAGATAAGTCAAACTTGATTCAACTCTCATAATAAATCTCAACATTGTTCACTTGTAACAATATAAAATAATAAACTCACTTTTTCAGTTCATTCCTCTTCCACAAATCCATCAAATTCTTCTCCTTCAGTGTTTGAGTTTATTATACTAGTATTATATTATATTATAATATAGTAATATAATATAATATATTATTTTTAATTTGGCAGTGGAGGTCTAGTGGTTTGGGGCGCTGGATCACTGATCCTAAGGTTGGGGGTTGGAGTCCCACTCTCCACAAGGTTGTCACTACCCCCCCCCCCCCCCCCCCCAGTGCAGCTAATTGGATTATCAAAGGCCGGCCATGTCTCTCACTGTCTATGGTGTGAGGCTGTAAAAGAACCATTGCTGACTTTCGACAAGAGTAGCTGCAAAGCTGTCAGCGTGTTTCTAATCGGGAGTCGGAGTCCCCTGAGGCAGTTCATTCACAGCAACATTCTGGCAACTCCTGCAGCGGCACTGGAACCCGGTTGTATCGGCTTCTGCCCTTCCATTGGATCCTTCCAGTGGCGCTGAGAGGGGGGGACTTGCTGCTTGGTTAACAGCCTGTCTTCCATACTTCCTACCCAGGCTCTGTGCACTGGAGAGTATCACCAGCCGGGATACCAGCCAGAGCACAGCTCCATAGTCTTTTGAGACTGACGGAGGCCTACTACTACTACAATATTTTATTATTTATTATTCCCTCGCGCGCATGGAGTCGCAGATCAATAGAGATGGAGAGTAGGTGGAAAAAGTCTTCCGGGTCGTGAAGTAAACTTCTCTCAGCCACTTACTCTTAAAGCAATGGCGTCATCACAGTAACAAACATGGCGGCTCTCATTGGCAGCGTGAGAATTGTGTTCATTACAGAATGGAGGTCATTACTCTTAAGGAGCTGTATCAGTGTAACTGTTAATTCAAGAAAGTTAATCCGAGGTCCCAGGAGGAGATCTGTAGCAGTGCTTTATACCCATGATGAACGTGAGACTCTCATTAAGCCAACTGAGATACAGAAGCATCCTCCAAAAAAGACAGATGGTTGGTAGCGACGGAGATTAGGTGGAAAAAGTCTTCTGGTCTCGTGATGTTGTCTTCTCTCAGCCACTCATGTATTCCTCAGCGAGACACCTGACTTACAATAGCTGTAATGCCGGTATTTGGACATAAAGCCCGGATCCCTCTAACTTTTGACCTGTTGACACCAATAGCCAGCGATTGGAGTTCTAATTAGTTTGCTTCACTGGGTTTTGATGGTATCAGTAAGACGGAGTCATGCCGCTTCATCCACACACAAGGCGCAACGGACTATAAGGCGCACTGTCAAATTTTTTTGCCGATTAAAGGCTTTTAAATGCGCCATATGGTCTGAAAAATATGGTACTGTTTTCATATATTTGTTTAAGAAACCTGACAAAATGTGTATTCACTTATGCCTTTGTTTAGACTTTAAAACACTGTGTTTAAAAAAAGAAAATCCAAGGCTCTTCTGAAACAAACTGAATTTGCTACTAAAAAACCAACACACATTTACTACATTATATACTGTACTACAGTATGCTTACCAAACTGCATGACTATAAAATGTACAATAATCTCAGAAATACAATTTGTTCAGAGGCATGGTGACACTGAGCTTCATGTATGAGCAGTGCTGTGTCTGGTACTGCATGTCTATGCCTTGCTGTGTGCTCTCTGTGCAGTCTCTCTATTCTTCTCCACCCTGTAGAAAGAGTATAGGAGGGATCTAGAGGAAGGGGTGAAGGGTAAAGGGCTTACAGTGCTGGAGGAAACTCCTGAATTGCTAAGAGCAAAGAATGCTACTCAGATCCTCAACGAGGTAGGAATGGCGCAGGATGAAGCCATCCCTTGTCTCACTCTTAATCATCTTCTTGAAGTCTGGATTCTTTTGCCTCTTTACCAAACTAATAAGGCTGCACTGATTGTGCTAAGTCCTGATTCTTGCTAACTACTAAATTTCCTCTTCCCTATGGATCACTCCACCCAGTCGTCTTAACCAGGTTTGGTAGTAAATCTTTACTGATCCCACTGTTTCTCACTCATTTTTTTTTTTTCTTGACCCAAAATTGTTTTTAATATCGCTCCTCTTTTGCCTATACCCTGATGCTTTTAAAATAAGGGTCTTCTTAATGAAGCTGTTTAACCTCTAATATAGGTTTTAAAGCCTTTATGCTGTAGATATGTACTAGCTCTCAGGTGTCAAACTCAAGGCCCGTGGGCCAAATCCGGCCCGCCAACTCATTTTATGTGGCCTGCAAGAACCTTTAAAGCATATGCTTATCGTACTTTTTTGTGTCAACTATTATCATGAGATCTAATTTCTCATTTTTTCACTGTGGCAGCAGCCTATTTCAAGTAAACAGCTAGCCATTCATGGCTCAGAAATGATTGCATGCTACCGTATCGCCGTTAAGTGTTTGTCAGAAAAGAGGTCAAATGCCTAAATGAATCAGTTTGCCATGTAGATTTAATGGCTGAACTTTTGGAACAGATTTTTATTGATTATTCGGCCCTCAATCACCTTTAAATTTAGTGATGTGGCCCTCAGTGAGAATGAGTTTGAGACCCTTGTCCGAGCTGCAATTTACTAGCATTTGTATATGCAGTATACTTTATATTAAAACCATATGATTGGATCTATAACATTGTTTAAACCCTCACAGAGAGAGTATAAGAAGGCATTGGAAGAAGAGATTAAGGGCAAAGGAATGTTGGCTTTGGCTACTGATACGCCAGACTTTATGAGAGCAAGAAATGCTACAGATATCCTCAGCCAGGTGAGTTGATTAGTCATCTGTCATGCTGATGAAATCAAGTGACAAACATCAACACAATTCTATTTTTATAGTGAATTATTAATTTTATTAAGGTAGGATAACATGTTTTCTTCATTTCAATGTACTTGTTGTGGGCTTCAATAATGCACTGATAATACAATACTTTTGTAGCTTTTAATTTTTTCTGAATGACTCTTTAAAGCCTTTATATGTGGACAAGTCAAATGAGTGATTTTCATGTTTCTTTAAGACAAAGATGTCGAGCGTTGTTTTATTAACTGCAATTTGAAGAATCTGTGAAGAACGGCTTCGGTTTCACTTATTCAAATAGAATTAAATTAATTGATTAGGCACTTTACAAACAATCTAACATCATGAATTCGTTAAAGCCTGTCTGAACAGCTCATAAAAACCCCCAAATGTCACCTAGTACTGCTTGTTACATAATTTCTGTAGTGCTAGTGTATATATCATGAATTGCTATTATACATATTTTTCAAAAAGCATGTTACTGAAATGTTAGCAGCATCACTGTCTGAAATAAGAAACTTTTCATGTCACCAGCAAATAAAAGCTCTTAGCTGAAGTCTCTGTCTTACAGACTAAGTACAAGCACAATGCCGAGCTGGACAGAGCCAGCTACACCACTGTGATTGACACCCCTGACATCATCCACGCTCAGCAGATCAGGAACCTTGTGAGCCAGGTAATGTCATATCCTAACCATGAATATACCAACAAGCATAAGAAAGAAGTGAACCTATTAATTTGCCAGAGATAGATAGATAGATAGACAGACACCCACCCAGACACCCACCCACCCCAGTGTGGCTAACTGGGTTATCAAAGGCGGGCCATGTCCCTCACTGTCTATGGTGAGATGCATGTAAAAGAACCATTGCTGACTTTCGTAAAGAGTAGCTGCAAGGCTGTCAGCATGTTTCTGTCCCTTGCTAAAAGGGTTGTGACAGGAAGGGCATCCAACGTAAAAACGTCTGCCAAATCAAATGTGCGAATCAGATGATTCGCTGTGGTGACTCCCGAGAAAAAGGGAAAAAGCCGAAAGGAAGACAGAAAGATAGATAGATAGACAGGCAGACAGGCAGACTGAGCAGAATACAGGGATCCCTCACTTTCCGCAGTTAATTGGGACCGAGATCCCCCGCGACCACCGAATTCCACGAAGTAGGATCACCCCCAACCCTGCCAACTGATGTATACGTAAATTTGTATATAATATCAACAAATACTAGTACAGTCAAACCTCGGCTGACGAACGCTTAAGCTCACGAACTTTTCGCCTCAAGAACTTTAAATTCGCAAAAATATAGTCTCGGCTGACGAACTACTTTTCGGCGGACGAACCAAACCACGCGGTCGAACAGCGCCACGGTGGCGGCCACGAGAAGCTGACGCACGCTCATGGCGTCACAGTTCGTCACCCCCTTTCTTTGAGTGCGGAAGTGGTTTGTGTTTGCTAGACATTTTGGACCATATTGAGTGTACTTTTGCTATTATGGGACCGAAAAAGACCCCACCACAGGCGGAGATCATTGAAAAACACGAACGAGGTGTGCGTTTGTGTGACTCAGCGTCCCAGTACCAATACGCTAAGTCTACCACCATCCTTAAGAACAAGGAAGCTATTAAGGGTGCGTGTGTGGCTAAGGGTGTTTCCAAACAGTAGGCGTTTCCAAACTCTCCTTCCAAACAGTAAGTCCCTCCCTCCTCCTCCCACTCCATTCCATCAAGCCATCAACTACCATCACAAAGGTAAATAAAACGACTTTATTATACAGTACAGTTTATTTCTTTAATTACAATACAATAGCACATTTATTATACATAAAATAAGGTATATTTTTGTGTAGTTTTAAGGCTTATTTAGTAGAAAATTATGTTTTATGGGGACCTGGGAACGGATTATTCTCATTTGAATGGTTTCTTATGGGAAATAAATGTTCGGAAGACGAACTTTTCGCCTCACACACACTTTCTGGGAACCAATTATGTTCGTGAGCAGAGGTATCACTGTATATTCAATATATATATTCAATGCTATAAATGCTTATAATAACAATTAAACATTAAAAAAATGCATGACATGTAAATACAATATAAATACACACACACATACAGATGTGTGCACACATGCAGATGTGCGTGCATGCACTCAGATGTGCACCTCACAAAAATGTAACTAGTTTTGGTTGGAGGTTTTGGGTTGTTTTTTGTTTTGTGTTTGTTTAGGGGGTTTTTTTGTTTGTTTTTTGTTTGGTTTTTTGCATAATTGGCCTTGTTTTGTGGCATTTTCCTTAACTTTTCTCATATTATTCCTTAATTTTATTATTTTTTTAATTCGATGAATATGAAAAAAAAAAATGCGATGCACTGAAGCCACATGAATTGAAGTGCGAAGTAGCGAGGGATCCCTGTATTGTTTTTGGACATGCCATCTATAGCTGTTCCACATAAGGCTTATCAACAATTATTTATTTTTCCAAACAGAAAAAGTACAAGGAGGAGGCAGAAAGGACAATGTCGCACTACAATGCAGTTGTGGACACTCCTGAGATGCAGAGAGTGCGGGAGAATCAGAAGAACTTCAGCACGGTGAGGTTTATTTACTATTTGTATTGATTTGGCCCAGTTTTGTTGACTCCTTTGTTCCCAGTAGGTTGGACTACTGTATATCTTGCTGGTGTTGTCCTTGATTCTTGTTTTTTCTGTGTGAGGTTTCAGCTCTGGAACCGATAAACCATTTCATTCTTTCAACAGCTTATAATTAACGTGCAAAAGGTTTGTTCATTTGAACATAGTTTGATTGCCATTGTATTTTTTTTCTCTGTAGTCTCAATACCAGATTGACCTTAAAAACAGTAAGGGCAAAGTAACAGCAGTACAGGACACCCCTGAAATGCTCCGAGTTAAAGAAAATACAAAGAATTTCAGCTCGGTACCTACTCATTAAGTATATTTTTACTTTTTATATGTTTTAATTTCTCCTAACAGCCTATATTCGTCATTTCCTATTTTTAGAATTGTTGCTTTTTTCCTTAATTTAATTTTAATCTTTTTTTTTTTTTTTTTTTTTTTTTATTACTCTTGCTACAATTAGATTTTAACAATCCCTGACATGCAGCCCAAAGTCCTACTTCATCTAAACCTAAATTTAGCTATTAATGATCGACTAGCACTTTGGACACTAACTTAATGTTGAAGCTCATCTATTTTGTTTGAAACAACTGCTCTAACTATTTTAGGAACTAAAACAATAATGCTATTTTTAAACAGCTTCCAGCTGTTGTGTTGATGCAGATATGCATGTTTTCCAAGCCATGATATGTGAATACATGTGAAATGTGTATATATGTACAGTATGTCATGTATATATGAAATGATATTTTCCTTTATTTCAAGGGCACTCATCGGAAAACACAAAGAAAAATCCTATAGTTGCTTAATAAATCAGAGTAATATTTCTGCCTTTGCGTTTGTAAAGATTCATTATAAAGTGGATGTGGGAGGAGGAACTGCTATAGCGGAAACACCTGAGATGGAGAGAGTTAAACGCAATCAGGAAGCTATTAGCACGGTACACTATGGTGTGACCCTATCCCAGCCTTTTCCCAATCATCACATTCCCCTGCTGACCTTCACTGCCAAGACAGATGCAGGATCTTACATTTCCAATCATTTTAATTACCACCCTCTCTCTCTTGTTGAATTTACTTTAATAAACATTTCATTTTAATACCATTTAAAAAACAAAATAATAACAACAACAACAACAACAATAATAATAATAATAATGAATTCAAATCCAATATTCTAATCCACTAAGAACAAATTTAATACAGTATATTGATATTTTCCATCCCTAAGTCTCAGACAATTTTGTAATGGCTGGTGTGTATTTTTCTTTTAATAGTTTCTCACTTTACCTAAAGCTACATAATACATACATAACCCTTTATTATACAACGTAACTCTGCAAAAATCTGAATAAATATTTATTGTTCATCAACACCAAATGTTCATTTCTTACATCAAGAAAATCCTGTTTCATTTTGTGTGTTATGTTACAATTGAGTTTTATTTCAGATGCAATTAAATTGAGAGAATTCTAAATGTACTTTTATGTCAAATAGTACTATAATTACGACAGTCTTAATTTAGGATTTCTGTAACCATATGTAAAGTGTCACTCTCTTTTTTTTAATCATTTTGCAAGATGCTTATATAATGCTTCCTGTGTTTGATTTTCATTTTTCTTTATTTTTATATTATAAATTAACTCACAATATGAAATAGATAAAATACAAGGAATCACTCGGTCAAGGAATATCAATCCCAGATCTTCCCGAGGTGAAACGCGTGCAGGAGATTCAGAAGAACATAAGCTCGGTAGAGTTTCCTTGGCTCTATTATTATAAAAATCCTTCCCCTTAATCCTTTTAACTTCTTTAATCAGCCTTTTGTGCCTTTTCCTTTCTCCAAATGTGACTTTCCTAATGTGCTGGTTTAAAATGTATTGTTTTTAAAAGCATATCATTTTTGAAAGGAATAAAACACTACATGATGTGCTGCTATTGGAATTTATATAACGGCACATCCAAACATGTTTTATTCCACTTATACCACAGTGTTTTTCTACTGACTTTTTCAGTTATTACTGAAAAAGATTTTGTGCTTTTAATATAAAAAAATAAATAAATAAATAAAGTGATGTTCATTTACGTTGTCGGACATCCATAATAAAAAATTAACTCATTGTTTTATTTGTGTACCAACTCATTTGGGTCCCATCACAGCAAAGTGGCTCTTAAGATGGAACTTTTTAATTTTGGGTTTTTGGTACAATTTTGTATCTGATATCCTAAACTTGAAAAATTGTTAACGTTTTAAACATCATTGTATAGTATTGGCGTAACCAACCCACAGCCATTTCTCTCGCTGTCTGTAGTAACAGGCATGTAAAGGACAGTGCAGAAAATTAATAAATTAATAAATAGAGGAACTACCCAAAGCTTGTCAGCCTTTTAAGTGTGGAAATTTGGGGAAAAAAAATAACATTTAAAGGTCAAAAAGGTATTTTATAATTTCTGACTTACCCACTTTGCTGAGATCCCTCTCTCTCTCTCTCTCTCTCTCTCTCTCTCTCTCTCTCTCTCTCTCTCTGTCTGTCTGTCTCTGTCTCCCTCTCTCTCTCTCTCTCTCTGTCCACTTTGCTGTGATGGGTCACATATAAACAGCTCTTAGTACACGGTTCTATTTGTTCTCTTTAATATAGAAAATGTGCCTGATATCACTGTTTGAATGATTATTACAAAAGTCTGATATCAAAGACTCCTTCCATAAATATGAAGTGAACATCTCATTCTTGGAATCATACCATATCAATAAATGTGAGGCGCTCCACCGAATGTAGGCGCTTGTCGCAAGTGACGTCTGGTGCTTGTGAGACAAAGCCGGCTTAACCGGACTTCCGCTGTTTCAAGAGAGCAAGTGCACGTTGAATACTTGTTTAGTACTCTACCTTCACTTACTCACTTGAAAGATCGGAAGTCCGGATAAGCCGGCTTTGTCTCACAAGCACCATAGGTCACTTGCGACAAGCGCCTACATTCGGTGGAACACCTCACAAATATATGATGCATTAAGTGAATTATACACTGTATAACCCGATTTAAGAATGTAACTGTACTGTGGTATAATACTTTATAACCCTTCCCAAGTCTATATTCACACATATTGGCAATGAATACCTGGTAGATGCTTGATGCCTAATTATTGTCGGCTTTGTTAGGAGTACTCCTCCCCCCCTTTTAGTCTTAAAAATATCTATGCTAACACCGTTTTCTTATCACATACATGCCAAATGCCTGGAATTTATAGGAATAACACTAGTGTCATTTGTATGATCTTTTTCTTTCTTATACTTATTTAAAGATTCGTTACAAGGAGGATTTAGGAAGAGGAACTGCGGTATCAGAAACTCCTGAAATGGAAAGGGTTAAACGCAATCAGGAAAATATTAGCATGGTACACTGCGGTGTGACCCTTTCCCAGCTACTCATCATTCTGTCATCCATATATCATTATAGACAATCCTTTCTGACGCCACTGGTTAACTGAAATTCCTGAAAAGAGTAATTAGCACATAATAACATTTATTATAACACCCATTCTTAATTATAATGCCAGGTCCAGTTCTACTAATTCTAATAATAATAGCTTCATGCTTACAGTAAATCTTACAGTACTGATTTTTACAACCAAGTTGCCTGAAAGAAATGTATATGTATTTGATTGACGATTTTTGTTCGGGGGGGTTTTTTCTGCTGTCCTTTGTTATGTTCTTCATCTGATTTGCAATATTTGTATCTATGTTTTTCCCCCCCAAATGGAACTCAATCCATTGGTAGATAAAGTACAAAGACATGCTGGGGAAATGGACAGCTATATCGGACCTCCCCGAGGTGAAACGAGTCCGAGAGACTCAGCAGCACATCAGCTCGGTAGTGGAAGCTACACAGAGTTCATTTTGGGAGTGCATTCGTTTGCATGAACAACATTCACGCCAACCCCATTCCATCCATATTGTCCATCATCACCTGCTAATATAATTACCAGACGCTCCATACAGCAACCTCATATAATCTGCATTCCAGTTTATTCCAAGCTTTCAAATTTGAGACCATGTAATCCAGCACAACAGTAATTTCCTCTGCTTATGTTTTATTTTTAAATTCACAAACCGCAGTCATCTGGCTAATATTTGCGTTTCTTAACCCCTCACTACAGGGTTCCTTCCATCTGTGCCATTTAACCTCCAAATGTGATGCTCTAAGCAGTGTTGCTCACAAACATCTCCTTCTTCTGCTGAAGGAATGTTTGGAGCGTGAGTACGATGTATGGTGTCTTATTCTCATTGGCCACTCTATGGCTGCTGCCTTTTTCCATTCCAGGTTTTGTATAGAAATGCTTCTGGCAAAGGGACTGCTATCACATTCACACCAGAGATGGAGCGGGTCAAACGGAACCAAGAACAAATTAGCTCGGTACTCAGCCAGGGAATGTGTGCCTTAAAATTCACGTCCAGCATAACCTATCTAACTCCTTCCTTCTTGCTTAGGTGGCTAATAATATTAACTTCCTCCTTCCTCCTGCTGAATATAATTCATTAAAATATAGATGTGACGTCCGTGACCATTGCTAACTTCCTTTTTCATACGTTTCCCTCTGTCCTGTAGCAATTGTATGAAATGGAACAAATCCCCTCAATATTTATGGACCTACTGTGCTAATTTATTCATCTACTGTTGCATAATACTGATCTTTACATGTTTATATGGCTTCTGTCTCCATCATCATCTGTTTTCCTCCTTACTGGAACTATCCATCCTGAGTATGTGCCTGTAATGCAACATCTCCTGCAAACAGCTTATCCAGTATTTACCGTTTCTTTCCGTCACTCAGGTTCTGTACTCAGACAGCTTCCGTAAGCAGGTGCAGGGCAAAGCAGCCTTTGTATTGGACACGCCGGAAATGAGACGAGTGAGGCAGACTCAGCGTATCATTTCTGGGGTAAAGTTTCCTTTGAAGCATCTTTTAACACAACACGAATTGTGGCATGGACTGTAGAACCCTTGGAATAACACGGATGGTTTGTGTAACAGGTGCAATACCACCAGGACTTTGAGAAAAGTAAAGGCAGCTTCACTCCCACCACCACTGACCTTGTGACTGAACGTGTAAAAAGAAACACTCAGGACTTCAGTGATATCAGCTACCGCGGCATTCAGAGGCGTGTGGTGGAAATGGAGAGGAGACGTGCTATAGAGCATGATCAGGAGACCATCACTGGTCAGCTCATTTAAACACTATACCACACTTAAAGTAACATGAGGAAACAACACATTCTCAAACCTTTATACCCATTGGCTTAAATTTCTAGACCTGCGCGTATGGCGTACAAACCCAGGCTCTGTGTTCGACTATGACCCTGCTGAAGATAATATCCAGTCTAGAAGTCTCCACATGATGTCAGGTAGGTTACAGACTCGAGACATTGCATTGTTGCAATGCACTGTATATAATTTGGGATTATTATTCATACAAAAAAAAAAAAAAAAAGTGGAAACGTTGACATTTTAATTTATAAAAAAAAAAAAAAAAAGAACGAAATAGGGGGGTGGGGGGTGAATTATTTTCTTCCAAGTATTCTGGTTTCCTCTGAGTCCAAAACATGCACAGTCGGTTAATTGGCTGTTTCAAATCACCTGAGTAGGAGTGTGACTGGCATTGTGTGTATTGTCCCTGCGATGGTCTTGTGAGCTGTCCAGGGTGTACCTCACTTCACCGAGTTGGATGCCAGCCTTCCTGCGATCTTACTTAAGTGTCGTAAAAATTGAATGAATGAATAAAAAATATTTTAAATAATTTTTATCAAGAGTGCTAAAGGCATTCATCCATTTATTCATTTTCTGAACCACTTAATCCTATTTAGGGGCACAGGGAGGCTGGCGCCCATCTCAGCCGATTCTGGGTGAAGGTGGAGTACACCATGGACAGCTCGCCAGGCCATCGTAGGGCAGAAACATGCTGGCAGCAACATAGCCCAGTATAGTGAGAGACATGCCCGGCCTTTTGATAACCCGGTTAGCCGCACTGGGGGAACAGCAAAGACAGCCCATTGACAGTGGGGCTAGAACCATCAACTTTAGGATAAGTAATCTGGCACCCTACCACCGGGCCACCACTTTCTTTCATTTCATTTCAAGTTTTAACATATGGATAAGAAAACAAAACAAAGCAACATTTTAAAGCTTATTTTTCCATCTTATCGCCTGATGGTGACAACAACGCGTGCTCCAAGTGACTGTGACAAATCTGAGTCTCTGTCCTTTTGAATCAATCATTATTCACTAGAAACATCAAAATGACAGACACTCGTATAGTAAATACTTCAACAATTATTCATTTCAAGCTTGGTTTGTCGTCGCTGAATTAATTAGCCTCGGGGATCTTTCAACAACATCCATATTAAACCCAACAGCTTCTTGTGATGGCCGACTTGCTAGCGCCTGTATCACTGCGCCACCTTTAAATGGCAATCCAACGGGAAATACTTTTATACTGTACTTTCAGTGCATTGCATAACTTTGTTCACAGCGAAGTGAGTTTAGTCACTTTTATTCTTGTTTATCAAGCTGCTTTCAAGTTTTCATAAGAATTGGGACACCTATCCAAATAAACCAATTTCCACAATCACCTGCACCTTTCAGTTCAAGCTCAGCGCCGCAGTAAGGAGCACTCTCGCTCAACAAGTGCCATGAGCGGCTTAGGTGAAGAGAAATCTGAGCAATCTGAAAATGTGGAGCATCACATGTCCCTCTACAGCAATGGATTCCCCACGTCTACCATCGGTACATGCACTCGACACTCAGTGGTTCAATCAGATGTTCATTGATGATTTGTATTATCACAGATGTCAACAATGAAATGGTTCTTTACTATATTAAGACTATCTGAAATTCGGAGACTTTTTTCTATCTTACAGGCTACCAGCAGGCCAAGACGGTTGAACTTCAGCAGAGATCATCATCAGTGGTCACTCAGCAGACCACCGTGTCCTCTGTGCCCTCTCATCCCTCCACCACCGGGGTAAGGCCGAGAGTCAAACATGACATTTTCCCAACTAACTTTGAATAGTTGAACATTTGGATCACAGTACTAGCTACAAGTAATGTTGCAACCATTTTTTTTTTTAAAGATTAAATAATTTCTTTTGTTTTTAATCAACAGAAAACAGTTCGAGCTGTGTATGACTATATTGCTGCCGACAGTGATGAGGTGTCCTTCAAAGATGGCGATGTCATAGTCAACGTGCAGGCCATCGATGAGGGCTGGATGTACGGCACAGTGCAGCGTACTGGAAAGACTGGCATGTTGCCAGCCAACTACGTGGAGGCGATCTGAGAGACTAACACGTGTATGACACATCCACAGGCTTCGCCATCTCGGACATCTTAGCAAGTTTATGTGTAGTTGATGTTAGATTAGGGTTATAATAGTATCAATCCTGTTTGTTGGCATTCATATTATGAACTATTTTATTCAAGCCTATATCTACAAATCTTCAGTGGGCATGAGAAACTGATGGATGTTTGACATTTGTATTTATCTTTAATGTACCACACCCATCAGAAAATCTAAAACCAAGTTAAAGCCCATAATGTATAATACTAACAAATAACAGGTTGGGTTGCTCTGCTGTAAAGAAAACTGGACAAGGAACACAACTGGAGATACTAAATAAAAGACTTTATCAAACTACAATTAAGAAAACCAATATAAACTTGGAAAGTGTGAGAAAATGCATCAGTTATCCACCTCCGAAAGTGTACACTAAGGAGTTGCGAGCCTCTCCTCTCCTTTACCGAAAGCTGGTCACAAGTTGCATGTGTGTTTTGTTTCTTCCAATTCCCTACCTCTAGGGTTCAGGTCATATAGTTTGACTCCGTAGATAATAAAGCACACCATGCTTCTGCAGTATAATCGGTCTCTTGTCCTGATTGTAGCCTGATGTCAAGTTTAATGTATAAATTGTTTAAATATAAAACCCATGCTTTTGAACTTTTGTTACACAACACTGCATGTAACTCAGTGCTTCTCAGTTATTTTCTGTGGCACCCCCTTCAGGAAGAAAAAAAACAAACAAAAAACTTTTCACGCCCCGCGAGCGACTATAAATGGTCTATAAAATTGTTATTCGTACACCTCTGCGTAACATTGTATCTTTATTAACATTAAAAGAAAAATATAGTTCAACTTACAATAAAGAAAAACTTCATTAACATTGTTTTTTTAATCTGTAATAGAAAAAGATTTTAAAGTGCACCAACGTGCCTGAACATAAAAAAAATACATTCTTAAAACTTTCAACTTATTTGTCTTAATATCTCAGTCTTTATCTCCACCTTTCTCTTCGTTCCTGTTAGAAAATTTTCCGTGTTGTTTCTTGTTTTGTTGACTGCACTTCATATAGTTTGCTCGTGCGGAAAAACCTCTACACCATATCGCAACAATGAGCGCTACTGTCAACTAGTGGAGTAGAGGTGCAATTACACTCAATTCTCGAGCACTATTCCAGAAAAAGCATGTTCCCCAGGGTCATACGCGCTCCCCCGGCATCACACCACATCCCCACTATTTGAGAAGCACTGATGTAACCACATGCACTTCCATGTTTAAATATCCCTTTAAAACACCACCACCTTAACTAGTTGTGATGAAATGTTTAAATAAATAATTAGTAATGATAGTTACTGATGCCAGATTGAATGAAGAGGTTGGCATGAATTTTAGTTTGCCATAAATTTAGAATGGTCGTGTGATAGGGAAGGTAATACCTGATGGGTGGGAATTGAATACAAATAAATTGGGAAGAAAATGGGGGGGGGTGTGTGTGTATGTTTAGAATGGGGTGTTTAACTCTACCAAAAATAAATTATAATTATCCGAAATAACGCTACCGATTGCTGAACCTGCTACTGCTGTAACAGTCACTTAGTCTTGTTGAATTCTCATTTCATCATCTGCTAATCCGGGGTCGGGTCGCAGGGGCAGCAGCCTAAGCAATGAGGTCCAGAGGTTCCTCTCCCCAACCACTTCTCAGACTTCTCGTTTCTCCAAAATAAAAAAAAATAAAAACAAGTCACAGATTGTGTGTGTGTGATAAAAATTTTGTTCACTGGCAGCTTTGAATAATAAAGTAATAAAAAAACTAAACTAAAATGTGAGTGGGGTTACTCAAAAAATATGGAACTGGATGATGCATTACCACGTGACCAAAAACACAACGTTCCATAATTCTGATCCAAGAAACAAATCAAGGTTTCGGTCATGCTGGTAAGGTCTCAGGTTAAAAACACCACACTTGTACCTTCATTCCTTTATTTGAACAAAAGAAGTACTGTAATACTAAAAGTGCCAACTGCATTCTGATCGGCTCCAATAAAAGGCCAAGTGAGGCGAGTCTTGCAAATAATTTCCAAGCAGGAAATGGCAGAGCCAGCTCATTCAGTCTGGAAAGAAGATGTTAGAAGATCCACAGCTAAAATATCACTAAAAACCAAGTAGTCCACTGCTAATGAGCATGTTATAAACCAGTCATCGAGGGATGTTCCACGTAGAAAGGCGAGAAGGCTCGCTGCCATCATGACAAACTGTCCTCAAGGTTACTGACTAGACGTGACTGAAGATGGTCCACAATGTGTCTCATCATGCCACTGAGCTCTTCATGCATCAAACCCAGTTCTTTTGGTGAACAGCGACTGAGCTCCTCATGGGTTATACGTGAGCCCAGGGTAGTAACAGCAGTCAGCAGCTCCACAGGCACTGGTTCTTCTTTCTGTTCTATGGTTACTGGCACTTCTGAACTGACATCTGTAACGTAGACAAAAATAAAATAAAAAGATAGCAAAAAAAAAAAAAAAAAACAAAAAAAAAAACCCCCCGTATTAACCTCCAGGATCTATTCGAATTATGAGGTTTGATATTCTCCGTGTTCTTGCCCAGTAAATATACTGATTTGTACCTTGTGCATCTCCAGACAATTGGTCCTCTTCATGATTTGGAGCTGTAATGGACTCCTCAGACTCAGAGGTCATTTTCTCAGTTTCATCAAAGCTTTTTAAGTCGTCCGACCGCCCTTTGCGCTAAAACATTAAATATGGTATCAGTTAATTGCAATAGTAACAATTAAGCAACTGTTTAACTTGGTTTAAACTGGTTCAAAATGTACCTGATGCTCATGATAGGATTTCAGGGCTCTTTTGAGATTTGACACCTTGGGTGAACGAATGGGGAGCAACTTGATTTCATTTGGGGAAAGAGCACTCAGATCTCCAACTGTTTTAATATTCTTAGCACGCACAAGCTGACCAAAGCCTCGAGGCCTTGGCATGAAAAGAAACACACAGTCACAATAAGATGATAAATAAAAACATTCCCAAAATATTCTGAAATTGTTGTATTCAGTCGTGAGGCAAAAACTAGCTACATACAGTATTGCATGTTTACAAAAAGTGGGGTATTTGATCAAGTTTCATCAACATAATGTAGTTTGGGTACTTGTGGTCATCGGACCTGATCACCTTTAAATTTTACCATGAAGTTAATCAACAGCATTACAGAACGCTTATGATACTGTAATAAAGAACAAATTCAAGAGACCAGTGTCATCCTCTTTGAGCCAGGAAACAAATTCACATTGAACATGAGGTTAAACTTACCACATTGATGATGAAATCTGGGGCAGAACCGCCTCGACAGGGGTAGAACAGCAGACAAGAGCGGGATAAACACAATCCTTTGGAATGGGCCGGGGCTCCTGACTCATTTCTGAGATCTGTTGGCAGGTTATACATTAATGCATGAACTGTATGTTTACTATTCAACACTCTGGTGACTCGAGAGTCAAGAGAACAGGCTTAAAGATCCGCAGAGTTTTTCAGATTATCAAAACTTGAAAAATATAATTATATAAGAAAAAAGTTCAAGAAATAAAACAAATACCAGACATTTCTTTGAACTCTTATAACCCGGACTGCGAAGGTTGCGAGGGCTGAGGGTTAAAAGGCCTTTTGTCGGTGTTGTGATGTACTGAAACGCAGTTGTATTCTAATTAAATCATCTGATTCCCAGCATGCTTTCACACATTAAGAATCCTGAAATACCAGTTATAATACCTTAGGCTGTCCAACAGCTTTCGATTTTGGAGAGCTGGTCCGTATTACTGGACTACGACGGTCAATATCATCAGCCAGTTCCTGCTGATATATTGGGTTTGCAAAGGATACTCTGCGTGACTGCACAAACAAAAAACACAAAACTATTTTAATGCGAACAGGATGCATGATTTAAACAGCACTAGATTGAAGCTTCAGCTCTTTATCCTTCACATTACCTTAATGACAGGTGATGGAAACTCTTCTTCAGATGGTCTCTTCTGTCCCTTCTTCAAAATACTTGTAGATGGAGAAGCTAACGGTGACCATATCCCAAGTGGTACACCATTAGTGGGACTCTGCCTCATTTCTGAAGATTTCGGTTTGGGTGGGGAGTCCAAGCATCCTTCCCCCAAAGCGGTTTGTGGAGTTGTAGATGCTTCACAAGGCAGAGCCTCAGACTGAAGATTTTTCTCGATCTGTGTTGATTCACCATCATCACCCTTTTCATGGGGGGGTTCGTCTAATTCGGTTCCCTCTTGAAGTGCAGTAACTCCACTATCTAGTTCAGGTGCAAGTTCCTCCCTTTCGGGCAGCTCAAGTTTTTCCCCACTCTGATTTATTTCCTCCTCACCAACAGGAGATTCAGATTGTGCCTGGCACTCAGACATTTCCTGCACAGGTTGGCTCACAGAGGAATCTGGTGCACTTGGGCCTTCCTCAAATTGCTCCTTGCTAAATGTTTTTTCTAAAATATTCCCCTGTTCATCGTGCTTGTCCTCTACATTGTGACATTCCTCTTCTTGGGTCACACCATCGGTCACATCTGAAAACTGGGAAACATCATTATGCTTTTCCACTGAGCTTTCAGTGGGCACCTCAGCTTCAATCAAGCTGGGCAAGGATGGGGAAGTCTCTATATCAGGAACCTCAAGACAATTGTCTTGAAGTGCCACAGTCTCTTTTTTTGCAAATACAGATGTGATACTTTTTAACTCTGCTTCAGACGGCAGGCTGTTGGATTCAGACAGAACCTTATTTTCCCTTCGATCCTGAACATCTTCAGAATTACTGTATTGTTCCTCAGTAGAGGTTTTCTGAACTTGGAGACAGTTACAAAGAGTGGCGTGTCTGCGTCCGCGTCCGCGTCCGCGACCTCTTTTACTATGTGGACATGTGCTCAATTCTGGAGACTTTAACTCAACTTTCACAGGTAGCCCTAGGCTGTTCTGGGAAGAGAAAGTTTCTCTTTCAACATCCTTCTCCTCCAGAACAGGTTTACCCAAGTCCTCCTTATCAGAATCGGTTATCATCTGAGAGTCTGTGTCATTTTGCTGCTCGATATCAGCTGAGTTTACATCAGTCACGGAATGCTCAATTACTTGGTCGCCAGCAGCAGAGGCCTCATTCATGTTCGCTTTGTGAAGATCTTGAAACTCCTTCACTATGCTACCACCTAAGCAACCCTCTGGCTCACTCTTCGGTACAGCCACTGGAACAGAAGGGCCATCTTGATCATCCTTTACCAGCATATCCCCAGAAATATTTTCATTCACTTCTGCGCTTGGCATGTCTTGAGATGACTTCTGCCCCCTAGCTCTTTTAGATCTTTGCTTGTCTCGGGTATCAGACCCATCAGGCTCCGAGTTCTCAACAGATGCCAATAAGCCTTGAGATGACCGACGGGTTCTATATTTGCCACGCCCTTGAGAATTGTCCTGTGACTCACTGATCTCGTTACCCTGTGAGCACTCAGAATTTATCGAACCAGATGGAGTACTATCTTTACTGATGTTACTCGTCTCTTCCTCTGACCTCTGCCACATACTGGATACACCGCTTGAAACTGTTCGTTTTGGAGTATGACTTAAGTCAATGATTTGTTCATTTCCACACTCAGGTTTATCAGTCTTTTGTGCCCCAACTACTTTAGGTTTCCTTCCTCTCCTGGGTCTGCAAGGTGACTGAAGGTCAGCATCAGATGCAGAGCTGTCATGTTCTTTAGACACACCAGTAGCAGTATGTTCTAGTTTTTGCCCAATCCGTTGTCTTTTCTCTGAAACGTCTACATTAGCATTAGTGACTCTGGTCCGCCTTAGAGGTCTACCATGTGACTGACTATCTGACTGACTAGGAGACTCTTTATCATCTGTTTGACTTGAAGGAGACTGTTTTGCAACAGAAGGCTCAGCCTGGTTAAGCTCTTTACTCCTACTTCTATTTCTTCCCTGTGTAGAAGTTGTAGGTGCAATCGGGGATGATATTTGTGAATGTTTCTGTTCATTTTTTTGTAATTTGCTATTTTCATTCATGTTCTCATCATGGCCTCTACTTCTTCGGGTTCTCGTAACCAAGATATCTGCTTTCTTGGCAGGTGCCGATATCTGTGCATCATTTGAACTAGGAGATGGATGAACAGGAGCCTTCTTCGGCTGTTTGCTTTTTGTTTCCTGATCGGACTCCTCCCCTGGCAGGACAGGCCTAGTTCTGCGTCTGCTTGACCGCCTTGGTTCAACTTGACCCAAAGTCTGAGAAATAGCTAAAACCTCAGATTCCCCACCACTGAAAGCAATTTCCGTATTTGCCTCTCCACCATTGGTGTCTGAAGACTTGTTAACAGTATTAACTTCCTCATTCAGCTCTTGGTTCTGGGTATCTGGAATCACATCCTCCTCATCTTGTGTGTCTTTATTTGGACATTTAGCTATTGAATTTAGGTCTTCATAAATGTCTACATTTTTTCCAATAGCCAGATCAGCAGAATCATGGGTAATGTTAGTATCAGATTCCTCAGAGATTGCACAACCAATTTCTGGCTGTGAGTAAGAAGTAGGTGAAGTCAATTTTGAGTCATTTTCTGCCTTTGGAGGCTCCTCACAAGTCATCCTACAGAGTGGGCCAGTAAACTTTTCCACACTTGGGGAACTAACACTTGGCCTACCATCTCCATATTTCTCAAGCGTGATGAAGGACTGACGTCGGCTGCTCGGATTTGGTGGAGTACCACAGATCATGTCAGATGAATTGGACACATATGGGCTTTCACTCTTTTTATCGCCGGCAGAGTCGTCAAGTTCATTTGCATCCAAAGGCGTGACATCTGCAGAAGAGGTTCCCTCAGAAGTTTGTTCAGCTTTATTTGTTGCCCTATCTTGTGCAACCGTGTCTTGACTGACGTCATCCTGCTCTTTCAGTTCACCAGTAACCGATGACACCTCATCCAAATCCTTTGAGAGTATAAAAAAAAAAAAAAACCCACCAATTTACAACTTGTTGACCTCTCTTGTCCTAATTACTAGAATACAGCCTATATAGTACAAATGAATTTTCAGTCATGTATATAGTTTTACCTTTGGTTCAGTCATAATTTCTTTGGTCTTAGTCTGTTCCTGAGCTGGCAAATTCTCCCTAAATGGAAACATATGGAAATGTTAACAAATAAAAAGTATAAAGATGCTGAGATAACGAAATCACTGTCAAAAATAAATAAGTAAAGATACATACATAAATTCCTCTTGGCTCTGTGTGTACTGCGTAAATACTGTGGTGTCCAAAGAGGCATCCAGATTATTGTACATAGCAGGGATATCAGCCCTAGAAAATAAAACAAAGGTGTATACTTCATGAAATGTTAAGTCAAGATATTTTTCTGCAGTTCAAATCTTGAAATGTTTTATACCTTTTAGTTCTCTTGACCTCCTTTTGATGTTCAGTCAACACTCTCTCCTTTGCCTCAGGTGGGATGAATACAAAATCGACGGATGCCTCTTCCTCAAGAACCTCTTTTCGTGGTGGCTTTTGAGACCCAAAATCCAGTTTCACCTGCAAACATTATACCCCCATAAGCAAAAATATAATATAACTGATAAGATCCAAAGTTAATAGTTTTCATTGAAGATCGTTTACAGATACAGGCTTGGCAGATGTTCCAGGGCTCTTTTCCTTTAGTTCCGCTGCTCTGGATAGTAAGGACTCTCTCTTTCCTGTTGATGTCACCATCATCCCACTGATCTTTGCATCAAGTAGAGAACACTCACTCTGCTCAAAACAAAATGAATTATGAAAAACAAATATGCAACAACATTTCACACTCAATATCTAAAATATCTAAAAAAAATATATAATACAGTGATACCTCAGCTCACGAACATAATTGGTTCCCAGAAAGTGTGTGTAAGGCGAAAAGTTCGTCTTCCGAACATTTATTTCCCATAAGAAACCATTAAAATGAGAATAATCCGTTCCCAGGTCCCCATAAAACATAATTTTCGACTAAATAAGCCTTAAAACTACACAAAAATATACCTTATTTTATGTATAATAAATGTGCTATTGTATTGTAATTAAAGAAATAAACTGTACTGTATAATTTAATTTGTTTCATTTACCTTTGTGATGGTAGTTGATGGCTTGATGGAATGGAGTGGGAGGAGGAGGGAGGGAGGGACTTACTGTTTGGAAGGAGTGTTTGGAAACACCCTTAGCCACACACGCACCCTTAATAGCTTCCTTGTTCTTAAGGATGGTAGCAATGGTAGACTTAGCGTACTGGTACTGGGACACTAAGTCACACAAACGCACACCTCGTTTGTGTTTTTCAATGATCTCCGCCTGTGGTGGGGTCTTTTTCGGTCCCATAATAGCAAAAGTACACTCAATATGGTCCAAAATGTCTATCAAACACAAACCACTTCCGCACTCAAAGAAAGGGGGTGACGAACTGTGACGCCGTGAGCGTGCGTCAGCTTCTCGTGGCCGCAACCGTGGCGCTGTTCGACCGCGTGGTTTGGTTCGTCCGCCAAAAACTAGTTCGTCAGCAGAGACTATATGCTCGCGAATTTAATGTTCTTGAGGCGAAAAGTTCGTGAGCTTAAGCGTTCATCAGCGGAGGTTTTACTGTATATGGACTCCTACGAACACCCCATAGGTAGACGGGTGACATTTTACAAGAGGATACTGCCTTACAAGGCAAATGTATAAGGTTAAAATATAACCAAATTATTATTTGCACATGTGAAACTTAGTGAGGCACAAGAGGTGGTTCCAAGTTGTATTGGTAGCCCAAGCCCATTTAAACACCTTACGCTTGAACTTGCTGTGTGGTTTCGGGAAGATGGAGCAACAACACACAGCTCGAACATCATCGGAAATGCTGAGGAATACATCTCTGGATCGGGTGATCTCGTTGTATGGCGATGCTGGGTGGTTGGTCTGTTCGCCCAACTTCGCCTTTTGTGATTTTTTTAATTAATTTATTTATTTTTATCTATATACTGTAATTAAATACTAGTAGTAATAAAAATTTGTGGAGCTACTTTACATCAAGAGCGCACTAGCAATCATCGACCCCAAAACTCTCTCAAGTTTCTATTCAGCAGGAGATCTCCACTGTCGCACCCCAGATGACCTTCAGGAGTCACCTTCAATAACGTACAAAAATGATGGCCACCATCTCGAGGATGTCATCTTTTAAACAAGTATAAAAACTGTGCTGAATGAAGTTTTATATATGCAAATAATAATTAGCATGAATGAGATTGTATTATTAAACTGAGTAATCAGATTTTACTACAATACTGTCTGAAGCGTAAAAGAACTTACTGAGCATGGTCCACTGAAATCCTCAGAGTTTTCAACAGCTTGAAAACCAGGTAAAATTAGCGGAGACTTCTGCTTTGCTTGACTTAAAACAGGCCTAAAAAAAAAAAAATTCACTCATCAGTCAAGATGTTATTTGATCATGAATTTCTTGTACAACAACACAATGAATACCATAAACATTACAAATAGAAGTAATTTCAGATTCATACACACACACACACACACACAATAATTTCACATGCACATACCTGAGCGTCTCAGGGTACATCAACACAAGGGCATTTCCAAAAGTGGCATTCCAGAAGTGAGTGATGGCAGAGCGGATTTGTTTGTTCTTGTTTTGAAAAAGTACACAGAGCAAAGGAGAAAGAATCTCCAGCAGCTCATCATCATACTGGAGTGCAGAACGTGTTTGCAGGGTAACAAGCACATCTCCCACCAGCTTTTCCAACTAAATCAGACATAGAAATGATGGGGAATTATAATTTAAACAGGACTGTAAGAACGGGATGAGAATTATGTAAATCAGGGGTCTTCAATCTTATCCACAAAGGGCCAGTGTGAGTGCAGGTTTTCACTTCAACCAAACAGTAGCCACACCTTCCACCTGTTTCCACCAATCACTGATCATCAAAAGAAAAGGAAAAAAAAATCTAGATTGGACATTACTGTTTCAATTCTGAAGTAGGGCCATCTTGGTGAGATCACCTTTCTTAAGTCTTAAAGCACAATGATCTCACCGGGATGGCCCTACTTCAGAATTGAAACAGTAATGTCCATTTTAGTCCCCCCCCCCCCCATTTCTTTTGATGATCAGTGATTGGTGGAAACAGGTGGAAGGCAATGTTCCCTCGAAGCTGCGCAACTGCGCACTGGTCGCACACTCTCGGCACACAAGAAAACCTATCCAGCGCAGTGAGAACGCATTGCAAATGAATTAGATATATAACTTTTTTCTGTATCATTTTGCTGTGAAATTCAGTGAGTGGCAGGTGTCCAGCCAATCATACGATACGATGCAATTACGCTACACAGCCAAACATGGCATTGACAGTACTTGCGCATGTGCTCTGCTCATACACACTCCACAACAATAATAACAGTGCGGTGGAGTTAAGTGACGCTAATGCCCTTATCATGGTGAAACGAACGGGCAGTGAATGTGATACGTCGACTCCCCAAACCAAAGTGAAAAAGAACTGCGGTTCTTTTAAGTTGGAATGGCTGTCGGAGTATGTGCAAATAGAAGAACAAGCGGTGAAACTGGGCGAGATCTTTTCTTTTTCGAGTGAGAAAGGTCTGCTCTGCAAAGCATGCAGCGAATCTAAAGTTGTAAGCGAGTTTTCCGATGGAAAAATATGGACTAAATGGAAGTTGAACTACCTCAAGTGACACATTCAGCAGGAAAGATATTTGAATGCTGTTGGAATTATACGAAGACTCAAGATGGGAAAAGGGACGAGTACATTATTGCGGGAGAGCGCAAACAACTGGGAGAAAAAGAATGAGCTGTCACACACAAAAAAAAAAAAATCTGCCCCTGAGCAAGTTAAAGTTCTCATTGACAATATTTTACTTGCCATCAAAATGAATGCATCAATGCTGTCAGTTCAACAAATCCACGATCACATGGCAAAGTATGTGAGTATACCAGAAAGCTGGCGAAGCAAAAACTGTGTCTTTGAATTTTTGAACTCAATCAATGAGATAGTGCAGAATGAGACTGTGTAAGGTTAAAAATGCACCCTGGCATACCCTGATAGTAGATGAGAGCACAGACATAACAGTACACAAAATTTTTCATTTTAAGTGGGCCAAATGAGTTATATTAAAAGTAAACTAATGGAAATTGCTGTTGTAATTTGATTCTTTTAATAAGCCATGAAACTTTCTATGATCCCAGGTGTCATACTGGTGTGTGGCCACAGCGAGCACTTCTGATATTGCTCACAGTGGTCCTCAGCGTGCTCAGGGAGGTTGTCTGTATACGCAGACATATGAAAAATTAGCGGGAACATTGGTGGAAGGTGCGGCTACTGTTTGGTTGAAGTGAAAACCTGCACCCACATCGGCCCTTTGCGGATAAGATTGAAGACCCCTGATGTACATGATCGATATCACCAATGCATTTACCTTGGAACTCAGCAAACAGTGGATCTTTGAATGGTCACCTTCCGAACTACATAATTCAGAGAGTAAGATGCATTCAGTAAATATTAAGATATTCATGCTTTGTTTGATGTGGTTCAATTGTCATCATGTAGATTGTGTAAAACGCTGAAAACGTTACCTTCCTACTTGATCATAAAGGAGTGCAAGAGGTTTGGTGAGGGAAGCCAGTGACTCTAGGATAACAGTGGGTAAAGCCAGGTTTGTGAGGAGTGTAGACACAATTGAGAAGAGCATCGTACCAATGCCATTTAATGCTGCGCTATTCTCCTCTGAAGAGATCAAAGTTAGGAAAACTTCTAAAGACTGCACTAAAAGTGTGTGAAAGTTTGAGAGATTCCCCAGAGCTTTGTTCTTCTTTCTAACCCAACCAAGTGGTGTGTGAGGGGCTGAGGGGAAAATGGAGAAGGTTCATTAATTATAAACATTTAAAAACAAATCTGTTCTTCCATCTAAATCAAAACCATATGCTGCCTTACACTTCATCTTTTGCTGAAATTGCGGGGTGAATGGAGAGAAGTCCACACTCTCAATAATGGACAGCAAGATATTTACTACTCCATCAAGAGTGGACAAACGCTACACAAGGGGGAAAAAAAAAAAAAAAAAAAAAAAAGTTAATCTGAGAAAATAATAATGATCAAAACTGTGATGTTCCATCTGTGCTGTATACCTTCAGGGCTTCACCATCCAGTGCAGCTGATATCCTGGAACACAACTCTTCGCAGCACACATTCTCTTCTGCAGTGACAACAAGAGCTGAACAGCGAGCAAAAGCTTTGTACAGTCGAGACCATGTGCTCAGCATGGTCTTCTGAGTCATCTGTTACCGAAATGAAAAGTAAAGCAAACTATAAAGTAAAAAATAAAGCAAAGATGTAAATACCAAAGTATGTTTGAGAGATGTGGATGGTTCCCGACCTGAGGAAATTCTGAGCCAGGCAAAAGGTGAGTAATGGGAAACATCAATGCACTGTGAATTGCACTGAAGTTATGCTCGAGGGCATCTCCTTGATTCACCTCATTTGTCTGTTAAAAAAAAAGAGAGAGAGAGAGAAAGACAGAAAGAAATGAGAAAAAAGCACTCAAAATAAGAACCAATCTAGAGTAACCTATTAAAAACACAACACAAACCTGTGTAATGTTGTCAGTTAAAGGGTTCACAACAATACTCCACATTCTCCACAAATGCTCTTTATTTTCCACTGCACCTACACTGCCACTGACTGTCCCCAAAACTGATTCTCCAAAGGCCAGGGCAGATGTAGGTCCACAGAGTCCACAGCTGATGAGAGTTTCCAAGCAGACAAAGAACCTACCAGTTAGGAAAAAAAAAAAAGAAGAAAGGCAAGCCATTGCAGTAAATTCTATCATGAAGCAACGTTGGAAATTTTTCATCATTGCTTTCTTCAAACAAAACTGAGGATTTCCTCATTAAATCAGTCAGTTAACTGGTAATAAGATAAATAATCAAAGACTGACACACTTCTGAAGAGCTCACCTTTCATCAGTCACAAATGATGATAGCATACTGCTCTTGTAGAAAAGGAGAATCAAGAAAAGTGCTGGGGTGCCCTGTAATCAACATTTCCATACATAAAGTAATGCACATAATGAAACAAGTAGATTTTTGTAGATTCAAAGGGATTAAAATCAGCTATATTAAGCTTCATGCTCGGATTGCAGCGTAGAGGGATCTGCAGGGCTGCTCAATGCTGTGCTTCTGTAAAACATGGCTCGAGGAGAGTACACCCAACGAGGCGACTACACCAGCCGGCTACATGGCCTTCAGGGAGGACCGGAGCGGAGCGGCTAGCGACAAGGTCCGCAGAAAAAGAACGACAGATTCTCGTGAAATAAACCTGGTGTACTGGCTGTAGATTATCTCTAAACCTTGCTCCAAGAATGGAGAACATCTAACTTTGAAGTTGCGGCCATTTTGTTTACCCCAGAGAACTTCATTTTTTCCCAAACAAAACAATGGGCATAGTGCAATATAAATATAATATAATATTACGGGGCAGTGGTAGTCTAGTGGTATAAGGCGCCGGATCGCTGATCCAAAGGTTAGGGGTTCGAGTCCTACTCTCCACAAGGTTCCCACTGCCCCCCCCCCCCCCCCCTCCAAGTGCAGCTAACTGGGTTATCAAAGGCCGGCCATGTCTCTCACTGTCTATGGTGCGAGGCATGTAAAAGAACCATTGCTGACTTTCGACAAGAGTAGGCTGAAAAGCCGTCAGCGTGTTTCCGCCCTGCGATGGCCTGGCGAGCTGTCCTGGGTGTACTCTGCCCTCGCCCTGAGTTGGCTGGGATGGGCACCAGCCTCCCTGCGACCCTAATTAGGATGAAGCGGTTACAGAAAATGATGAAAATGAACTGAATATAATATTAGTGCAATTTCATTTATTGTCGTTATCTACTGATTTATTTATTGTATTATCACTATTATTATCATTTTATTTTTATTACTTTTATTATTATTATTATTATTATTATTATTGTATTGTTTACTGGGTCTGTGTAAGATCCTTTAAATACAGAATGTTTATGCATTTATTTTATAGCAGTTTGTGTGTTGTTGATTTGAGCCTTCTTTTCTGTTTGTAACTTGACTCCTTGAACAACTGCACAAGAATTCCTGAGTGTGTAAAAGCACAAATGGATATTAAAAATCCTGAATTATACACTGCCTGGCAAAAAAAAAAAAAGAAAAAAAAAAAAAAAAAAAAACACTCATTTTGATGGACTCCCTTTGATTACAGTGAGTAATAGCGCTGTTTCCACAATTTTAAGCAACATCACATTTCCCATCCAGTGGAGGGTTTTTTTTTTGTAGGGCCGATGGAGGTAATCGAACCGCTCCATAAAGTCTTCTCTGTAAATGCCAAAGACTTTCACAAGGCAAAAGGTTAGGACGCCATGGTACCAGTTCATGTGTGAAAATTATTCATCATGCTCCATGAACCATTCACTACTCATCAAAATAGAAAAAGTCCATCGATGGGATAATCCAGCATTCAGTACTTTCAGGTCATTGGCTGACTTAGTTATTCCTGAACCTTGACCTAAAGAACTGTTGTTAGCACTAAATATGGTTAAACAAAAGAATGCACAGCTTTTTGTTCTTTGTTTGTGCTTTTTAGGGTCATCTGTAAACAAGATGAACTACAAACTCACATTCAATACATCCATGTTTGCCACTTGATATACTGCAGACCCCAGCACCTTCTGAGGTATTGCCTTCACAGTAATTTCCAACAAAGCCTACAGAGAAAAACAAAATTTTAATTTAAAATTTAAGGGGGCGGGGGGGGGGGGGTTAATATAAAAATGCTTTTGTATTTTTCACATTTCAAAATCACTGCCATCAAACACTAGCAACTATCAGTACAAGTGATGATGATTCACAGTCTTGTGGTATTGGAAACCTTAAAGAGCACTTCAATAGGTACTTATCATTAATGTTCACTGCTAAAGCCTGATGAATATGGTGTTTAAGAAAAGCAAAGTGAGATGGATTTACCAGAGTCCGTGGAGCTGGAAGAGCTTCAGAGGACACAATAGACTGCAGGGTCTGCAGCAGGAGTGTAAGTACCTCAGAACCCTGTCTCTCCTTCTTATTGACAGCTGTACAACAACAACAAAAAGGAACCACAAAGAAAGCACATATGCCATCTGAAGCAGCAACAGAACATGTTAATCATGCATGAGTATTTCAGATTTATAGCCCACTGTAAAGACTCACCAGTCTCTATTGTTGTATTAACATGAGCAGCAAGGCTGCTCCATATCAGACTCAGCAATGCCTCTAAACAAAAACACAATTCAAGGCCATCAAACTGGGAAAACCTATTTGGGAGGCATGCATATTGAACATTTCTCAGCCTCAAATGTATCTAGAAGTGCCCCAAAGTCAAACATCTTGTGCACATGCTAAATATTGCGCAATGACAAATCTGATGAACAGCCTGATATTCATCTGGATGTAGTACAGGCCATCTGGAGAACATACAGCACAATGACGAGAGAAATACGCAAACAAGTAAAAACACTCAGCCATTGACAGAAGTACAACTGAGGTCCCTCAGGGACTGGCAACTACACAACGAGAGCATTGTCAACCAAGATCAGAAGCCAAATTGCTCAACTTCTTTTTATCCAGGTGGGTCAACTCTATTAAAGGCTTTTTTTTTTTTGTTTTGTTTTAAATTTCTACACATTTTGATGCAAGTTATCTTTAAAAATGTTAAATTGCGGAGCCAGGAATATGTACTAAACAATTAAAAACTGAATAAGGGTTACAAATTTAGTCACATGAAGAAATTAATTTATATTTTAAGAAATCCTACTGGATTAATGGCAAAAAGGACGGTTTCAAGTAAGGGGTGTTCATACTAGACATGTAACAGAAAAGTAAATGACGCGGATGGCGATTTGTGGTTGTCACTTTTCCTTAACAAATGTCAAATTTATCTTGCAACAGCTGCAGCATCACATGTTGGTTGCCTGGTTCTTGAACTCATCAAAAAAATTGAAAACGAGAAAAATTAAATAATAAATAAATAAATAAATAAAAATAAAAGTGGAGGCTTCCATGCAAAAAGTTTAGTTGAGAGAAAAAAGTTGAGATTTTATGATATCCATAATATTCTATATATTTTGTCACCATCCGAATTTTATTCACATTTTCTTCATTATGACTTTGCTATACTCTATTAATACCGGAAGGAAAATCTGGCTTCGGGACTGAACCCATCCAAAATGAGCACACATTCAGAGCAATGGGCTGCCACACATTGAGCACATGGACAGCAGACGAGGGTTAGGTGTCTTGCTCAAGGACACTTCACCCATGAAGGTGGCTGATTACTACCCCTCCCCCAACCCCTCACATTTTCCCAGCTGGTTCGTGAATTGAACCAACAACCTTTTGTCCCCAAGCCCTCTTCTCTAACCATTAGACTGCAGCTGCCCTGAACCTAGTAATGCGGGAATAAAAACAAACAATTTGAGAACAAAAACACAACTGATTTGCAAAAGGGAAAACCTTATTTTTTGGCAAAAAACACCCACAAACCAATTACAAATTACTGGCAAATTTTCACAACTTAGGTATTTAAGCCGGGAAATACTCTTACATTCTTGCATGTGCAAAACATCTTGACAGGAATTCAAAATTCACAAAAAAGGGCAACACAATCAATTCGTCAGTCGCTTATCGATCACAACTCTAGTGTCCTCACACCTTAAGGTATGATTGTTATATAAAACTTGCACAGTATAATTAATCTTTGTGTTGGTAATGAGGAAGACTACTAATGTTTTCAAATTTAACATCGCTTAATGGGATACAGCTATACTTTCCACTCTGATGCCTCTGAGGGTGACTGATGAGCAGGTCACACAACTATTTGATCGTATATACCGCCGTGGAAAGCAAGGCACTGATTTGTAGGCATTTTTGAATACTACAGTATAAAACAGTGCTTCTCAATTATTTTCTGTGGCGCCCCCCTCGAGAAAGAAAAAAAATTTCATGCCCCCCACTGGCCCCCAAGCGACTATAAATAGTATTATTTGTCTATAAAATTATTAGTACACCTCTGCATAACATTGTATCTTTATTAACATTAAAAACAAAAAAGAAAGAAATATAGTTCAACTTACTAAAAAGAAAAACTTCATTAACGATGTTTTTAAATATGCATTTTAAATCTGTAATTTTTCCACATTGTTTCTTGAGGGGTTGTTTACTGCGCTTCATATGTGATGCGCTCCACCGGAAGTGGGTGCTTGTCGCAAGTGACGCACGGCGCTTGTGAGACAAAGCAAGGCTTTTCCCAACTTCCGAAACTTGCGATCTTTGTCACCACTTTTGGTGGTGCGCCTCACATATTTGGGCGACAATAAGAGCACCACTGCCAACTATTAACGTGGAGGTGCAATCACACCTAAATCTTGTACACTATTCCCAGGCATGTCATCGATCAATTTAAAAGTAAGTGAATCCCCATGTAGGTGCGAAGCACCCATGAACAAGGGTGCCTAGCATCTGGGGGGGGGGGGGGGGGGGGTCTTGGGAATGGGGTACCCTCCCCCCTCCCAAAGGTCGGAGCTTTTGCAATTTTCGGGTTGGTTCCAAGCAAATGAAGGAACAATTTAATTAGATCTATCTAACGTTAGTTTGGCCTACTTTCTTACTTTGATATGTTCTTTATGTTCAACCATGGGTGTCAGTCTCTTGTGCTGGGGGACTGTAATACCAAGGCCATTGGTACTGGAGTCGGCAGATTGTAAATATACAGGACTTATGCAGTAGGTGCTGTCCTGTGTCCTTTGGTTTTGATATGATCGATTAACGATTGACACCCTCTATTTTGTCCCATCGTCACACAGAATACATCGTGCTTTTCCTGCCACATCTAGCTTACGATATAATTCCCCAATGGTTGTGGTCAAATCGCGTTTGTCATGAGAAATGTTCATCGGTTTCGCCAACCATTCCCAGTTCCATTTGATTCTACAACCGTCATCGACCTCCCTAGCCCTATTTTCCTCTTTTCTGTCAATAATTCTTGCCATTAATAATTTATTATAGATCTATAAATCATACATGGCAACAGCAAAATATATTTTCAGCGGAACTTTTGGGGGGGTGGGGGTCTGGAGGGGGGCTAGGGCGGAGCCTGCTTGCTATCTACAGTAAGACAACATATCATCTAGCATATACTAATTGGAATATAATTATTTGTAAACATATGTATTTGCAATAAAAATATATCCACATAATTGAAAAATAGGTAAACCATGGCTCTATGTTTTGTGTTGTATAAATGAAAGATAAAAAAATACACAAATATTTCCTGTAAACCACTTTATAAATTTATGTAACATTTTCAACTAACTGTCCCAGCCTGCTATTTACTAATTAATGTTGACATACTACTCAGGTAAATAACAACAGTGTATTCATTTATATAGCAACCATTACCAATGTATTAAGGATTTTCAAATTGAACACGAATTACTTACGTTTGGCTGCAAATTAAAAAAAAATTCCCATACTTATTAAACTATTATTATCAACAATGCGAGTAAGTTTATCACACAATGATTTTACCAATACAGATTACTTTTATTAAGTTACATTTCAATGGGATTTCACATAATTTAAACGAAACAAATATTTAGTAATGCCCTCTGAGTGCGCTTGTCTGTCGGCCATAAGTGCGATACATCCGCGAGATCCATAATTGATCAGGTCATTGCAATAAACACACAAGACCTTGCCAACGACATCAAATTTCTTCATGAAACTCGCCAAAGGTTCTGATACGTTCTAAGTCTGTTTGCTGGTTTTCACCTCAAATTTCACCATCTTTTCTAGCCATTCCCACTTAAACTTATTTTTAACATCCTTATCTGTTTCTGACATGCGGAATTCCTCTTCTTTCATTAAAGTTAGCACCATTTTAAACACAGCACGCTGCAAATTTGCATTGAGCCGAGTCACTTTACATTAAGATTAAAACAGCCAATCAATGAGCGGCTTACAATATGTGAGGCACTCCACGGAAAGTAGACACTTGAAGCAAGTTCACTTGCTTGTGCTTGAGACAAAGCGCGGCTTATCTGGACGTCTGGTCTTTCAAGTGAGCAAGCCGTTGAATACTTGTTTAGTACTCAGCGTTCACTTGCTCACTTGAAAGATCGGAAGTCCGGATAAGCCGCGCTTTGTCTCAAACACAAGCAAGTGAACGTTCCAGAAGCACCCTATACCCCCCCCCCCCCAACATGTTCTCCTCGGATTTAGACGATTCACAGAAATGACCAGTTAAGAGATAAAAACCACGGAATTCCGTGGATCCGTGGAAAATGGCCATGTATGATTAATTCATGTAGATTTAAATCTTCCTCCACTTGAAATGTTGACCTGCCATCACATATAAAAATGTGATAGTATGTGTACATACTAATGTGAGCACTCATTGGCTTACTGGAGCCTTACAACCGCGTCTCGACCAATCAAATTACACAATACAAAATTATTAACCAATCATATTTAATATCTTCAGCGCTATTCGTTTTGCCAACTGAAGGCATGAAGCAAAGTCCTTTTATTAGGCATTATTTTAACACGTGGGAAAATGGGCACTCAGTACACAAAAAGCCCCCCCGACACACAATTTTTTAATTCTCGAATTTAGACGATTCACATCGATGACGAATTAAGACTATCAATACGCAAATTTTCGCAGATCCACGACCAAATAACATGCCTGTGTTCCAGAAAAGCATGTTCTCCAGGGTCATACACGCTCCATCCCGGCATCACACCGGGGCCCCCCCTGGCATACACACTTGAGAAGCACTGCTATAGAAGCATAAATACCATCTTATCCAACATAATTTTTTGTCCAAAGAGAAAAACTTTACAACTGCATTTTTAAGTGAATAAATTCTGGGTGCAAATCTAGAAGGACGAATTAAGGCAATGGCGTACCTGGAGCATCTTTGCCAACAGAGATACAGCCATCTCTAATAGCTGATATGAGTATGGAAGAGTGTTTGCTGAAGAAAGACTGGCTGCTGAGAAGGTTGTGTGTCAAAGGCTCTGGAAAAACAAACAAACAAAAAGCAAAGTATGCCATTATAGTACAGCTCACATACAACCACTTCCTTAGCAACCACTGCTCGAAGCCTCAATTCAAATAATCTTACAAGCACACATTGCAGTAAATCAAATGAGTGGAGATTAAATCAGAAAAAATAATGCAATCTGAAGTAAAATAAAGAAAGTATGTGTACAGTAGTATTATACCAAGACTGAGCTGCAGATTGTTCTTAGCGGCGGCAGCACTGGCCTGCGAGCCAAGAAAATAGTGTAGAAGCATCTCCAACCCCAGCAGCTGTATGGAGGAGTAGGACTGTTGGACGCTCAAACTGCTGTTAAGACTCAGACGAGGGCTAGCACCAGCTCCTGGAGTGCTACATGAGGGAACACCTGAGAAAGACAGACAGAGCAAATGTGAGAGAGAAAGAGAAAAATTACATAGTTTTCAAAGGAAAAACAATACATAATATGCAGAGGGGGAAATCCCAACATTTTGTATACCTGATTTAGGAGTAACAAGCCCAATGCCATTGATCTGAGTTGTGCTTCTAGAAGGGGTGGTTGGAGATGCCAATGAGGCCTCTGCAGGAAGCGTACTAAGCAGCAGAGGTACACCAACCTTTATACAAAGAGCTTTAGTTAGAGCCTTCCAGTATCAACAATGGTGTAAAGATCTGTGCTGCCTGTCCCCTACATTGTTAATTATAGTATGATTCAATTTACCTGTTCAAAGTTAGCAGACAGGTTAGGCCCTAGCTTGACCACTAAATACCACCAGACCTCTAACTTGGTGAGCAACAAGGCTTCCGTCCTCACAAGGATGGAGCTGAGAGGCTGCATGAGCAGTTTTAGTCGCTTGCTGCTACAGAGAATGTCTGAAATGCACATTTAAACCAGTTCGATCTGATCCGTATTAAGTGACAAAACCGACACAACGTTGATATTTGCAGCAATTTGGTCAAATACTCACCTGGATTAAGAGCAAAGTTGTCAATGAGGCTCTTCCAGGCTATGAAGGCAATTTTCTTAATGCTGGGAGAGGAACTGCGAAATCCCAGCTCTTCTAAATACAGCAGCGAGTTTATGAAGGCGCCTCCTTTGTGGAGCAACTACCGGTAAAAAAAAAACAAAACGTTTCAGATATAGCTACACCAAATATCTTTTCAGTGTACATATATATATATATATATATATATATATATATATATATATATATATATATATATATATATATATATATATTTTCTACATATGTGTGTATGTATGTGTGTATATATATATATATATATATATATATATATATACATACACACATACATACACACACACATATATATATATATATGTGTGTGTGTGTGTGTGTGTGTGTGTATGTATGTGTGTGTATATATATATATATATATATATATAAAAACATGGAGCCAGTGGTATAGTGGTTAGAGTGTTGGGCTCATGATCGGGAGGTTGCGAGTTGAAATCCCACTGAGACCATCACTGTGCTAAGACCCCTGGGCAAGGTCTCAACCACAAGTGTGCCTCTGTTCACCCAGCAGTATAAATGGGTACCAGTAAAAATATACTGGGAAGGTAACCTCCGATGGACTAGCGTCCCATCCAGGAGGAGTTGAACTCCTGATTGCTTCAAGCTACGGAAACCAGGGATAAGCACCGGCCTGATGAGCCGCTAGGCTTGGTCATAAAAAACCCAGTTAATCAATATAAAACAAAGCTCATGAATAGCATCACGTGCGTTTGCCTTACCTTGCCAAGAAGTTTTACAAATAAAGGCCACAGCTTCAGCACATTGCTTTCATTCTTGGTGGAGAACAGTTTCTGCATCTCGGGGATAAGTTTCTAAAAAGACAATTAAGGTGACATTTACGTAAAGAACCTAATGAAAAAGATGCATCATACCAACCCAAGCCACCTAATACTTCACTTTTTCTAAAACATCTTAACACAATTTTCATAATAAAAACTTTAGTTGTTTTTTTTTTTTTAAACAGTTTTGTTTTTATAATATATTTTATATGTAGGCTGCATAGGGCATCCAACGTAAAAGTTAAAAAAAAAAAAAAAAAAAAAAAAAAAACCTGTGCCAAATCAAGCATGCAAATTAGATAATTCGCTGTGGCGAACACTGAAAAAAGGGAAAAAGCCAAAAGGAAAAGAAGATTTGTTTTTATAAATAGAGACTTCACCAGAATGGCATTGGTATTTCTCAGAAAGGAAACACATATATATATATATATATATATATATAAAAAAACACTTGCCAAATACTCATAACAAGCCACAGTGGCCTCCTATCCAAGGCCAAACAGCTTCATAACAAGGAAAAAAAATACTATCTTACTGTTACTGTGCAAGAAGGAAAACAAGAGAAAGCCTTACAGAGGACATCATGGGTTCGACAATGGCAGCCACCTCCTGTTGTTTCTGCAGAAGAAGAGGCATTCCCATTTCCAGCGCTGCAGCTGCACGCAAGCGCACCTTCGAGGCTGGGTGAACTACCAGAGGTATAACCACCTTAATCCACAAGACTACTCCTTCACCCATCTGAACAGGAGCCTGCTCAAGCAGTCTATGAATCAAAACATTTAAATTGTTATCCATTCATTTTTTGTCTCTCCTACCGATAACTGTTTTACTTCTGTGCTAGGTACCAACACTTATTTATTCGTGAATAACAGAGTCATCGCTACTGAGCCAAGTTTAAAGCTTTTCCAAGAAGCAGAAATTATTTAATCTGTGAAATCCTTAACTGATCATATTATATCTGAACAATTCGGTATAACTAGTGAGTAATAAATAAAATAACCAGAACATTTCTGGTTAGCAGAGGCTTATACAAGGATCCCTCACTATCCGTGGTTAATTGGGACAGAGATCCCCCCCATGACCAAAGAATTCAATGAAGTAGGACCTCCCCCCACCCGACTGACGAATACATACTTGACCTTCTTAAAAAAATTTGCATATTGTGATAAAGTTCATTATTTTCTGTAATGTACTGATAAAAATTAAACTTTCATATATTTTAGATTCATTGCACACCAACTGAAATATTTCAGGTCTTTTATTGTTTTAATACTGATGATTTTGGCATACAGCTCATGAAAACACAAAATTCCTACCTTAAAAAATTAGCATATCATGAAAAGGTAGTCTAAACGAGATATTAACCTAATCATCTGAATTAATTTATCTGAATTAATTAATCAATTAATTTTAAACACCTGCAAAAGATTCCTGAGGCTTTTAAAAAAGCCCAACCTGGTTCATTACTCAAAACCGCAATCATGGATAAGACTGCCGACCTGACTGCTGTCCAGAAGGCCATCATTGACATCCTCAAGCAAGAGGGTAAGACACAGAAAGAAATCTCTGAGCGAATAGGCTGTTCCCAGAGTGCTCGATCAAGCCACCTCAGTGGGACGTCTGTGGGAAGGAAAAAGTGTGGCAGAAAACGCTGCACAACCAGAAGAGGTGACCGGACCCTGAGGAAGATTGTGGAGAAGGGCCGATTCCAGACCTTGGAAGACCTGTGGAAGCAGTGGACTGGGCTACAGGTACCGCATTCCCCAGGTCAAGCCACTTTGAACCAGAAACAGCAGCAGAAGCGCCTGACCTGGGCTACAGAGAAGCAGCACTGGACTGTTGCTCAGTGGTCCAAAGTACTTTTTTCGGATGAAAGCAAATTTTGCATGTCATTCGGAAATCAAGTTGCCAGAGTCTGGAGGAAGACTGGGGAGAAGGAAATGCCAAAATGCCTGAAGTCCAGTGGCAAGTACCCACAGTCGGTGATGGTCTGGGGTGCCATGTCAGCTGCTGGTGTTGGTCCACTGTGTTTTATCAAGGGCAGGGTCAGTACAGCTAGCTATCAGGAGACTTTGGAGCACTTCATGCTTCCATCTGCTGAAAAGCTTTATGGAGATGAAGATTTTCATTTTGGAGCACGACCTGCTCACAGTGCCAAAACCACTGCTAAATGGTTTACTGACCATGGTATTACTGTGCTCAATTGGCCTGCCAACTCTCCTGACCTGAACATTGTGAAGAGAAAGTTGAGAGACACCAGACCCAACACTGTGAATGAGCTTAAGGCCGCTATCGAAGCATCCTGGGCCTCCATAACACCTCAGCAGTGCCACAGGCTGATTGCCTCCATGCCACGCCACATTGAAGCAGTCATTTCTGCAATAGAACTCCCGACCAAGTATTGAGTGCTTAACTGAACATAATTATTTGAAGGTTGACTTTTTTATTGGTCGGGTGAAATATGCTAATTTTTTGAGATAGGAATTTTTGGTTTTTCTTTACTTTTTTGCCAAATGATCAATATTAAAACAATAAAAGGCTTGAACTACTTCAGTTGGTGTGTAATGAATCAAAAATATATGAAAGTCTAATGTTTGTCAGTACATTACAGAAAAGAATGTACTTTATCACAAGATGCTAATTTTTTGAGAAGGACAAGTATATGTACAGACACTCCCAGACTGGCCTTCTTTCGTTTTTTAGATAATGTCAAATTTTGAGTTTAGCGTGCCCTCTGTAGTACGAGACGTACCTACGTAGTACGCTGACGCAATGACGCTGCGTCCACTGTTTACAAACCACAGACTGAACGTGCCCCTCCTTCTTCCCAGTTCACTGCGTGTTACCCTTGTCTCTGTGATCTTTGCGTTTACACTGTTTTGCGGTCTTTTGTAACCCTAAGCAAATATGGTTGGTCAGAAGCGTAAGCCTAGTGGCACTAGTAGCCTCTAGTGATAATGGTAATCAGAACAAGCGGCAAGCCGTATCGTTAGAAACAAAGATGGCTATTATCAAGAAAATTGATGCTGGTGAAAAACACGTGAATGTTGCATGTTTCTTCCAAATGGTTCCGTCGACCATCGGAACCGTTTACAAGCAGAAAGATCGCATCACAGAGCATGTTAAAGGTTATATTTGATATTTGATGAGTGAATTTGATTAAAATTTATCTATTTGAAATTATTTTGCTTGAATATTTAATTTATTTTAAAATAATGTTGATATTATTTGATGTATTTGATATTATTTTACAATGTTATGTTTATAATAATTGACTTGGGGTGTTTTATGAGATACGGTAATGGCATTTATGGATGTATAGTACAGTATGAACGTCATGTCACTGGAACATAGAGTAACAACTTACGTTTTTCTTCACCTTACGTTCGGCCATCTGGAACAGAACTAAAACGTAAGTTGGGGAGCGTCTTATGTGTATATAATATCAATACAGTAGGTCCTTGACTATTCGCAGTTTTGCACCCACGGTTTGAGTATTCGCTGACTGCCAAGCAACAGGCACGTGATTCAAATTCAGCCAATGGCTGTCCTCCTTTCTCCTAATTGGTTGAGCTGATGTCCCGCCCCTTTTTCCTTATTCACGCACAAGTTGTCAATGAGGCTCTTTTTTGTGTGTGTTTTAATTACCATTTAAGCTCTATGACACCACTCAAACGCTATACGTCTTCTCTGGCTAAGTGATAGAAAACGCTGGATGTCTCTTCTGAAGAAATAAGATTTTCTCCAGAGAATTTACGGTTTTCTCTCAACTGTTGTATTAAAAAATATTTTTCAATTATTATTCCAGTACAGTACCTAGGGGCAGTGGTGGTCTAGTGGTATAGGGCGCTGGATCGCTGATCCAAAGGTTGGGGGTTCAAGTCCCACTCTCCACAAGGTTGTCACTATCCCCTCAGTGCAGCTAACTGGGTTATCAAAGGCGGGCCATGTCTGTCACTGTCTATGGTGAGAGGCATGTAAAAGAACCATTGCTGACTTTCGTAAAGAGTAGCTGCAAAGTCGTCAGCGTGTTTCTGTCCCTTGCTAAAAAGGGTTGTGACAGGAAGGGCATCCGACGTAAAAAAAACCTCTGCCAAATCAAACGTGCGAATCAGATGATTCGCTATGGCGACTCCCGAGTAAAAAGGGAAAAAGCCGAAAGGAAGACAGACATTCCAGTACAGTACCTAAGTTCATGTTTGTGTGTGAGATTTTATGTTCTGTAGCATGTTTAACAAACGATACCAAAAGGATAAACTTTATTACAGAACTCCATGTCCTTTTACACTGAACTTGAAGTGACATCTCCAAGATGGCGCTGCCCAGAGGGCGACGTCGTGGAGTTCTCAGTCAAATTGTTTCTTTGTTCGTTTTAATTTGTTTTATTTGTTCATGTTTTGCACTATGCTCGTCTACAACCGGTTGACTCTACTACAGCTATAAGATCGGAGTATCTTCTGGCGTGTATAACTAAGCACGCTCAACTGGGCTTCTTTTTTGCCGGGGTACCGTACTCCAGCTAATAAGAAGCCCAGGCGGGAAGGAGCCAAACGACGACTCCGGCACTTGGGATTGCAGGGGATGAAGGCCGTGTAACCGGCTGGTGCAATCGCCTCGTCGGGTGTACTCTCCTCAAGCCATGTTTCACAGAAACACAGCAGATCCTCTGCGCTGCAATGTGAGCATGAAGCTCATCCATCTTGTTTCGCAGGGACTGAACATTTTCAAGCAGTATGACCGGAAGTGCTAACCAAGTGCCGGAGACTCTGAGAACTGAGGGTGCATATTAGCTCAGTGCTCACCGCATCCCGGCTAACAAGAAGCCCAGTTGAGCATGCTTAGTTATACATGCCCAAAGACACTCTGATCTTATAGTTGTAGTAGGGTTGACCGGTCATACACAAGCATAGTGCAACACATGAACAAACAAAACAACAAATAAAACAAATTAAAACGAACAAAGACATAATTTGACTGAACTCCACGACGTCGCCCTCTAGGCAGCGCCATCTTGGAGACGTCACTCCAAGTTCAATGTAAAAGGACACAAAGCGTAATAAAGTTTATCCTTTTGGTATCATTTGTTAAACATGAACATAAAATCTCACGCACAAACATGAAATTAGATACTGTACTGGAATAATAATCGAAAAAGACTAATACTAGTGCTTTACAACAGTATATGCTGTATAATGTTTATATTTTATCATCAATATATAGAGTAAAAATTGAAAAGTTTTTCTTAATCATTACTACATTTTACTACATTAATACTGTATGAATGAGTAAGACTGTCTATAGAACGTGTTTAAGAAGCATATGTAATAGATACACAGTATTTTACTTCCATTTGCTCATTCGCGCATGTGACGTGATACGTGGGGTTTTACTTCCGGGTACAGAACTCGCGAATTATCTCGATTCGCGGGAGGGCGCGGAACTGAACCCCGTGAATGTCGATTCAATGCTATAAATGCTTATAACAATTAAACATTCAAAAATAATCCCTAAGATGTAAATAAATATAAATACACACATACAGACGCAGGCACGCACTCAGATGCGCACCTCACAACAATGTAACTAGTTTTGATGGGAGATTTTGGGTTGTTTTTTGTTGATTTAGGCTTTTTTGTTTTTTTTTACATAATTGGCCTCATTTTTGCAGCATTTTCCTTAACTTTTTCCCCCTCTTTTCTTGCTTAATTTCCTTATTTTTTTAATTGGATGAATATTTAAAAAAAAAAAAAAAAACTGCGATGCACTGAAGCTGTATGAAATGAAGAGCAAAGTAACGAGAGATCCTTGTATTTCAGAGGTCAAGAGCCAAACAACAGGTCTCACACTGATGCGTGCATATAAAGGCAATAAGATTATTATTTATGAGTGAAAAATGAAATGTGTAACAAGTATTTACTTTATAACGACATTTAGCGACTCATGATCTGTCAGGACTGACTGCATTTCCTTTTTCTGCAGACCCTCGAGTGTCCTGAGTAGTTCAGGGGCCTAAAAAGACAAAAATGCAAATATAGCTTCAAAAGAAAGCAAAAAGCACACAAAAGCTGTAGAATACTTTTTTTTTAATTACGGACCTTCTTGGCAATGACTTCTTCAGGAAAGTTCTGTTTTGAAATGACCCATAACGCTCGTGTGCAAGTGTTTTTGTCTGTGGACTTTATTACTAGGGCACAAAGGGCCACCAAGATCTCCTCTGCAAAATTTGCTGTGGGGGGAAAAAAAAAAAAAAAAAAAAATCAAAGAAAACATCCCGAAAACTAATTAGTACAAAACACTTTTAAAAAGACTTGTTCTTCTACTCTGTTCATTTTTGCTCTATAGCTTACCGGGAATGTGGGATACAATATTTGTGTTGAATACACAGAAACCCAGTGCCTGGAGTGCAGCCTGGCTGAGCTCATTGTTGTTGCTGGATATGTGAGTCTGACAGCACAAATGCATTGTATCAAGAACGAATGAAGCACTGCAGATGTACATTTAATACTGCCACATGATAAATAAATATAAAAGAACAAAAGAATATAAAATAAGTGTATGATTACCTGAAAAGCTTTACCCAGACGGGAAAAGTGCTTAATGATTATAGGAAAAAACTGCCGTCCATCTTCTCCATTGAGGCGACTGAAAACCCAGATTAGATTATTATTAACGTTTAACAAAAATCTAGGAACATACTACAGCTCCACAGTGATCAGATCAGTACAAGTACTTCAATATTCTTGTTGCTCCAATGGTGCTTCCATCAGACACATTCTACAAGTGTCATTGAAGTTTCCGTTTTAAATATTATTGTGATAAATCACCCACGGACCTACAATTTACGAAATAAATTACCTGTATAAACAAGGCTCTTGTGGTCATCGCATTTAAGGTTTGATTATTTCAAAGTAAATTTTTTTTTTAAATTGTCATCAAAAGACAACAGAAATTGTCCCACTCTGACAAACATATGGATTTTGCCGGTTGACAATGTGACTGCCATCTAGTGCAGTAATGTTAGCAATAAAGCCCCTTAAAAATCATACAGAAATAATTCCATTCTGTAGAAAAATCATTTGTTAGATTCTCTTTATTGACATGCCAAACCAAAGTACACACGTACAGTCACTGGTCCCCAAAAAAAATAAAAAATAAAAAAATAAATATTGCATTGTTCACAATCCTTTCCTCCATGCCCACGTAATGCTCACATCATTTTGCACCATTCCAAAATTGATCGCGAATCCTGTATCTAAAACGAACACTGCACATGCACTTGATGTCAAAGTAAGGTAAGTAAAGTCTGTTGGGCTTTTTACACCTGAGCCATAGTGGTTCATCGGACCGGTGCTTATCCCCAGTTTCCATAGCGTGAAGCAACTAGGAGTTCAAACCCTCCTGGATGGGACGCTCGTCCATCGCAGGTTACCTTCACTGTATGTTTTACTGGTACCCATTTATACTGCTGAATGAAAAGAGGCACATTTGTGGGAAAGACCTTGCCAAGGGGTCTTAGCACAGTGGGTGTCTAACTAGGATTTGAACACACAACCTCCTGACCATGAGAGCAGCACCCTAACCACTACACCATCGGCCCTACAACTTAATGTGAAAGTGGCCTCAGAGTAATCAATGTATTGTCTGCATTAGTTTGCGTTTCCTTCTTATTATTATTTTTTTTCCATCCTTCAAAGTAATGATCACAATATGTAATGTTCGCACTTGCTAGAAGTAAAATGAATGATTTTGGGGTAATACTTTACAGTACAAGTAGATAAATCGTAAGTTTGTTTGTGCTAGCCCTTGAGCATTGGGTGTTGTACTCACTGTCCAAGCAGATGTCCATTTGTTCATGAAACAGTTGGCGAAGACTATGTTTGTTGACAGCATTACACAACATTATCAACATTTTTAACCTACATTATCTGCAAACTGTTCCCTGCACAAACCCAATTTTTTAAAGGGAACATTCCTTTTTGAATAAAGAGAACAGTGATACAGGAATAAAATCCTATTTCCCTCCTCTCCTTGGTGCCATCTTTCTGTAGAATGTGCCTTGACTCACTTGGCAATGGTAAGGTAAGCATCAGTCTGCTCTGACACTCCAGCTGTACTGTCTTCTAGAGTGTTGAAGAGAGAGAAGAGGCTGGAGCTGGACATGGGGACCGTGGCCATCATCCTCACGTCCTGCAGGAGCACAAGCAATCATAACAGGATCACAAACCCATTGCTTTTTCCCTGTGCACTGCTTATTCCTGCATTGAAAACAAACTTCACTGATCGAATGATTTAAATGCACATTTTAAAGAGCATTTAAAATACCTGATTTTAACTGAGGGTCTCAGAACAACAGACCGAGCTCTGATACCCAGCTTAAAAATATTATATAGTCAAGCCATTATACGCTTATATCGTATATAAGGTAAGCATCACAGACATGAAGCTCATATTATGATAATCAAGATTATGGATTATCAGCGTGGAGTCTGATTTGGATCGATTGAGCACATGTAGTCTACACTTTAGCTCCTTTACTCACGGATGCATGGCAGCTAACAGGTGGCTGCAATACTAAACACGCAAGGAGGCTGCAAATTCACTAGCCTTGCATCTGGAAGCATTTAAAATACAGCATTACGCACGAGAAGATGCATTCAGCAGCGATGAGCACAAATGAACGTGGTACTGTATGTACTTAGCTAGCTTCTCTGCCTCCTCAATGCTAACAGCCAGACTAGCCAACTGATTTTAGAAACAGAATACATACCGACAAACATTTTATCTCGTAAAATAATCTCCAAAATTGACCAAGGCGTCACCAGGATTGTTTTACTGAGCATCTGACACTCATCTGGCGACCCCAGTCGAGCTTAGCATGTCGTGTAAACAATGTGGACCCAGCTAATAAGGACCAGCGAATAACAAGCTATTATGTTAAAAACCCCAAACATACGAATGTAGCCTACTGTATTCACACGCGAGCGCTTTTTTTTATTCAGTACAAGCACAATATGGTGTCTTCGTTAAGGCATTAGATCTGATATTGCAGTCTGATAATAATGAGCATGGTGGCTAGCTAACTTACCCAACCCCCTGCCCAACAACACACTGCAGCTAACTAGGAAGCAAGGGGGAAAGTAGTCGTGTTCGCTCACCTCACTCTCATCAAATAAAAGGAACACAACCAGAAGAAAAGCGGCAACAACATGGACGGAAAACCTTATACTAACTAATAAAACAAGGATTATTTATTGTTAAAACATTAACTGTCAGGAAGAGGGAAGTTGCCGCCTGGCTGTTCCTTCAGCAATCCCGCGAAAACGCTGGCGCCAAACAAGGCGCGCTGAACAGCTTCACCTTTCACCCCACATCAGCCCCGCCCACCTATTAATAATTCATCACAAAGCAGCAACTCGAACCGTTCATTGGTGTTCTGGAGATTGTGGTAGAATTTTATAATTATAAATAGGCATATTTATTGACTATTAGCTTTATATATATATATATATATATATATATATATATATATATATATATATATAGAGAGAGAGAGAGAGAGAGAGAGAGAGAGAGAGGATTTTCTGAGTAGATCCTTCCGTAGGAGAGTGCTCAATACTTTTTGGTAGAGCAAATAACAATAAAATAAAAGGAAAGGACAAAGACTTTCTATTGAAACTCCATTTATCACTACAGATCTGTTTCGAGGGGTGGTGAAACCAGAAATCACCTGAAGAGAGAGTGCAGCTAACTGGGTTATCAAAGCCGGCCATGTCTCTCACTGTCTATGGTGAGAGGCATGTAAAAGAACCATTGCTGACTTTCGTGAAGAGTAGCTGCAAAGCCATCTACGTGTTTCTGTCCCTTGCTAAAAAGGGTTGTGACAGGAAGGGCATCCGACGTAAAAACCTCTGCCAAATCAAACGTGCGAATCAGATGATTCACTGTGGCAACTCCCAAGAAAAGGGAAAAAGCCGAAAGAAAAAGAAATATTTACTGTTCTTCTTTTTCTTTCAGCTGTTCCCTTCAAGGGTCGCCACAGCAAAAAGAGAGATGCCTCCATCTCTCCCGATCCTCTGCATCTTCTACTCTTACTCCAACGACCTTCATGTCCGCCTTCACCACATCCAGAAATCTTCTCTTTGGTCTTCCTCTCAGCCTTCTGCCTCGTAGTTCCAACCTCAGCATCCTACTACCAATATACTCACAATCCCTCCTCTGTACATGTCCAAACCATCTCAATCTAGCCTCTCTGACTTTGTCTCCAAAACATCTAACATGTGCTGTCCCTCTGATGTACTCATTTCTGATCCTATCCATCCTCATTGCCAAAGAGAACCTACCTCAACTTTTTCATCTCTGCTACCGCCAACTCTGACTCCTGTCTTTTCCCCAGGGCCACTGTCTCTAAACCATACAACATCGCTGGCCTCATCACCGTCCTGTACACTTTTCCCTTCATTCTTGCCGATACTCTCCGATCACACATCACACCGGACACCACACTCTCCATTGCTCTGGGTTGTTGAGCCTAAGTACTTAAAATCCTCCACCTTCTTTATCTCTGCCCCCTGTAACCTCAAAGTTCCTCTTGGGTCCTTGTCGTTCACACACATGTATTCTGTCTTACTGAGACTAACCTTCATTCCCCTCCTTTCCAGGGCATACCTCCACCTCTCTAGATTTTCCTCCACTTGTTCTCTGCTCTCACTACAGATCACGATGTCATCTGCAAACATCATAATCCATGGAGATTCTTGTCTAACCTCATCTGTCAGCCTGTCCATCACCATAACAAACAAGAAGGGGCTGAGAGCTGAGCCTTGATGCAGTCCCACCTCCACCTTGAACTCTTCTGTCACACCAACAGCACACCTCACCACTGTCTTACATCTCTCATACATGTCCTGCACCACTCTAACATACTTCTCTGCCACTCCAGACTTCCTCATACAATAACACAGTTCTTCTCTCGGCACCCTGTCATATGCTTTCTCCAGATCCACAAAGGCACAATGCAGCTCCTTCTGACCTTCTCTGTACTTCTCTATTAACATCCTCAAAGCAAACACTGCATCTGTGGTGCTCTTTCTTGGCATGAAACCAAACTGCTGTTCACAAATGCTGACCTCTGCCCTTAGTCTTACTTCCACTATTCTTTCCCATAACTTCATTGTATGGCTCATCAACTTTATCCCTCTGTAGTTGCCACAACTCTGCAGGTCTCCCTTGTTCTTAAAAATGGGCACAAGCACACTTCTCCTCCATTCCTCTGGCATCTGCTCACTTTCTAAGACCTTATTGAATATTCTTGTCAGAAAATCTACTGCTACCTCCCCTAGACACTTCCATACCTCAACTGGTATGTCATCAGGGCCAACTGCCTTTCCACTCTTTATCCTCTTCAATGCCCTCCTCACTTCTCCCTTACTAATCTTTGCTACTTCCTGGTCCTCAACGGTCACCCCTTCTACTCTTTTTTCTCTCTCATTTTCCTCATTCATCAGCTCTTCAAAGTACTCTTTCCATCTTCCCAGCACACTTCTGTCATCAGTCAATACATTTCCCTCTCTGTCCTTTATCACTCTAACTTGCTGCACGTCTTTCCCATTTCTATTTCTCTGCTGTGCTAACCTGTATAAATCATTTTCTCCCTCCTTACTGTCCAACCTATCATACAAGTCATCATACGCCCTCTGTTTGGCCTTTGACACCGCTACCTTCGCCTTACGCTGTGTCTCCCTGTACTCCTGTTTACTCTCTTCGGTCCTCTCTGTGTCCCACTTCTTCTTAGCTAACCTCCTCTTTTGTACACACTCCTGCACTTCCTCATTCTACCACCAAGTCTCCTTATCTACTTTCCTTCCAGAGGACACACCAAGTACTCTCCTACCGGTCTCCCTGATCACATTGGCTGTGGTTGTCCAGTCATCTGGAAACACTTCCTGACCACTCAAAGCCTGTTTCAACTCCTCCTTGAAGACAACATGACACTCTTCCTTTTTCAGCTTCCACCACTTTGTCTTCTGCTCTGCCTTTGCCTTTTTCACCTTTCTCACCATCAGCGTCATCCTGCATACCACCATCCTATGCTGTTTGGCAACACTCTCACCCACTACTACTTTGCAGTCACTGACTTCCTTCAAATTACCTCGCCTACACAAGATGTAGTCTACCTGTGTGCTCTTACCTCCGCTTTCATAAGTCACCCTATGTTCTTGTTTCTTCTTGAAGAAAGTATTCACCACAGCCATTTCCATCCTTTTTGCAAAATCGATCAACATCTGTCCTTCTGTGTTCCTGTCCTGGATACCAAACCTGCCCATCACTTCCTCGTCCCCTCTGTTGCCTGCATCAACATGTCCATTGAAGTCTGCCCCAATGACCACTCTTTCACCTCTGGGGCTACTCTGCATCACTTCATGTAACTCACTCCAGAATCTCTCCTTCTCTTCTAGCTCACATACTGCCTGTGGGGCATAAGCACTAACAACATTGACCATCACGCTTTCAATTTCTAACTTGAGACTCATCACTCTGTCTGACACTGTTTTCACTTCAAGAACATTCCTGACAAACTATTCCTTCAAGATGACTCCTACTCCATTTCTCTTCCCATCCACACCATGATAAAACAGCTTACACCCTGCTCCTAAGCTTTTAGATTTGCTACCTTTACACCTGGTCTCCTGAACACACAGTATGTCCACCTTCCTCCTCTGCATCATGTCAGCCAGCTCTCTGTCTTTTCCTTGCATAGTTCCAACATTCAAAGTCCCTATTCTCAGTCCTATGCTCACGCCTTTCCTCTTCTCTCTCTCTGCCTACGGACACGCCTCCCACCTCTCCTTCTTCGACGTCTTCGACCAACAGTAGTCCAATTTCCATCAGCACCCTGTTGGTTGACAGCACTGATGGCGGTCGTTGTTAACCCGGGCCTCGACCGATCCGGTATGAGTTTTGTTTTGACCATTTGCATTTTTAATGTGGCAGAAGTTTTACGCCGGATGCCCTTCCTGTCGCAACCGTCTGCATTTATCTGGGCTTGGGACCGGCATAAGGGGGAGAGGCACTGGTTAGTGCCCCCCCCCCCCGCCCCCGCCTCATGGCTGCATTAAAGAAATATATACTGTATATATCTATATCTATCTATCTATACATATCTATTTATATCTATCTATCTATCTATCTATCTATCTATATATATATATATACATATATATATATATATATATATATATATATATATATATATATATATATGTGTGTGTGTGTGTGTGTGTGTGTGGTTCGGTGAAGATTTATTCCGAATTATCCCTTCTGTGATTGAGTCTTTTTCTTCTTAAGTTTAAATTTATATGTTATCATATAAAGGGCAGTAGTGGTAAAAATCGCTGGATCTCTGATCCTGAGGTTGGGGGTTTGAGTCTCACTCTGTACAAGGTTGTCACTGCTCCCTCCCCCCAGTTCAGTTAGCTGGGTTATCAAAGCGGGCCATGTCTCTATGTGTCATAAACTCTGTGTGATAGCTGCCGTTATAAACAATTATTTCTAACCAGGCTTTTTTTTTCTCTTCTCCTGAAGTTATGCTACAATCATCTGTTCCCAGAACCTTCTGCTGTGGTGAGATCAAGGTGTGATGAGAGTGCATTTGGATGGTCATTCAGCCTGGAATTTGAGAAATCAGGAACTTGAGCAACATTCAACTTGTCTGATGTTATTCTACTGAATTAAACTCAATTGATATAAATTATATGGCAGTCCAACAATGTAGATGATGACTATTATGCGAGTCTGCAAGACAACAGGTGAGCTGTGAGGCCTGCAAGTGAATGGCAGAGCTGTCGGTAAACACTTCTCTGGTTATAGCAAGTGATGAATGACTTCTCCCATTTGTTTGTTCTTATTAAATATGACACTTTTTCTCTATGATGCGTATTGTCTTTCCTATACTTGTTCTCCGGTTGCTTCAGTTTATAGATTCTTAATCCCAAGTGTCAGGACTGATTTCAGCATTTTCCCATTTTCCATATGCCTCTTCAGCACATCCTTGAATCAACGTTTCTGTCCATCTGCCATTATAGTGTGTGTGTATATATATATATATATATATATATATATATATATATATATATATATATATATATATATATATATATATATATATATATATATATATATATACAGTAATATTACCACAGGTGACAGCTTTTATCTGTTTTGTCTGGTGTCAGGCATGCGTTAAACATGTCCAGCCAATTGTAGCTGTGATGCCATGATGAAAGCCTCTACACTGGCTGATTTTTCATATCAATAATATAAATCGAATATTACATACAGGGAAATAAAATAAAATGCATTTATAAATAACACTTTTCAGTATACGTATATTTTTTTAAAATGAAAAATAACTGAAATGGAATTTTTGGTGTTCAATGATTATGTGATTTTTGGTTTTGTGACTGCCAACTGTACTGATAAACATAAATACCAATCAAAGGTATGAACACACAAGAAGCTGTTTCCAAACTTTGGATTGGTAGTTGTTCATGCAAAAAAAGCCCAACTTTTAATTGAAACATGCAACATGCACACAAAATGTTGTTAAACATAATTTTAAATTTAATGCAGTCCAAATTAGTGCAAAGCACTTTAATATAAAAATGGACAATTTAGAAACATAAATATATTTTTAAACACATCATAAGAACATGTTCACTGTCAGAATTTCTTAAGTAGGACTTCAGAAACAATAGCAATGGTGCAAGTGTTATTTATTAATATCACACATTATTATTATTTTACTTTTACAAAGAGAGAGCAAAAAGATATAACAAAAGAAAATACAAGTACAAAAACTTTTTTTTTTTCAGGACAATACTTATTTGTTTAAATGGTGGATTATAATGGTGTAAACATTGGTACTCTAAACATTTCACTGATTAAGCAAGTGGTCAAGTGTTAGTGTGTGTATCATTGTTGAAAAGCAGAGATGAATGAACAGCAGTGTACTGTATCCTGAATCCTCCAGCAGACACAGATGAATCCGAAAGAAACTTTAGTGTCATAACATTACCTGGAGAAAAGGCAAAATAAAGACAAGGAACAGAGGAATAAAGGTGACTCACCACCAACTAGATGTCTAACTTGATACTTCATCTAAATTAAGGTGAAATACAGTCAATGTGATCACGTACCTGTGCTAAGAAAGTCGTCAGGTAATTCATCCCCACAGTACCTACAAAGAACACACAGGTCAGACTTGGTAGAATTTTGTGTATAGGTTTGCAAATCAACACCTTCATACCTTCCAGCGAAACCTGAGACGTCATCATAGCTGTCAAAGATCTCCAGATAATCACTGATGCAGTCTACATCATCCTCAACATCAAAATCAAGGAACTGCAGACGAATCCTCTGGCCATAGCGCACACGAATGTGCCAATAGCATATCTGCTCATCAGGATACTCATGTGGAAAGCCTGGTGACTGTAGAATCTTCTCCTGCTCTGTATGAACACCTCCACACTCTTTTGCTGGTAAAAAGATCATCAGTCATTTTTTTTTTAAATAATAGTAATTTTATAATTTACTGAAAGTCCAAAAATACAAATCTGTTCTAAGACATGAGACTAATGGTTATGAATTCTAAATATTTAAAAGGGAACAAATATTCAAACTTGTACTAGACATATTAGCTTTAAAGGCTGACAGTCATTTGTGCTACAGTGTGCTGTAATCTTGGAGAAAAAATATAGAAAACTGAGTGAGTGGATAAACAGAAAAGTGTTCACAATATCATTAGAGATCGCAAATTCACATCCTGATGGAGTCACCGATATTTGTGGAAAGGAGCCAAAAAGAACAAAAGAGAAAGAGTTCTCAGAGTGGCATACGATGTCGCGAGTCAATCATAGGCATGTGCAGGCATGCGGGTAAAGCTTTTCTCCTAGTGTTTCAACCTAAATGTAAAAGAAAAATCACAAGCATAAAAACCCGAGTCACTATATTTTGACTCTTCACAACTATGCCAAACTTATAAGAAGAACCATTCCTTTAAACCAGCGGTTCACAAATAGTGCGGTGCCCCCTAGGGGGTGCGATGCCAGGGTGGGGGGGTGTTACCCCGGGGAACATACTTTTTTTTTGCTATACTAGAAGAGAAGAAGATGCAGAGGATAGGGTGAGATGGAGGCAGATGATTCGCTGTGGCGACCCCTGAAAGGAACAGCCGAAAGGAAAAGAAGAATAAAGTGTAATTGTACATCCACTACAGTAGGTGGCAGTGGCTGCCTCACTGTCAGAGTGTGCCCAGAGAGAATTAGCTCAATGGTAAAATATGAAGTGAAGTTAATTAACCCACCATGAAAAAATGTTTAACAGGGACGGAAAGAGAGGTGGAGAGAGACGGAGACAGTAAGAGAAACGAAAGTCTCCCGAAATCTAAGTCGAGGAAGTATAATAAAGCGTATATAGCACTCGGCTTCACTGTGACTATGGTGAGAAACGACCGCTGTGTTTACTGTGTTTGAAAACATTGGCAGCGGACAGCATGAAGCCAAATAAATGAAGGCATCGCTTAAAGACTTCACACCCGGATCACGCTGATAAGCCATTTGAGTTTTTTCAGTATTATGCAGAGGATTACTTATAATAATTTTATAGACAAATGACACTATTTATAGAGGGGGGGTGGTGTGAAATGTTTTCCTCTTCCTGAGGGGGGGGGGGGGATAATTGAGAAGTACTGCCTTAAAAACACACATACTGTACAGGTATCAATGTTTTCACTCTCATTTATAGTACGTAACAGTTCTAATCAGTTATGTAAGGCAAGGGTTTTTGAAGCGACGTGGTGCAGTGGTTAGTGATATTCACCTCATAGCAAGAAGGTTCTGGTTTCGATCATCATGGCTGACTGGGGCCTTTCTGTTTACAGTTGTTTGATTCTCCATTTTATAGGCATATTATTGCATATCCACTAAATTGTCCACAGGTGAGAATGTGTTTAATAGATTCTGTTTTAGCTTGGGTGGCATGGTGGTGTAGTGGTTAGCATGTTCTCTTCACAGCAAGAAGGTTCTGGGTTTGAGTTTTGTGCTCGGCAAGGGTGTTTTTCTGTTTACATGTTGTCTCAAGCTTACGTGGGCTCCCTCCATGTACTGCAGTTTCCTCCCACAATTCAAAGACATGCACATTAGGATAATTGGCTGTTCCAGATTGCTCATAGATGTGAGTGTGAATGGTGGTGTTCTAAAACACAAGTGCCTACCTTCTCTGAAATGAACCAATCGGTGTCATAGGTGACATCAATCTGCACATCAACTCCTAATTAGGGTCGTGGGGAGGCTGGGGGCAATCTTAGCCAACTCTGGACGAAGGCAGAGTATCCAGGCCATAACAGGGCAGAAACACACTATGCAGCCTAGTCTTGATGAAAGTTAGCAATGGTTCTTTTACCTTTCTCTCAGTCTTCCAGCACCTTACCACTGGGCCACCACTGCCTTCACTTCAATTCGAAACACTAAATTTGATTGGTATTTTTCTTAAAGAAAAAGAATTACTTAAAGGATGAGTAAAAATTAATTTTAGAAAAGTGTCTTTAATGTGAGACTACACTCGATTTTCAAGATGATGATTCTTCAGGGAAAAAGAATGCCTTTAATAGGGGCAGGGGGCCTAGCTCAATAAATTTGTGATTCTGCGACTACGCTCCTTTTCCCCAATAAACTCCTCATATGGATGGATTTTTCTTCACCTTAACTACATTGGAGTGCTATAAAAATAGCTATACAGGGATCCCTCGTTACTTCGTGCTTCAATTCATGCGACTTCAGTGCATCGCGTTTTTTTTTTAAATATTCATTGAATTAAAAAAAAAGGAAATTAAAGCAGAATAGGGGAAAAGTTAAGGAAAATGCCACAAAACAAGGCCAATTATGCAAAAAAAAAAAAAAAAAAAAAAAAAAAAAAAAACCAAACAAACAAAAACAAAAAACAACCCAAAACCCCCCATCAAAACTACTTACATTTTTATGTGAGGTGCGCATCTGAGTGTGCGCACATTGGTATGTGTGTGTATTTATATTTTATTTACATCTTATGCATTATTTTTTAATGTTTAATCGTTATTATAAGCATCTATACCTTTGAAAATGCATTTATTGATATTATACCCACATATAAGGAAAATGAGGGATCCCTGTATATATTTATGCACATAATAAATAAATGACGACTATACTGTATCTGAATTTCATCGTTAACATGTGTAAAACAACATCTACTATTCTCCATTAATTTATGCATCCTCCAAGATGGCCAATGATGTGATGGGACTGGGAATGAGGTGAGAAAACATTTAGGATCGGCTCACAGTGCACCATGCATGCACATATTCATACAGCTATGAGCAATCAAAAGTCTCTAGTCGACCAAATATTTTTTGAGAGTAAAGTCAAAGAGGCAGTACAAAGATGCACAGAAATAGTCATGCTTATTGCTGGCTATAAAAGTTGAACGAAAAATTGCCTGGTTTGGTCAATGTCACAGATTGCGTGAATTCCTTATAAAATTCTCTTGCACGTGATCTGAAGAGATGAAGGTTGAAGTAATTTTCTGATACCTACCATTCTGTTGTCTCACCAAAACGTTCACAAACCTCACTCCAGTATGTTTGCCACAGTGCTCCTGAGTGACATTAGTGTAAATGACTGTGGAACTGCTCTGTAAAATTGTCTTATATATGTGTATGATGAAAGCCTTTGCGCAGCTTTGAGTAGCTAAACTTGAATTGAATCATCTTCAGCAGTCACCATCAAACAGATGTCAGTAAAGGTATAAAAAAAAGTTATAGTACAATACAATATTTTCCTGGGTTCCTATTGTGAATGCAGATGACAAATCTACATGCTCTCATTGTTGATAACTTGATATTTTGCTTCACAGAGACCGCTGAGTTTTTTTCCGAATATAAAGTAAATATTTAATTCTGGGCGTATAAGTGAGTCTGAGTCTTGTCAGTGGTTACACTGTGCACTATTGAGAAGGACATCAGATTTCTAAAAGAAACCGTGGGATGCATTTCCCCTTAAAATGAGTGATTAGCTTCTTAGCCAGAATCTCTCCCGACCACTTGTACTGTATTTATGTTTCTTATTTATTACTCACAACTAGGATTGTAGCAGTAGACATCCCATCTCTCGCTTTTGTTTATGCGATAACCATAATCGATAATTCCAACCTTTCCATATCCACAGTTGGATCCGGGTTTCACAATAGGGTAACCCACACGGCCTTTATCAAACCATCCAGCTGCACACACATGAAAGCCTTTGGAAAAAGAGAAATATGATATTCAGTCCTCAAATAAAAATAATGAAAAAAACACAACAACAACAACAACAACAATACGACTACTAATAATAATAGTATTAATAACAACAATAACAATTGAGGTGTCACTCTGGTGCGGTAATTAGAACTGACGCCTCACAGGGTTCGAGCCTGCTGGATAACTGAAGAATTTCTGTGTGAAGTTTTCTAGTCTCTTCATACCAGAATGGATTTCCTATGGTTTCCTCCAAAGTCCAAAGATAGATCTGATCACTCTAAATTGTCCAGAGGTGTGAGTGTGAATGTTTGTATGACTTGTGATGTTTCCTCACAATAGACTAGCAAGGTTACCATGGTTTACTCTGCCTCGTGTCCAACATCAGCTGGTATTGGTTCCAGGTCAGGCATGATCAGTGGAATAGAAAATGAATAAAACAATAAACAAAATAGAAACTATGCATGCCTTATAAGTTTTTGAAAGGGCATTATACAGATCTATTCCAGTTAAAGCTAAAACAAATATATTTAATTTCCAGTAAACATCTGAGTTTCCCAGATGCAGTGTTCCAATAAACTGTTTTTACTGGATTACCATGTGACAGAGAAAAATGAATTAAAATGAAGAATTAAGAAAAAAAACATTATCTCTGCTACACATGATACATTCTTATATACATAATCTATATACATAATAATATATACATCCATAATACAATACAGCAAAATCAAATATATATGTATGTATATATATATATATATATATATATATATATATATATATATATATATATATATATATATATATATATATATAGTACACACACACACACACACACACACACACACACACACATATATATAGATAGAGGATTTTCTGAGTAGATCCTTCCGTAGGAGAGTGCTCAATACTTTTTGGTAGAGCAAATTACAAAAATAAAAGGACAGGACAAAGACTTTCTATTGAAACTCCATTTATCACTACAGATCTGTTTCGAGGGGTGGTGAAACCATTCTCTCTCTTCAGGTGATTATAGAAAAATCTATATCGAATCTATATATATATATATATATATATATATATATATATATATATATAAGAAGAATCTATATATAGAAGAATTTATAATCACCTGAAGAGAGAGGATGGTTTCACCATCCCTCGAAACAGATCTGTATTGATAAATGGAGTTTCAATAGAAAGTCTTTGTCCTGTCCTTTTATTTTTATTATATATATATATATATATATATATATATATATATATATATATATATATATATATATATATATATATATAAAAGCAAATGTTAGTTGCTTGATTTAGTAAAAGGCTAGCTAGCTAACATTACCGACTCATGGGCTTGATCCGAATGTAATCAAGTAGCAAAGAATGGTTTGCAGTGAGAAAATGTGGAATTGTAAATGTGGCAGTTCATATTGTAATGTATTTGGAAGTTTGGTCATACTGAGATACCAATTTTCTATTTTGAGTCGCGGGCTGTGAAAACAATGAACCTTGATATGTTTTATGTTTATGCTTTATGTTTGGTAGCTGCCATGTGTTTTCCTTAAAACCCTACCTGGATTTTACATATCAAAGGAATTTCTCTCATCAAACATTTTACTCACAGACCACATTGATCGTGCTCTGACAAATAATCTCATGCTTCTTCTAATGAAAGTAAAATAGAAAATAATTTGTTCCCCATGAGCAATAGCTATCAGAGGAAAGTCTGAATACAGCCATTGGTGTATCAAAATTCACATTTTTGCTAAATGAGGCAGCAGCAACGAGTGGAATTAAAGACCCCCAGAATCATCTTTAACTGAAATGCTATGAAATTATCCAATACCTGAGCACAGAATTCAATTAAATAATTTTCACAACTTACAAAGTGTGCAGTGGTACAATTACGAGACTACAGCAAAAAAGTCTCTTTGATAACTAATACTCCTGGGCTCGGGTGTTGCTGTGTGGCGTTTACATTTTCTCCTCGTGCTCGTGTGGGGTTCCTCCAGGTACTGCGGTTTCCTCCCACACCCCAAAGACATGCACATTATATATAATTGGCTGTTCCAACTTGCCCCTAAATGTGAGTGTGTGAATTGTTGGGTGTAAGTTGGACCTGTTCTGGTGAGCTGTTTAGGACATAGCCTGCTTTCGCCTAGTGTCGACTGACATTTGGCAAATGAGCGAGTGAAATAAATAGTACTGTACTTTGTTAACTATTAGTTTGCCTTGATTTTGGATAGCTGAATTTAAAGTTGAATTTAAAATTGTTTTATTTTATTTTATAAACAAATCATGTGTTTCCCTGGCCTAGATTTTAACATCAATTCAAAACAACAATAAATCAGCAGTAGAGACCTATTTGTCTGGCAGCTTCAAGTTGATCATAAGTGGCTAGTAAGCCCCCCTCAAACTTGCACACAGCTTTGGCCTCCTTATATGTCAGCTGGTATCTCCCTTTGCGAGATTCCCGGTGGTACACTCCAGCTGCTTGTTCTAGAGTTAAAAGAAAAACACACATAAGTTACTGTTGCTGCATCACTGGGCCTCCATGTGGTCGCAGATCTGTTCAGCGTCCAGCAGCTTTGTTTGTTCTTTAAACAACAACAAAACAGGGCCTAAAATAGAAAATGGAAATATACAGAATTGTTTGTGAGAGAAGTGAAACTCTGGCAATGTAAAACACACTTAAAATGTTTAAAGAATAAACTACAGTGATACCTCTGCTCACGAACATAATTGGTTCCTAGAAAGTGTGTGTGAGGCGAAAAGTTCGTCTTCCGAACATTTATTTCCCATAAGAAACCATTAAAATGAGAATAATCCGTTCCCAGGTCCCCATAAAACATAATTTTCTACTAAATAAGCCTTAAAACTACACAAAAATATACCTTATTTTATGTATAATAAATGTCTATTGTATTGTAATTAAAGAAATAAACTGTACTGTATAATAAAGTCGTTTTATTTACCTTTGTGATGGTAGTTGATGGCTTGATGGAATGGAGTGGGAGGAGGAGGGAGGGAGGGACTTACTGTTTGGAAGGAGTGTTTGGAAACGCCTACTGTTTGGAAACACGCATAGCCACACACGCACCCTTAATAGCTTCCTTGTTCTTAAGGATGGTGGTAGACTTAGCGTACTGGTACTGGGACGCTGAGTCACACAAACGCACACCTCGTTCGTGTTTTTCAATGATCTCCGCCTGTGGTGGGGTCTTTTTCGGTGCCATAATAGCAAAAGTACACTCAATATGGTCCAAAATGTCTAGCAAACACAAACCACTTCCGCATTCAAAGAAAGGGGGTGACGAACTGTGATGCCGTGAGCGTGCGTCAGCTTCTCGTGGCCGCCACCGTGGCGCTGTTCGACCGCGTGGTTTGGTTCGTCCGCCGAAAAGTAGTTCGTCAGCCGAGACTATATTTTCGCGAATTTAAAGTTCTTGAGGCGAAAAGTTCGTGAGCTTAAGCGTTCGTCAGCCGAGGTTTGACTGTACTTTAAAAATGTTAGTTAAAAACACTTGAACCACAAGTTTAACATGTTCAATTTACTGTCTCGATTTCCTATCTATGTCTCTTATATAAACCTGAGAGCATGACATTGCAGAAGCTGTGGTCTATTTGACATCAACAAAAAGATTCATCGGATACTTTCATCAGACAGACAGACAGACAGACAGACATTTATTCAGTATAAGGCCATTGGCCCATAATACATACATATATACAGTAAATATATATGTTGCATGAGTTTGCAAGAGTACTTCCATGATTAAAGGGAGCCATCAGAGATCCTTATTTTCTTAACATTATATAAAAATAGCCACAAGTTTTTAATGACACATTCATTTGTTGAAGACATTAGATTAACAAAGCTATATTTTGATAGTGGATGGTTCGTATGTTTAGCTAAAAGATCATTTCTTATAATACTTTAGGCTTTGCAATAAAGCAGTAAGTAAGGTAAAGTCTGTTGGGTTTTTACACCCGAGCCTTGTGGCTCATCAGGCCGGTGCTTATCCCCGGTTTCCATAGCGTGAAGCGACCAGGAGTTCAACTCCCCCTGGATGGGATGCTAGTCATCACAGGTTACCTTCCCAGTATATTTCACTGGTACCCATTTATACTGCTGGGTGAACAGAGGCACACTTGTGGTTGAGACCTTGCCCAGGGGTCTTAGCACAGTGAGGGTCTCGGTGGGATTTGAACTCACAACCTCCCGATCATGAGCGCATCACCCTAACCACTACGCCACCGGCCCCACAATAAAGCAGTACAGTACATGTTTTCATCTTCAATTAGATTAAGATTATGTTTTTGGCAGAAAGGAAAAACACAACACCGAAGGCACATTGTTGTATCTGCCCGTTTCTGTGCTCAAAAAAAATTACCACATCTAAAATTTGACAAGCAATTTCTTAAATATGGATCTAAATCTAAGCTGAGATAAGCGTCGACATTTAGTAGGGACTTAAAAACTACTGTATACAATTAGAGCAGTGCTTCTCAATTATTTTCAGTAGCGCACCCTCTAGGAAAAAAAAAACATTTCATGCCCCCCCCCTCACCACCCCGCGAACGACGATAAATACTGGAGTACTATTTGTCTATTAAAATGTTATTAGTACACCTCTGCATAACATTGTATCTTTAACATTAAAAACAAAAAAGAAAGAAATATAGTTCAACTTACAACAAAGAAACACTTCACGAATATTTTAAAATCTGTAACAGAAAAGACCGCACACCATAGTGTGACAGTGAGAGCACCACTGCCAACAACTGGAGTGGAGGTGCAATTACACTTAATTCCTGAACACCAGGGGTCGGGAACCTGTGGCTCTTTTGATAACTGTATCTGGCTCTCAGATAAATCAGGTGGCCTTTCTTAACAGAATAACGAATATAATTTCACTCATTTACATAAAAAAAAATTAAAAAGCCATCAAATAAAACAAAAACAGATGAATAAATATCGCACATTTAAATCTATACATTTATTTTCAATGCCATGTCACTGTGGCGCGCAGCGGAGAGCCAATCCTTTCTGTACGCCAGTATGCGGGCAGGTCCGATACCTTGAAACTCTAATTTTATTGGATTATAACAACAGCTACAGACTGCGCGTGTTGTTTTTGGGTAAAGAGGTAAATTTCCTCGTTTTTGATCAGCTCATTTGCACGAAGCCAAGCACAGCTGGCAAGCAAACACAAATAGACAGACATGAAAAAACTTCAACCCGCAGTCCAGCTGACTGCCAAAACTTGGAACACACTTCCTGTCACATAAACACTGCGGCGTGTGAGTCCTGTCGTATTGACCATGTTTGGCGCCACATGCGCACGCGAGCAGTCCTTCTCACACCTGAAAAGCATCAAGACCAACCTGCGGTCACATTTAACAGATGGAAACCTAAATGCCTGCATGAAGCTGAACCTTAGCACGCATCGCATTAATAGTAAAAAAAGTACTTTTCTTATTAATAAATAGCTTCGTTATGACAATGTTGTTTAAAATAAATTCAGAGTCTTATTATACTCTAAAATTATTTGTCTTCTTTTTCAATTTAGTTGTATTCAGTAGTAATATACTGTATACTGTGTGTGTGTGTGTGTGTGTGTGTGTGTGTGTGTGTGTGTGTGTATGTATATATATATATGTGTGTGTGTGTGTGTGTGTGTGTGTGTGTGTGTGTGTGTGTGTGGCTCTCAGAGGATTAGATTTTAAAATATGTCTTTTTTTTTTTTTTTGTGGCTCTCAGTCAAAAAGGTTCCCGACCCCTGCCGTACACTATTCCAGAAAAACGTGTTCCCCAGGGTCATACATGCTCCCTCGGCATCAAGATGCCTATAAACAAAATATGCATAGGTCCATATGAGTTAAATTCAAGAAAATATGATTATGTATAGTTGTTAAAAAAAAAGCATGTTATGTTTTCCAGATGTTCTGTGTATGAAATTGGAAGTAAGCCTTTTTTATTTTAGTCCCTCATTACAGTTATCATTTTGTTCCTTGAGATGCAAACAATATAAAATGTACCCCTAAATGTACCAGTGACCTTTAAGGTAAAATGATGGTCCACCAGAGTTATATTTCTCGAACTAAACTTAATACCATTTGTTCTGAGGCAACACTATTAAGATTACAACCACAAGAGATTTAGAGCCATGGGAATAGATGTTGGTCACACTGATTTCAAAAATTGGCAACTGACTGAAGTTTGTTTTCACATATTGAGCCACTAATGATGAATGACTCGACTGTTCTGAGTTAATTACCACAGTGTGGTTTGAATGTAGCAATGTACTGTATCTGCGTAAGATACTGAGGTCACTTCCCCTAGTTTACAAGACTCCCTCAGAGGAAGCACAGACACTTAGCACTTAGACAGTCATAAATGCCTGCCCCATAATTTGAGACAGTGGCCAACAAACACACACACACACACACACACACACACACACACACACACACACAGAGAGAGAGAGAGAGAGAGAGAGAGAGAGAGAGAGAGAGAGAGAGAGAGAGAGACAGACAGACAGTCAGACAGAGACAGACAGAAAGAGAGAGAGAGATAGACAGACAGAGAGAGAGACAGAGAGAGAGATAGAGAGAGAGAGAGAGACAGACAGAGAGAGAGAGAGAGAGAGAGAGAGAGAGAGAGAGAGAGAGAGAGAGAGACAGAACAGAGAGAGAGAGAGAGAGAGGGAGAGGAAGAGAGAGAGAGAGAGAGAGAGGGAGACAGAGAGAGAGAGACAGACAGACAGACAGTCAGACAGAGACAGACAGAAAGACAAACAGACAGAGAGAGACAGACAGAGAGAGACACAGACAGAAAGAGAGAGACAGACAGAAAGAGAGAGAGAGAGAGAGAGAGAGAGAGAGACAGGGGGGAGATAGAGAGAGAGAGAGAGAGAGCGAGACAGAACAGAGAGAGAGAGAGGGAGAGAGAGAGGGAGAGAGGGAGACAGACAGACAGACAGAGAGAGACAGACAGAGAGAGAGAGAGAGAGAGACAGAGAGAGAGAGAGAGAACAGAGAGAGCGAGAGAGAGAGAGAGAGAGAGAGAGAGAGAGAGAGAGAGAGAGAGAACAGAGAGAGAGAGAGAGAGAGAGAGAGAGAGAGAGAGAGAGAGAGAGAGGGGGGGGAGGAGAGAGAGAGAGAGAGAGAGAGAGAGAGAGAGAGAGAGAGAGAGAGAGAGCTTGATCAAGGGCCCAACAGCAGCAGCTTGGTGATACTGGGGCTTGAACTGTTGACATTGTTCTCAGTAACCCTGAGCCTTCACACTGATCCTTCACTGACTAATACAGATCATTTGTGCTAATAATTGTTGGAGGGGACCAGACAAATATTCCCAATTTTTTTAAAGCTCTCTGACATTCCTATCCTTGTTGGGATATTTGGTTCCCACCAATAAAGTAAAACATGTCCTCTGTCCCACCTTCTTCTTTATATCTCGTCAATTTCAATGTAAGAACAAAGTTTACCGAGCCAGATGGAGTTGTGCAGAATTCCATTCTTGTATCCCCAGCTCTGAGTCTCCTTCACGACGCATGAGAATGCGAGCAGAGTAGCTGCAGTGTGTACGTACAGCATCCTGACCACAATGAGTACGACATCTGCACGGATTCTAAATAACAGCTGGAATAGTGCACGCGCCAGAGTACCCACTCCTCCAGGGGGCGGAGTCTGTGCTTTAAAAAAAAAAAAAAAAAAAAAGTGCTTCACACGCAGCAGAACTGACACGTTTAATGGTTCAAACCAGCAACACCTTAAAATAACTGTGTGTACGTTAGATGTGACGTTGGATGTGACGCAAAGCTTTGGCCATCTCATCTACATTCTCATTGGTCAGTAAAAGTTGTACGCCAACGTTATTCACCGTCAGATGACGTCAACGACGAGGAAAAAGTATCGGAGTGTGAGCATATTCACTCCCTTATTAAAATAGAAATAACTTCCCCGTGTTTATTAATGAATAAAGTAAAAATATATACAAATAAAGAGTTAATAAATAGATTTTTTTTGTGTCATAATTCTGGGGATATGATGAGATCACAGAGTTCATGAAACTCACAGATAATATATTTAATCATTTACTCACTTATTTGGCAAACCACCCAATCCTTCTAGGGTTGCAGGGACACCGGAGCCTATCTCAGCTGACATTAGGTGGTCTACAGGACTCCCTAAACAACTCACCAGACCATCACAGTGCACAAACCCTTTCAAATGGTCTGGACTTTGGGAGGAAACTGGAGTATCCAGACTAAACCCACACAAGGACATGGAGAACATGCAAACTGTACACAGAAACAAATAGTCCTACAGTAGTTAATACACATTTATTACTGTTCTTCTTCTTCTTCTTCTTCTTCTTCTTCTTCTTCTTCTTTTCCTTTCAGCTGTTCCCTTCAGGGTCGCCACAGCCGCATCATTTGCCTCCATCTCACCCTGTCCTCTGTATCTTCTTCTCTTACACCAACTGCCTTCATGTCCTCCTTGACCACATCCATAAAGCTTCTCTTTGTTCTTCCTCTAGGCCTTCTGCCTGGTAGTTCCAACCACAGCATCCTACTACCAATATACTCACTATCCCTCCTCTGTACATGTCCAAACCATCTCAATCTAGCCTCTCTGACTTTGTCTCCAAAACGTCTTACATGTGCTGTCCCTCTGATGTGCTCATTCCTGATCCTATCCATCCTCGTTACTCCCAAAGAGAACCTCAACATTTTCATCTCTGCTACCTCCAGCTCTGCCTCCTGTCTTTTCCCCAGGGCCACTGTTTCTAAACCTTACAACATCGCTGTACAACAACTTTTCCTTTCATTCTTGCCGATACCTTCCTATCACACATCACACCGGACACTTTTCTCCAACCATTCCAACCAGCCTGCACACGCTTCAGCCCAAGTACTTAACACGCTTTTTACTGTTATATTATATAAGTGTTATAATAATAATAATAATACACATTTATTTCTGTGATATTACCAAAATTACATCTGATACAAATTATGGACAATATAAACAAAAGGCCTTGATCGTATGTGAAATGTTTCCAAGGAAAACAATGTATGATACTACATTTGTCTGTACCTCAAAAACAGATAAAGGTTCTTCTTACTTTCCTTTCGGCTGTTCCCTTTCAGGGGTCGCCACAGCGAATCATCTGCCTCCATCTTCATGGAAGTCATATTAATGATTCCCACATTTGGTTAGGCATAGGTTTTTATGTCGGATGCCCTTCCTGACACAACCCTTTCGCAAGGGACAGAATCACGCTGACGGCTTTGCAGCTACTCTTGTCGAAAGTCAGCAATGGTTCTTTTACATGAACCTCTCACCATAGACAGTGAGAGACATGGCCGGCCTTTGATAACCCAGTTAGCTGCACTAGGGGGATAGTGACAACCTTGTGGAGAGTGGGATTCGAATCCCCAACTCTAGGATCAGTGATCCAGCACCTTTTACCACCAGGCCACCACTCCCTCTAAAAACAGATAAAGGTTACGGATAAAAAAAAAAAATAGAGAAAATCAGAAAGGGGGATCAAAACTTTTCATACCGCTGATGTGCCTTTATAATCCATTCAGTCACTGAACAAATGTTACTAGGGGCAGTGGTGGTCTAGTGGTATAGGGCGCTGGCTCACTGATCCAAAAGGTTGGGGGTTCGAGTCCCACTCTCCACAAGGTTGTCACTGTGTCCCCCAGTGCGGCTAACTGGGTTATCAAAGGCCGGCCATGTCTCTCACTGTCTATGGTGAGCGGCATGTAAAAGAACCATCGCTGACTTTCGTAAAGAGTAGCTGCAAAGCCGTTGGCGTGTTTCCGCCCTGCGATCGCCTGGCGAGCTGTCCAGGGTGTATTCTGCCCTCGCCCGAAGTTGGCTGGGATGGGCACCAGCCTCCCCGCGACCCAAATTAGGATTAAGCAGTTACAGAAAATGAACTGAACTGAACAAATGTTACTTTCCAGCATTTTGTAAAATCCCTCTCAGAAGTGTAGAGGCAGCTGCAGCCAAAAAAAATGAGATCAACATAATTCATTTGGAAAGAAAAGAGTAGGATTGGGGTAATTTTTTATCGAAAGTATAACAATGTCGGTAGGCTTGGGAATTAAGCAAGCTTTATACAATAAGAGACTATAACAGATAATCATTTCATTTGAAGTCATTAAGTATATTTTACTGTTTATTCAATAATACTATCCTAAGAAAATAATTTTACATTAGACGCAGCCTTGTGATTCATATTATGACCCATCTGGGTTTAGGGTTTATTTTACAGTAAAACATTGCTCATACGTGTTGGCATGGAATATTGTCTTTCTTGGAGTTTCTAGGACACAATAAGTAAGGATCCACTTGGAAAGTTCTAGAGAAAGTTACACCTCTTGATTTCTTAATAAGTCAAAATGTAAACAATATTCATCTGTTTTAATTTTTAATTTAGTATATTAAACAGAGAGATGGTTATGCTGTAGCTTATTAAAAGGATTTTTATAACTGTGAAATATGCTAAAATATAAAAAAATTAAACATATTGTATTTTGTCTCAACATACAGAGTCCCACTATATGCCTGTTTAATCTGTTTTTATCATAAAAAGTCATTTTGCTCGTGACTGTTTTTGTAATGTTGTCTTAAGGCTGATAGGCACCAACTTAACATCCTGATAGAAGGGTTCGATACCCCGCTCCTCTCTTGTGTGTTCAGAGAATCCAAATTTAATAAGAAATATTCACCTAACATATACCTAATGTGGGCAGTAGTGGCCTGGTGGGATAGGGCACTGGATCGTTGATCCTAAGGTTGGGGGTTCGAGTCCCACTCTCTACAAGGTTGTCACTATCCCCCCCAGTGCAGCTAACTGGGTTATCAAAGGCCGCCCTTATCTCTCACTGTCTATGGTGAGAGGTTCATGTAAAAGAACCATTGCTGACTTTCATAAAGAATAGCTGCAAAGCCATCAGCGTGTTTCTGCCCTGCGATGGTCTGGCAAGCTGTGCAGGGGGTACTCTGCCCTCGCCCGGAGTCGGCTGGTATGGGTGCCAGCCTCCCCACGACCCTAATTAGCATTAAACGGTTCCAGAAAATGAACTGAACATAGCTAATGTTTTCAAAAAGGATCTTTCTCAGAAGACAAAGAGGAAAAATCTCTTAAAAAGCAGATATCTTTTGATACAAAGGTCAGTTCACTGCTTGTTTATGTCTAATATACACTGCCCTGCCAAATAAATAAATAAATAAAAGTGTTCCTTTTGATTTGATTAGTGGGGCCAGTGGCGTAGTAGTTAGGGTGCTGCGCTCATGATCGGAAGGTTGTGAGTTCGAATCCCACTGAGACCCTCACTGTGCTAAGACCCCTGGGCAAGGTCTCAACCACAAGTGTGCCTCTGTTCACCCAGCAGTATAAATGGGTACCAGTAAAAATATACTGGGAAGGTAACCTGCGATGGACTAGCGTCTCATCCAGGGGGAGTTGAACTCCTCGTCGCTTCACGCTACAGAAACCGGGGATAAGCACCGGCCTGATGAGCCACAAGGCTTGGGTGTAAAAACCCAACAGACTTACCTTTACCTTACCTTTTGATTTGATTACAGCATGCATTCATCTTAGATAATGCCACAACTTAATGTCATAACAGTGCAATGATTCCAGGTTTTAATAATGCACTGGTCAGTTCTTTACACTATTTTTTGTAATTTCAGCAGTCTCTTTAGCGGATTAACTTTCTTGATGCAGGTAAATAATATGACTCTTCTGAAACACAGTGACCACCTTTCCACAACTACAGGGTATGCCTTCTGGCATTCGATTAAAGGCAGGGATCACCAACCTTTCTGAAACTGAGAGCTACTGCTTGGGTACCAATTAATGCGAAGGGCTACCAGGTCAATACACACTTCTGAAAGTTGCTCAATTTTGTTAAACCTGGGGTGTGTGTGTAGGACCCAAAGATGCAGGAGACCAAAAGAAAGTTCAAACGATTTAAGAAACACTAGGGATAGTAAATTACGGGAATACTAAGTAGAGGGAACTGGTCGAGCACGAAGCGATATAAATACATCTACTGTGCGACTGAACACATCAGCAGTGATGTTCCTGGAATCATTGGGTGTTTCGGATCTTTCAACATCATACACCCTCATTCAGGTGACCCAGCTGGGGCTGATCAGACCCCGGCTTGTGTCCAGTTGGCACACTAGCTGCAACGACTCCATGGTTCTCCTCTCTTGAGCCACAGCTATCTTGTCCTCTCTGCCGCTTTGGTAGTATTGCGGATGTTCTCTTCTCCTCTGTTGCCTGACGATGCCTAGATAACCCATGAGCCTTGGCGAAGGACCGGGCCGCAAAGCCTCTGCAGCCAACCTCCACTGGAAGACACTTCACCCTCCATCCTGATTGCTGACAGTCTTTCATCAGTCCTATGTACTTGGAAAGCTTCCTCTCAAAGGCTTCTTCCAGGTGGTCTTCCCACGGGACAGTCAACTCCAGCAGCGTCACTTGCTTGGTGGCCTCTGACACAAGGACAATGTCAGGACAGAGGGTGGTGACTGCAATATGGCTAGGGAACTTCAACTGGTATTCAAGATCCACTAGCAGCTGCCAGTCTCTTGCAGAGGTCAGAATGCCTGTTGGGGGTCTGTTAGCTGGGGCAGCCTGCTCCCCAGCCCTCACAAAGGCAATGATATTCTTAGGGGGGGCGGAATTGTTTTGCCAAAGCCAATCCCGTGCTGAAGGCCTCGGCGATGGTCTTCAGGACTTGGTCATGCCTCTACCGGTAGCGCCTGTTGTCTCACGCCCACCGCCTTGCAGGATCTTGTTTTCTCCACAGCAGCTCTCACCTCCTCTTGGACCAGGCACCTCCTCTCCTTCCCCCTGATGTTTATTTGTGGAGTTGAGAGGGAACCTAAGCCAGCTCGGCCCCTCGAGACCACTCCCACCAGAGACTTGTGGCACAGCCTAGCTTCTGCCATTTGAACGGCCTGTTCCGCCTTCCACTTCCTGCCCATCCTCACTTGGATTCCAGCATTAGCCACCTTTGGATCGCTGGAGTCCCTGTACAGCACCACCTCTCTAGCTCTGGTAACCATGAACTCCTCTTCCAAGGATTTAAACGGCAGCCGCAATTTGTTATTGCGCCCATAGAGTGCAATGCTACTTAGGCTCTTTGGTAACCCCAGCCATCTCCGGAGGTGGTTACTGGTTTCCTCTCCAAGATCTCTACTGTGGATAGTGGGACAGCATAGATGAGGAGCAGCCACAGGATCCTGGAGAGGATACCGTGCTGATAAACCCATGCCTTGAATTTTCCAGGTAGACCGGACTTTAGCCAGCCCTCCAACTCACCACAAGTCATCTGGATGGATGCTGTGTCTTTGAGAGAGCTGTCAAAAACCTTGCCCAGACTCTTGACTGGCCTCTCTGAGATTGTTGGGATGGCTGTGCCTGCGATGTTGAAATGGAACTTGTCCTCTACCTTTCCTTTCCTCAGCACCATCGACCTAGATTTTTCAGGTTTAAAGCTCATTTGGGCCCACACCATCATCTTCTCCAGCCCATTGAGGATCCACCGACATCCTGGGATTGACTCTGTGGTGACTGTAAGGTCATCCATGAATGCTCTAATAGGTGGCTGCCGTTGACCTGAGCTCATCAGGGGTCCTCTGCATTCTGGCTCAACAGACTTGGTGAGCATTCATAGTCAAGGAGAATAGTGATACTGAGATGGTACACCCTGTGATGATGCCCATCTCTACCTTGTGCCAACTAGATGGAGTTACTCCTGAAGAGACCCTTGACCTGAAGTTGTTGTAGTAGTCAGAGATGAGGTCTCTACACCTGCCAGGGACATAATGTTTTACCAGGGTAAGCTGGACTAACTTATGGGGGATGGAGCCATATGCATTGGCTAAGTCAAGCCATAACATGGCCAGATTGCCTCTCTTTTCTTTGGCCTCTCAAATGAGCTGCGTCACCACACCTGTAGGCTCCACACAGCCTGGCATCCCCGCAATGCCACCTTTCTGGACTGATGTGTCGATGTAAGCGTTTCTTGCTATGTATAAGCACAGTCTCTTGGAGATGGCACTGAAGAAGATCTTTGATTCAATGCATAGGAGGGAGATGATGCGGAACTGGTCAAGCCGGGTGGAGCCTTCCTCCTTCGGAATCCACACCCCTTCAGCCATTCGCCATTGCTCTGGGATCCTCCCCTTTCTCCAGAAGACTCTCAGGATTTTCCACAGTCGCAGTAGTATTTTGGGACAGTTCTTGTACACTTTGTACGAAATGCCACTTGGTCCTGAAGCAGAGCATGCTCTGGCTTTATGAACAGCCTCTTTGATTTCCCTTAGCTTCAGCTCCAACATATCAAACTGCACCTCAGGTTCAGGGCGATCAATGAGGATATTGCAATCTCCCAGCTCCATTTCTCTTCTGGAATCACTGAACATCTGTGAGAGATGTTGATCGATGTCTTCCTTTGAGGAGGTAAGTTTGCCGCTGCGTTTCTGGCCTAGTAGGTCTTTTGAGAACTTGAAAAGGTTGGCTATAAAGGCCGCTCCTTTGCGTGCCCTCTCGCGTCGCCACCGCCGATGCCACTCTGCCCGGCGGAGGACCCTTATCCTCTGGATGGACAACAACTGGGCTAGGCTGGAATGCTCCTCATCCCTGGCCTCTTTATACTGAGACTTCAGCATTTTCATCTCTCTCCTTATGCGGTGGATCTTCTTTGCTCTGTGGTTCTTTGTATAGGATGTTCCCGAAATTTTCTTCTCCTCTTCGCCAAACCGCTCGGCTGCTAACCCAACAATGATTGTTGTCATGGTTTGCAGCTTCCGATCCGCCTCACCCTTTGACACTGACTCCAAAATTTGGTCCATGTCATCATCAAATTGCTTCCACAATGAAGTCATAGTAGCTGCCGGCCACTTAAGCTGCCTTTGCTTTGACTAGGTGCTCAAGGAGCACAATGTCAACACTTGGAGGTTCCGAGCACTGTGGGGTGACTCTGGGCAAGGCCCCTCCTGCATCTCATCAGGTGTAACACCTGTGCGTTGTGTTGTTCCTGCTCCCCCCCAAACAATTTATCTCTGCTTGGTGGATTTTCAACCTATGCAGGCTTGAACCAGGGGTCAAAGAGAAAGCTGAGGAGCAGAATCACGGGGAAAATAATCTTCTGACATCGCCGCTCCCATTTATGGCTGGCTGCTTGCTGATTGCAGATAGGGACCAGGTGCGCTCTGCTTGGAACTCACCTACCAGCAACTGCCACGCCCCTTGCCAACACCTGCAATGATTAAAAAAGAGTTAATTCCGCCAACCAGCACAGACCATAACAGTACCCCCTCCTTAAGGGGCGCCACCAAGCACCCGACCAGGCTTGTCTGGGAACTGGCGATAGAATTCATCTAATAAGTCCGGGTCCAGGATTAGGGAGTGGGGAATCCATGAACACTCTTCGGGACCATACCCCTCCCAGTCCACTAAATACTGAAACCCTTGACCCCGCCTGCGTACATCAAGGATATGGTTGACTGTGTATACGGGATGTCCATCAATCAATCAGGGAGGAGGGGGTGGGGGGGTCAGTGGGGGGGATGGCTACCTCGGGTTTAATTAGAGAAACATGAAATACTGGGTGTACCTTGAGTGAGGGTGGGAGTCTCAGTCGGATGGCACTGGGGTTTATAATTTTCTCTATTACATAGGGCCCAATGTATCTGGGAGGTAGTTTTTTGGAGTCAACATGCAGGGGCAGGTCCCGGGAGGAGAGCCACACTTGTTGCCTGACCGTGTAAGGAGGTGCCGGGGTTCGGTGGCGATTGGCAATCTTCCAGTTTTGGGCCACTGTTTGTTCCAGGGCAGCCCGTGCTTCTTTCCAGACCCTGCGTGCTCTGTGAAACTGTGCCTGGACCGATGGGACAGCCACCTCAACCTCCTGGCTGGGAAACAGGGCGGTTAGGGGGGGTTGGAACCCATTAATCACCATGAAGGGGGACATCCCGGTGGCGGTTCAGATCAGAGAATTGTGTGCGTATTCGACCCATGGGAGGTGTGCGGCCCAAGAGGCTGGGAGGCGGGAGGCGACGCAGCGCAGAGAGGACCCGAGGCTTTGTTTCGCAGGTTCTGCCTGCCCGTTTGACTGAGGGTAGTAGCCAGAGGTCAAGCTGCAGGAGACTCCCAAGGTGTCGCAGAATGCCCTCCAAACTCTGGATGCAAACTGGGGGCCCCGGTCTGAAACGACGTCCTGGGGATGCCATGGAGCCAAAAGACGTGTTGGATTAGTAGACCAGCTGTTTCCATTGCCGAGGGGAGTTTGGGTAGGGCAACGAAATGGACCGCCTTGGAGACCCGATCCACTACTGTCAGGATAACCGTGTTGCTCTCAGACGGGGGTAAACCTGTGACGAAATCCACCGCAATGTGCAACCAGGGCCAATGGGGAATGGGTAAGGATTGGCGGAGACCTGTGGGTGCACTATGGGAGGACTTGCTCCGGACACAGGTGGCGCACATCCCACAAACTCCCTGGAGTCAGCTGCCATCGTTGGCCACCAGAAGCGTTGTCGGAACAGGAAGAGAGTTTGGTGGGCTCCGGGGTGGCAGGCTAACTTTGAGGAGTGAGCCCACTGAAGTGCTGGGGTTCTGGCCGGCGGGGAAACATATAGTCGACCTAGGGAGCACCCGACGGGCTCCAGTTCCCCCTGATGGGCATCCCGAACTAGTCGTTCTACCTTCCATTGGGCTGCTCCGAGTATACAGGAGGAAAGCAGGATGGTCTCATGGTAGTGTCTTCACCCGAGGAGAACTGCCTGGAGAGAGCATCTGGCTTTGTATTCCGGGAGCCAGGTCAGTATGTCAGTGTGAAGTTGAACTTCCCCAAGTGGAGTGACCATCGTGCCTGACGGGAGTTCAACCTCTTGGCTGTACGGAGGTAGGATAAGTTTTTATGGTTGGTCCAGACCACAAAGGGGTGGGCTGCCCCTTCCAGCCAGTGCCTCCACTCCTGGAGCGCCAAGACCACCGCCAGCAGCTCACGATTCCCAACATCGTAACTCTAATCTGCCGGGGACAAGCAACGGGAGAAGAAAGCGCATGGGTGGAGCTTCTGGTCGGTGGGAGACCATTGGGAGAGGACTGCCCCCACCCCTGAGTCCGAAGCGTCGACTTCCACCACAAACTGCAGCGAGGGGTCCGGGTGGATCAGTACGGGCGCGTGGACGAATTTCGCCTTCAGCCTGTCAAACGCTGCCTGGGCACTTGGGGACGACTGGAAGGGGGTCTTGGGTGATGTCAACTATGTGAGGGGGCCTGCTAGGCGGCTGTAGTCCCGCACACACTGGCGATAAAAGTTTGCGAACCCCAGGAACCTCTGCAGCTGTTTCCGTGTCCCTGGAGTCGGCCACTCCGCCACTGCCTTCACCTTCGCCGGATCGGGTCCTATCTGCCTCTTCTCCACGATGAACCCCAGGAACGAGATTGAGGGGACATGAAACTCGCATTTTTCTGCATTAACGAACAATTTGTTCTCCAAGAGCTGTGTATGGTGAGGGTGCGCCAGTCAATGTGGGGATTGTGGGTCTGCAACCATGGCCACCCCAACACTAATGGAGAGAGAGAGAGAGAGAGGGGCAGGGAGAACAAACAGTTCCAAATATACCTGGTGGTTATCAGACAAACTGAACTTAACTGGCTTGGTCTTGTGCGTGACGTGAGCGATGAGTCGGCCATCTATGGCCACTACCTCCTTGGGGGTCTCAAGTTCATACACGGGTAGGTCATGGAGCTCAACCATCCACGGATCGATAAAGTTAGTGTCAGCGCCTGAGTCAATAAATACGTCCACAGGATGAGAGTGTTGCGCGGAGTGTAGCGTACCTTGAACTTGCAGGCGCTTTCCGGGTGCCATGGAGGATCCTCTCATCGCTGTCGGGCTCTGCCGCGCGGGGCACTGGGCGAGGTAATGACCCTTCTCGGCCTAGTAAATGCAGAGATGATTGGCCAGCCACCAGTGCCTCTCTTCAACCGTCAGTCTGGTGCGGTTCACCTGCATGGGTTCTTGGCTGTCATCCTCCCTCAGAGGGGGAAATGGCGAGTGAGTTCGAGGTGGGGCCCCCTTCCAGGATCTATCCCTCTCTCTCAGCCGGTTGTCCAGTCTGGTAGACAAGGCGATTAATTCCTCCAGAGTAGTCATCTCGTCTCGGGCCGCGAGCTCGTCTTTCAGCCGTTCATTGAGCCCCTGCAGGAAAGCCCCCCGAAGTGCGGGGTCGTTCCAGGTGCTTTCAATGGTGAGAATCCGGAATCGGATGGCGTACTCCGCCACTGAGCCTTGCCAAATACGTAGGATCTGGGAGCTCACCTCCTCCCCTTTCACCGGACGATCGAAAACCTTCTTCATTTCTCGCATGAACTGATCTACCTGGGAGCATAATTCCGGGGTATGGGTAGCGACCACTAGTGCCCAGGATGAGGCTTGCTCTGTGAGTAGGCTCATGATGAAGGCGGTTTTAGCTTGATCAGTGGCGTGTGTGAGCAGCTGCTGGCTGAAGACGAGCGAGCACTGGTGAAGGCATTGTGCGCAGGAGCCGTTTGCGCCCGAATACCTGGCTGGCGTGGGGATGAGAGGTTCTCGGTGCGCGGGGAGTATCACTGGTGCTGGCGCTGCTGCAGAAGCAGAAAGTGAAGGGTAAGGGACGAGGTCGTGGCAGCGAGGTGAGTGGCGACGGTGTCCATCCTTCCGCCAAGCTGCGCCAAGCTGGTGGTTATGTGCTGGAGATTGTCCATCATCTGATGCAAGGTGGTGTCGTGTCGTCCCAGCAGGGCGCCCTGGTCGGATAGTGTCTGCCGAAGCTGTGCGATCTCCGCTGGGTCCATGTTTCCGGTCAGAAGATTCTGTTAAACCTGGGGTGTGTGTAGGACCCAGAGATGCAGGAGACCAAAAGAAAGCTCAAACGATTTATTAAACACTAGGGATAGTAAATCACTGGAATACTAAGTCAAGGGAACTGGTCGAGCATGAAGCAAGAACCAGGGGTCAAAGAGAAAGCCGAGGAGCAGAATGACGGGTAAAACAATCTTCTGACATTGGAGGGAAGCGCACCGCTCCCATTTATAGCTGGCTGCTTGTTGATTGCAGATAGGGACCAGGTGCGCTCTACTTGGAACTCGCCTACCGGCAACCGCCATGCCCCTCGCCAGTGCCTGCAATGATTAGCGTTAATTCCGCCAGCCAGCACAGACCATAACAAATTTACCTTTAATTATATGTTATTATTAATAATGAATGAGATTTATCTATGTGAAGATATTGATGTGATTGAAAAAAAAGCAAAAAAATTAGATGCAGCTCAATGGAGAGTGGCATTATAGAGCCGTGGGCCTGTTCTAAAAATAGCAGTGAACAGGCCCACGGGCGACTCATGTTGTCCTTGCGGGCGACCTGGTGCCCATAGGCACCATGTTGGTGACCCCTGGATGAAGGAATGAAAAGGTAGTCACTGCATTAATTAAGATAAAGCACCATATTACCTTCTGACTGCAACAAATGAATCACTGCTGTAAATATCTGCTGCCAAAATCAGGGAAGCATACATACATACAAATCCAGGGAAAATGGGAATAACTTGTTTATCACAATGCTTATTTTAAAACTCCTAAATTGCAATACTAAGAACATGAGCAATTTCATAACCGTCTTGGTACTTGGTATAAAATTGATAATTTCTCACACATTGTGCATTCAATTTATTATATACAATACTTTAATTTCACCTGATGTGGGTGATTCTTTACTGCTACTCTTTGTCCAGAAGGTGGCGGTACAGGACAGAATCTTACAATAATTTACCTTATTTTTGAACTAGTATAGACACAATTAGTATGTCCAGTAAGTGGCATTGTTTGTTATTCAGTGGACTGGAAAGTGCAATATTCCAAATATAAATCTCAGATCCTGTATTATATAGACCATTGAAATAAAACTATTTTTGTACTAAAGCAAACAGCTTTAACAGAGGAAAATTATTCCAAGTAAATTAAAAAAAAGAAAGAAAATGCCCTAATGTAGCATTTATGTATTTGTTTGTTTGTTTTTGTTTAAATAGGTCATTCTGAAGCTGTGCAAAGTCGTATTTGGATGAATCTCTCATAGTCTTCCCTCATATAAACATAAGCTGCAAATGTATTTTACTGATGGATAGTGAACATTTTTCATGCTTTATACAAAAATAATCATGAATAAAATATTTGATTATTAATATTAATGGCATTATTTAATTTCTGTTTTGGTAAAAGTATTGAAAATCTGTTTCGTGGAATATGGTAACATGGACTGAAATATTTACTTTACATGATTTATTCAGTGAAGTTTAGAGGAAACACTTCAGTTTGCTTACACCAAAAAAGTGTTCTTGGGGCGGTGGTGGCTTGGTTGTAGGGTGCTGGATTACCCCAAGGTTGGGATTTCATGACCCACTATGAATGGGTTGTCACTGCTGTTTCCCCAGTGCAGCTAACTGGGTTATCAAAGGCCGACCACGTCTCTCACTGTCTACGGTCAGAGGCATGTAAAAGAATATTATTGACTTTCGTCAACAGTAACCGTATAACTGTCTGCTTGTTTCTGCCCTGCGATGGCCTGGCGAGGGGCATTAGCCTTCCCGCAACCCTAATTTGGATTAAACGGTTCAGAAAATGAAAGAATGAATGAATGAATAGTCTGAAATTTTTACTCATGGATTATTCGAAATTTACTGTATATAGCTTGAATAATGATGGCGTACATTCATGTGAGATTTCCTTTCAGCTTTTCCCCTTTATCAGGGGTCGCCACAGCGAATGATTCGCACGTTTTTATTTGGCATAGGTTTTTATGTCGGATGCCCTTCCTGAAACAACCCTTTAGCAAGAGACACAAACACGCTGACGGCTTTGCAGCTACTCTTTAGGTCAGTCAACAATGGTTCTTTTACATGCCTCTCACCATAGACAGTGAGAGACATGGCCCGCCTTTGAGAACCCAGTTAGCCGCACTGGGGGGCAGTGACAACATTGTGGAGAGTGGGACTTGAAACCCCCCCCCCCCCCCCCCCAACCTTAGGGTCAGCAATCCAGCACCCTATACCAATAGACCACCACTGCCCCTCACATTCAGGTGAACACCTAACCATCAAACTCAATATGTGCTTGTTGAACGTCCCATTCCATTGAGTCAATCTTTGCTCTTATGATATCCTGCACTCTACTTTCAAGGCTTGCCACCTGATTTTGGAGTGTGAGAATTTGAGTTCGTTGAGCCAGAGGAAGACAAGTGGAGTGAGGCACTGATCTCTGGATTGAAAGCCTTCGATGCAGTCAGAGTTCCAGGTTATGACAAAGGTGCTCAGTGGGGTAGAGGAGAGGTCTTTGTGTAGATTTGAGTTCTGTAACTTCAACGTTTGCTGATCATATCTTCATGAACCATGAAGATATGATTTGCAACAGCATATTGTGCTGTACAATTGTTTGCATGCAATAACTTTATACATATAGGACATACATACGTACTTCTGCAATGAGATGACTGTCAAAGCATAACATTCCCATCATTACACTTTTGATTTGTTCTGAAGTTCTTCCCTTTTTCACATGTGTACTGTGACCATAGCCAAACAACTCTATCTTTGATTTTTTTTTTTTTGTCCAAAGCATATTATTCTAAAAGGCCTGGCCTTGCCTATATGGTCAACTGTATTTTAACACTAATACCCTTTAAGAACAGCAAAGGTTACTTTAGTGCAGGTCTCGTTTTGATAGCAGATGCACGTTCACATCAGTAGTTGCAAAAATTAACTGCAGATTATGTGATAAAATTTTGAGGGCCTTGAAGATAATGACATCAGTACATTTTCTGTAACTGCTTAATCCTAATTAGGGTCGTGGGGAGGCTGGCGCCCATCCCAGCCGACTCTGAGGGAGGGCAGAGTACACCCCGGAGAGCTCGCCAGGCCATCGCAGGGCAGAAACATGCTGACGGCTTTGCAGATACTCTTTATGAAAGTCAGCAAAGGTTCTTTTACATGAACCTCTCACCATAGACAGTGAGAGACATGGCCGGCCTTCGATCACCCAGTTAGCTGCACTGGGGGGACAGTGACAACCTTGTGGAGAGTGGGACTCGAACCCCCAACCTTAGGATCAGCGATCCAGTGCCCTATACCACTAGGCAACCACTACCAAGATAATGACATTTTTTCTTTTATCCTCCCCCCCCCCCCCCCCCCCCCATAATAAGTACTTAGGCTCAACAATCCAGAGCAATGGAGAGTGTGGAAAAGAGGTGAAGAAACGTGTGCAGGCAGGCTGGAATGGTTGGAGAAAAGTGTCCGGTGTGATGTGCGATAGGAGAGTGTCAGCAAGAATGAAGGGAAAAGTGTACAAGACGGTGGTGAGGCCAGCGATGTTGTATGGATTAGAAACAGTGGCGCTGAGGAAAAGGCAGGAGGCAGAGCTGGAGGTAGCGGAGATGAAAATGTTGAGGTTCTCTCTGGAAGTAACGAGGATGGATAGGATCAGGAATGAGCACATCAGAGGGACAGCCCACGTAAGATGTTTTGGAGACAAAGTCAGAGAGGCTAGATTGAGATGGTTTGGACATGTACAGAGGAGGGATAGTGAGTATATTGGTAGTAGGATGCTGAGGTTGGAACTACCAGGCAGAAGGCCTCGAGGAAGACCAAAGAAGAGATTTATGGATGTGGTGAAGGAAGACATGAAGGTCGTTGGAGTCAGAAAAGAAGATGCGGAGGACAGGGTGAGGTGGAGGCGGATGATTTGCTGTGGCGACCCCTGAAGGGAGCAGCCGAAAGTAAAAGAAGAAGATCCTTTCCCCCCATAAATATGGGCTGCTCTCAGATCGAATTTACTGGGGTGGCCAATCCAAGACAAACTTGTGGTCGTTTAAAATTTGTGCCACTTGTAAATGTATTTATCTCTAATAGAATGATTTGTTTTAAACAATTTGACTTTATCTGCCTCTTAGACTTTACAGCTTTTTTTTTTTCCACTGATCCCTCCGTCTTCAATGCCAAGAAGAACACCAGCCCTTAGATGTCGGGTTTAATTAAGACTATTACAAATATATCTCTAGGCACAGTATCAAAGAGGAGGAAAAGTTTCCGAATCATCACAATTTAAAAAATATCAGATTCTAAAATATCCAAATCTAAATACAGCCTTTGTAAACTCTTCTACAGTCACAATATTACTCAACTACTGCCTCACTGGGATGGCCCTGGGCCTAACACTAAGTAACTTATTTCCTCTGTTTTTTGAAAATGTCTTCCCTGTCGGCCAGTGACATCAGTTCTGTCTGAGTGATCTGGCAGTGAATGCTATCTCTGCACTCTAGACTACACCAGCAATACTTGAGTTAACGACAGGGCTGGAACAAACACTGGGCAGAGTACATGGAACTCTGTATTTATAATTCTATATTTAGTCACTAGACTCATGGATTTATGGATGTGGTGAAGGAGGACATGAAGGTAGTTGGAGTAAGAGTAGAAGATGCAGAGGATCGGGTGAGATGGCGGCAGATGATTCACTGTGGCGACCCCTGAAGGGAAAAGCCGAAAGGAAAAGAGGAAGAAGAAGAAGAAGACTCACACTTCTGACTCTCCGTGGTACTCAGCCATGTGCGGCCATGTGCAGTAATATGTAATTAATGTGAATGTAAATGTAAACTGAGGTGCAAAGAATCCTGCACAGTTATCAGGAACGGGCCTACTTACACAGCCATGTTTTTGTTTTTTGAGATCGGGTTTTAAAGTAAAGGACAGTTTATTGCAAGTAAGTCACAATTTTTTCATGAGTTAGACATTAAAAAGGGAACAAAACACACCATGTTTCTGAAATGACTCAGTAAGTGGGTTCATGTGAAATGGATGTTTTCCTTTCATTCTTAAGTGCGCGCACACACACACTGGATGTTGAGTTTGGAGAGTATTTTGGAACCCTCTACTTCCTGCTGTTAAAAACAAAGTGACTTATGATCTTAAGGCCATGGAAGAGTCTGGAAGTTTTGGATTTCTCCTTCATTTTATAATTAGCTGCATGATTGTCAGAATTCTGGCGAATAATAAACCAAATAGAAGTGCTCAGTCTATCATACCACACGTCTCAGTCGGTCATACCACACGTCTCAGTCTGTCCTACCACACGTCTCAGTCTGTCCTGCCACACGTCTCAGTCGGTCATGCCACACGTCTCAGTCTGTCATGCCACACGTCTCAGTCGGTCATACCACACGTCTCAGTCGGTCATGCCACACGTCTCGGTCTATCATGCCACACGGTAGTGTAACGTACCTTACAAACACAATGCTTAAATATGTTCATTTCATATATATATATATATATATATATATATATATATATATATATATATATAGTGATGTGCATTGTACCGCCCCTGATATAAGGCCCAATAAACATATTCCTTCCACAAGAAAGACGTTTGTTGAATTGTTATTTCACAGCAATGGGTTTGATAGACGTTGCAGTTCCATTGCAAATCACAGGTTTATATGAATGCACTCAATTTAAATGTTATTGTTGGGGCAGCAGTAATAATTCCCATAGATAAGCACAAATGGATGGGTGTATAATTTTTCCATCACACGGTCATCAAGACCGAAGGCTTAACCACAGAGGTATTCAACCTGATCCACAAAAGGGCCAGACTGGGTGCAAGCTTGCAGTGAAGTAACCAGGAGCCATACATCCACTTTTTGAAACCAATTAAACTTTCACTTTCAATAAACTTTCATGTGTGGCACCCACACCAGCCCTAATGGATAGGGATTGCTTTTATTTTGTAACTTGAGAGGAAACCAAAAAGAAAAAAAAAAGTTTGGAAAGGAGTCCGTTTGCAAATGTTCCACAATATTAACTTTAACTATCCACACAAAACATCACACCTCACTCTTCGATCAATAAAATTTCTGAGTATTGGCAAATTGCTGTCATTGACGAGGAGTAGACCTTGTGAAATTGTTGTTATTGGAAATCTTTGGTATGAGATGCTCAAAACCAGGACAGTCATCACAGCCCGACTTTCACTCATTCATTTTCAGAACCATTCAATCCTATTAGCCTATCTTAGTTGACACTGAGCAAAGGTGGAGCACACCCTGTACAGTTCACCGAACCATTACAGGAACAGGACCCACACCCACAGGCAATATGAAGTAGCTAATTGGACTAACGTGCATGGTTTTGAACTATGTGAGGAAACCCATGCAACAACGGAAAAAAATAACTAACTAAATAAATGAGTATGGACTCAAAGCCGCGCCTTTTTACAGCACAACTTGGTGTTTTTCCTCCTCAAGTGTTTATTTACCCATTTATTAGATCATTCTATTTAAAATGAACATGTTTAAACAGATGCAGGGAATAATTTTGTGAAGTTTACTTGAATAAATTTGCTGAACAATTCATTTGATTGACTCCATCTCCATCCCCTCAGACACATCCTCTGAGTTACCCAGTCATTGCCACACTTAAGACAGTTCATAATTTATTTACTCATATTTTCCAGAGGTTTGAGTTCCGCTACCAGCAGACATGAGATAATTTGTTTGAGTCACAGGGAAGCAATGGGACGTTATGGTCATTGCAGTGAAAATTATAGTCCAATTACCCTGACATCTGGCATCGGAACACAGTAACTGACAAACCCAAACAGCTGGATGCATTACTTAAGATGCAAAAGCTTGGAAGACGCGTCTATACATAACCGGGGACAAGTTTCGAGATCGGACGTGATTCTTTACACTCGGTTCACACCAAAGATTATTTTCACGTCTCTAAAGGCACAATAAACAAGCAAAGTAAAAAAGAAAAAAATGCAAACATGAGACTGGTGAGAGAGAATTTGTATTTATTTTTTCCCCATTTTAGAAATCCATACAATGTGCAAAACTAAATGCAAGAAAGTTATTGCTCTGTTAGTACCAAACATTTGTAAAATACAGGATCCTCGTCTATAGTTATACTATTTATGGCATCAACATCTTATCTGTCCATAAAATTATGCACACGGCATCCTCAATGTGGAGGACTTGTGGTTAGAGCTGCAGAATTGGCGATTTCACTCAAGTAGTTCATTTATTTGCAAAGTTCATCACTCCTGCAGTAAAGGCTCTTCTTTAATTCCATTTCCGTCCTCTATCAGAGAAAACTAAAGAGCATAAGCAATTCAGCTTATTGTACAGCGTGTGGTTCAGTTATTAGACTTCATGAAACAGCCCATGAAATAAGAACAGACTTGAATGGCACTTTGTTGTCATAGTCATTTTTATGAAAGGGGGCAAGCTTTCGGCCCCACTTACAAAACTGTAAACCACATCAACCGGACCGGTCCTGCCGTGTCCCCACATCAACCAGCAGGCCTGAGATCAGTGAAGTACTCCATTATAAGACTTGCTGTGCATCTGGAATGCAGTCTCCACTGAATGAGTAGATATCGGATGCTTGTAGAGGGGATTGGAGGCCTGTAAGGGAGAGAGGAACAGACTGATAGAATGAGACAGAAGAGAAACTGGGTCAAACGGGTTTATTGAAATGCACATCGTTGTGGAGCAGAGCAACTTGAGGTTTTGAAACAGAGCCCTGAAATAATCAGCATTATTTGTTCCTCCTAACTCACTGGAGGGATTCGAGAAGACTTTTCATCAGTGGAGTGTTTTCTTCCAATTCACTGTTACAGACAGAAACTATTCCGGTTTAAACTGGTTACGTCAAACATCATAAACATGTTGACCTTCAACTCTAGTACATCATCCATTAGAAATAAAAAAATATATAAAATACATATAGATTTTTACATTTCAGATAATAGATGGTCTTTATAGCCTTCAGTGTATGCAAAACAATATAAAAAAAAAAGTGGCTAGTAATTGAAATATAATGATCTTAAATAAACTAATCACAAAAAACTAAATTGTTTTCATTCTAGTTTAATAATATAAAGTCTCTATTACTGTCTTTGTTGTGCCACACGAAATAACATCTTTACCATCTCATATCGTGCCCGTGATCGTGCACTTTGGAAGCGGGCAAACTCGCGCCGGTCATGGATGGTGATTACTAACTTCCACATGGCTAACAGCACAATTCCCACTAGTAGGATACTGCCCACAACCGCAAGAAGCACCGTCATAGCATCAGGAGGAGAACCACACACTGTGTATACAGACACACACACACAGTGAGTATATATATACACATGTAGTTATATATAACTTGATCACTGATTCACACACATTATTTATTTACATAAAAAACAGCCAGAAGCACTAGTAATCTTTTCATTACTCTTTCCGACCTGCCGTTATTGTTCCTGTTCACAGTTGTAACAGCTGTGGGAGAGTATGCAGGTAATTACAGTTATGTAGTTCACATAATTGCGGGAGCTGTACACTAACCTGGCTCCTGCAGAGCAGTGAGGACTGACTGACCACTGGCATGTTCAGAGTAGGTGAACTTCATCACACATTCATTCTCAGTCTTATACAAACAAAGGACGGTGTTTGGGTCATCCGTATCTGCAGGAAAAAGAAAAAGGTGAAAGAAAAAGAAAGAGTGAGTAGGGAGGACTGGGGGTTGATGAGAGGACTGAGAGAAAGTTCTCCTTCTATAAAAACAGCTGGCTAAACTGTGGCTGAACCACAAAAACAAAAAGAGCAAAAACATACAGTGTGTCCAAACCCATTATATTAAAAGCATTGCAGTGAAGTCATTTCTGGACTTCTCTTTGCATTCCACAGTCAAAACAATGATGCACTACAGCTACATTCTAGAACATTTCTGAAGCCCGATGGGCAAAGAGTCACTATGTCATGTCCCTTCTCCAGAACGCTAATCATTTCTGGAATGTACATGTGGAGTCCATTAGTGCAGGGATGTGTGAAACAGAACAGCTCCATGCTGAAAAGCATGCTTACAGGAACAAAAACGGAGAGGGCATGCTATCAAAATATACACATGCATTACTTTATAAATATCTCATGAGTATGAAATAAAAACTTGTATGGAATGCTTCCTACAACACTTGCAGCTGAAGAGCAGAGAGCTCAGTGCTTCTAAGAAATGACTTGCTTAATGTCACCCAAGAAATCATCAGGAATATAAATCTTTAACATTTACTTGCAGGTATGTTATTTATAAAAACATTCATTTAAATATAAAAAAAATTGCACAAAAATTTTCTACTTCATATACTTGACCTCTGACTGTATCCCCTTGTTATAATGGAATATGATTTTTACTGTTTTACTGTGTAATTGCTCAAGGCCTGACTAGCAAAGCTCCTTGAGAAGTTCCATAGTTTTGAGAAAATGGGAATACAGCAGCCTCATTTTTCATGGCTTGTATAACCGTTTGTCTTTCTGTGCGCACATTCGTCATTCCATTTACCATGACAGGACCCCACACTTTGCGTCTGTGCATCCATCTTGAGCACACGCAAACCAAAAACATGCTGTTTCCAATTTGAAAACTGGCCCAAATGTGAAATCTTACGTGCTTCACATCTGTACTGCTCATAGTAATCTAATATAATTCCAAGTTAAATCTTCATTTCTTCACAAATCAATGACAGGCATTTTTCTGCCAGTAAACAAAAACATTGAAGTGATATAAATTTTGTATTTTGCCAGTCAGAATGAGTTTTCCAATGCTACCCGTCATTGACTGCTCTAAGAACATAGATTCAACATTTTAAACATCAGCGTCACAATCAAATTTGAACAGAATGGAAGCACATCTCCCGAAAATCTTATGGGGAGGTTCACATATTTACAGTGCCTAAATGCATACACTCTGATCCAACAAGGTCCCTTTTGTACCATGGTTCTGAAAACTTGAAAACAACCACATGGCACGCAGACATGCACGCACGCACACACCATGTATGCATGTGTGCGTGTGTATATTTTATATATATATATATATATATATATATATATATATATATATATATATATATATATATATATATATATAGAGAGAGAGAGAGAGAGAGAGAGAGAGAGAGAGAGAGAGAAAGATAGAGAGAGAGGGGGGATTTTCTGAGTAGATCCTTCCGTAGGAGAGTGCTCAATACTTTTTGGTAGAGCAAATAACAATAAAAGGACAGGACAAAGACTTTCTATTTAAACGCCATTTATCACTACAGATCTGTTTCGAGGGGTGATTCAGGTGATTATAGAAGAATCTATATATATATATAAATATATATATATATATATATATATATATATATATATATATATATATATATATATATTATATAACCAGTGTCCACAAACCAGTGTCTCTCCCTCACACCAGTCCCAAGCCCAGATAAATGCAGAGGGTTGTGTCAGGAAGGGCATGCGACGTAAGACCAATGGCAAACTTTATAATGCAAATCACAACTATTACCTCCATACCGGATTGGTCGAGGCCCGAGTTAACAACGACCGTCAGTGCTGTTAACCAACAGGTTGCTGGTGGAAATTGGACTACTGTTGGTCGAAGAAGGAGAGGTGGGAGGCATGTCCGTAGGCAGAGAGAGAAGAGGAAACGCATGAGTCTAGGTCTGAGAGTAGGGACTTTGAATGTTGGAACTATGAAAGGAAAAGATAGAGAGCTGGCTAAGCTGTTCCATCATGGTGTGGATGGGAAGAGAAATGGAGTAGGAGTCATCTTGAAGGAGGGTGTTTGTCAGGAATGTTTGAGAAGTGAAAAGAGTGTCAGACAGAGTGAGGAGTCTCAAGTTAGAAATTGAAGGCGTGGTGTTCAATGTTGTTAGTGCTTATGCCCCACCGGCGGGATGTGAGCTAGAAGAGAAGGAGAGATTCTGGAGTGACTTAGATGAAGTGATGCAGAGGTGAAAGCGTGGTCATTGGTGCAGACTTCAATGAACATGTTGGTGCAGGCAACAGAGGGGACGAGGAAGTGATGGGCAGGTTTGGTATCCAGGACAGGAACACAGAAGGACAGATGTTGATAGATTTTGCAAAATGGATGGAAATGGCTGTGGTGAATACTTTCTTCCAGAACAGACAGGTGCACAGGGTGACTTATAAAAGCGGAGGTAGGAGCACACATGTAGACTACATCTTGTGTAGATGATGCAGTTTGAAGGAAGTCAGTGATCGCAAAGTAGTAGTGGTTGAGAGTGTTGCCAAACAGCACAGGATGGTGGTGTGCAGGATGACACTGATGGTGAGGAAGGTGAAGAAGGCAAAGGCAGAGCAGAAGACAAAGTGGTAGAAGCTGAAAAAGGAAGAGTGTCGTGTTGTCTTCAAGGAGGAGTTGAAACAGGCTTTGGGTGGTCAGGAAGTGCTTCCAGATGACTGGACAACCACAGCAAATGTGATCGGAAAGACAAGTATGAGAGTACTTGGTGTGTCATCTGGAAGGAAAGTGGATAAGGAGACATGGTGGTGGAATGAGGAAGTGCAGGAGTGTGTAGAAAGGAAGAGGTTAGCTAAGAAGAAGTGGGACATTGAGAGGACCAAAGAGAGTAAACAGGAGTACAGGGAGACACAGCGTAAGGTGAAGGTAGCGGTGTCAAAGGCCAAACAGAGGGTGTATGGTGACTTGTATGATAGGTTGGACAGTAAGGAGGGAGAAAATGATTTATACAGGTTGGCACAGCAGAGAGCTAGAGATGGGAAGGACGTGCAGCAAGTTAGCGTGATGAAGGACAGAGAGGGAAACGTATTGACTGATGACAGAAGTGTGCTGGGAAGATGGAAAGAGTACTTTGAAGAGCTGATGAATGAGAAAAATGAGAGAGAAAAAAAAAAAAAAAAGAGTAGAAGAGGTGACCGTTGAGGAGCAGGAAGTAGCAAAGATCAGTAAGAGTGAAGTGTGGAGGGCAATGAAGAGGATGAAGAGTGGAAGGGTAGTTGGTCCTGATGATATACCTGTGGAGGTATGGAAGTGTCTAGGAGAGGTAGCAATAGATTTTCTGATAAGAACATTCAACAAGGTCTTAGAGAGTGAGCAGATACCAGGATGCCAGAGGAATGGAGGAGAAGTGTGCTTGTGCCCATTTTTAAGAACAAGGGAGATGTACAGAGTTGTGGCAACTACAGAGGGATAAAGTTGATGAGCCATACGATGAAGTTATGGGAAAGAATAGTGGAAGCTAGACTCAGGGCAGAAGTCAGCATTTGTGAACAACAGTTTGGTTTCATGCCAAGAAAGAGCACCACAGATGCAGTGTTTGCTTTGAGGATGTTAATGGAGAAGTACAGAGAAGGTCAGAGGGAGCTGCATTGTGCCTTTGTGGATCTGGAGAAAGCATATGACAGGGTGCCAAAAGAAGAACTGTGGTATTGCATGAGGAAGTCTGGAGTGGCAGAGAAGTACGTTAGAGTGGTACAGGACATGTATGAGAGATCTAAGACAGTGGTGAGGTGTGTTGTCGGCATGACCAAAGAATTCAAGGTGGAGGTGGGACTGCATCAAGGATCAGCTCTGAGCCCCTTCTTGTTTGCTATGGTGATGGACAGGCTGACAGACGAGGTTAGACAAGAATCTCCATGGACTATGATGTCTGCAGATGACATTGTGATCTGTAGCGAGAGCAGAGAACAAGTGGAGGAAAATCTAGAGAGGTGGAGGTATGCCCTGGAAAGGAGAGGAATGAAGGTTTGCCTCAGTAAGACAGAATACATGTGTGTGAATGACAAGCACCCAACAGGAACGATAAGGTTATAGGGAGCAGAGATAAAGAAGGTGGAGGATTTTAAGTACTTCAGCTCAACAATCCAGAGCAATGGAGAGTGTGGAAGAGAGGTCAAGAAGTGTGCGCAGGCAGGTTTGAACGGTTGGCGAAAAGTGTCCGCTGTGATGTGTGATAGGAGAGTATCGGCAAGAATGAAAGGAAAGGTGTACAAGACTGTGATGAGGCCAGTGACGTTGTATGGTTTAGAAACAGTGGCCCTGGGGAAAAGACAGGAGGCAGAGCTGGAGGTAGCAGAGATGAAAATTGTTGAGGTTCTCTCTGGGAGTAACAAGGATGGATAGGATCAGAAATGAGTACATCAGAGGGACAGCCCATGTAAGATGTTTTGGAGACAAACTCGGAGAGGCTAGATTGAGATGGTTTGGACATGTGCAGAGGAGGGACAGTGAGTATATTGGCAGTAGGATGCTGAAGTTGGAACTACCAGGCAGAAGGCATAGAGGAAGACCAAAGAAGAGATTTATGGATGTGGGGAAGGAAGACCTGAAGGTCGTTGACATAAGAGAAGAAGATGCAGAGGACAGGGTGAGATTGAGGCAGATGATTTGCTGTGGCGACCCCTGAAGGGAGCAACCAAAAGGAAAAGAAGAGGAGATGAAGATACAGCCGGCCCCCTACTTACGAAATTAATCCGTTCCAGAGTCTTTTTCGTAACGTGTGAGTTTCGTAAGTAGGGGCGCATTTTACATGTAAAACACCTGATTCGTTCCAAGGTTCCCAAGACTACCCAATAAACCCTTTAAAAATGATAGAAGTACACCAATTTTGTATGAAATGTGTGTTAAAAGTAAAAGAAAATTATTTATTAAACCATTTAAACATTTTATTAACATATTTATTAATTAAACCATTATTAAACATTTTTTATTAACACACACACACACCACTGTCTCTCTATCGCTCTCTCTCTCCCTCTCACACACAATACAGTACACATTAAATGTGTATTGTATACATATCAAATGTTTGTGGCGCTGCGGGCCACGCCCACAAGCAGGACACCAGAGCATTTTAAGACGTGGAATTCAAAGCGCATTCCCTGCTTGACAGATCGGAGGTCCAAACTCACATGCGCCACATTTATTAAACATTTACTGAATTAAACAACTTAAAAAACTAAACTAAAAACTAAAGAGTTAAGCCTCCTTTCATCTCTGATTGACTCTCTCTCTCTCTCTCTCTCTCTCTCTCACACACACACACACACACACACACACACACACACACACACCTCGGGCCCAGCCCACATGCAATGCGCAGCTGACGGAACAATTCTATTTAAATATTTAAATGGATGGGATGTTGAATTTAAAGCAGAATTAGAGTACCTGTTTGAAAGATCAGTAGTCCTCATTCAATATTAACTTGCTTCCTTGCGAGATCGGAGGTCTTCTCCCACGGGGCACTCTGTTTTAATATCGGGCTGAAAAAATCGCCTCCGTCACTGTATTTTCGCTTTAAGGTCTCCTTCTGGTTCAATATCATCCTGGTTGTAGAGGGGTTTCGACGATAACGAAATATAATGCTGCATGATCAATCTCAAAACAAGCCAACAGTCAACTCTCCTTCACGCGTGTGACAAGCAGGAAGTATGGGTAACAGCTGCCTCCTGGCTAATGGGAGAACAGCGGAGCAGGATGTTGGGAGACAGCCAATGAGAGAGCAACTCGCGCATCGTATGAAATTTTGATTGGCGCGTTTGAATTTTGAATGGCGCATTTGGCGCTTTTCGTAAGGAGGTGGTTGTTTTTGTATCCCGGGGACGAAAACTTAGGAAAATGTTTTTGTAACCTGGAATTTTCGTACCCAGAGGGGTTTCATAAGTCGGGGGCTGACTGTATATATATATTTTTATATATTTTATATATATATATATATAAAAATCATTAAATAAGTAGAGAGGGATCTGTGTATATTACATTATATATACAGGGATCCCTCGCTACTTTGTGCTTCAATTTAGGCGGCTTTAGTGCATCGCGTTTAAAAAAAAAAAAAAAAAAAAAATCATAAATTTTTTTAAACATTCATATTCAATGTTCAAAACCCCCTAAACCAACAAAAAACAACCCAAAACCTCTAATCAAAACTACATTTTTATGTGAGGTGCGGATCTGTGTGCGTGCATTTTTGTGTGTGTGTATTTATATTTTATTTACATCTCATGCATTATTTTTGAATGTTTGTTATTATAAGCATTTATAGCATTGAATAAGTATTTATCGATAACATATACACATATACATGTATGTATACATCAGTCGGGGGGGGGGGGGTTGATCCTACTTCACGGATTTCAGTTATCGCGGGGGGGATCTCGGTCCCAATTAACAGCGAAAAGTGAGATATCTCTGTATATATCTCACACATACACACACTGATCCCTTGCTACTTCATGCTTCAGTACATCGTGGTTTTTCCAAAAATATTCATTAAAAATAAAAAATAAGGAAATGAAGGAAAAATAGGGACAATGTTAAGTAAAATGCCGCAAAACAAGGCCAATTATGCAAAAAAGCAAAAAAAAAAAACCCAAACACAACAACAAAAAATAACCCAACAAAACTACTTACATTTTTATGTGAGGTGAGCATCTGTGTGCGTGTGTGCACGCATGTCTGTATATGTGTGTGTATTTAGATTTTATTTACATCTTATGCATTTATTTTTGGTTAATTGTTATTATAAGCATTTATAGCACTGAATATGTATTTATTGATATTATATACACATATATACGTCAGTTAGGGAGGGCTTGATCCTACTTCGCGGAAATCACGAACTTTTTGAAAGCATGCATCAGAACTGGTAGACTGCATCACAACACATTAAAAAAGCCAATTAAATAAAAATAAATTCATAAAAGTGGGTCTTTTTCATAAGAGAATGCTATTTCTTTGTTCTGACTGTACGCTGACTTGGCCTCAATGAATGCTGGGCTGAGTTCAGTACAGCTGTGTTTTTTGTGTTACTGCTCTGATGGCAGGTTGGCTTTAATTCAAAGTGACATGTGGTGAATTAAGATCTGGACACTGCATTTGATTTGGACATTTCCCTCACTGTGGTCTTCTCTGAACACACAACCATCCACACAACTTCCAAAAAAAATGTCCAATGTCATGTCCTAAATAATAAATAACACCACCACCACCAATAATAATAATAACACAGGGGTACCTCACCTTACGAAATTAATCCGTTCCAGAAGTGGTTTCGTAACCTGGATTTTTCGTAAGTTGAACCGCATTTTACATGTAAAACGTGTGATTCATTCCAAGGCCCCCAAAACTACCCCCTAAACCCTTTAAAACTTATAAAAGCATACTTTTTAAAACTTCGTTCTGCTTCAATATTGTACCAATGGCAGACTAGTTTGGCCATATTCCTTTGCGATATCACTCAATCACATGCCACGAGCACTCACACCGGGAATCGCATGCGTGTGTGTGTGTGTGTGTGTGCACGTGCGTGTTGACCATGTCTTCTTAGCAGAGTTATCATCTTACAAATGTTTATGCACGGTTAAAAGCCTGAGCCAAAAAATAAAGTTGCAATGAGCACACTCAAAAAATTCACAAAACAGCAGTAACTCTGTCCTTTACACGAAAAGCATTATGGGTATTATGGAGATTTAGCTCTATAATAGCCAATGGGAGGGAGCTGCGTCATCCCTCCTAGCCAATGGGAGGCCAGCGGGGCAGTATGTTTTGAGCTAGCCAATGGGAGAGCAACTCGTGCATTGTTTGAATTTTTGAGATGGCACTTTCGTAACATGAATTTGTTTAGTATCCAGAGACGGAAATTTTAGGTAAATGTGTTTCGTAACCTGGATTTTTCCTTTGTTGGGACTTTCGTAAGGTGAGGTACCACTGTAATAATAATAATAATAATAATAATAATACACAGCATACATCATTTGCCCCAGTGGCATTCTTTCCTTAACTGTTGCTAAAAGTTGGAAGCACACATGTCCAAAATGTCTGTTACATTGCACCGTAGCATTAGGATTTGCGTCATTGCAAAAATGGGTCCCCAAATCAATTTCAGCATAATAATACCCCAGTTCATGAAACAATGTCCATTAAAAGATAGTTTGCCAAGGCTGGTGTCATCGAATTTTAATGCCAAACTTTCTATCCAGACAACAGTGCCCAGTCGATTGATGAACAAGCACAAAATTCCAACATCCATGGTTCAAGGTCTATTCAAAGTATGTTAAGAAATGGGCAATTATAGTTCAATATTAACGCCCACAGTTTTGCAATGGGGTTTTGAATGGTCAGGTGTTCACAATTTTCTATTTTTAAATAGTGCCACATAAAATACAGATTAGCCAACCAATTTTCCAGCAAAACAGTAGCAGTGAAAGAGGCGGGGGCGGGAGCTCAAGTTTACAAACGGAAAAGAATACAATGATGATAAATAAACATAGGAATTTTTAAGGTTTGGTAGAAACTGAAAAAACACCAAAGCCAGCATTTCAATTGTTTGTTATAAGGAACACACCAGCAATATCATCAAAAATTACGGTGTGATTTATCACAATATCAATATTACAGCTTCATATTTCCACCCCTGTAAAGGAATGAGCTGTAATGATCTCTAATCATATTTAGTAAGGGACGTTTAAGCTATGTTGCGACAACCAATTATTTTATGGAAACCCTCCAAAAGAAAACACAAAAACACGCACCACACATGTGACCACTTGCAAGGTTTTCTCAGGAGCTTCATGTATATTGGTTATGACTGGAAAAAAAAGTGCTATACAAAATAAATTTTGATTGAATGCAAAACCTTCATAATACAAACAGAGTTCATCAGGGTTCAGCTTTATATTTTAAAATTCGGATATCCTGTGTAGGGTAGTAATTTGAGGCTAAAGTTTCGAGGGTATAATCAAATTTCCTTAAACACCATTATTACCATAGTTAAACACACACAAACACACACACACACACACACACACACACACACACACCCCTGAGACAGCTCTCTGTGTAATGTGTATACTCACCAAGTGTCTCTTTGACAATGATCTCATCCTTGCACATGCGCTGGCAGGTGTGGTTGTCTGCAAATTTCCCTGTATTGAATAGGGTGCACTCGATACATTCCCTGGAGATAAATGATAATTATCATTAGCATTCATGACAAACTACAAAGCCTCAATTATAAGTGTGATTTTTAAAGCCATTTCAAAAGCACTAATCCAGGCTATGAATCTACGCAGACAAAGTATTTTGAAAGATTCCTTCAAAGAACCACATTAGGATACAGAAGGTACAGAGCAGGAATGTTAAGAACTTATGTCCTTTAGTTATCTAAGCGCTTGAATGAGCAAGAGGTCATATAAGGAATGACAACAGTGACGCTTTAAGCAGATGTTAATCAATAGGAGTCCAAATTTGTTTTAGAAATCATGCCGAGTATAAAGTAAACTACAGAAACTGAGCATTAGCTGCTGAGTGAGGCGGGGACAAACAATTTTCAGCTATTCAGTCAAACTCAGAATTATCAGCACCCTTAAAAGTCTTCTTTTCCTTTTGGCTGTTCCCCTTTTCTTGTGTCACCACAGCAAATCTGTGATTCGCACGTTTGATTTGGCATAGATTTTTTATGTCGGATGCCCTTCCTGACACAAACCTTTAGCAAGGGACTGAAACACGCTGATGGCTTTGCAGCTACTCTTTACAAAAGTCAGCAATGGTTCTTTGACAGTCTCACACCTTAGACAGTGGGAGACATGGCCGGCCTTTGACAACCCAGTCAGCTGCACTGGGAGGACAATGACAACCTTGTAGATAGTGGGACTCGAACCCTCAACCTTAGGATCAGTGATCCAGTACATTTTACCACCAGACCACCAGGCCACCACTGCCCCCAAGCACCCTTAAAAGACAATGAGTAAAAAATTATTAGTACTTTGACTGTCTCAGCTCCCCATCATGATGTTCGCTGCACCATGCTTCATTGATGGAATGAAATTTTGGTATACCGAACATTAAACTTTGCCTCATTTATCCACAGAACACATTCCCCAACATTTTTTTCAAATGGGAGGCACCAACATGTATCCATATATTCATTTGAACAAATTCTTGCTCTATGACATACCTCTTTGCAGCACAGGCATCGGCGCAGGTGGGGCATTTCTCACACAAGTTCCCAAATGCCCCTGGCTCAGTGCACTGGCAACGGCCACAGACACATTTGCCACGTCCGCTACAAATTCTGCCATCTTCGGATACACACCCACTTGTTTCTACTGAACAGTTACAGTTGTCTCCTATGTAGCCAGCATGACATTTACACTCCCCACAGTGACAATCACCATGACCTGCAGACAGACACAGAGATGCAGAGAGAGAGAGCGAGATGACAAATCATAACTAATTTTTTTGTGCTAAAAAGTAATAAAATGCTGAACTTGGAACCAATGGTGCCTAATGACAGGACTCCACAACACTTATCAGAACACTGTATTTGCATAAACAAGTTCGATAATTTCTTGCATTTTATGCTACCCATTACTGAATCCACTTGAGCTACTTTCATGAAACTTTGATATATTTTGTGGAAGAGAAACCACTACCACATTTCTGATCAGCACATAACAACTGGGGTAATTACACACAGTTCCTCTTACAGGAAAGCTTTGTTTTCCCCAACAAAAGCCTAAATGCATCATCTGTACCGTGCACGCAGTACAATTGAACCCATATCGACATGTGACTGAAAAACTCTGTACTTTTTAAAACCTGATGTGGCAGCAGAAATAGCAGTAGTACAGTAAATGAGAGGGGGACGACAGTGATAACCTTGTGGCGAGTGGGACTCAAACCCCCAACCTTAGAATCAGCAATCCAGCACCCTATACCATCAGGCCACCGCTGCCCCTAGTACAGTAAGTAAATGGTAAAATAAATAAATAAATAAATTATAATGAAACAGATTAGGGCTGGAGCCTAAAAATCATGTCCAATGATGCAGCTAAAGTATTTAAAAATCAGAACATTTTCAAATGAACTTAAAATTGATGCACGTTATTAATAATAAATGTATTAATAAAAAGCATAAAAGGAATCTTGGCCTCTGCAAGCTCAGTATGGCTGCATTACATCAACGACATCAAGCTACATCAAACATTTCAAAATACAAATATAAAAGGAGCTAAATAGTATAGAATTTTTAAATAATTATTGCAGAGCTGGCTTTTGAAATGCTGACTAACCTGATGACAATTAATATCAGAAATAAATGTGTTTTGTAGGTATGCTGAGAACTTATAAATTTACAAGAATTAAAAATAAGAAACCAGCCTTTGATACTTCAACATCTAGTGTTGTGAGCATATGCCAAGCTGCTTTTACACAGGCAACAGGAACATGTTGCACCGGGAAGATGTTTACATTGTTAAATCTGTGGCAAGGCAGAAATCCCTGTCCTGTGCCCACGATAAGCTCACAAATAAAACAATCAGCTTTTCACACTAGTCTTAAATGAAGATAACGAGAACCAAATCAAATAAATGAGACAAAAATGTTGTACTTAGTCATTTATTTATTACAGGAAATGATCCAATACTACATTTCTGTATGTGACAAAGGTTTGTGAACCTCTAGGATTAGCAGGTAATTTGAAAATTAAATTACAGTCAGGTGTTTTCAAGCCATGGGATAACAATTAGGTGTGAGTGGACACCCCGTTTGATTTAAAGAACAGATTTGTCAAAGTGTCAACATACTTGTGAAAGTGTATCATGAAAACGTCTTGTGGGTTGCTGAGGCCAAAATAGATTTTCCTTTCTCCAAACGCTTAATTCTAGCATTCAAACCTTATCCCATCTGTGAAACATGGTGGTGGTGGTGGTATTGTTTAGGCCTGTTTTACTGCATCTGGGCCAGGACTATATGCCATCATTGATGGAACAATGAATTCTGAATTAAATAAGCAAATACTAAAAGAACATGTCAGGACATTTGTCAGAACACACTGCTCATGAACTGAATGTCAAAAGTAAGGGAGTCGTGCAACAAGATACAGTCGGCCCTCAAATTACGAAGACACCCGTGTACAAAATCCCTGGATTACGAAAAACATTTTCCTGAGCACTGTCACCGAGATACGAAACAACCCCCTCTTACGAAAAGAAATTCGAAATTCAAACGCGCCAATCAAAATTTCACACGATGCGCGAGTTTCTCTCTCATTGGCCGTCTCTCAACATCCTGCCCTGCTGGTCTCCCAGATAGAGACAGAAGGAAGCTTCACTCTTTAGTTTTTAGTTTAGTTTTTAAGTTGTTTAATAAACGTGGGTGAAGGAATGTAAATCGCAGGAAGCGTCCTCAAAGTTCTAAAAGGCTCTTGTATAAGATAAGATAGATAAGATACAACTTTATTAATCTCACAATGGAGAAATTCACTGTTACAGGCTCTTGAAGTACCTTCAGTAGGGGGTGCAAAAATTGCTTAGAAAGGTGTAACATCCTTGAGTTAATCAGGACAGAACAATAAAATAGAAAATAGAAATAAATAATTATATATATATATATCTTCGTTCATCTGGAATTCTGATCCCTCAAGGAATCAAATTAAAGTTGAGTTTGTCATGCAGGGAATGCGCTTTGAATTCAAGTCTTGTGGGCGTAGCCCGCAGCGCGTGCGAGAGAGACAGAAGGAATAACCCTTTAGTTAAGTTGTTTTAATTCAGTAAATGTTTAATAAATGTGGGCGCATTTGAGCTCATCTGGAATTCCGATCCCTCAAGGAATCAAATTAAGATAAGATAAGATAAGATAAGATACAGCTTTATTAATCTCACAATGGAGAAATTCACTGTTACAGGCTCTTGAGGTACCATCAGTAGGGGGTGCAAAAATAGATACAAATACAAACATACACACGTACATATATATTATATAAGTAAATAAATAAGTAGATACATAAATAGTATAAATTAATAAACAATAAAAGAAAAGAATGGAGCAACTTTATAGACTGGCCTATATTAAAGTGTAATGTATCTGAGTGCAGAGTAGATGGGTTGATATGGTTCACAGTCAGTGGGGTAGATGTGGTTGATTAAAGTCTTGCGGGGTTTTATTGCACATAACCAGTATTTTCACAGACAGTTACAAAGTGGCGTTGTACAGTCTGATAGCGGTGGGAATGAACGACCTGCGGTAGCGCTCTCCTCCTCCTGCACTGAGGATGCCTCAGTCGTCCACTGAAGGAGCTACTCAGCCTCCTCTACAGTCTGGTGCAGTGGGTGATAGATGTTGAACAGGATGGATGTGAGCTTTGCAACTATCCTCCTCTCACTCACCTCCTCCACAGAGTCCAGTGGGCAGTCGAGGACAGAGCTGGCCCCTCCTGACCAGCTTGTTCAGTCTCTTTCTGTCCCGCTCTGTGCTGCCTGGGGCCCAGCAGATGGCAGCGTGAGAGGATTGCAGAGGCTACCACAGAGTCATAAAAAGTCCTGAGCAGGAGGTTCAGCATACGCCGAAGGACCTGAGTCCCCCTCAGAAGATGGAGGCGACTCTGGCCCTTCTTGTACAGGCGCGTTGGTGTTGTGGGACCAGTCCAGTTTATTGTTAAGGTGAACACTCCAGGTACTTGAAACTGTCCACTGTCTCAATGTCCTGTCCCTGGATGTTCACTAGTAAGTGTGTGTGTGTGTGTGTTTGAGTGTTTTCCTGAAGTCGATCACCATCTCCTTCGTGCCTTCCTGGTGTTCAAGCACAGGTGGTTGCGCCACACCAGTCCACGGGTCAATGATGACCCGACCGGTACTCCAGCTCGTTCCCCTCAGACACCACGGCCCACGATGGCGCATGAGTCGTCCGAGAACTTCTGGAGGTGGCAGCTGTTTGTGTTATATATGAAGTCCGAGGTATAGATATTGAAAAGGAAGGGTGAGAGGACGGTGCCTGCGGTGCCCCGTGCTGCAAACTACCACCTTTGACTTACAGCCGCGCAGCCGCACGCACTGTGGACGGTTGGTAAGGTAGTCAATAATCCAGGCAGCAAGATGCCCGTCCCACTCCCACGTCCTCCAGCTTCCTCGCAGACGCGCTGGCCTGATGGTGTTGAAGGCGCTGGAGAAGTCAAAGAACATGACCCTCAGCGCTGCCGGGCGATCTCCAGGTGGGTTAGTGCCCGCCGTGCAGAAGGTAGATGACGGGCGCCTTCTACTCCGATGTTGGGCCTGTAGGGCAAACTGCAGCGGGTCTAGGTGGGGCTCACCATAGAGCGGAGGTGTTCAAGGAGGAGCCTTTCCATGGTCTTAATGAGGTGGGAGGTCAGGGCGACAGGTCTGTAGTGGGCTGGTTCCTTCGCTTGTGCTGTTTTGGGAACCGGAACCACACAGGAGGTCTTCCATAGGACGGAACCTTCTCCAGGCTGAGGCTCAGGTTGTACAGGTAGCATAGTACCACACAGAGCTGGTCTGGCGCAGGTCCTCAGCAACCTGGGACTGATGCCATCAGGTCCTTCAGATTTCCTCTGATTTAGTCGCCTCAGCTGTCTCCTCACCTGGTCTGATGTGAGGGAGAGGGGGCTGGTGTGGGCTGCAGAGGGAGGGGGATGTGTCTGTCGGGCTGTAGCAGTCAAGTGAAGTTGGCCTGGGGAGGGGGGAGGTGTCAGCTGGTCTGGAGACGTGTGAAGAGGGGAGGGGAACGAGGAGGGGTGCAGAGGGGGAGGGGGGAGAATCAAACCTGTTGAAGTAACAGTTTAGTTCATCCGCCCAGCGCTGGTCACCATCAGCTGTCCCTCTGACACTCTGCCCAAATCCAGACATGGTCTTTAGTCCTCTCCAGACGTCCCAAGACGTTGTTCTGAGCCAGCTTCTCCTCCATCTTCTTCCCATAGTCCTTCTTTGCCCTCCTGATTCTCCACTGGAGCTCACGCTGACCTTCTTCTGCTCTCTCTCTGTCCCCGAGATGAAAGCCCTCTTTTTCTTGTTCAGGAGGACTTTAAGCTCAGGGGTGACCCATGGGTGGTTGTTGGAGAAGCACTGCACTCCTCCACGGTTGGCACAGTGCTGTCCACGCAGAAGTTCATGTAATCAGTGATACAGTGTGTGAGGCCAGTCGATGTCATCACCAAAGGAGTTACAGAGCATGCTCCAGTCTGTGGTCTCGAAACACTCCCTAACCCTCTCATTCCTCTCCTCCCTCCACACTTTCACACACCTCTTCTGTCCAGGTTCCTATCGCACCCTCCGTGTCTATTGGGGAGCAGGTAGACCAGGTTGTGGTCTGATCGTCCCAGTGGGGAGGGGAGGAGCTGTAAGCGTCCTTCACATTTGCATACAGCAAGTCCAGTGTTTTATTTTCTCTTGTGGAGCACTTCACGTATTGCGTGAACGTCGGGAGAGAGGCGGAGAGAGGGGCGTGGTTAAAGTCCCCGCTGATCAGAATCATGGCGCGGGGTGACGAGTCTGTGTCTGATTAACGGCGCTGTGTAGACGCTCACACGCGGCTGCCGCATCAGCCGAGGGCGGAATGTACACGCAAAACACAATCACGTGTGAAAACTCCCTCGGTAGATAATATGGCCGCGCGCTTACCGCTAGCATTTCCAGGTCCCGCGTGCACAGCTGCTGTGCTTTGAGTTTGTCAAGCAGGGAATGCGCTTTGAATTCACGTGCGTGAGAGAGAGAGAGAGAGAGAAGGAATAACGCTTCAGTTTAGTTTTTTAAGTTGTTTTAATTCAGTAAATGGTAGAGCAGGGAATGCGCTTTGAATTCCACGTCTTGTGGGCATGGCCCGCAACGCTAAAATAAAAATGTGCATTGTAATGTGTCTGTGTGTGTGTGAGAGAGAGAGAGAGAGAGACAGGTGTGTGTGTGTGTGTGTGTGTGTGTGTGTGTGTGTGTGTGTTAATAAAAAATGTTTAATAATGGTTTAATTAATAAATATGTTAATAAAATGGTTTACTATATTAATAAAATGTTTAAATTGTTTAATAAATAATTTACTTTCAACACATATTTCATACAAAATTGGTGTACTTTTATCATTTTTAAAAGGGGTTATGGGGTTTATCCAGTCCAAAGACTGGCGCCTTGGAACAAATTAGGTGTTTCGCATGTAAAATGCGACCCCTACTTACGAAATCCCCGCTATACGAAAAGGGCTCTGGAACGGATTAATTTCGTAAATTGGGGGCTGACTGTAATTCTAAGCACACAAGTCCTTCTATCAAATAATTTTTAGACTAAAAATTATGTTTTGTAATGGCCAAGTCAAAGTCCTGACCTCCAATTGAGATGTGAAAAGACCTGAGGCGGTCATCTAATGTGCGGAAACCCACCAACATCTCAGAGCTGAAGTTATTCTTCTTGGAGGAATGGGTTACATGAAGGATTGATTAACGGTTACCTGTAAATTTTTAGTTGCGGTTCTTGCTGGAAAAATTTTGCCACTCACAGTTATGTAATATTGGAAAATTTCCTCAAGAAATAAATGAACAAGTAAAACATTGTGTCTTTTTTAAACTGGGTTCAACTTTTAGTACCGCATTTCCCGGTCCATAGGGTGCACTGCATTATAAGGCACAACAACAACGAATGGTCGCGTCCCACACATAAGGCGCACTGGATTATAAGTCTCATTAAGCGAAACAAAAGTCAGATAAGTCAAACTTCATTCAACTCATTCATAAGAACCCTCATCATTGTTCAGTTGTAACACAAAATATAATATAATACATTTCATAACTCTGAACATTTTTCAGTTGTAACAATATAAAACAAACTCACTTTTCAGTTCATTCTTCCTCAAATCAATCAAATTGTTCATCTTCAGTGTCCGGGTTTAACAGTTGCACAAGTTGGACATAAAGCCTGAATCCTTCTAACCTACGACCTGTTGACACTAATATCTAGCGGTTGGAGTTCTTTGGTTAATCCACCAGAATGACGGCAAGCTCTGAATTAGTTCGCTTCAGCTGGGTTTTGGCGGTAACAGTGAGATGGGCGTGCATGGAGTCACAGATCAATGATTCATCAGCTTGCTCATCAATTTCCTGATGATTGATTCCTCCTGACTTACCTTTATTTATTTTACATGTAGTGCGATTATCTGTGATATGTAGGGTTTATTTTATATTTTTTTATCTCCTATTTTTTTAAAAATATATGTCAGTAAAATAAGTTGGATTAATATTATTTAATCAGTCTTAAGCACCACCCTTATAGCAATGGTGTCATCACAGTAACAAATATGGCGGCGCTCATTAACAGCGAGAGTATTGTGTTCATTACAGAACAGAGGTCATTACACTTAAGAAGCTGTATCAGTGTAACTGTAACTTCAAGAGGGTTAATCCGAGATCTCCGGAGCAGACACGTCCTGAAACGCAGAAACATCCTCGTAACAAGGCAGATAGTCGGTAGAGACCTAGATTAGATGGAAAAAGTCTTCTAATCTTGTGACTGATGTAAACGTCTCTCAGCCAGTCATGTATTACTCATCGAATCACCTGACTATGACAGCCATAATGCCGGTATTTGGACATAAAGCCCGGATCCCTCAAATTTACAACCTGTTGACACGAATATCTAGCAGTTTGAGTTCTTTGGTTAATCCACCTGGAATGATCGCAAGCTCTGAATTAGATTGCTCCACTTGGATTTTGATGGTAAGAGTGGGATGGAGTCGAGCGGCACCGGCTTATAAGGTGTACCGTAAATTTTTTTTGAAGATTAAAGGCTTTTATTAAGTGTGCCTTATGGTCTGAAAAATACGGTACTTGTGTGAAAGTCTGATGAGGTTTTCAGTCGTATTTACGCAAAAACTTTCAAGCACCTCTGTACATGCCAAGCCATCATGAAGTATTTGCGGATTATTATTTTAAACGAAGTATACAGCAGACAACAAGTGTTTTGTTATTTCAATGGCTTTTGAAAGTGAAATTTATAGACAAAAAACAGAAGGGTGGTGTTGCATGCGAGCTGGAATTTGCCAGAGTGCATGACGTGAGACTTTATGCAATGTTTGACAATGAGCCCAGTGTGAATTGGGCTTATGGTGCCTTAAAGTATTTCTATATAACAGGGCATATAGCATCAATACATTGCCACGTTCAAATCACAAACAAGCTGTGTTCCTTTCTTCTTACGTGCTCCTTTCAGTTTCTTTTAATAATAATAAAAAAGGAACAATAATATCAGCTAGTAAACCTGCACATGTGTCTTTATGCATGTGAGCAAAAGTCTTAACAGAAAGCAGATGGAGGAAATAGATTTGAAACAGAAAAACATTGACTCGGTAATACAATTTTTTAGGTTAAAGCATGGTTCAGATTGGTTTGAGGGTGTAAAGTTTAAAAGTGAAGAAAACACCAATGAATCATCCAAAATTATAGCGTATAAATTGTGTGCATACAAAAAATTAAAAATATAAAAATTAATAGAAATTGTGATTTTGTTGATATTTAATACAAAAAAGTATTAATATACTACAACAAAAATGATAACTACAAATGTAACTGTATCTAAAAACACTTGAAATCATGTTAGAAAAGTGATGTTGTAAAATGGATTCTCACACACACACACACACACACACACACTCTTGGGATTTTGTTGGAAAAAGAGGACTCCCAACCCACTCAACACTAAATTTTGCCAAAGATGGAGGGAAAAGGCCATCCCCCCCTCCAAAAAATAAATAAATAAATAAATGAATAAATAATTAAAAAAAAAAAAAAAAAAAAAAAAAAAAAAAAACGTGCCCAGAAAAAAAAAAAAAGGCACCATTGGTATGGAACATGATTTGGGTGTTTGTCCTGTGTCCATGCTATAGGAAACCCAATAAGGCTGACATACTGCTGAGTTGATGCTGAATGGTTGTCATGCATCACTCACTTGAATGATGAAAAAATAAACAAACAAATAATAATGTTTTCTTATTAATAACAAGACTAAAATCTTAAAAAATAATCTTCTTTTCCTTTCGACTATTCCCTTCAGGGGTCGCCACAGCGAATCATCTGCCTCCATCTCACCCTATCCTTTGCATCTTCTCTTATACCAGCTACGTATATGTCCTCCTTCACCACATCCATGAATCATCTCTTTGGTCTTCCTCTGGGCCTTCTGCCTGGTAGTTCCAACCTCAGCATCCTACTACAAATATACTCACTATCCCTCCTCTGCACATGTCCAAACCATCTCAATCTAGCCTCTCTGACTTTGTCCCCAAAACATCTTACATGTGCTGTCCCTCTGATGTGCTCATTCCTGATCCTATCCATCCTCATTACTCCCAAAGAGAACCTCAACGTTTTCATTTCTGCTACCTCCAGCTCTGCCTCCTGTCTTTTCCCCAGCGCCACTGTTTCTAAACCATACAACATCGATGGCTTCAACACCGTCTTGTACACTTTTCCTTTCATTCTTGCCGATACCCTCCTATCACATCACGCCGGACACTTTTCTCCAACCATTCCAACCTGCCTGCACACGCTTCACCCCTTTTCCACACTCTCCACTGCTCTGGATTGTTGACCCTAAGTACTTAAAATCCTCCACCTTCTTTATCTCTGCCCCCTGTAAACTCACCATTCCTGTTGGGTCCTTGTCATTCACACACATGTATTCTGTCTTACTGAGGCAAACCTTCATTCCCCTCCTTTCCAGGGCATACCTCCACCTCTCTAGATTTTCTTCCACTTGTTCTCTGCTCTCACTACAGATCACAATGTCATCTGCAGACATCATAGTCCATGGTGATTCTTGTCTAACCTCGTTTGTCAGCCTGTCCATCACCATAGCAAACAAGAAAAAAAAAAAAAAATTAATAATAATAATAATTAAAAAACCCAGACACTCAGATACCACAACTCAGTCTTATGGTGTTGTTTTTTAATTATTCCGAGCAAGACTAAATCAGAAAGATTGACAATCTTTCATTGAGCAAAACATGAAGCACGATAATTAAACTAACAAGACATATGATACAAGTGAAAGCTAGAGATGGGTGTTAACATACAGTTGTCTTATGAAGTACAAATGACAGTCATAGAATAATAATATGCCAAATAACTAACCACCTACGTTTAAGCCAAGTTTAGCATCATGCACTACTGACACCACACAAAGCCTTGCTGTGGAAGATCTGATATAGAATGGTAGACTAACAGTTTTACTCTTGCACATTCAATACCTTCTAACAGTTCAATATTTTGTCACCTCATAATATGGATTCTTCTCATGTACAAACACATTCAGTCTTAAGGTTTGCCTGTACTGTAATAATCTTGCTGAAAAGATATATTCATAATAGCCAGTGAATATCCAATACCTGTATATCTCTATTAAAAGATATGAAAACGTTTGGGGGGGGGGGTTCCTATACAGTGTTGTGCAAAAGTTTTTGCCCCTTACTGATTTTGTTTTTCCCTCATTTAAACACAGCATTTTTACTTTTTTTGCACCTTTGTCACACTTAACAGATAAAATCACAACAGGAAAACTGCATTTTTAAAAATACTTGGGTTGTCTTTGTGTAATGTTTAAATTTGTTTGATGATCTGAAAAAGTTTAGAGAAAAATCCTATCCAAACCTACATGAAGCTCTGTGGAAAAATAATAATTGCACCCTTGTTAAAAGGTGAGGTAATTGTGATTAATCCTATTATTGGGAAAACGGAGTTCAATTTCATGGCTACACCCAGACCTGATTGCTGCCAGACATTTCCAATTAGGAGATCCCGAACATAAAATCTGTCTGACAAGGTGAGGTAGGCCATACTGAACACACATCATCCAGTGAGCTTCAAGAGCAAACACATCATCCAGTGAGCTTCAAGAGCAAACAAGAAAGATTATAGGGATGTCTCAGTCTGAGAAAGGATACAAAGATATTGGTAAATCTTTGGGACTCCAGCGGACCACTGTCGGAGCCATTAGAGAAAGCATGGTACAGTAGTGACCCTTCCCAGGAGTGGCCGACCTACCAAAATTACGGCGCAGCCTAACCAGAGAAGTCACAAAGGATCCAAAAACCACTTCTAAACAACTACAAGCATCACTTGACTCAGCTAATATCAAATGTTCATGACTCCACTATCAGAAAGACAAAGACACAAAAATGGCATCCATAGAAGAGTTCCAAGGCGAAAGCCACTGTTGACAAAAAATATCAAGACACAGCTCAGTTTTGCCAAGAATCATCTTGATCATCCACAAAGCCTTTGGGGAAATGTCCTGTGGACTGATGAAACTAAAGTTGAACTTTTTGGAATAAATGCATCCCGTTACATCTGGCGCAAAAGCAACACTGCATTTGATAAAAAGAACATTGTGCCAACAGTGAAACATGGTGGTGGAAGTGTGATGATCTGGGCCTGCATTGCTGCTTCAGGACCTGGGCGACTTGTCATGATTGATGGAACCATGAATTCTGCTCGCTACTAAGAAATCCTGGTGAAGAATGTTCGTCCATCAGTTCGAGACCTCAAGCTGAAGCACGCCTGGGTTCTGCAGCAAGACAATGATCCGAAGCACACCAGCAAGTCCACTTCTGAATGGCTAAAAAAGAACAAAAGGAGGGTTTTGGAGTGGCCTAGTCAAAGTCCCGACCTGAACCCTATTGAGATGCTGTGGCATGACCTTAAAAAGACTATTCATGCCAAAAACCATCCAATCTAGTTGATCTTAAACAATTCTGCCGAGAAGAGTGGGCCAAAATCCCATCACAGTGATGTGAAGGACTCATTGCCTCTTAATCGCAAACGCTTGACTGCAGTTATTGCTGCAAAAGGTGGTTCAACCAGCTATATTAGGTTTTGGGGGCAATTACTTATTCACAGGCCCCTATACATTCAGATGTTTTTCCCCTTAATAAATGCAATAGGCATTAAAAACTGCATTGTGTGTTCACCTTTGTATAATATTTTTGTATAAAAATGAATGTAAATTTGTATAATTTGTTTGCTTGATCTGAAATGAATGACTGTGACAAACTTGCAAAAAAATGTCAGAAATTGGTCAGGGAGCGAAAACTTTTGCACAGCACTGTAAATGGCAGCATTCTATTATTCAATTTAGTCAAATGAATCTCACATGATTTCCTATCCTTGTAAGAGCTCTACTTCAACACTCAAAAACAGGCTCAAGACATTTACATATAAAACGGACTGTGGCACATGGCACAGTGCCACACACCGACATCCGCAAAGAATTTGAGAAAAGACAAAATACAATTTATTGTCTATAAAGACCTGTGAGATGACATTCATATGCACAAGTTATCATTTTTAATATGGATACATATTTGGGAAAACACACACACACAAAAAAAAAAAAAAAAAAAAAAAAAAAAAAAAAAACAAGTGTGTTGCTAAAGTTTGTGTCTTGCCCTCAGCAAACTTATTAGCAGCCTTTGGCAAGCTATACTAATATTAGATTTTTAAAAACTCAAACAAATAATATGAACAAGACCTCACCATAACGAACAGCATTTTTTTTGTCAAACAACTAATACCTTAAAAAGCAAAGTATAGCGGTATAAAATATATTAAGCATGTCCAATGTATCTTGTAAATGTAACCGTAGAGTAGTGTTCTTATGAACTACCTCCATATTTGCAACTGCAAAAACAAAATACGTCTTAGCGTAATGCCTAATTCATTGTTTTTCCCACATCTGCTAGCCAGAACAACTTTACAAATTAGACGTGCCTAAAAATAATCCTGCAGCATGGTGGGCATTTGGAGAAGCAGGAAAGAATGTTCAACATGGTTAAGGACCCAATTAACTCATCAGCCCACAGAACTGTTGAATTCTGACATCGAACAGAAGGTGTTTGTCGAAAAGAAACGCTTACTGTAATTCAATCACAGGTTAATATCAAAGCTTTTTTTCCTGCATAAACATATCAACTCAGTGAGTCAGCTAGCAATACAAATTAAAATTTTGGTTGTTGCTCGAACAAATAAATTAATAAATAAAGTCCACGACTAGCTTAAATCTTTCCACTGCTATTTGGTGAAATTGAAACTAGCTAAGAGACAATTGCTTTTCCAATAATTATCTATTTTTTAAAATAAACTCAAATTGAAATTTAATCCTCAAAGAATTCTGGCCAGAGAAGCAGCAACAAAGTATTACTTGTGATTTGTTTTTGTTGACGATTCCATCATTTTTTGCACAACATACAATAATTCCATTTTTTCTGGAATATGTGATGCCCTCCACCAAATGTAGGCTTTGAATACTTGTTTAGTACTCAACATTCACTTGCTTACTTGAAACTTCGGAAGTCCGGATAAGCCGCATTTTGTCTCAAAAGCTCCGGTGTCAGTTGCTACACCGCCTACATTTGGTGGAGTGGGTCACATATATGGAAAACAGTACTTGGCATTATTCATTCATTCATTTTCTGAACCACTTGATCCTAATTAGGGTTACGGGGAGGCTGGCGGCCATCTTGGCTGACTCGGAGTACACCCTGGACAGCTCGCCAGGTCATCGGAGGACAGGAACATGCTGATGGCTATGCAGCTACTCTTGTCGAAAGTCAGCAATGGCTCCTTTACATGCCTCTCTCCATAGACAGTGAGGGACATGGCCAGCCTTTGATAACCCAGTCAGCTGCACTGGGGTATTTCACATTAATTAAAGTAACTCATTTAATTAGGTTGAAGTATTGTTTATGAAGCCAAAATGTTTTGCTTACTACAGAAAAATCATCTGGTTTGTGTCCATTCTGTGATTTATTTATTTGATACAAAGTAAACAAACAAATAAATGAATGAATGAGGAAATAAATAAACAAACAAATAAAATAGATGAACATAATGGGTGAACATTCTTTAAATTTGTTGATTCTATAGTTTTTGCCCAGACTTGTAAACCTTTGCTGAAGGAGGAAATGTTCCCGTCACTGTTCGAATATTTTGTCAGAAAACCACAAGAAAAAAAACAAAATTACATAAAAGCAAGCATCTGCTATTTTTAATTTTCCCAGTAGCAGAACAATTCAAATGTTTGAAGTTCCCTGAAGGTCCCCATCCATCTGCACCAAATTTATACAGCTGGACTTTTTTATTATTATTTTGTTGGACGAGCAAAGATTGAAGTTTAAAAGACAAAATCTCTTGGATCTGCAAGAATGTTGAAAAAACATGGGTATCTGAAGAGGTACGCTTTGTCAGCTTTGTTCTTATTATTTTACATTTTACAGATTAAACACTTTAAAAATGTCTATGAACTACAAGCAAGAATGCAACAGACAAATAAGATTACTGGTGTTGTGCCAATTACAGCATGCTTCCTTTGTGCCCACACAGAACAAATATGTTTTCACTGCCTAAATTATATTAAACTAGGGGGGGGGGACCCAGAATGGATAAAATAACCACCTGATTAATGAAGGTAGTAAAAAAAAGAAAAATAAATCTCTGCTGGACATTCAGCATTTGTACAAGCAGCATACCTTCAGTTCGGCTATGAAATCACATTTATAATCAACACAATTTATATCTTTAAAAAAAGGTTAAAAGAAAGACCATACTTTTTTCCCCCATTCTTTTGCAGCAGGGACACTGTAAATCAACTACAGATGTTTGAAATTGTATTACAAAGTTAAAATTTATTTATTGCAGGATAACTGAAAAAAAATCATGTTAAAACATGCATCAATGCAAAGCTGTACATATTAAAGCATGGATAAAGGTGTTGTAGTACAACACCCTGACGCTGCCATGAAATTTATCTGGACTTACAACACAACACAGTCTAATACTAGTTCTTGGTAAGTTCAGCCAACGCAGATGTGTTGGTTGTATAATATATAAATAAAACTACACCCAAATTTGGGTACAAGTCCAAGAAAATGCAGTATGAAACCCATACTCCACAGCCGAATAAAATTCAAAATAAATTAGCCTTCTCGTGTCGTACAACCTTGAAGTAGAGTTGCAAAGCTAATCCGCTCTGTGTATTTGTTGTGTGGGCCAAACTCTGAAAATATGAAAATATTCTGGAAGCAACAGGGCCAGAAAGTGAAGCTGAAAGAGATTGCCTCCTATAACAGGACAATAATCCAAAGCAAACCTCAAAATCCACCATGACCTACTTAAGAAATGTAATCTGACTCTTTAAAAACACGTCTGAAAACACTTTTCGGTTCTTATGCGTTGGATAGAAGACAGACCGAGAAGAGTTCACGCAGAATATTGTATTTAATTACACCCCTACATTTGAATACACACCAGCACAGCATTATTATTATTATCATCATCATTATTATGATCAGTTACAAAACTGAAAAGCTTCGGTTCTGTATATGGCTCACAGTACGGCTGATTTTGAAAGAAGTTTCCTCCTTTTACAACAGGGGCCAAAAAAAAAAAGGAGTATTAATACACGTACGCTGACCCCTCACCAGGAAGAACAAAAGCCACACTACTACATCCAAAACATTCAACTAAAAAGTCAAAGTATTGGAAAGTCATTAAAATTACTAAACCAATCCACAATACTGGTCATGGGATGAGTAAATCTTGTATTCGGTCGTTTATTTAAACAACAACAAGAGTATCACAACGGGGTACACAAAATAAACAGTATTGCCATTGTTTGTGACTGCAAATGCAGCTCTGACAGGAGCAGTGGTATGGTGTGGACTGCACTCTTTGTGTAGAACTACAGCGAGTAAAACCCATCTAAAGGGCATTCAAAATCAAACTGTGCAGCCCAATCTTTAAAGACTGCTTGAACAGAATGTCATACTTATTGTCTCCAACTTGTGCATGTTCTTTAGCCACACTACTTCATAACAGATTGGAGACAAATATTAGCAGGAAATATAAAGTGGTCAAAACAAAGTGAAGTTTTTTTTTTTAATGTTACATTAAATAAGTAATCCAAACGAGCCATTGCATAATAATATCTGCAAGGAAGATGCAGCACAGAGATTCTAAACCAAACCATCGCACTTCCTTTTTCAGGAAGAATCCCTAAAGCAGCACTGCAGTTCAATATAACTATTACTTTTTTTAAACATCATTCAATACTTAAATCTAAGTTTTAATTCTCAGTTTCCAAAGTCCAAAGTGATCTAAACTGATTAATTATAGCACTGGACAGACAAGTTACATTTTGTTTATATCTGACCCACAACTGCACTGGTACATACTAAGTGTTCACCAAACAATTATAAAAGCTACCTTCCCACATTTTTTATAGACTTGAGCATGAACTAAACCGGAAAAATTACATTCAGTTAAACACCGTGTATAAGAGTGTTCTAATGGAAGGATTTTCACAGAAATTGTGTTGCTCCCTTATACAATATTACGCCACTCTCATCTGGGCAAAACCAAACCAAAAAGCCACAAGGTACTCTAATAAGCCATTTAACAAGGGTGCACGGAGAACTTTCCCATCAACATTAACTCTCTCAAAATTATCAAGGAGTTTAAAACATTCCTAAGAATTAGCTGCTAACTGCATGAAGGTGGGAAGCAGCAATTAACACTTTTTACAGCGGGAGGACAGGTTTGCCATGGGTGAGGGAGCAGAAAAGGAGTTCCTGGACTGCTACCATTTAATTAACACTCACTCATCAGCACATGTACAGGCCTGTCCGGAAGCCCACTCCCTAACAAATAACCATTTTGTTGACCAAGCTGGCAGTTTCTGGCTAAAGGAGAACACAGTGCTTTATAGGTTATAGAGCAGCAATTGTGCACACAGATAAACAGAATTCAGCCTGATACAAAGCACTCACAGTGACACAGTGGACAATTTCTTGTGTGGGAAGCTACAAAGGGGCCGAGTTTGACAATTTAGAATGCTAACAAGCAGCATTTAGCATCCACAATGTTTGTTGGAGCCTGCTTGCATACTCTCAAGGTTAGTATTAGGGCATTTTTCACTTTAATTCAGTGGATCCAGCAATGGAAAACTGAGATGCAGAGAAACAATTTAGCTTGCTTTAAAAAGGCAGGAAGATGCATGATTGATGTGTGTATGCATAAGCTTTTTTGGATGGATGTAACCAAAAATAGGATCCTTAAATTACACTTGAATGAGTACCGTCTTTTTTGGACTATAAGGCGCACTTAAAATCCTTTAATTTTCTAATAAATTGACAGTGGCCTTATAATCCAGTGTATCTTATGCATGGATGAAGCAGCACTGCTTGATGGATTGTCGGAGCATTACGGCCACCATAGTCAGGTGCCTCGCCGAGTAATGCGTATTGTGCTTCAAGAGGTAATATTATATTATGGTGTGTGTAGGACTCCTAAATGGCACCTGTTCAGAGACATGTTTAAGAGGCGGATTAAAAACGGAAGGTTATGAGTCGCCAGTACAACATGGGAATACAGCAGCTGCCAGAGAATTCAACCTTAAATGAATCGATGGTATGAAAGTGGAGGAAGCAAGAAGATGACCTGCTTCTTGTAAAGAAGGCCAAACAAAGTTTCCGAGGGAACAAAGTGAGGCAGCCACAGTTAGAGGATAAAGTTGAACAGTGGGTTGTTGAACAGAGAGCAGCAAACAGAAGTGTCTATACAAGTCTCTATTCAACTCAAGGCAACAGCGGTAGCACCTGAAATGAAGATCAATGACTTTCGAGGAGATCCTTCTTGGTGCTTTCGTTTTATGAAGAAGCCTAATCTCTCCATCCGCACAAGAACTACCATCTCACAGCAACTGCCAAATGATTACAAAGAAAAGCTTCCCATTTTCCACACCGACTGCAAGATTACAACTTTTAAGGTTACAACTGAACAATGTTGAGAGATAATGTGAAGGAGTTGAATAAACTTTAAACAAAACAAAAAAAGTCATAAGTCAATGTGCCTTACAATCCGGTGCACCTGACCTATAAAGAAACCGCATAGTGCTGCATAAATTGTCCACCCTTTGGCTCAGTATAAAGCACTTTAATATGAAATTACAAAAATAGTTTTTACATTTAGCAGATTCCAATCAGAGAGAAATCTTCCAGCCAGTAAAAATAAGTCAGAAACTAAATACGCATTTAAAAATTCATCAGAAAATGAAGCAAAACATTTCAAGTTGGTCGAGTAATAAAGAAAAAGCAGTTTTTGTGTACAGACGCTCCCCGACTTACGTTTTTAATTGGTTCCGGACGGCCGAACGCAAGTTGAAAGTGAACGCAAGTTGTTACAGTGACATATGACGCTCATACTGTAGTATACATCCATAAATATCATTACCGTATATCATAAAACACCCCTAAATCAATTATTATAAACATAACATTGTAAAATAATATCAAACGTATCAAATAATATCAACATTAATTTCAAAGAAGTCACTTATTTATACCAAGTCACTTTAGATGAAGCTTAAAACAGCCAATCAATGCTTACAATGGGTGAGGCGCTCAAGACCGAAATAGTGCACTTGCAAAAGTAGTGTACTTGCTGTGGGTTATACAGACTTCTGGTCTTTCAAGTGCATAAGAGTGCTGTTGAACTCATTTAGAACACGGCCTGCACTGATATGAATCCCAGCAAAGCGGAGAGTTCTTTCTTTTGTGTAAGTAAGTAAACTTTACTCAAGAGATGCATACAAAGAACAAGTACAAATCCTAATGAATATTCATATAAAAATAAGTATACACTCTTAGGATTCTGCTAAAAGATAATAAATATCTGTAATTGTTCTGTAATTTGTGCATTTGGGTTTTCATTTATATTACAACTCTCTTTGCTTAACCGAGTATGCATGGTAGATCGCGCCGATCCGAGCAGTTAATTCATCTCGGTGTATGAGACTTGCACCCATGCTGGTAGGCCTATGCTTCTGACCAGCCATATTTGCTTTGGGTTACAAAAGTCCGCAAAACAGTGTAAACACAAAGATCACAGAGACGACATCTTAACACAAGGGTAACGTGTTATGTAACATATATATATATATATATATACACACACACACATACACACGTCCTTTAAAAAAAAAAATTAGCATATTGTGATAAAGTTCATTATTTTCTGTCATGTACTGATAAAAATTAAACTTTCATATATTTTAGATTCATTGCACATCAACTGAAATATTTCAGGTCTTTTATTGTTTTAATACTGATGATTTTGGCATACAGCTCATGAAAACCCAAAATTCCTATCTCAAAAAATTAGCATATCATGAAAAGGTACTCTAAACGAGCTATTAACCAAATCATCTGAATCAACCAATTAACTCTAAACACCTGCAAAAGATTCCTGAGGCTTTTAAAAACTCCCAGCCTGATTCATTACTCAAAACCGCAATCATGGGTAAGACTGCCGACCTGACTGCTGTCCAGAAGGCCATCATCGACACCCTCAAGGTAAGGTAGGTAAATCTGTTGGGTTTTTACACCCAAGCCTCGTGGCTCATCAGGCCGGTGCTTATCCCCTTATTGCATATCAAGCAAAAGGGTAAGATACAAAGAAATCTCTGAGCGAATAGGCTGTTCCCAGAGTGCTGTATCAAGCCACCTCAGTGGGACGTCTGTGGGAAGGAAAAAGTGTGGCAGAAAACGCTGCACAACCAGAAGAGGTGACCGGACCCTGAGGAAGATTGTGGAGAAGGGCCGATTCCAGACCTTGGGGGACCTGTGGAAGCAGTGGACTGAGTCTGGAGTAGAAACACCCAGAGCCACCGTGCACAGGCGGTGCAGGAAATGTGCTACAGGTGCCGCATTCCCCAGGTCAAGCCACTTTTGAAACAGAAACAGCGGCAGAAGAAAGTCCTTTTTTCGGATGAAAGCAAATTTTGCATGTAATTCGGAAATCAAGGCACCAGAGTCTGGAGGAAGACTGGGGAGAAGGAAATGCCAAAATGCCTGAAGTCCAGTGTCAAGTACCCACAGTCAGTGATAGGGTGCCATGTCAGCTGCTAGTGTTGGTCCACTGTGTTTTATCAAGGGCGGGGTCAATGTAGCTAGCTATCAGGAGATTTTGGAGCACTTCATGCTTCCATCTGCTGAAAAGCTTTATGGAGATGATTTCATTTTTCAGCACAACCTGGCACCTGCTCACAGTGCCAAAACCACTGCTAAATGGTTTACTGACCATGGTATTACTGTGCTCAATTGGCCTGCCAACTCTCCTGACCTGAACCCCATAGAGAATCTGTGGGATATTGAGAAGAGAAAGTTGAGAGACACCAGACCCAACACTGTGGATGAGCTTAAGGTCGCTATCGAAGCATTCTGGGCCTCCATAACACCTCAGCAGTGCCACAGGCTGATTGCCTCCATGCCACGCCGCATTGAAGCAGTCATTTCTGCAAAAGGATTCCCGACCAAGTATTGAGTGCATAACTGAACATAATTATTTGAAGGTTGACTTTTTTGTATTAAAAATACTTTTTTATTGGTCAGATGAAATATGCTAATTTTTTGAGATTGGGATTTTTGGTTTTTCTTTACTTTTTTGCCAACATTATCAATATTAAAACAATAAAAGGCTTGAACTACTTCAGTTGTGTGTAATGAGTTACTTATTCCTCCCCTTCTGTCATTATTTGCATGCTATCCTCATTAAAATATGAAAACCTATAAATGTTTGGGTGGTTTCATCTGTGTGATTTTGACAAAGATCAGATCACATTTGATGGTGATTTTATGCAGAAATGTGAGAAATTCCAAAAGGTTCAGATACTTTTTCCACTATATATGAAAGTCTAATGTTTATCAGTACATTACAGAAAATAATGAACTTTATCACAATATGCTAATTTTCTGAGAAGGACTGGTATATACATACATATATATCTATACATACATACATACACACACCCACACACACACAGTCTTCTTTTCTTTTGGCTTTTTCCCTTTCTCGGGAGTCGCCACAGCGAATCATCTGATTTGCACATTTGATTTGGCATAGGTTTTTACGTCGGATCCCCTTCCTGTCACAACCCTTTTAGCAAGGGACAGAAACACGCTGACGGCTTTGCAGCCTACTCTTTACGAAAGTCAGCAATGGTTCTTTTACATGCCTCACACCATAGACAGTAGGAGACATGGCCCGCCTTTGGTAACCCAGTTAGCCGCACTATTAGTGACAACCTTGTGGGGACTCGAACCCCCAACCTTTGGATCAGTGATCCTGCACCCTATCCACTAGACCACCACTGCCCCATAACTGTAGTTTGTAAACAACGAATGCAGCGTAATTACGTCAGCGTACTATGTAGGTACGTCTAAACTCAAAATTTGACTTTAAAATAAAATTAATTAAAAAAATAAAATAAAATCGAAAAAACGTAAAACGGATTAACGTAAGCTGGGGAGCGTCTATTTTGAAAAAGTTTGCCTAAATTTGCATAATAAAGAAAATTCACAATTCTGTGTACAACTGTAATTGTACAAACACCCTCATATGAAACAAACAAAATAAAAATCCTCCACAAAATAAGGAAGACGCAGCATTTTAAATATTGTGGCCGGACTCCACATTGCCACGGCATTGGCTTATCAGGTCTATGGCCAGATGAGACTTTTTTTTTCTCCATCGACTGAAGAAAGAGTGAATGTGGAAGTATTACTAACACATCTCCCGTATTTGACGTAATGAGCGCCCTGCTCTAATAAGTGCCCAACCAATGTTTTTTTTTATCTTAAATCTAATAACCGCACAGGTGTACATCAAAATTACCAATTTTATTCGATCAGTCTCCGTTACGGTAAAATGAGGTGTTCGCTGCCTGTAAAAGTGAGTTTACAAGGTATTTCAAGACCCCCTGCCACTGGGGAATGTCTACAAATGTTCATCAGTAACAACACATTTGATCGTTCCACCGTGGTTTAAAAAACAGGAAAATATTTTGCTGTTCTCTTGGTAAATGTCCAACAACCGATGAACCATTAGAAACTGCTACAGAAAAACTATCGGATGCTCTGAATGAATGGAGCAATGAGCCAGATATGGATCTATCAGAAAGTGAGGAGTATTTTTCACCTGATTCTCCTGCTCACTAACTTCATAAATTTAAAGACGTTCCTGGCCATGTGCTTTTGTTTAAGTTCATGTTGATTGGTTCAACTTGCCATGTGCTAAAGTTAACATTCGTGTTGCTTGGCTCATTTTACTTCTGGGAAAATGTTTAAAGGAACTGCACCGGGAGGGAAAAGTAAGGGGTCTGTTTTTTAATTTATGCTGTCTTTTTGTTTATTTTCAGCTTTCATGGAAGTAGTTTGGTTGATACCACTAAATGAATACACAAATACCAGTAAAACTCTTATTGTTCTGTTATTATTCATGTTTTCCACCTCCATGCTAATAAGCACTTACCGTTCCACTCTGCTGGTAACAATTTAATAAGCTCCCACCCACTCCGATTTTTTAAGCGCCCTGGGCGCTTATCACGTCGAATACAGTATTTGTTATTGTATTTGAATTTGCAAATTCTTGTTTGAGCTTTTCTTTTTATTTCAGAATAGCCACAATCAATACTTTTCCATCTTATACACAGAATGACACAAAAGGATATGGGTGCTATCAGAATCTAAAACTTTGTCTACCCCATGTTCATTTCCCATCACAGCCCTGTAACCAATATCTTTACCTTCTGTGCAATTGAGGTGCTCATATCACTTCCTACACATGCTCCCATCAGGAAACTTCAATTTTTTTTTAAATTAGAAGTGACCAACCAATCACAACAGTAGACCGGGAGTGAATGATGGGAATACACCATGGATGGTAATAAAAGTGCCTCAACAATGGCTTGCCCAGCGGAATTCTAAAATTTTGCTTTAGACTTAACTGAAACATTACTTCCAGCTGGTGACTACTTGTAAACTTTGTACATTGGCCACAAGCCAATTCACACAATGTGAGTTCAAAACAGGTTCAGACACACTTTATTGCAGGTGCTTTGTTCTTGATGCTAATTCCATGGATGCTTAATCACAAATAATACATGGTGTAACATGTCATGGAATGTCAGACAGAAAACTCTTACTGTATAAAACATAGAAAATGTTGTTTTTATGAGTGGGATGCTGCTCAGAGGAGATATTCAGTGATACATCACTCACCTGAACACAGAATCCCTTTGTGACGAGCGCAGGAGAAGTCATCACATTCACAGAACATGCCGTAGATTTTGCCAAACTCAGACTCATAACACCGACAGTAGTTGCAGCTGCATTCTCCACGCCCACTGCAAACTTGTTTGCCTTTAGCTTCACGGCAAGCAGTAAGATTCAGGCTGCCCACTTCTTCCTCCTCACACTCACAGTTATTTCCATGGAAGCCTGGTTCACAGTGACATGTGCCACATGTGTAGGCACCAGCAGAGCTGCAGTGGCTGCTGTGGGCCTGAGTGAAGCGTGTACAGTTGCAATTGCACTGATAATCCACCAAGACTTCCAGACTATCTTTAAACCCCACAGGCTTAATAGCAAAGCTCTTCCACGTGCCTGGAGGTGGACAGTTATGAGCAGCTACACTTATGTTGAAGGAGACCTTAAACAAAAAAGAAAAAAGAAAAATAAAGTTTCCTTTCAATTTTACATTGGTATCATAACAACCTATCCTGTTATTTTAGAATTTAAAAAGAGGAAATAATGAATATACAAACATAAATATTTTAATCTGGTGCATAGAATCTTCTCCAGCTGTAGATTTATGTCCAAAAGACTTTGGAAGGAAGTAACAATTCATTCTGACTGTTTAACATATATTGGCCTCAGGGATTGTTAATAGAAGGTAAAAGCAAACTGTCAGTCTTGGTTTCTTGGTCATAACCTTGATCTTTCCTCAACATGAGAAATCTGGGCAACCTCTGACTGATAAAGTTATTAAGAGAGAGAGAGAGAGAGAGAGACTCAAATTATAGCAAATGGCAGGAACCCAACCCTTTTAATTGCTATGTGTAAGGAAGGAAGTTCTATCATTAAAAATAAATTGACACTAGCCATGCCTGTTCAGACATGATTTAATGAAGAATTTTTCATTTCCCTGAAAAAGTTGATTTTTGATAGTTTTATTCTATGCCACACTTGGAGTATCTGTTCCAAATTACTTGCAGTACATACATAAAACTTTATTTAAAAATGATACTTAAAGATGGTCCTGGCCAGAAGCCTGGCTCAGATGTGGCAATCGGTACAACCCTTAGACAACTGTACCCAACTGCAATAGTTAGAGCAGTGGTTCCTAACCTGGGTTCGATCGAACCCTAGGGGTTCGGTGAGTCGGTCTCAAGGGTTCGGCAGAGCCTCTGCCACGGAGGTCAAGACACACCCGACTCATCATGTCAATTAGTGATGACACGCCCCGCTTGGCCATCACTGGCTGCAGATGATCACATTACACTGCTTGGCCAATCAGTGCCGTGGGGAATTTAGCGTGCTCAGTAGTCAATGTGTGAAGTCGTGAGACTTTGTGTCAAGCTAAAAAAGAAATTGGTCGGACAAACATGTACTACATGGATTCACATGCGTCATGGAACGTGATGGGACTCAGCGTCCTATCTGCGTGATTTGCAATGCCAAGTTGAGCAACTCTAGTCTCGCACCGGCAAAACTAAAAGAACACTTCGTGAAACTGCATGGAGATGGGGAACACAAGAACACAACAGTACCTATGTCTTGAATTTGTAAAAAAATCATTTTAATTTTTCACTGATGAAGGGTTCGGTGAATGTGCATATGAAACTGGTGGGGTTCGGTACCTCCAACAAGGCTAAGAACAACGGAGTTAGAGTGAGAAAAAGAGAAAACCCCGCAAAACCCAAAAATACGCTTGTCTTCTGCTAGCTAGTAACTGAACCCACAGCAAGAGTGAAGTGTTTGGTGGTTTGATGCATGATGGATATTCAGGTACAACACCTAGTGAGTCTTGCTAACAATAGCAAGCCAGAAGCAGATTCAATTTCACTGAGATTTTTTGAGATATATGAATTCTGTATTAGCCATCATCTCACCATCATACCAAGGTGAGCCAAGAGGCTTTTAAGCTGCATGGACTTTTATTTTTTTAAGTTTCAGAGATCCCAGTGAGGTTTAGGAAAAAAAGCAGAGGAAACTGGTTTAGAAATAGAATTAAATATTTCAACTGGTGGTCAAAGGGCTGCAGGGCCCCTTGAGGGATACAGCGGGAGAGCATGTCATATAAAAAAAATCATGCAAACAAGTTAATTATTGTTTTGTAACATACAAACAGTAAACAAAACAGCTTAATGTTAAAAATACTAAAATGTTATTACAGTGTACATAAACACACAATTCAAGTAGCATAGCCCTATGGTTTGTCATTCATGTGTAACAATTATGAAATAATTATGAACCAATTTCTAGAATGATCACATGACATGTACAGGTCCTTCTCAAACAATGAGCATATTGTGATAAAGTTCATTATTTTCTGTAATGTACTAATAAACATTAGACTTTCATACATTTTAAGATTCATTACACACAACTGAAGTAGTTCAAGCCTTTAATTGTTTTAATATTGATAATTTTGGCAAAAAAAGTAAAGAAAAAACAAAAATCCCTATCTCAAAAAATTAGCATATTTCAAGTGCCTTTAATACAAAAAAAAGTCAACCCTCAAATAATTATGTTCAGTTATGCACTCAATACTTGGTCGGGAATCCTTTTGCAGAAATGACTGCTTCAATGTGGCGTGGCATGGAGCCAATCAGCCTGTGGCACTGCTGAGGTGTTATGGAAGACCAGGATGCTTCGATAGCGGCCTTAAGCTCATCCACAGTGTTGGGTCTGGTGTCTCAACTTTCTCTTCACAATATCCCACAGATTCTCTATGGGGTTCAGGTCAGGAGAGTCGGCAGGCCAATTGAGCACAGTAATACCATGGTCAGTAAACCATTTAGCAGTGGTTTTGGCACTGTGAGCAGGTGCCAGGTCGTGCTGAAAAATGAAATCTTCATCTCCATAAAGCTTTTCAGCAGATGGAAGCATGAAGTGCTCCAAAATCTCCTGATAGCTAGCTGCATTGACCCTGCCCTTGATAAAACACAGTGAACCAACACCAGCAGCTGACATGGCACCCCAGACCATCACTGACTGTGGGGACTTGACACTGGACTTCAGGCATTTTGGCATTTCCTTCTCCCCAGTCTTCCTCCAGACTCTGGCACCTTGATTTCCGAATGACATGCAAAATTTGCTTTCATCCGAAAAAAGTACTTTGGACCACTGAGCAACAGTCCAGTGCTGCTTCTCTGTAGCCCAGGTCAGGCGCTTCTGCCGCTGCTTCTGGTTCAAAAGTGGCTTGACCTGGGGAATGCGGCACCTGTAGCCCAGTGCACTGCTTCCACAGGTCCCCCAAGGTCTGGAATCGGCCCTTCTCCACAATCTTCTTCAGGGTCCGGTCACCTCTTCTGGTTGTGCAGTGTTTTCTGCCACACTTTTCCCTTCCCACAGACGTCCCACTGAGGTGCCTTGATACAGCACTCTGGGAACAGCCTATTCGCTCAGAGATTTCTTTCTGTGTCTTACCCTCTTGCTTGAGGGTGTCAATGATGGCCTTCTGGACAGCAGTCAGGTCGGCAGTCTTACCCATGATTGCGGTTTTGAGTAATGAACCAGGCTGGGAGTTTTTAAAAGCCTCAGGAATCTTTTGCAGGTGTTTAAAATTAATTGGTTGATTCAGATGATTAGGTTAATAGCTCGTTTAGACTACCTGAACATGATGTTAATTTTTTGAGATAGGAATTTTGGGTTTTCATGAGCTGTATGCCAAAATCATCAGAATTAAAACAATAAAAGACCTGAAATATTTCAGTTGGTGTGCAATGAATCTAAAATATATGAAAGTTTAATTTTTATCAGTACATTACAGAAAATAATGCACTTTATCACAATATGCTAATTTTTTGAGAAGGACCTGTATTATTACAACAAACATTTGTGTTCAACTAGTGAGCATACCTGCTACAAGTTAGTATGTTAATAGTATAACACTATAAGTCAAAATGTTGCAACATTTACTCTGCACCAGTACAGTCTTACACTGTACTTATTGCATAAATTTATAAAAATAGCGGAATTCCGTATAAATAGCGAAGATCCGAGATACCTGAAGTTTAATTTATTTATAATTTAACTGAACTAACAAGCAACCATATAAAATACAAATAAACAAAAAATTTTAATTGCTGCATATGGCTTTACTTATATCAACAATGGATCCAAATTGGCTAGTTCTAGCTAGGGCTAGTTTACATCAGCCAGCTTGGCTGTTCTAACTGGCCATCATTTAGCATAGATTCTGTACTTTTTTTATGGGTGCATATTTGAGCTCAAATTACAAAAAAGATTCCATGATGTTTACGTAGCACTGTCTAATAAACCAAAAAAGATAAACCCCATCTTTCACCTTGACACCACCTTATGCACCGATTTGCCATGGACCAGGAACATGAATTATCGTGGTGGGGGGGGGAACTATGTGCTTAAAGCTTCGAAGTGGTAGCAATGAGACACAAGTGAGCCCTGAAAGTGCCAATGTTAATAGTAATGGCTCTGGCTCATCAGGCTTTGACTTGACAGTGGGATTCTGTCTAAATCGCCTTCTGTACCAGAAAAATTAAATGTTTTTAAGAGAAGTAGGGACCAAATTGTGAACAATCTAAATGTAAACTGAAGATTCAAATTTAATAATACAGATATGAGAACCAGTGATCATTACAGGCTGCGCCATTGGCACATTAATTGTGCCTGTGCCCCCATTGTACTACATGTCCGTGCGTCAGCCAGGCGCATATAAAATGTCCGGGAAAATCTAGTTCATTATATTGTTTAATTTTAAAAGTTAATATCGATCAAAGAAATGCTATATAAATCATGCCGGTGAGGACATTTGCACTTAGCGATGGTGATATGAAAGATAGCACGTGATTGGCCAGTGGCTCCCGAGCTGACAAATCACAACTGCTATTCCTTCGCAAACATGATGCAATGCACTTCATTCGTTTTGGGCACACAAGTGTAGAATCCACTTTTACAGCGTTGGCTTTGCTCCAAATTAACACACATGTATATAATGCGCATGCCCTGGTGCTTACCCACACTACCCTTGCTCGCGATCCGTGAAAACGAACCCAGCCCCTGATGTTTACTATAGAAACATAAAATGGCGTCCAAAGCGAAAAAAACATTGCTCAAAACAGAGAAATTTATTAACAATGTGGGGTGCTAGTAACCAAGTGTCAAATTTATCTAATTCCGGTGATATCACTGATAATACTAGTTGCATTGCTACCGCTAGTGAGAGTGGGGTATGTGAGGGCCGCTTGTAGTGCTGGTACTGCTACTGCTAGTCATATTGAGACTGCAATCGCTAACATTAGCATGGAAGGTTTGGAAGGGAAAGAAAGACAGGGATATTTTTTGTAGCAAATAAGGTGAAAATACTGTCAACAGCCTGAAAGCATAGCAGAAACTTTGAATTATAATATTGGAAGTCTTACTGTCGGATAAAAACAGTTCGTGTTGTATTTTGTCAACTTCCAAGTATTTTTAAATGTTTGGTTTTGTTTAATTCTGCTGTGTGCCTGATGTAAATTAAAACACTAACAGCATTAAAAACAGTTTGTTCCACTTTTTAACTTGAAGTGTTGTTACCTTTAATCTGCTAAAATAAAAAATGAAAACTTCAAAGCAATAAACTTGCTTTACCACTAAATTTATAGAGTACTATGTGATACATCATGTTAAATATTATTATACATTACATTGGAGTATTTACTAATTTAGGTCCAGTTTTTACCAGTGAGCTGTCAGAAAATAGCTGAATTAGTTTCTTGGAATAATGTAATATATAATAATTTGACCCGTTATTATGACCCCTAGTTTTTGCCAATGTCCCCAGGTTTTTATATCTCTAGGGGCCAATTTGTCCCCATAAAATTTTGATCTGTAATGAACACTGTAGAACACTTCATATCCTCAAGAATATGTCATAATTCATGATATTCAGGCCTGCTAAGAAATAGCAGATATAAATGTAGTGCCCCATTCAAGACCCATGTTCAATTTCATTTCATTCACATTACCTAGACTTACAGACATATCAAACCTCTGTCACGTATTTAGAAGGATGACCAATTTATCCTCAGATAAAACAAATTAATGGACGACTGGAAATGATAACTAAAAGAGGCAAGAGACAGCGAGTCATAAAGGATACTTGATTAAAACAGTAGGCGGAAACCAACAAAAGCAGCAATTCTTTAACAACTTAATGAGGTACAAAATTGGATCAGCAGTGGATCAGAATCACGAGGGGCACATCGTGCTTGTAAAATGTCGGCATCTATAAGACAGAAATTAAAGAAATAACTCAAAGGAGCCCGGGTGGACAAATGAAGTGGGGTAAAGGGAGGACAGAATTAGCCATGTGATGTCTGAGTGGTAACTTCCTTTCTTTACTGCTCCTTTACAGAGTATGTGTGTAATGAATGGGTTACTTCACTTCAGATTCAATTTTAGGGGAAAAATGTTCACAGTGTGTATTCGAGGGAGCCAAGTGCCTGCCCCCATGTCTGAGCATATGTAGCACAAAGAGGCTATGTAAAACAGTTTGGCAGCAGTCACTAGCAAAAGCTGATACTACATTAACATAATAAAAAGTTTCATATTACTCTACAGCAAAGAGGCATCAAATAACCATTGACTGAAATCATTTCTAAGGAGAATCTTACAATACAGCAAATATTTTATTAACAAAAGCACTATGTACCTGCCCCACGTTTGTTGTCACAATGAAGTCCACCCTTTGTTTAAAAGTAGTCTACCAGATATTAGAACATGAACAGTTGTATGCTTCCAATCTGTAACAACATTTTGAAAAAGACCAGATAATGTGTTGGCTGTTCATAAACTTTGGCTATATAGTGTTGGTTTGAACACACACGTGCACACACAAATATTTAAAACAGCCAATTGGCCTAATCTGCATGTTTTTGGGCTGTGGGAGCAGAAAACCCAGACAAGCACGGAAACTCCACACCGAAATACCAGGCCTGGGACTCAGACCCTTCTTGTTGTGAGACAGGAATGCTAACCACGATGCCACCGTGGTGCAATATTTTACACTTTTTTTTTTTTTTTAAAGATGAACACCGTTAATTTCAACTATGATTAATTAAATAATAACTTTGAGGTTTAATACAAATTGACAGCCTCCATCATAATATAAATATTTAGGCGCTGATAGACATCTGTAATGATTGGTGTCCAATGCTGCTGTTATAACAGTAGCCCTGTATCTCCTGTTCGGAAACAAAATAAGGAAAAGCCAACACCGAGTTTTCTGTTCACCGACTTTCACTAGCTCAGGGGTCGGCAACCGTTGCCATTCAAAGAGCCATTTGGACCCGTTTTCCACAGAAAAGAAAACACAGGGAGCCACAAATATTTTTTGACATTTAAAATCAAATAACACTGCATATAATGTTTTCTCCCTTTTTCCTTCGTGTAAATGTAAATAAATATATATAAGTGTTGCATTGATTTGAACAACTGCAGAGACAATTACAATTCTGCTTGCAACAAAACCCAGCCGCCTCCATCTTACCCTATCCTCTGTATCTTCTACTCTTACTCCAACTACCTTCATGTCCACCTTCACCACATCCATAAATCTTCTCTTTGGTCTTCCTCTCAGCCTTCTGCCTGGTAGTTCCAACTTCAGCATCCTACTACCAATGTACTCACTATCCCTCCTCTGTACATGTCCAAACCATCGCAATCCAAGTGTATGTATATTTTTAATATTATATATAAAACACACACACACACACACACACACACACACACACACACAGTCGGACCCCAACTCACGAAATTAATCTGTTCCAGATCCCTCTTCGTATAGCGGGGATTTCGTAAGTAGGGGTCACATTTTACATATTAAACGCCTAATTCGTTCCAAGGCTCAAGTCTTTGGACTGGCTAAACCCCATAAACCCTTTAAAAATGATAAAAGTACACCAATTTTGTATGAAATGTGTTAAAAGTAAAAGAAATTTTCATTAATCCATTTTATTAACATATTTATTAATTAAACCATTATTAAACATTTTTTATTAACACACACCTCTCTCTCTCGCACGCGCGCTGCGGGCCGCACCCACAAGACGTGGAATTCAAAGTGCATTCCCTGCTTGACAAACTCAACTTTAATTTGATTCCTTGAGGGATCGGAATTCCAGATGAGCTCAAATTCACCCACATTTATTAAACATTTACTGAATTTAAACAACTTAAAAAACTAAAAAGAGTGAAGCTTCCTTCTGTCTCTATCTGGGAGGCCAGCGGGCGGGATGTTGAGAGACAGCCAATGAGAGAGCAACTCACGCGTCATGTGAAATTTTGATTGGCGCGTTTGAATTTCTTTTCGTAAGAGGGGGTTGTTTCGTATCTCGGGGACGGAAACTCAGGAAAATGTTTTTTGTAACCCGGGGATTTCGTACCCAGGGGTCTTCATAAGTTGGGGGCCGACTGTATGTATGTATATTACATACATATATATACATATATATATATATACACACACACACACCTCAGTTATATAGCGTGTTACCCTTGTGTTAAGATGTCGTCTCTGTGATCTTTGTGTATACACTGTTTTGCAGACTTTTGTAACCCTAAGCAAATATGGTTGGTCAGAAGTGTAAGCCTACTAGCATGGGTGCAAGTCTCATACACAGAAATGAATTAACTATCTGCTCAGATCGGCACAATCTACCATGCATACTCAGTTAAGCAAAGAGTTGTAAAAGGAAAACCCGAATGCACAAATTACAGAACAATTACAGATATTTATTATCTTTTACCAGAATCCTAAGAGTGTATACTTATTTTTATATTAATATTCATTAGGATTTGTACTTGTTCTTTGTATGCATCTCTTGAATAAAGTTTACTTACTGACTTACACAAAAGAAAGAACTCTCCGCTTTGCTGGGATTTACATCAGTGCAGGCTGTGTTGTAAACGAGTTCAACGGCACCCTTGTGCACTTGAAAGACCGGAAGTCTGTATAACCCACAGCAAGTACACTACTTTCACAAGTACACTACTTTCGGTATTGAGCACCTCACATATTGTAAGCGTTGATTGACTGTTTTAAGCTTCATGTAAAGCAACTCGGTATAAATAAGAGACTTATTTGAAATTAATGTTGATATTATTTTACAATGTTATGTTTATAATAATTGATTTAGGGGTGTTTTATGAGATACGGTAATGGTATTTATGGATGTATAGTACAGTATGAGCGTCATACTTCACTGTAACAACTTACGTTCGGCCATCCGGAACCAATTAAAAACGTAAGTCGAGGAGCGTCTGTAGTTTTCTCCGGGGTTTTTTTTGCATACACACACGCATTATATGTTGTATAAATGCACACAAGTTTTTTCTGTCTTTCAGTCGGTTCAGATTCTTGAGCCCTACTGTGGGGAAAGGGATCCAACTTAGCTTTCAATTCCGTGCAGTATTTACTAAATCTCTTCTCTGCTTAGAAAGGACTCGACACTATTGTTCGAGGCCATTGAGATGCAGCATTAGGCTCCTCTCAGAAGCAAATGACATGGGCTCCTGCCTATACTGCGCCCTGCTTTAGAGGACAAACTAGCACGTATTTTCAAGATTTTCTCATGAAAGACAGACAGAGCCAAGCATTTTCCAACAGTTAGGCAATGTTGGGGTCTTGCATTCAGTTACAATAATCAGGAGAGAGGGACCCTGAAGAGCATATGCAATGAATCCTTGGAGGCCAACTCACTGTGTGGTGGCACGTACCAAGTAGTGACATTACAATATGAAGTAAAAACCTAATTATATGTGCATAATCATCAGGAACACAGCAACATTCCTTTAATCAAAAGATCTTCTTGAACCAGTTTAAGGTACCGTAATTTCCGGACTATGAGCCGCTAATCCCCCCCACACACACGCGCTTTGAACCCTGCGGCTTAAACAACGATGCAGCTAATCTATAGATTTTTTTTAACGGGCTAATGGCCTCCAGGGGGTGCTCTAACAAGAAGCGCAAGAGTGAGACAGACACCTGCAGCTTATCAAGAGCTACGGACTATATAGGTACAAACTATTTTTTTTAAACTTAGTTGGTACGGCTTATATTCAGGTGCACTCAATATTCCGGAAATTGCGGTAATTTACCACCATTTTAAAAAGCTCAACCCATCCAACAAGCTTGTGTTTTTGTTACATTTACAGCACTTGGCAGACTCGCTTATCCAGAGCAATTTACAATCATCTTTTTTTTTTCATACAACAGAGCAATTGAAGGTTAAGGGCCTTGCTCGAGGGCCAAGCAGTGGTGACAGTGGGAATTTAACCGCTGACTTTCATGTCAATAACCCATTGCCTTAACCGCCAAGCCACTACTGCCAACTGCCCATTTTTGCTAATATTTTAAATTGTTACAAAAATTGCCATAAATCTTACTCCTCCCTCAGATATTTTAACACAGTTTCCATTCCAAATAAATGAAACTCTAAAGCAGGAAAAGAAATCCTAGATGAGACAGTTACAATTCACATGCAGACTGGTCAGGGTCACTCACATTATGCGTGTTAAGGCAGAGAACAGCCAGTACTGACTGAAAAAGGACCGCGAAATACACAGCGAACCAAACTGGCAAAACATGAAACAGATCCGATTTTGCAGAATACCACTAGAATAATTTTGACCATATATTTTGGTCCAACAGCTGATTTCGTGGTAAGTATAAACACTGGGAAAGGGTCGGTGAATGTGACAAGGACAGACAAACCTGAAGAGTACCTAGGTTGAAAATAATCGCAAAATAATGGTGCATAGTTACCTAACCCCTTTTAACTTAGACTTCAAAAAGGTGCTCTCTGAAAGTGCTTATTCTAATAGGCCGAAGTATAAATCAAGATTATGAGTTTGCCAAACTACAAATCAAGATTGAGTTTATATTCACATTGATGCTACAGCACTTAGCTGGCAGATAATTATTCATGCTGATAATCAAACACTGTAAAGAAAGAATCCCCTGTAGTGAAAAAATTAAGCAATTGATGAGCTCATCACTCACCGTGTCTCCAATCTTTAAATCAGCACATTTGCTCATGCCTGAAAGAGGCTTGCCATCTTGACATGTGGCAGTGAAGGTCAGGCTGAGGTCTTCAGGATGATCCCATACACTTAACTCCACCATAGAGCGAATGTTCTATACATAAAGAAGGGAAAAACAAGTCAATAAATGTTATTCGTTACTCTATATATTTAAATATTACAATTGTCAAATATAGCTACATCACTTAAGGATCTTAAACTTTTTGCTTTACTGAGGAAAAACACGCCCTCCCATGGACCCACTGCCCGTGGGAGGAGTTTTAGGGGTCGGGTGCAGTGTGAGTTGGGTGGCAGCCGAAGGCATGGGTTCTGTTGGACCGATCCTCGGCTACTTACTCTGACCCTCGGGACATGGAATGTCACCTCTCTGGCGGGGAAGGAGCCTGATCTGGTGCGCGAGGTGGAGAGATACCGACTAGATATAGTCGGGCTCACCTCAACGCATAGCTTGGGCTCTGGAACCATCCATCTCGAAAGAGGATGGACCTTATTCTATTCTGTAGTTGTTCATGGGGAGAGGCGGCAAGCCGGTGTGGGTATTCTTGTTGCCCCCCGTCTCGGTGCCCAAATGTTGGGGTTCTCCCTAGTTGACGAAAGGGTAGCTTCCCTCCGTCTTCGGGTGGGGGGACGGGTCCTGACTGTTATTTGTGCTTATGCACCAAATGACAGTTCAGAGGACCCATCCTTTTTGGAGTCTTGGGGGGGGGGGGGGTGTTGGAGAACGCTCCCTCGGGAGACTCACTCGTTGACTTCGGAGACTTCAACGCCGATGTGGGCAACGATAGTGTGACCTGGAAGGGTGTGATCGGTAGGTACGGCCTCTCCAGTCTGAACCCGAATGGTGTTTCGTTGTTGGACTTCTGTGCTTGGGGTGACGAACTGGGACGCCGTGAGCGTGCGTCAGCTTCTCGTGGCTGCCACCATGGCGCTGTTCGACCGCGTGGTTTGGTTCGTCCGCCGAAAACTAGTTCGTCAGCAGAGACTATATGCTCGCAAATTTAATGTTCTTGAGGTGAAAAGTTCGTGAGCTTAAGCGTTCGTCAGCGGAGGTTTTACTGTATTTATGGATGTATAGTACAGTATGAGGGTCATACGTCACAGTCATAACTTACGTTCACTTTCAACGTACGTGCGGCCATCCGGAACCAATTAAAAACGTAAGTCGGGGAACGTCTGTATATGTTTTTTTTTTTTTAGCTCATGAGCTAACAACCTACTAAGGTGTTTTGAAGCAAGAACTTAATGTAACAGTTGTCATTACAGCAAAACCCACATTCGTGAATACTACATCAGGTTGTCAATAGTGGGAAATACTGCTGAAAATGCTTACCATATAGACTGGCGGGGGGGGGGGGGGTTGTTTCAATTAAGTGCTGTCTCTGGTGTGGTTATATAAGTGATGAACATCTATCGCTACATCCTTTTAAGATCATATATATTATATATTATACACACACACACACACACAAAATAAAAATATGATTTCAACTTTTGTCTATAGCTAAACAGAAAAAAAAAAAAAAAGTATGAAGTATTCATTACTAAAGTTGTAGTTGATGTAAGATAGTGGAGGTAAAAATGTGAATACTCCTTCCAGTCGATGATCGTGTTTGAGATTGATTACATCTGGAGTTTTAAATTATCTTTCACTTACACATGCTGATTACACATTATAAAGATGTAACCTATATCATGATCATATTATTTCTTTTACAAAACACACTCTTACTCATGGATTTGAAAACATGTCAAAAAGGTGTAAACGTACATTATAGGCAGTGACAATCAGCTGGATAATGTTTTTTGAGCTTTGATCAAGAATCTCCACTGTAGTTCCTGGGATTAATGCAGTGAAGTTCTGAGGAGGAGAAGGAGGGGAAAACATGGCTATTAAAAAAACTTTTATACAAAATACATCACTTAATATGTAGTCCTAAGTGAATATTAGTAATAAGTGAACAACGTAATTAACCGACTATACCTTATAAAAAACATAATGTCTTTTTGTCACTGCAAAAATCAAGAAAATGTTGTTTTCAGCCAGTTTCTCCCCAAGCAGAGCTAAAGAAGGGTAGTCCTGAGGAGAACAAAAACCAAACAAAAAACAAATAGCCATATGTGATCTTGCTAAATGCATTCATCCCTTTATGCAGATTACTTTTCTTGTCAAAGAGTTTGTGAAAGGAAATGACTCATATTTAACTCCCCTTGCTTTGTTTACAGGACTCACTCTTATCTATTTTCTTTCAAAATGGCAGAAAGGACTTATGCAAAGATAATAGATCTCGGTGATTAATCTCTATCACACTCACACACCCTTGCAAATGTACCCCCCAGGCTTTTTACCCATTGTGATACATAAAAAAATATTTAAATTACAGGTTGTAATCTGAAATTTGTGATAGATTTGCACAAAATGGTCTAAGTTGGAGAAATGAAATGAGAAAATATATATAAAACTATATAAATTGGCATGTGTATATGTATTCAACTCCTTTGCTATGAAGCCCCTTAAAAGTTCTAGTGCAACCAATTACTTTCAGATGCCACAGTGAAATGAAGTCCACCTGTGTGCAATGTGTCACATGATCTGTCAGCATAAATACTTTTTCTGAAAGGCTCCAGAGGCTGCAACACCACTAAGCAAGAGGCAACACTCTCCAAACAAGTCGGGGCAACGTATTTGAGCAGTATAAGACCGGGGTCGGGTTATTAAAAAATATATTTTTATATCAACTGAAAATGAGTTGCGTAACCAATGGGGTTGCACAAAATGGTCACCTGAAGTACAAGCCAATTATTAAGCAAACCTGTGTTATTGAACCAACTAGATTTGTGCTTTCAAGTTCAGTAGATGTATGTATATCTTATGTATTGTTGAATTTTCTAATATTAAAGGATTAAATTATTGACAACACAACTAATTATTTTGAAACATTAAATTTTAATACAAATAATCATCACTGTTCTCATAAAACTGCTGGAATACTTTTAATACATGAAAGTGCAAAGTTTCATCAATCAGCATAAAGGACAAACAATAGTAGCACCAACTTGAACCTTTATCTGGCTGAACTGGAATGCTAACTAATTACTGACATTAATACATGGAACTCCATTTTGTCACGAAAACATTATTTTGATAATTCACAAGGTATTAATTAATAAATCTAGAATAGCTTCTTCCCTAATTTGTACGATATATTTGTAGAAAATCTCACATCTTATTCTGGTAACATAGCCATTATCATTGATGTTTAGTATTTCAAAGTCGTCTTTAAACGCATGTTTTCTGAACATTTTGGCATGTACCCAGGCAGTGTCAGACAGTTTTTTTTTTTTTTTAATTGTTAACCACACACAAACCCATTTTCGTCAGGGCGCGGCATCACGCACTGCAGTATGAAAGTGAAATATGTACGCGACCATTTCATCATTTGCGGGTTTCGAAAGACCGCCGACCGGTCACAAGACCTACCATCAGATCACGTCAATTGTTGAGGCTTGACTACAGCGGTTCCAATTAAATCCAACATGAAAAGAATGAGTCGTTTAATTCAGATCTGAGATCATTTGAAAAGAGTCGAGTACATTTAGGTAATGTTTAATTTAACGTATGGTATTTACTGGTCCTTCTAAAAAAATTAGCATATTGTGATAAAGTTCATTATTTTCTGTAATGTACTGATAAACATTAAACTTGACCTGGGAATGTGGCACCTGTAGCCCAGTCCACTGCTTCCACAGGTCCCCCAAGGTCTGGAATCGGCCCTTCTCCACAATCTTCCTCAGGGTCCGGTCACCTCTTCTGGTTGTGCAGCCTTTTCTGCCATTTTTTCCTTCCCACAGACGTCCCACTGAGGTGCCTTGATACAGCACTCTGAAAACAGCCTATTCACTCAGATTTCTTTCTGTCTTACCCACTTGCTTGAGGATGTTAATGATGACCTTCTGGACAGCAGTCAGGTCGGCAGTCTTACCCATGATTGCGGTTTTGAGTAATGAACCAGGCTGGGAGTTTTTAAAAGCCTCAGGAATCTTTTGCAGGTGTTTAGAGTTAATTGGTTGATTCAGATGATTAGGTTAATAGCTCGTTTAGAGTACCTTCTCATGATATGCTAATTTTTTGAGATAGGAATTTTGGGTTTTCATGAGCTGTATGCCAAAATCATCAGTATTAAAACAATAAAATACCTGAAATATTTCAGTTGGTGTGCCATGAATCTAAAATATATGAAAGTTTAATTTTTATCAGTACATTACAGAAAATAATGAACTTTATCACAATATGCTAATTTTTTGAGAAGGACTAGTAGATGTCCACTGAAGATGTACAGCATAAATAGCTTACTGTATTCTTGAACACCATGTTTAAATAATGTTGATAAAATTGTAAAATGAAGCATCTCCTACCATCTGGGTTGAAGCACTGTACTCATTATGCTCATTCAGGTGGCAATGTCCGTCATGAGGTTGGACGACACCTGCCAGTTTGCCATCCAAAGCCAAGTGGGGTACGTCATCTGTAGCAAATACCAGTAGGTGATAGGCCTCCTTCCTCCAACCAATACTCTTCTAGTAAATAGGAGATGAATCTAGTTTTAGGTCCTGCTCTTAAGTTTTATTTCCAGCAAATTAAAAGGAAGGAACAAATTTTAAGAAAAATATCAATGTTGAAAATGTAAACAAGAACTATAATGTTACATATAGGACACACCAACTTTGAGTCTGTTTCTTACCAATTTCATGAAAGTTATTAACACCACAAAAAATAAATAAAATAAGGGAACAAATAACATTTTTGGTTGAATGTTGACATGAAGAGCAAGTGAACAAAAGGCAAAGACCTGGTCACTGTTTACATCACTACAGAAACCTGACCTTCTTACCAGAGAGAGAAATATGTCTGTGCAAAGTGCGCCACTTCCACAGAGACCAAACAATACTATGAATCTTGGATCTTTCAGTAAGGTTCACCCAAATAGAGTGTCTTCTTTTCCTTTCGGCTGTTCCCTTCAGGGGTCGCCACAGCAAATCATATGCCTCCATCTCACCCTGTCCTCTTCATCTTCTTCTCTTACATCAATGACCTTCATGTCCTCCTTCACCACATCCATAAATCTCTTCTTTGGTCTTCCTCTAGGCCATCTGCCCGGTAGTTCCAACCTCAGCATCCTACTACCAATATACTCACAATCCCTTCTCTGTACACGTCCAAACCATCTCAATCTAGCCTCTCTGACTTTGTCTCCAAAACATCTTACATGGGCTGTCCCTCTGATGTACTCATTTCTGATCCTATCCATCCTCGTTACTCCCAGAAAGAAACTCAACATTTTCATCTCCGTTACCTCCAGCGCTGCCTCCTGTCTTTTCCCCAGGGCCACTGTTTTTAAACCATACAACATCACTGGCCTCATCACCGTCTTGTACACTTTTCCTTTCATTCTTGCCGATACTCTCCTGTCACACATCACACCGGACACTTTTCTCCAACCATTCCAACCTGCCTGCACACGCTTCTTGACCTCTTTTCCACACTCTCCATTGCTCTGGATTGTTGAGCCAAAGTACTTAAAATCCTCCACCTTCTTTATCTCTGCTCCCTATAACCTCACCATTCCTCTTGGGTTCTTCTCATTCACACACATGTATTCTGAATTACTGAGGCTAACCTTCATTTCTGCATACCTCCACCTTTCTAGATTTTCCTCCACTTTTTCTCTGCTCTCACTACAGATCACAATGTCATCTGCAAACATCATAGTCCATGAGATTCTTGTCTAACCTCGTCTGTCAGCCTGTCCATCACCATAGCAAACAAGAATGGCTCAGCGCTGACCCTTGATGCAGTCCCACCTCCACCTTGAATTCTTCAGTCACACCAACAGCACACCTCACCACTGTCTTAGATCTCTTATACATGTCCTGCACCACTCTAACATACTTCTCTGCCACTCCAGACTTCCTCATGCAATACCACAGTTCTTCTCTTGGCACCCTGTCATATGCTTTTTCCAGATCCACAAAGGCACAATACAGCTCCCTCTGACCTTCTCTGTACTTCTCTATTAAAATCCTCAAAGGAAACACTGCATCTGTGGTGTTCTTTCTTGGCATGAAACCAAACTGTTGTTCACAAATGCTGACCTCTGCCCTTAGCTTCCACTATTCTTTCCCATAGCTTCATCGTATGGCTCATCAACTTTATCCCTCTGTAGTTGCCACAACCCTACACGTCTCCCTTGTTCTTAAAAATGGGCACCAGCACACTTCTCCTCCATTCCGACGGCATCTGCTCAGTCTCTAAGACCTTGTTGAATGTTCTTGTCAGAAAATCTACTGATACCTCTCCTAGAAACTTCCATATCTCCACAGGTATAGGAACCATCAGCCTTTCCTATCATCAGGACCAACTGCCTTTCCACTCTTCATCCTCTTCAATGCCCTCCTCACTTCACCCTTACTATTCTTTGCTACTTCCTGGTCCTCAACAGTCACCTCTTCTACTTTTTCTCTCTCATTTTCCTCATTCACCAGCTCTTCAAAGTACTCTTTCCATCTTCCCAGCACACTTGTGTCATCAGTCAATACATTTCCCTCTCTGTCCTTAATCACTCTAACTTGCAGCACATCCTTCCCATCTCTATTTCTATGCTGTGCCAACCTGTATAAATCATTTTCTCCCTCCTTACTGTCCAACCTGGAATACAAGTCATCATACGCCCTCTGTTTGGCCTTTGACACCGCTACCTTTGTCTTACGCGGTGTCTCTATGTATTCCTGTTTACTCTCTTCGGTCCTATCAATGTCCTATTTCTTCTTAGCTAACCTCTTTCTTTGTACACACTCCTGCACTTCCTCATTCCACCACCAAGTTTCCTTATCTATTTTCCTTTCAGAGGAGACACCAAGTACTCTCCTACCTAAAGCCTGTTTCAACTCCTCCTTGAAGACAACACAACACGTCCTTTTTCAGCTTCCACCACTTTGTCTTCTGCTCTGCCTTTGCCTTCTTCACCATCAGCGTCATCCTGCACACCATCATCCTATGCTGTTTGGGAACACTCTCACCCACTACTACTTTGCAGTCACTGACTTCCTTCAAACTGCATCGTCTACACAAGATGTAGTCTACCTGTGTGCTCCTACCTCCGCTTTTATAAGTCACCCTATGCTCCTGTTTCTTCTGGAAGAAAGTATTCACCACAGCCATTTCCATCCTTTTTGCGAAATCTATCAACATCTGTCCTTCTGTGTTTCTGTCCTGGATACCAAACCTGCTCATCACGTCCTCGTCCCCTCTGTTGGCTGCCCAACATGTCCATTGAAGTCTGCACCAATGACCACTCTTTCACCTCTGGGGGTACGCTGCATCACTTCATCAAACTCACTCCAGTATCTCTCCTTCTCTTCTAGCTCACATCCTGCCTGTGGGGCATAAGCACTAACAACATTGAACATCACACCTTCAATTTCTAACTTGAGACTCATCACTCTGTCTGACACTCTTTTCACTTCTCGAACATTCCTGACAAACCCACTCCTTCAAAATGACTCCTCCTCCATTGCTCTTCCCATCCACACCATGATAAAACAGCTTCAACCCTGCTCCTAAGCTTCTAGCCTTGCTACCTTTCCACCTGATCTCCTGAACACAGAGTATGTCCACCTTCCTCCTCTGCATCATGTCAGCCAGCTCTCTATCTTTTCCTTTCATGGTTCCAACATTCAAAGTCCCTACTTTCAGTCCTAGACTCATGCCTTTCCTCTTCTCTCTCCGCCTACAGACACACCTCCCACCTCTCCTTCTTCTACCAACAGTAGTCCAATTTCCACCAGCACCCTGTTGGTCAATAGCACTAATGGCGGTTGTTGTTAACCCGGGCCTCGACCGATCCGGTATGGAGGTAATATTTGTGATTTGCATTATGAAGCTTGGTATCGGTTTTATGTCGGATACCCTTCCTGACACAACCCTCTGCATTTATCTGGGCTTGGGACTGGCGTGAGGGAGGGACACTGGTTTGTGCCCCCTCACGGCTGCATCCCCCCCCCCACAGCTGCAAATAGAGTGTATGATCTCAAAATTTTTTTTAGGATTGGGATAAGATTCAGTACATAAATAGCATAAGTAGACAGCAGGACAGAATGTCTGTCATGACAAATAACTGACTTTGCAGACAGCAGCCTGTAGAATTGCATCAAATCCACCCTCTGGAGCATCTCTGTTCCGAGACACCACCTGCTTCTGCACCATCTCATTGAAACGGTCCACTTTGTCAGTCAGAGATAAATGATTACGGAACCCAAAGGAGGGAACACATTTTGGGAAGATCTTGAACCTGCAAACATAAAAAAACAGGAACTGTTTCATTATCAAGGGTATAAGAATAATCCCTAAATTTTGACGTTTGACTTTAAACATAAAAAAATCGTTATGTATACTTCATGGTAGAATTGAAAGTAACTGAGTTATTATATTCACATCCTGTTTTACGCATCATTACAGAAGGTGCATTTTTAAAAACAACACTTGTTAAAAAATAATTTCATTTGAATTATCAAGACTGATTTCTTCCCATGTACAAAATCTGATGCATTTGGGCAGTTGTTTAAAAAACAAAAAAAGGGTCTCAATGATGTAATCAAGGCCCAAGTTAGCATGGAGAAGTTTGGCTTCAAAGAATTTCTTTCAGTATTTCAGTAGTCTGTGCTTAAATGTTAATCTTGGTGTAGTTTCTCACTACACAGGGAATTATTTTAATCTAAACCCTGTCAGACTTCAAACACATATCTCTCAATAAATAGCACGAATATAACAAAATCCTATAAATCTTCATGTTAACTTGAACTTTAAATTTTGCACACAAAGAAATTTATCTTGATCGTCAAACGAGATTAACTTGTAACAATTGCTGCCTTTACCTTTTTATACAAGTAAAAGAATTAATAAGAAAAATCTTTACTATGAACTTGAATAATCAAGAGAATGCAAGTTTGAAATTCACCTTATAAGAAGTGTGCCTCCGTCCACCAAACAGTGTAAATGGGCACCAGGGAAAAAAATAAAAATAGTAGGAAGGAACCTGTGGTGGACTAGCATCCCTTCCAGGTGGAGCTGACCTAGCTTTGCCGTCACTGCCTTTTTTTGGGGATCTCTGTATACCTTTGCTAAACTTCCTTTCATTTTTATGCAAAAGCTTATGGATGTCTATGTTAACCTGAGTAAACAGCTTGAAGCTGTGTTTCTTCTAAATAATTTCTTCAGATTAATAATTGTACTTTTGAGTAATCTTTGAGTAAACTTTTGCCATCTCTGGTGTATAATGTAGATTTCTTTCTGTAATCTAAAATTAGAGGCGTGTTTTAACAAAAGTTGTCAATAAGCAGACGCCAAGTCAGTTTTAAACTGGGCAGAATTGTGTTATGGGCAAAACACTAAGGGCCAGACAACAGAATAGAGGTCTAACCTACATAGGCATTGATGCATGTTGGCAGCAGTGTAATTACCCCTCTAGTCAAATGTGTGCAGTTCAGCAGATACCCTGGGATACTACTGTGCTATTTGTGAATATATGCATTTACAAGTCCATAGTTTTAACAACAACAACAGTAATAATAATCTATATGAATAAACTCTATGGTGAGTTTTATGCTGACAGTATAAAACACAACATTAAGTGTCTGTCACATTTGGACAAGTGATGACAGCTCTATTCCAGAGGTCATCAGGTAGCAGACCAGTAAAGTATTTCATTGCACAAACACACCCACACACAGAAAAAACCTTTAGCAAAACCATTCAATAAATGCCCCCCTCCCCCCAATGTAAGCCTTGATTTCTGTAACATATTCTATGTTGTGGCAGATCCAATTACATGTTAATATAAATTTATGGCAAATACAACAGGAAGGGAGAGAATTTTCACAGATGTTTTTTAATGTGCACATACAATTCCTTTGGTGCCAGTATAAAACATCACATTTGAACCACTGCTGGTTAAGCATTTAAAAGGCCTTTGCTGTCCCTATTTAGGCACGTTAGTTGCTTATCCATACCTTTGCGTAATGGGACCTGCTCTATTCAAACTCCGCTTTAATATAAAAGAAAGCTGAACAAATGTGATTAAAAACAGTATCTGGGGTTTGACTTAAGTGAACTTGGGTTCTGTCTACACCACGTCTGCAACCAGCCATGGAATTACATAACTGATTGTACTTCTCTCATTACTTCTTCCTGTTTTAAGTTTCATAACGTTAGAAAAGTGGATTTTGTGGTCTTGTGCAATGGAATGCCATGTATAACACTACCTAAATATGCTTTGGTGTTAGACATTATATACAGGTAAGCTAGGCACTGAACTCTGAAACAAAAGTGATCTACATCAATCTATATACATATGCATGTGTGTGTGTGTGTATGTACTTTTTTCTCTCTCAAATGGTCACATTTCAGAAGCAAGTTAGAATGTAACCGCATCACATTCATGCTTGCTTGCATGGAAACGCAAGGGAACAGAAAAATTATAACGTACTGCAAAAAAAAAAAAAAAAAAAAGATTTAAATTTCATATAACAGCTTATGAAGCTGGGTGAAGGCTTTTATGCTCACCCATTGCAAGGGTTCTCTTGAAACGTGGGAGATGTGTATGAAAAAGGAGACAAGTTCTTATCAACAAATGTCCCAAAGCCAAGACGGAAGTTACTAGTAAGTTTCTTCATCTCTTCAGCCAGTTTGGTTCCCAGGTTGCGAATGGTATCCAGGTCATCTTTCATGGATAGCGAAAGGTCCATAAGATAGTACAAATCAACAGGGTAATCTTCAACAGGGCGAACCTGCACCTCAAAGGAGCTCGGGTGATCTGAGTAAATTTAAAACATACACTTTGATCAGTTTCTCAAAGCAATGAAATTGCATCATCTCTAAATGTCAAACATTTGCTCCAAGATGCATCCATCCCTACTTGGCACAAAATCCTTACCCGGCCTTAAACTGAGTGAAATCTTCTGTGGCTGGATCTGGATGATGTCATACTGGGCTGACATTGACCCTTTGGAGCTCAGTGGTTTGTTCTTGACTATGGAACTGACACTCTGAGGGTTTTCAATATAGTGAGCCTTGCAGCCCCTTTTCAGTAAGTTCTGGCTCAAATCACACTGAGACATGAATGTCCTTCCTCTTCCAAAGTCCTTAAAAACACACACACACACACACATATACACAAAGAATTGTTGATTCTGCTGCAGGGAGCAGGTATGGAACAGAACAAGCTAGCACACAGCTCAGCCACAAACCACCACCACACTGCTTCAACAACTTCTCAGTGTCTGAGATTTTTTTTCTGCATCAGAATAAATTTTGAAAGACTACACTGAGCTTAACAAGAACATGCATGCAGTAAACCATGTACAGGGATCTCTCACTTTCCACGGTTATGTTATCAATATTAAGAACAGCCATTTGTACATTGTCAAAAATAAGTGTTACAATAATAAACTGCACCTTTTCTTGTTAGTACCTACTAGCATTTTTGGTTTGTATCTTTAGTGAGGACATTCTGAATAGAAAGGTGTGTGAAATGTCCCTTCATCATTTTAGACCAAAAGCTGATTAAAGTTACGGGGGGGCATACGTTATATCAATATACAGTCGATCCCCGACTTACGAAATTAATCCGTTCCAGCGCCTTTTTCGTAACGTTGGGAGTTTCGTCAGTAGGGGTCGCATTTTACATGTTAAACGCCCGATTCGTTCCAAGGCTCCAAAGACCCTTATGAAAATGATAAAAGTACACCAATTTTGTATGAAATATGTGTTAAAAGAAAATTATTTATTGAACCATTTAAACATTTTATTAACATATTAAACCATTTTATTAACATATTTATTAATTAAACCATTATTAAACATTTTTTATTAAAACACACACACACACACACACACACCTGTCTCTCTCTCACACACACAGACAGACACACAGATATATTAAATCTGTATTGTATACACATTAAATGTTTATTGTAGCGCTGCGGGCCATGCCCACAAGATGTGGAATTCAAAGCGCATTCCCTGCTTGACAGATCGGCGGTCCAAACTCAACTTTAACTTGATTCCTTGAGCGATCAGGATTCCAGATGAGCTCAAATGCGCCACATTTATTAAGCATATATTGAATTAAACAACTTAAAAAACTAAACTAAAAACTAAAGAGTTAAGCTTCCTTCTCTCTCTCTCTCACTCTCACACACACGGACGGGATGTTTTATTTAAAGCGGAATTACAGTACTTGTTTGAAAGATCAGATGTCCTCACTGCATTTCCGCTTTAAGGTCTCCTTCTGGTTCTGGTCCAATGGGAGGCCAGCGGAGCAGGATGTTGAGAGACAGCCAATGAGAGAGAAACTCACACATCATGTGAAATTTTGATTGGCGCGTTTGAATTTTGAATATCTTTTCGTAAGAGGGGGTTGTTTTCGTATCCTGGAGACGAAAATTTAGGAAAATGTTTTTCGTAACCCGGGATTTTTATACCCAGAGGGTTTCGTAAGTCGGGGGCCGACTGTACTTGAAATCTTTAATAGTGTACAGTACATTGGTCTTATCAAGTCTGGTCTGGTACATTCTGAATCGCAGGACCTGAAGGATAACGCCTTGATTATGATCTTCATGGAGATTTTCTTGTCAAGGATAGCGCAGTGGTTTGCCATTGCCTTCTGCACGATGCGAACCTACGGCCCATTTAGAACAGCTAATTAGGCTGGGAATCAAGCCCAGGCCTTCTTGCTGCGAGGCGGACATGCTAACCACTACACCACCCATTTAAAAAGTACTAATGGCCAAAGCAGAGTTAAAGAAGTCAAGGGATAGGTGAAGCAGAGTGTAGCAGTCTGTGGCTTACAGCAGAAGAAATCACAGCCCAAAGTTATATTCATAATTCAGTTGAATGGGTTTTAATCTGAACTGCAGTCAATCAATCAATCATAGGTAATAAATAAGCTCAACTTAGATCTGAGTGTACTTGATGGGCATTTCAATCAGAATTTAAAATTTTAATGGATGGGATAGCTTCCTTTCAGCTGTTCCCCTTTTCTCAGGAGTCACCACAGTGAATCTATGCATGTCTGATTTGGCATAGGTTTTTACATAGAATTCCCTTTGTGACACAACCCTTTAGCAAGGGGCAGAAACACGCTGACGGCTTTGCAGCCTACTCTTTATGAAAGTCAGCAATGGTTCGTTTACATGCCTCTCACCATAGACAGTGAGAGACATGGCCGGCCTTTGATAACCCAGGTAGCTGCACTGGGGGGGACAGTGACAACCCTGTGGAGACTTGAACCCCTGCGCCCTATCCAGTAGACCACAACTGCCCCATATATATATATATATATATATATATATATATAAAAAGGTAGTGAATTATATGTTTTTTTATTTATATAAAAATAGGTGGTGAATTTATTCATTTTATATATATATATATATATATATATATATATATATATATAGAGAGAGAGAGAGAGAGAGAGAGAGAGAGAGAGAGACGAGCTTACAAAAAGACTGAAAAGTTAGTTTACAGTGAGTTACTGGCCTGCTCTGGGGTACAGTTCAGTACATTTCTGATCAGAATGGTGTCGGTGAGGTCTGGGTTCTGTTGGTGTTTACCTCTTGGGCGCACCAGGCGCAACTCGGGTGTAGCAGTAAACATTCTTCACAAGATGTGGCACTGCCACTAACACACACATTCACACCTACACCATGGAAAAGCACACACAGTTATACAGGATAAAGATGTTCGACAGGTCCAACCAGCTTTCAGCTTGCATATGAAACATCACGCTAGAATAAACTTACTCTATAGACTATAAGAAAGTAGATAAACAAACAAACAAACAAACAAATAAATAAATAAAAAGTGGGGTTCTCACCGCTGACTGTGGGACTGGAGATCTGCAGCACAATGCCGGTGAACACAACCACCGACTGAGCACAGAGCCGAAAGCTCCACATGACGGCAGGAAAGCGACGACCTCGGAGTAAAACTTCAGCGCGACTGGTTGAATCAGGAACAGTTAAAGCTTCCCCTTAAATATCTCGGTGGGAAACTCCGCTCTCTGTCCATCCCAAATCGAACAAAGTTGCGAGTCCCGTGAAATCAGACCCGCCGACGAGCTTCTCCCTGGAACACTCGGGATTTAATCCATAACAACTCACCGCCTTCCTGTCCGACATCTCTATATGAGGTCAAAAAGGAACAATAACCAGGTGTCAACCACAAAAATATCCCTCAAACTCATCCCGAACACAAAACTAAAAGCTTACCAAAGAAAACTGAGGTATAATAATGAAATACAGACTAAACTCCCCCGGTTTGTTTTCACTCCACAACTTTGAAGAAGGATTTCATTAACTCCGCCCACCAGAGGGAGGTGCTCCCATTGGCCCACATCGCTGTGTCAATCTGTTCCCTGCTCCTATCACATTACATGTATATTATATTACACCTTTAATTATAAACTCGGGGTCAAAATATCAAAGGATAAATATCTCATAGTTAAATTATTACGACTCCAAACACACCTTATACTGAAGTCAACACACTGTGTGGACATCACGGACAGGAAGTGATTTGGATTTGAGCCAGCTGTTTACGTTTCGAGGGGCGGGACGGTAGTGTTGTGATTAGCATTCCCCCCCCCCCCCCCCCCCCAACACAACGAGATCGTCGGTTCGAGTTCCAGGCTCAGCAAGGGTGGATCCGCGTGGAGTTTGCATGTTCTCCCAGTGAGGTTCCTCTGGGAACTTCAGTTCCCTCCCGCACACCAGGACTTCTTGAACAAAAAAATGCACAGCACTGTACATATATTCCAAGTAGCACTCCATCAGTCTGAATGGTTGCGTGGAGCTCGCCAGGCCATTGCAGGGCTGCACCAGACATAAGTAGTAATGGCTTCAGCATTATTTTTTTTTAGAAATGGCCGCATAACAACTTAACAAACAGCTTTCCACAGAGTAGTCCAGTGTATGGAAGTGTAACTCAATCCATCATTTTAACTTAATTTGCCACACCCATTACCAGGGTGACTTAAATTGAATTGTATTTATGCAACTGAACAAACAGTAAAAGGGTTGAGGGTCATAGACCCATGATCTTCTGATTAACCCAGAGTCTTACACTGAGCTACTGCAGCTGTTGCTACAGAAAATGAATAAATACAAATAAATAAATAGAATTCCGTAGCTGGTTAGTGGATTAGCCTGTGTCAGTACCTCGTGGATCTACTTTTTAATTACTTGCAACAAGTCTGTTGGGATACAGTACCTCTGTACAATCTTTGCACATCAAGAGTATGCACTATTTACCCACTCGTCTTTATAGAACTGTTCAAGCTCAGTCAAATTTAATGGTAGCCATTGGTGGACTGCAATTTTCAAGTTATTCCAAAGATTTTAAATTAGGTTTAAGTCTGGGTTCTGACCAAGCCCTACAAGGACATTTACTTTAAACTTTGCTTTGTGCTTCAGGTCATTTTTATGTTAGTGTTGACCCTTCTTCCCATTGACAACTTTCCACCAGCAGTTCAGCACGTTTTCCTCAACGTGACACTTTCTTGCCCCAGCCGACCTGCTTAGTTGTCTTTGAATCATTAGCTGTATGTTCATACTCACTCTGAAAAACAATGTTATAATCAGTGTTTTTCACCTAAGTAAAATTTGGGCAAATATCCTTAAAATAACAGAATAGAATAGAAGTTATCTAGAACTGATGCATCTTCTTCTTCTTTTCCTTTCGGCTTTTTCCCTTTGTCGGGAGTCTCCACAGCAAATCATCTGATTTGGCATAGGTTTTTATGTCGGATGCCCTTCCTGTCACAACCCTTTAGCAAGGGACAGAAACACACTGACGGCTTTGCGGCCTACTCTTAAGAAAGTCAGCAATGGTTCTTTTACATGCCTCACACCATAGACAGTGAGAGACATGGCCCGCCTTTGATAACCCAGTTAGCTGCACTCTTTATCTAGAACTGATACATGAGAGTCAAATATTCAGTTCAGTTCATTTTCTGTAACCGCTCAATCCAAATTAGGGTCGTGGAGAGGCTGGTGCCCACCCCAGCTGACTGGACGAGGGCAGAGTACACCCTGGACAGCTCGCCAGGCCATCCCAGGGCGGAAACATGCCTACGGCGAAAGTCAGCAATGGTTCTTTTACATGCCTCACACCATAAACAGTGAGACACATGGCCAGCCTTTGATAACCCAGTTAGCCGCACGGGGGTGGGGGGAGAGTGACAACCTTGTGGAAAGTGGGGCTTGAACCCCCAACCTTAGGATCAGTGACCCAGCACCTTTACCACTAAGCCACCACTGCTCTGAGTCAAATATTAATAATGATAATGCAGCCGCGAGGGGTGGGCACAAACCAGTGTCTCTCCCTCACACCACTCCCAAGCCTGGATAAATGCAGAGGGTTGTGTCAGGAAGGGCATCCAACGTAAAACCAATGCCAAACTTTATAATGCAAACCACAAATATTACCTCCATACCGGATCGGTCGAGGCCCGAGTTAACAACAACTGCCATCAGTGCAGAGTACCCCCAGAGGTGAAAGAGTGGTCATTGGGGCAGACTTCAATGGACATGTTGGTGCAGCCAACAGAGGGGATGAGGAAGTGATGAGCAGGTTTGGTATCCAGGACAGGAACGCAGAAGGACAGATGGTGATACATTTTGAAAAAAGGATGGAAATGGCTGTGGTGAGTACTTTCTTCCAGAAGAGACAGGAGCATAGGGTGACTTACAAAAGGCAAACAGCATAGGATGGTGGTGTGCAGGATGACGCTGATGGTGAGGGAGGTGAAGAAGGCAAAGGCAGAGCAGAAGACAAAGTGGTGGAAGCTGAAAAAGGAAGAGTGTTGTGTTGTCTTCAAGGAGGAGTTGAAGCAGGGTTTGGGTGGTCACCAAGGGCTTCCAGATGACTGGACAACCACAGCAAATGTGATCAGGGAGACAGGTAGAAGAGTACTTGGTGTGTCCTCTGAAAGGAAAGCAGATAAGGAGACTTGGTGATGGAATGAGGAAGTGCAGGAGTGTGTAGAAAGGAAGAGGTTAGCTCAGAAGAAGTGGGACATTGTGAGGACTGAAGAGAGTAAACAGGAGTACAGGGAACACAGTGTAAGGCGAAGGTAGCGGTGTCAAAGGCCAAATGGTGTATGATGACTTGTATGCTAGGTTGAACAGCAAGGAGGGAGAAAATGATTTATACAGGTTGGCACAGCAGAGAAATAGAGATGGGAAGGACGTGCAGCAAGTTAGCGTGATGAAGGACAGAGAGGGAAATGTATTGACTAATGACAGAAGTGTCCTTGGAAGATGAAAAGAGTACTTTGAAGAGCTGATAAATGAGGAAAACGAGAGAGAGAAAAAAGAGTATAAGAGGTGCCATTGAGGACCAGGAAGTAGCAAAGATTAATAAGGGTGAAGTGAGGGGGGCATTGAAGAGGATGAAGAGTGGAAAGGCAGTTGGTCCTGATGACATACCAATAAAGGTATGGAAGTGTCTAGGAGAGGTAGCAGTAGATTTTCTGACAATAACATTCAACATGGTCTTAGAGAGTGAGAGGATGCCGGAGGAGGAGTGTGCTGGTGCCCATTTTTAAGAACAAGGGAGACCTGCAGAGTTGTGGGAACTACAGAGGGATAAAGTTGGTGAGCCATACGATGAAGTTATGGGAAAGAATAGTGGAAGCTAGACTAAGGGCAGAGGTCAGCATTTGTAAACAACAGTTTGGTTTCATGCCAAGAAAGAGCAAGAGCACCACAGATGCAGTGTTTGCTTTGAGGATTCTAATAGAGAAGTTCAAAGCAGGTCAGAGGGAGGTGCATTGTGCCATTGTGGATCTGGAGAAAGCATATGACAGGGTACCAAGAGAAGAACTGTGGTATTGCATGAGAAATCTAGAAAGGTGGAGTTATGCCCTGAAAAGGAGAGGAATGAAGGTTAGCCTCAGTAAGACAGAATACATGTGTATGAATGAGAAGGACCCAAGAGGAACAGTGAGGTTACAGGGAGCAGAGATAAAGAAGGTGGAGGATTTTCAGTACTTAGGCTCAACAATCCAGAGCAATGGAGAGTGTGGAAAAGAGGTGAAGAAGTGTGTGCAGGCAGGTTGGAATGGTTGGAGAAAGTGTCCGGTGTGATGTGTGATGTGTGATGGGAGGAATGAAAGGAAAAGTGTGCAAAACGGTGATGAGGCCAGCGATGTTTTATGGTTTAGAAACAGTGGCACTGAGGAAAAGACAGGTGGCAGAGCTGGCGGTAGCGGAGATGAAAATGTCAAGGTTCTTTTTGGGAGTAACAAGGATGGATAGAATCATGAATGAGTACATCAGAGGCACAGCACATGTTAGAGGTATTGGAGACAATGTCAGAGAGGCTAGATTGAGACATGTACAAAGAAGGGACAGTGGATATATTGGTAGTAGGATGCTGAGGTTGGAACTGCCAGGCAAAAGGCTTAGAGGAAGACCAAGAAAGAGATTTATGGATGTGGTGAAGGAGGGCATGAAGGTCGTTGGCGTCAGAAAAGAAGAGGACAGGGTGAGATGGAGGCAGATAATTTGCTGTGGCGACCCCTGAAGGGAACAGCCGAAAGGAAAAGAAGAAGAAAGAAGAAGGTACAGATTTTCAATGTAAGTTACTCTAATCAGCCGTTCACGTCCAGGGATTCATCAGAGATGCACAGTGTCACTTCAAAGTTTTCAAATCCATAAATTCCATGTGATGGACTTTTTTAAAATACAGTATTTCTATTTATGCTCCTCCCACTCAGTTATGCTCTTGAGGACAGATGTGGCCTGGTGGTATAGAGCGCTGGATCGCTGATCCTAAGGTTGGGGGTTCGAGTCCAACTCTCCACAAGGTTCTCACTGTCCCGCCAAATGCAGCTAACTGGGTTATCAAAGGCCGGCCATGTCTCTCACTGTCTATGGTGAGAGGCATGTAAAAGAACCATTGCTGACTTTTGTAAAGAGTAGCTGCAAAGCCATCAGTGTGTTTCTGTCCCTTGCTAAAGGGTTGTGTCAGGAAGGGCATCCGACGTAAAAACCTATGCTAAATCAAACATGCGAATCATTCGCTGTGGCGACCCCTGATAAACTGTAAAAAGCTGAAAGGAAATCTCATCTCATCTCCCACTCAGCTATGCTCTTCGCATTTAGGATTTCTCCAGTTGTCCCCTTCTCTGTTCTGCTCATCGATTTAAATCTTATTTTCCTGCAGTGTTCATTCAACAGTGGATGCTAGCAAGCAAAAGCTTGAGCTGAAATTAATGTTTAGGTTGCCTGTATGGAAAAGGGGGGAGGGCCTATGCGATATTGAGTGTGTAGCAGTGATGTGGCTCCTGGGAAAAGGGGGCATGGGGTGGGATGAGGAATAATCAAAACTTTTGCATGAATATTAGGGTTTTGATAAATTTGTGACAGTATGTGAATGCTCAAGCTTATCATGAACTTAGCCGGTGTGTATTTCTGATTGCTGTAGCACTAAATCAAGATAACCTATCTTCAGCTGATGTCAAGAAATCATCTGGAAGGTTTTAAATTGTTTCATAAATTGTACCTCACAACTTACAGTCCACATGAGACAGCATAAAAGTGTCTGAAGTGCTAAACTGTTAAAACTACAACTTTAATTATACTGCAGTAAGCAACATTACATCTAAAATTCAGTTTTACAAAGGCAGTCAGCATTTTTCACAATGGAAAACAAGACAGCCAAAAGAATTTCAATATCTGAGCAACACCAGCATCTGTGTTCATTCCAAGACCATAGGCATCAGGAAATATGTGTTGCCCTCTTTGCTGATGTAATAATCTCCATTACTCTGATGTAACACTAAGTTTGAAGTGTAGGTGTAGGGCAGTTTTTCTCAATTATTTTCTGTGGCGCCCCCTCTAGGAAGAAAAAAAATATTTCACGGCCCCCTCACCCCCACCCCACGAGCAACTATAAATACCGGTGGTATTACTGTGCTGTATTTTTCTATCATATTATTATTAGTACACCTCTGCATAACATTGTATCTTTATTAACATTAAACACAAAAAAGAAATAAATATAGTTCAACTTACAACAAAAAAGTCATTGTTTTTTAATCTGTAACAGAAAAGATTTAAAGTGCACCAATGTGCCTGAAATTAAAAAACTACATCCTTATGCGTTCACCTTAACAATAAACTGGACTGGTCCCACAACACCAACGCCCTGTACAAGAAGGGCCAGAGTCGCCTCCACCTTCTGAGGAGACTCAGGTCCTTTGGAGTATGCAGACCTCTGCTCAGGACATTTTATGACTCTGTGGTAGCCTCTGCAATCCTCTACGCTGCCATCTGCTGGGCCCCGGGCAGCACAGAGCGGGACAGAAAGAGACTGAACAAGCTGGTCAGGAGGGCCAGCGCTGTCCTCGGCTGCCCACTGGACTCTGTGGAGGAGGTGAGTGAGAGGAGGATGGTAGCAAAGCTCACATCCATCCTGGTCAACAGCTCTCACCCACTTCACCAGACTGTAGAGAAGCTGAGTAGCTCCTTCAGTGGACGACTGAGACATCCTCAGTGCAGGAAGGAGCGCAGGTCGTTCATTCCCACCGCTGTCAGACTGTACAACGCCACTTTGTAACTGTCTGTGAAAATACCGGTTATGTGCAATAAAAACCCCGTGCACTTTAATCAGCCACATCTACCCCACTGACTGTGAACATCAACCCATCTACTCTGCCCTCAGATATATATACACTTTAATATAGGTCAGTCTATAAAGTCGTTCCCTTCTTTTCTTTTATTGTTTATTAATTTATACTATTTATGTATCTATTTATTTATTTACTTATATAATATATATGTATGTGTGTATGTTTGTATATGTATCTATTTTTGCACCCCCTACTGATGGTACCTCAAGAGCCTGTAACAGTGAATTTCTCCATTGTGAGATTAATAAAGCTGTATCTGTATCTGTATAACCCCATTTCACTGGAGCGCGGCAGACTCGCGGAAGCAAAAATGTCATCCTCCAACGTTCCTCAGTCGTTCCGTCATCTTCCGTGTCCTTCCGTATGATTCCGAATGTATTCCTTTGCTTCCGGCAGGCCAAAATCTTTCGCGAACATGCTTTTGAACATGTTCAAAAGCACGTTCACGGAAAAATCTTCCGACAGTGTTCCCTTAGGTTCCTCAGTCATTCCGCAAACGTTCCATCATTTCCTCAAACGTTCCGTGATCATTCCTTTTATTCCACCAGTGTTCCTTGAGCATTCTGCGAGCCTTCTCCCTCTTCCAGATGGTCAAAAGCAGCCACAGAATCCCCACAGAGGACTCACGGAAGGTTTACGGAATACATGCGGAACGTTTGCGGAATGGTTGTAGATAACACAGATGACTTGCAGAAAACTCAAGGAAGTCACTTCCACTATAAATATTAAATTATTCCAGTTAATTTTTTCTGTTTTCCTGTTCATGTAATAAAGTTTTAAAGTTATAATCACTGTGGTTTGGACTTGTGTGCATGGTTTTTATTCTGGAATGATTTATTGAGGTGCAAATAAAAGGAACATATTGACATCATTGATATTAAACATATTAACATATGTTAAATTTTAAATTTACTGTATTGCAAATTATAAACATTGCACATTATAAACATATGGTAAATTACAAACATATGTTAAATTTTAAATTTATTGTACATTATAAACATATTATACATTATAAAGATATAGTATGAATGAGAGAATGAGCTTCCTTGGTCAAATCCGCGTATTTATAGGCGGAATCAGGAGCAAATCCTTTGATCTTTGCCGATTTTTCCTCCTTGAAACGTGGTTACGCTGGGTATTCCTCAGTCATTCCTCAGTAATTCCTTAGTCATTCCGTGTTGAACGTGAATGTTCCACCTTCATTCTGCCTGTTCTGCGATCATTCCGTAGCTCTTCCTTCTAAAATGGAGTAGTGCTGTAGTCATTCCTCGAGTGTTCCTTGCTTTCCATGAACGCTCTGTGAATTGTCCGAAGGTCTTCCTTTGCAATCCGCACTGGTTCCGAAGGTAATCCGAGCGCTTTTACACATGTATTCCAACATTGTACCGTGGTTTTTCTGTGTCTTTTTCACACATTCCATGAACGTTCAGAAGGTGTTACGAAGGTACAATTTTCTGTACGTTTTTGACCCAATTTCCGTGTAAAAAATGCCGAAGCTCCTCCGTAGAGTGCATTCCGCGCCTTTCCCTCCACGATCACTGCATTCCGCGCTCCAGTGAAATGGGGGTATTACAGTCAGCACTATTCGACACCCAGTCTTCCCCAGTCCTCCCCAGCAACTGCCTTAGCCTGTAGATGTTGCTGTAACCTCTCCCAGCAACTGCCTTAGCCTCTAGATGTCGCTGTAATCGAAATACCGTATCTTCTTCTTTTCCTTTTGGCTTTTCCCTTAATTTTTTTCCAGCGGTCGCCACAGCGAATCATGGCATGTTTGATTTGGTAAATAAATAAATCGAGGAATTCTTCATCGCCTCCCTTGCACCTCACAGACATCATTCAAAACGCGCAGCAAATTTCTTGTTCAACACGTTCAACATGACCTGGAGAGTACATCTATAGACTTTTATTTTAGTAATAATAGGTGTATGTGTATGTGTATATATGTGTGTATATATATATATATATATATATATATATAAATAAATAAATAAATATATATATATATATATATATATATATATATATATATATATATATACACACACACACACATGTATATGTGTGTGTGTGTGTGTGTGTGTGTGTGTAAAGATTAGTAGTATAACGTTATCTTTGCCCCCTGCTCTGACTGACGGTATATGTACATGTAATATGTGTAGATAATATCAATAAATACATATTCAATGCTATAAGTGCTTATAACAATTAAACATTCAAAATAATGCATAAGATAAACAAAATATAAATACACACAGACGCACGCAGACACAGACGAGATCTGTAATAATATAAAAATAATCTCCATTAATAATTTATAATAATAAAATAATAATCTCCATTACTCTGAATTAACATTAAGTTTGAAGTGTAGCTGTGTGTGTGTGTGTGGGGGGGGGTGTCCCTTCAGTGTCAAGCACATTAGTGATCAGGCATTAATGTGAAGTAGAAAAATTCTGTTATGCAGGTGTTTGGGTGGTTGAGGTCACATATCCTCATAGAACTTGCTTTGTGCACTGGGGCATTGTCGTGACGAAACAGAATTGGCCCCTTAGCTCCAGTGAAGGGAAATCTTAATGGCATTGCATACAAAGATAATGAAGCACTTTGAAGTTTTTTGAATAGCTATCCATATGGGCGTGATGGCCAGATGACCCTAAAATGACCTGATTTTCCATAATGAGTGCCGATGTTGCAGCCAGTGTGATATACATACACTTCAAAGCATATATACGAATAGAATTATTTTTGTTTGTACATACACAATCGCAGACTGTAGCTCATTCAGGTATGTTGGCTTCAAGAAAACCATAAGTTGATAGAAATAATATGACAGATTTCCTTTTGGCTTTCCCCTTTTTTAGGGGTCGCCACAGTGAATGATTCGCACGAATATAATCTATCCATTTGGGTTACAGAATTATACACCTTTTGTTTGTACAGGAAAAAACATAGAAAAAAGAAAAGTATGTGCTTGTCTTCATCTGCTGGCCAGATTGAAAATCACCATCTGAAAAGAGTTGGGGGTTAAAACTGAGATTTGGGATTGATGCTTTGTAGCTCTGCTGGGAAACTCTAAACAATAATTGCTATATGTTATTGTTTACATAGTTTAATATAAGGCAGTGGTGGCCTGGTGGTAAAAGGGTGCTGGATTACTGATCCTAAGGTTGGGGGTTCAAGTCCCACTCTCCACAAGGTTGTCACTGTCCCCCCAGTGCAGCTAACTGGGTTATCAGAGGCCGGCCATGTCTCTCACTGTCTATGATGAGAGGCATGTAAAAGAACCATTGCTGACTTTCGACAAGAGTAGGCTGCAAAGCCGTCGTCGTGTTTCCGCCCAGCGATGGCCTGGCGAGCTATCCAGGGTGTACTCTGCCCTCGCCCGAAGTTGGCTGGGATGGGCAATTAGGATGGGACCCTAATTAGGATTAAGCGGTTACAGAAAATGAACTGAACTGAAATAACTAAAATTGAAGGATGAACATGTGTACTTATGCTACCAACATAATGAGACTGTTTCTATGGTTAATAATCAAAAGCTTCAAATGTGCAAATGTGTAAATGTGGCGTTTAACCCTGGAATGACCCTGTAAAGAATGTACGTTAATAGTACACTCTTTTCACTTTAGTAAACTTATTAGCAATTGCAATGGGTTTTCTCCACAAGTGAGAGTATGTAATAAATACGCAATCTCCATTTATGTCTTTGTAAAACGTGCTCCGGTGTGCAGCATTTCTTGAAAGGTAGATCTCCATGTGTCCCTCGATGTTCAGTACTACAGCCTGTAGACAGTCCAGAGAAACAGATGCCAGGACTCTCAACATTGTCCTTTAACTGATCGAGGTACAGCATCACAGAAATAGCTCTCAGTAATGTAGCCGAACATTTACATTGATGGCATTTGGCAAATTCCCTTATCCAGAGCAACCAGAGTCTTAACTACGGCGCCACCTTCTATTCCCAACAGAAAACCATCAAGGGGAATGAAACCTAGAGATGCAGACTGATAAGACTAGAAGTCAACATATTTGGATGCAAGTGGAAAATAAGCTTGAAAATAGCAGGTTGCCTTTGCTGCTGCTGCTGCATAGCCCTGAAACACTGGAGTCCAAGTTGTTTAGATCACAAAAGACAACAGTTTCCCCAGAAAGCAGTTGGTGCCTTGTTCCCGCTACACAAGTTATGTAATAATCACACAGTTAGGTTCTTTATTCTGAATATAAGTATGGGCCTATGATGGCACAGGGAGAAAGTGATCCTGTGCTTTTTTTTTTTTTTTTTTTTTTTTGCACATTACTCAGGCTTCTGTCATTCAATGGATTTCATATTTTTGTGATTTACATGCCCTGACAAAAGGACGTAATATTTATCAGACCACCACAGGTTGTTTAGGAACACAGGGTCTGAGTAGGCATAAATAAGAGTACAGCAGTGCTTAAAAGTTTGTGAACGCTTAAGAATTTTATACATTTCTGCATAAATATGATCTAAATAGGGGCAGTGGTGGTCTAGTGGTAATGGGCGCTTGATTGCTGATCCTAAGGTTGGTTGTTTGAGTCCCACTCTCCAAAAGGTTGTCACTGTCCCCCCCAGTGCAGCTAACTGGGTGATCAAAGGCTGACCATGTCTCTCACTGTCTATGGTGAGAGGTTCATGTAAAAGAACCATTGCTGACTTTGGTAAAGAGGAGCTGCAAAGCCGTCAGCGTGTTTCTGCCCCTTGCTAAAGGGTTGTGTCAGGAAGGGCATCTGACGTAAAAACCTACGCCAAATCAAACGTGCAAATCATTCGCTGTGGCGACCCCTGAAAACGGGAAAAAAATCGAAAGGAAATCTCTCTGCATAAATATGATCTAAAACATCACCAGATTTTCACACAAATCCTAAAAGTAGGTGGAGTGAACCCCATTAAATAAATGCAACAAAAATATTTTGCTTCACGTGGTGAAGGAGGACATGAAGGAAGTTGGTGTAAGAGAAGAAGATGCAGAGGATAGGGTGAGATGGAGGCAGAAGATTCGCTGTGGCGACCCCTGAAGGGAAAAGCCGAAAGGAAAAGAAGAACAACAACAAAAATATTTTGCTTGGCTGTAATTTATTGTATGAAATGGTCCAATATTATATGTCTGAGAGTGGAAAAAGTTTGTAGACCTCTAGGATTAGCAGGTAATTTAAAGGTGAAATTAGAGTCAGGTGTTTACAGTCAGTTGGCCGACAATAAAATGTGAATGGGCGGCCTGTTTGATTTAAAGAATACTGACCTTGCAAAGTGTCAGCATGTTTGTGGAAGTGTATTTGTGGAGGAGGGAGTATCTGAAGAGCTCAGAAAAAAAGGTTGTTGACGCTTGTCTGGCTGGAAAAGGTTACAAAACTGTCTAAAGAGTTTTGACTCCACCGATCCTCAGTAAGATAAATTATGTACAAATAAAGGAAATTCACTCCCCAGGAGTAGTCAGACTGAAAAAACAACCAACTGAAACGCCAAGAGCAAGGCGTGTAATAACCGGCAAGGTTACTATAGGACTCCACGGTAACTTCTAAGAAATTCCCAGCATTTCTCTCACACTGGATAATGTTCACAAGTCCACAATCAGGAGAACATTGAACAACAAATGGTGTGATGGCAGGGTTGCAGGAAGAAATCCTGTACTTTCCAAAAGGAACATTGCTGCTTTCCGCAGTTTGCTAAAGATCACCGGTATAAACCAGGAGGAAGAAAAGTGTCTTGTGGATGGATGCGACTGAAATAGAACTTTTTGTTAGAATGGGGTGTTATTTCTGGAGAAAGGGAAACGTTAAATATCAGGATGAGAAGCTTATTGCATCTGTGAAATATAGTAATAGTAGGATCATGGTTTGGGCCAGGACTACTTGAACTCATTAATAAATTCTGAATTATTTCAACAAATATGAATGGAAAATTTCAACATCGTTCCAGAAACTGAATCCCAAGATGCAGCAAAACAATCCAAGCACTCAATCACGAAACATACACGTGACATTTATGCAGTTACACACAAGATTCTTAAGGGTTCACAACCTTTCGTGTACTACTGTATCTATGGCTAGCTCTCCCCTCGCAGGTGTTCATCTGTACAATAGAAATCTAATCCGGACCACACTTTCAAATCAATGGATACCAATCTTTCTGGATATATGAGGTGAAGCTTTGGTGAACCAATCGGATCCTTTTCTTGCTGCTTCTAGTAATTCTTTGAGAATATGTCCATCATTCAGATTAACCAGAGCCATGGTTGTGCTTTGTTTGTCTACTGCTCTTTTCATTACTGCAGCTCTGTGTAGCCAATGTTTAGTGTTATGCTTGAGTGCTCTTTCGTCCAAAACCATATGGTTCTGTGATAACTTGCATGCCGCACAGTTGTTTGAATTCATAAATTGAGATCATGAATCATTGACATTATTTAGTTTTGTAATATGACCTAACCATATGTAATATGACCTTTTGTTTCCCCTCATTCCACAGCTATAATATCCTAGAGCCCACAGTTCTAACCAATGGTGGAGGCTTGGGGACTTGTCACATTCTGTCTCACCAGGAGTAGCAGGGCTACCATGACTGTATCACATTTGGTCAGGTATTACATGTATCAGTAAATCCATATTAATTCTTATACAGCACTACACCATATGACCGGTTGCTGTATGAGGCAGTGGTGGCCTGGTGATAAAGGGCGCTGGATCGCTGATCCTAAAGGTTGGGGGTTCGAGTCCCACTCTCCACAAGGTTGTCACTGTCCCCCCAGCGCAGTTAACTGGGTTATCAAAGGCCGGCCATGTCTCTCACTGTCTATGGTGAGATGTTCATGTAAAAGAACCATTGCTGATGTTCGTAAAGAGTAGCTGCAAAGCCGTCAGCGTGTTTCTGTCCCTTGTTAAAGGGTTGTGTCAGAAAGGGCATCCGATGTAAAAACCTATACCAAATCATACATGCGAATCAGATGATTCGCTGTGGCGACCCCTGAGAAAAGAGAAAAGGCTGAAAAGAAAAGATGACCAGTTGCTGTATATTCATTAGATGACCGTTTCCAGTGATGATCGTACCAATTGACCCACATTAAGCCTACATGGCTTGAAAGGAACTTCTAAACGACAGCAAGTCTGCACGACCCCTTCTTGCTTTATTCTACTTTCTAAAACGACAAATCCCAATATACTTTGAAATCTCAGCTTGTCATTTGTGATTGACAAGCTGTTCAAGAAATGAGATTTTTTAAAATGTAATTGTCAAATAAATCACCCTACATATAAACTGAATTAAAAATGGATTTTCATTGATCGAGTCTCACGCCTGATGTTTCTTTTGACTAGTTAACATGTCTTGAGGACTCTAACCCAGGACCTTGGTGTGACCACCACTATGCCACCTTTATGCTGCTCTTAAAGTATTCTGAGAGGAAATGCCAACACTGTTTCGTTACTTCTCGTTTCCACAAACTTAATAAACATCAAAACAGCCATTGTTTGGTTAATTTTTCACAAACATCTTGAATTGATGACAGAAAAAAAAAAATCCCTCCAGAAAATCTCTTCCAACACACCCCAAAAGGCTTTCTGTAGGATTAGAACTCCATGATGCCATTTCATGTGTGAAAGTGACTCCTCATGCTCCCTGAACCATTCGCTGTTTCAGGCCCAATTTTATATTTGTGCCATTAGGGGAGAAAGCATCCATTGATGGAATAACCTGTTCATTCAGGTCATCAGCTGACCTAATTTTATTACCATTTAATGTTGCTGAGCTTTGGTCTGACAAAAGTGAAGCACCAATGCCACAGTGGTTAAGCTAAAAGGAAGGCCATCAATCTTTTTCTTTTCAGCTGGGCAGTGTAGAATATATTCTTCATTAACAGTCATTGCAAACTCTTACCATAGAAATGGTCAGATCCTCCCCTTTCACCAAGAGGTTTTCTTGGCATTTACATTAAATAAAGTGTAGTAGTGCAGTAAGAAATCCGCAACATGGATCACAAACACATACTTCAGACATCAGGCACAGAACTTTTATTATTATTATTGATAATGGAACATAGGGATCAGATTTACCTTTAGCAACCAGTAACTCACATGTTAACGCAGAGTAGCCAATTAGAAGTTATTTATGTGCTTCATGTCAATCAACTTCCAGTGGTTGAAAACAAATGAACAGAAACAAAGTTTTCTGTCTGTACACTTCTACAGTGGGCATACCTGATGAAATGGCCAATTGGATCAAGTGCAAGCTAGGTATTCTTTTAACACGAAACACCACTGAACAGTTTCGTACAGACCATTTTATACTGTTGAGTTTTAACTGTTTAAGCCTACTAAAGTGTCACAATTTACAGTTTCCCCGTCAATATACATTTTCTCAAAATAGAAACTACCACACAGCAACACTTCTTAAAGTCTACATATTAAAAAAAAAAGCGACACTCATTAGATATGACATGGCCATGGAATGCTTAAAAGAACCAAACCAACACAAATAACAGATGCGAATCTTCACCAATGACGTGAATTTTCCGTCATCTTGCTTACTCTCTGGTGGACTGATTGAGAAGTTCAGAGGTCATATTCACTATATCTTTGAGCAACATGCCACTGAGGGCACCATGATGCTTCGCCTGGAGCTCTAGCAAAGCATTGACAAACCGCTGTCTGCCCACTTTTGGGTGACGTGCTGATAACTGGGCCATGATTGTGTTAAAGCTGCCCATGGTTCCATAGTGTTGTGGCACAAAGGTACCAGATGCAGTGGGTGTAGTGCAGATGTTGGTAAGCTTAGCCAGACTGCAGCGGAGTGGCTTGGGGAAAGAAAATAGAAAAAAAAAAAAAAAAAAAAAGAATTAACTTACATTCACCTAATTTGTCAGGTACATCCAGAGAAACTTACATTTTCTAGTTTAAATAGTTGGGAAATTTGGTTGGAGTAGGGCCCGAACCCATGATCTTTGGATCAATAACCAAGAGGCTTAATCACTGAGCCACCACTCCCAACCGCACACAACTCCAGGTCATTTAATTAGTATGGACGAGCTGTTATACAAACTGAATGCATTGTGGTAATATAGAGCTTTTGCTCATCTTTTTGGAGTATCTGCTGGGTTATACTCACTCTGACAGTATGAATGTTAGTACTTCGGCTGTATGTAATTGTCTCCTCTTCTGCAGACCCTGCTTTATGTGCACTTGGGTAAAGCTGAATGCAGGACTCTTTAATAGCCTCTCCATCTGCAGCAGATTCGTGGATGTGTTCCACATGGACAACCCTACCGTGAATGCACAGACCATCCATCTCTCTTATTGCAGCTTCTGCATCCTTGGGCTTTCTCACACTCACTATTGCAACCCTTTAAAAAGAAAAAAAAAAAAAAAAATGGGAGGACAAAAACCTGGATAAGCTTAAATTTCCTACAAATGCTACTTTTTCCATCCAATGAATATACTTTATAGCTGCATTTGGAATATAACCACAACTGCTCTTTTATGGATATACAAGCATGACATCAAATATTTAAGATGTTATTAAGGCCTTACCTGCCATCACTAAAATTGGAAAGGGACACTTGATTGGTATGGTACTTCTCAAGCCAAAGCAGCAGATCATGCTACGATCAGTAAATACTTTAGTGAGTTATGCTGCCATCTGGAGATCACATTAGCTAATGACTTACCCTCATACACAGTAATGCATTACATGGCAAACTGAAGGAATTTAATCTCACCTCAGTAACACTGTCTGGCAGGTTTGAGACCCGGAGCAACAAACACTGATCTTCCCTTACACTTGTGACCTCTACAACAAAATGAAATGCATTAGCATTGCTTTCAAACTCAGGGGGGGGGGGGGGGCATTACATATATTTAAGTACAGGGAAAAACCCACCACCTCTTGGCTCCTTATTCAAGTCCATGTAATCGCTCTGCCCTATATGTCGGTATTCTTTACAATTCTGATTGTCACATCCAAGTTCTTCTTCTGCATCAAACCAGGTATCACTGTTGTTGAGATCTTTGGCAGCATCTTAAAAAGTGCATGTATAAATTATTTAAAATCTTACACTGTTAGCAGTCAAACACCACCTGCAAAGCTGAGAATTGCAGACATGGTGGAAACTACACTCACTAAACTCACTTTAAATCACAAACACTATACTAATACTATTTATAGTCTGCCTTTGCACTCACTACTATATCAATTCTGCACTGTAAAGTTTTCATAAGATGTCAAACGTTCCTTTTCTGGTTCATTAACATTGCATCATGGATTAATCAATTTTTTTAGGTGCCCTTTCATACTGCAATCCTAAAGTACCACATCCAAAAAAACATCTTCAGGATTCAGATCTGGCGAGTGAAAACAAAGACCACTGAGCAACTAGTCCTAGGTAAAGAGGTAAAGTCCGCTGGGCCATAGTGGCTCATCAGGCCGGTTTCCAGAGCGGGAAGTGACTAGGAGTTCAACTCCTCCTGGATGGGACACTAGTCCATCGCAGGTTACCTTCCCAATATATTTTTTACTGGTACCCATTTATACTGCTAGGCGAACACAGGCACACCTATGGTTAAGACCTTGCCCAGGGGTCTTCACACAGAGGGGGTCAAACTGGGATTTGAACACACAACTTCCCGATCATGAGGGCAGCAACCAAACCACTACGCCATCGGCCCCACAACTAGTCATGTCTTGGTATTATTGAGCAACATGCCAAGACAACATTCCCCACACTATCACACCACCACTGCAAGTCCAGACTGTTGATACAGGGCAGGTTAAGGCGTCAGTGCTAAATTCTGACACCACAATCTTGAACTCTCCGGTTTTGTTGAGATTGGCCCCATTGCAGTCTTTGCTTTCTATTCTTATCTGACGGTAGTGGAACGTCACGTAGTCTTTAGCTATTTTTGCCATTTAGACTCAAGATTTGATGTGTTGCGCATTCCAAGAGGTTTTTTCTGCTCAGCAAAAATGTACATATCAGTCCCCTGGGCAAATATAGGCTTTCTTTCAGATGAAAGTATGTGGCTGTTTTTCAAGGACCCGAGTAAATCCATAGAAACCAACATGAATTTTATATTTTGTAAAAATATGATTTATACCACCACACAAGTCCTAAATGTTGATCGACAACTACAAGGGAAAGGGAGTCAATTAAAACAAATGAGAAAAAATTATACTTTGTAAATTTAGTAAAAATGACCCGGTATTACATATCTGAATTTTCAGACCCTCTTGTGCAGTTATAACTGTTACAAAATGCTTGGGGTAACCGTTGATCAATCCTTCACATTAAATGGGGAGGGGGACTTTAATTCACTATTCCAGAAAAACTGAGATGTTGGTGGCTTTCCTCACATGAACTTCTTACACAAGATTTCTATAGAATCAAGGTCAGGATTTTGACTTGGCTATTTCCAAACATTACATCACACATTAACCAGTCTTAGCCAGAATGGTGTCATTGCCTCATTGCAATATAAAAGGTATAAATTAAATTTATTAGATTATTCTATCGGTAATGCAGCTGTGAAGTGGGGGCACAAACCAGTGTCTCTCCCTCACGCCGGTCCCAAGCCCGGATAAATGCAGAGGGTTGCGTCAGGAAGGGCATCCGGCGTAAAACAAATGCCAAATAAACTATGCGAATCACAAGAAAGAATGACATACCGGATCGGTCGAGGCCCGGGTTAACAACGACCGCCATCAGTGCTGTCAACCAACAGGGTGATGATGGAAATTGGACTACTGTTGGTCGAAGAAGGAGAGGCGGGAGGCGTGTCCGTTGCCAGAGAGAGAAGAGGAAAGGCATGAGTCTAGGACTGAAAGTAGGGACTTTGAACGTTGGAACTATGGCAGGAAAAGGTAGAGAGCTGGCTGACATGATGCAGAGGAGGAGGTGGACATACTGTGTGTTCAGGAGACCAGGTGGAAAGGTAACAAGGCCAGAAGCATAGGAGCAGGGTTTAAGCTGTTTTATCATGGTGTGGATGGGAAGAGAAATGGAGTCGGAGTCATCTTGAAGGAGGAGTTTGTCAGGAATGTTCTAGAAGTGAAAAGAGTGTCAGACAGAGTGATGAGTCTCAAGTTAGAAATTGAAGGTGTGATGGTCAAGGTTGTTAGTGCTTATGCCCCACAGACAGGATGTGAGCTAGAAGAGAGGGAGAGATTCTGGAGGGAGTTAGATGAAGTGATGCAGAGTACCCCCAGAGGTGAAAGAGTTGTCATTGGGGCAGACTTCAATGGACATGTTGGTGCAGGAAACAGAGGGGACGAGGAAGTGATGGGTAGGTTTGGTATCCAGGACAGGAACGCAGAAGGACAGATGTTGGTAGATTTTGCAAAAAGGATGGAAATGGCTGTGGTGAATACTTTCTTCCAGAAGAGAGAGGAGCATAGGGTGACTTATGAAAGTGGAGGTAGGAGAACACAGGTAGACTACATCTTGTGCAGGCGATGTAATTTAAAGGAAGTCAGTGACTGCAAAGTAGTAGTGGGTGAGAGCGTTGCCAAACAGCATAGGATGGTGGTGTGCAGGATGATGCTGATGGTGAGGAAGGTGAATAAGGCAAAGGCAGAGCAGAAGACAAAGTGGTGGAAGTTGAAAAAGGAAGAGTGTCGGGTTGTCTTCAAGGAGGAGTTGAAACAGGCTTTAGGTGGTCAGGAAGTGCTTCCAGATGACTGGACAACAACAGCTAATGTGGTCAGGGAGACAGGTAGGAGAATACTTGGTGTGTCATCTGGAAGGAAAATAGATAAGGAGACTTGGTGGTGGAATGAGGAAGTGTAGGAGTGTGTACAAAGGAAGAGGTTAGCTAAGAAGAAGTGGGACAAAGAGAGGACCGAAGACAATAAACAGGAGTACAGGGAGACAGCATAAGGCAGCAGTGTCAAAGGCCAAACAGAGCGCGTTTGATGACTTGTATGCTCGGTTGGAAAGTAAAGAGGGATAAAATGATTTATACAGGTTGGCACAGCAGAGAAATAGAGATGGGAAGGACGTGCAGCAAGTTAGATTGATAAAGGACAGAGAGGGAAATGTATTGACTGATGACAGAAGTGTGCTGGGAAGATGGAAAGAGTACTTTGAAGAGCTGATGAATCAGAAAATGAGAGAGAAAAAAAAAAAAAAAAAAGAGTAGAAGAGGTGACTGTTGAGGACCAGAAAGTAGCAAAGATTAGTAAGGGTGAAGTGAGGAGGGCATTGAAGAGGATGAAGAATGGAAAGGCAGTCGGTCCTGATGACATACCGGTGGAGGTATGGAAGTGTCTAGGAGAGGTAGCAGGAGATTTTCTGACAAGAACATTTAACAAGGTCTTAGAGAGTGAGAGGATGCCAGAGGAATGGAGGAGAAGTGTGCTGGTGCCCATTTTTAAGAACAAGGGAGATGTGCAGAGTTGTGGCAACTACAGAGGGATAAAGTTGATGAGCCATACGATGAAGTTATGGGAAAGAATAGTGGAAGCAAGACTAAGGGCAGAGGTCAGCATTTGTGAACAACAGTTTGGTTTCATGCCAAGAAAGAGCACCACAGATGCAGTGTTTGCCTTGAGGATGTTAATAAAGAAGTACAGAGAAGGTCAGAGGGAGCTGCATTGTGCCTTTGTGGATCTGGAGAAAGCATATGACAGGGTGCCGAGAGAAGAACTGTGGTATTGCATGAGGAAGTCTGGAGTGGCAGAGAAGTATGTTAGAGTGGTGCAGGACATGTATGAGAGATGTAAGACAGTGGTGAGGTGTGCTGTCGGTGTGACACAAGAGTTCAAGGTGGAGGTGGGACTGCATCAAGGGTCAGCTCTCAGCCCCTTCTTGTTTGCTATGGTGATGGACAGGCTGACAGACGAGGTTAGACAAGATTCCCCATGGACTATGATGTTTGCAGATGACATTGTGATCTGTAGTGAGAGCAGAGAACAAGTGCAGGAAAATCTAGAGAGGTGGAGGTATGCCTTGGAAAGGAGGGGAATGAAGATTAGCCTCAGTAAGACAGAATACATGTGCATGAATGACAAGGACCCAAGAGGAACGGTGAGATTACAGGGAGCAGAGATAAGAAAGGTGGAGGATTTTAAGTACTTAGGCTCAACAATCCAGAGCAATGGAGAGTGTGGAAAAGAGGTCAAGAAGCGTGTGCAGGCAGGTTGGAATGGTTGGAGAAAAGTGTCCGGTGTGATGTGTGATAGGAGGGTATCGGCAAGAATGAGAGGAAAAGTGTACAAGACGGTGTTGAGGCCAACAATGTTGTATCGGTTAGAAACAGTGGCCCTGGGGAAAAGACGGGAAGCAGAGCTGGAGGTAGCAGAGATGAAAATGTTGAGGTTCTCTTTGGGAGTAACGAGGATGGATAGGATTAGGAATGAGCACATCAGAGGAACAGCACATGTAAGACGTTTTGGAGACAAAGTCAGAGAGGCTAGATTGAGATGGTTTGGACATGTACAGAGGAGGGATAGTGAGTATATTGGTAATAGGATGCTGAGGCTGGAACTACCAGGCAAAAGGTCTAGAGGAAGACCAAAGAGATGATTCATGGATGTGGTGAAGGACGACATGAAGGTCGTTGGTGTAAGAGAAGAAGATACAAAGGATAGGGTGAGATGGAGGCAGATGATTCGTTGTGGCGACCACTGAAGGGAAAAGCCGAAAGGAAAAGAAGAAGAAGATTATTCTATCGGTGATGACTACACAGTCCTGGCCCAGATGCAGCAAAACAGGCCCTTGCCATGATACTATTACCACCATATTTCACAGATGAAATGAGGAGTTGGAATGCAAGTCCCCCCATCCATTTATCAACCCCCCCTACCTGTCCATGTGAACAACAAATTGCAGAAGTTCAGCAATATTATGTTGGAGAACAGTGGCTTTTGCCTTACAACCCTGCCATGCACATCTTTAATTAGTATCCTCCTGGTGGTGGGCTAAATCAACATTAGCCAACATAAATGGAAAAAAGAAGGGAAAAAAAAAAAAGTTATCCAGGATTTCTTTTGGACCCCCTGGACTAAAATACAACTTGCTCTTACAATGATCTTTGGTCAACCACTCTTGGAGAGGATAACTATAGAGGAGAACTAATTTTTAATTTAATGCAACATTTAATGCTTCTTACCAGGCTTCGTATTACCAGAGACTCCTGATTCTTGACTGGAACCAGGCAGATCTGGACTTCTTCCACTGCTAACAGGATTAATCACTGTGGCCAAATCAACCTTCAAGTTTTAACAATGATCAGGAGAAGAAGGAAGTTCAGTATAAAGTACTGAAATGTATAGGTTTATTCCATATTAGTCCATCCTAACAAACCTTAGCTTGCAAAGTTCCCCATAAGCAATCAAAAACAAAAATCCCATGTACCAACATCAAGGGACATACACACAGGAAGTGATGATTATCAACAAGGGAGTATGTAAAGCCAATAAGTCAGCGAAATGAAAAGTAGTGAAAGAGCAGCCTTGAGGGATTGCTACAAAGTTCTGGGGATATAGGTTTGAATGTGTTTTGGGGTTCACTGATGCATAATGAATAATATTGACTTGGGCTTGTTGCTTTAAAAAAAAATTACAGGGTAATTTTAGGAACAAAGAAAGGTCAAATGGGGTTAAAATCTGAAAAGTACAAGGAATTATTGTTTGAAAATGCAAAAACTGAAGAAAATTTGGGGGAAGGGGTAACTTGTTTCCCCATCTTTATTGAAACCTGCAGTTTTCATGGCCAACTTTTCTTTTAAGTTTCAGCTAGCACAACTAAGAATAATGACTTAATTAACCAAGAAAGGTTACACAATGCATACAACAAACAGCCAGACAGGGGTTTAATAAAAAGCCCCCCCTTGTAGCAGTAATAACCTCTAAATCCAATTATTGTCTGGCCACCTGATTTTGCCTCAGAGAGGAATGGAACATTATGAGGAGCATACAGCCTGCAAGCCACCAGCTGCTCATCCCTGCTCTATACTTCTAGACAGACACACACACACACACACACACACGCGTGTCTCCCCCAATCATTTTCATTCAGATATGTGGCATTGCATGGGAAAATCATGGATAAGTCGTCAGCCATAGTTTTGTGTTACGGGCTTGTTAAGTGATGGAGTCTAAAAATATAGATTTTAATATGTGGATTGTACGTACAACTCTTTCTGCTAAATCACGTATTATTAATAAATGCAAAGTATAAAGTAAAGGTATTTTATTGAAATGTTTTTCTATTGGGATTTCAAGGGAAACTGTAATAAACAAAACAGTCTCGCTTGCCCCATCTTTGGACACGATTTCGTTCCCCAACCAAGCTGTCAAATGTTGAAGAACAAAGTTTGGGTTATAAACAGACTTATCCCTACTTTTACACTACTTGTCCATGTGTAGGCGTAGGAATTCTGATTTAGTTTGAAACTACTGTGCCTGGAGTGCTTTGTCTACAATGAACATAATTTAAAAAAAAGAAGAAGAAGAAATTTGGTGGTTTCTTCCACTCAATCACCTGGAACCAGTCTTCGCATGCGTAGGTAGACAGGACCTACGCTTACCGACTGTCTTGTGGCATGCACACATGACAGTGGAGAGTCGTGGTGGCTGGAAAATCTAACCCCATCACAGGTCCAAAAGACCTGCCCACTGCCCTTAGGCTTGATAGTTCTACTTTTAACAAAGCCAATTATTATTTGATTACCACTATTCAAGGACTTGTTTACATAAATGGTCCGTCTCCTATACACTACAAATGTCATGTTTGCAGTGGGGGATATCTTCACTACAGACTACCGACTTACGTTTTAGTTCGGTTCCGGATGGCCGAACGTAAGGTGAAAAAAAATGCAAGTTGTTATTCTATGTTCCAGTGACATATGACGTTCATACTGTACTATACATCCAAAAATACCATTCCCGTATCTCATAAAACACCCCTAAATCAATTATTATAAACATAACATTGTAAAATATCAAATATCAACATTAATTTCAAATAAATTAAATTCAAGCAAAATAATTTCAAATAGATCAATTTTAATCAAATTCACTCATCAAATACAGTATCAAATATAACCTTTAACATTCTCTATGATGTGATGTGATCTTTCTGCTTGTAAATGGTTCTGGTCGACGGAGCCATTTGGAAGAAACATGCAACATTCACATGTTTTTCACCAGCATTGAGTTTCTTGATAATAACCATCTTCGTTTCTAACGAGATGGCTTGCCGCTTTTTCGGATTATCACTATCACTAGTAGGCTTACGCTTCTGACCGACCATATTTGCTTAGGGTTACAAAAGTCCGCAAAACAGTGTAAACACAAAGATCACTTAGACGACATCTTAACACAAGGGTAACACGCAGTGAACTGGGAAGAAGGCGAGCACGTTCAGTCTGTCTTTTGTAAACAATGGACACAGCGTCATGCGTAAGTATCGTATTACGTCAGCGTACTACGTAGGTATGTCTCGTACTACAGAGAGCACGCTAAACTCAAAATTTGACAAAAAAAAATTTAACGTAAAATTCAAAAATATGTAAAACGAATGAACGTAAAGTGTCTGTACATACTTTCTGGGTCCCGCTCTCAATTCACACCTTAAGGAAGCCCGAAACTACAGTTGATTAAGCACTACAGAACCGGCTAAGAATCCTATGTTTGAAAATATTAGTTACAACAACGAAGTCCAACTGAAGCAAGTAGACAGTTATACAAAAGTCAGAATCCTACCTTACCAGAAGAGAAGAAATCCAGGATAGAACTTAAAGCGCACTCAAGTAGTAACGGAGTGGCTTCCCATCATTTCGGTCTTTTTTGGCATTATAGTGCAAGTGGTAAGCTTGGAAAAATTAGAGAAAAAAACCAAAACAAAACAACCCAAACAAAAACCTGAGCCATTTCTATTTTTACAGAAATGTGATGCCAATTTTCTAAAAATTGTCACCACAGATGTGGAGACTCAAACGCAAGCAACTCAAAAATGAAAAGGGAATTAAAATCTGATTTGTGTCTTATTCCGATTGATCTCTTTCAAATACAAAATTATTCTCATATTTTGAATTTTGACCTTTATCCATGATTTTGCCATGTAGAGTCACACATTAGGAAGTGGACAACATGCAGTAGGATTACATAGGCAGCCAGAGCTGGCTCATTGCTTCTTGTGTGTATATAGCCTTTTACTGTTGTACATCATGTTAAAACATGTTCTGTATTAATGCTTTGTTTGGGAGAGAGAGAGAAAAAAACCCCAAAAAACCCTTTGTTCAGTGAATAAATGAAAAAATCCTTCCTTAAAGAAGACCTCGCTCTCGCTCACACACAAACTTTAATACCTGAGGTGTTGATTTCTTGTTGGGGTTTCCCATTTCTGTTCTATTCCTCTTCAACCCTTGATTGGCTTGGCAAGTCTGGCCTTCATCTTCAAGCACACTGGTCATTTCATTGGTCTCACTTCAGACGAAATATAAAAAAAATACATGCAACAGGACAGTTTTGATTGCAAATAAGTAAATGAAGTCATTAGTTTAATTGTTGTCAGAACACATTAGGCTTACTTGAATGAGGACTCAAGCAGACTGTCACCTAAGAAAGCCCCATAAATCTGACAGGAAAAAAAAATTATGTATAAAAATGATGGTAAAAGTAAATACCTAAATCAGGGATCCCAGCGATGTTTAGAAAAAAATAGAGGGAAACGGGTTCAGAAATAGAGAAAATTAAATATTTAAGATGGGGGTCAAAGGGGCCCCATGGAACCTGAAGCTGAAAAAAAATAGAGGAATTCCTCTAAATAAAGGAGATCTGGGATCCCTGCTAAATGTTGAAATGCTTTGGTGTGCATGTTTATTTAATGCCATGTAGATCTTGCATACCAAAGACGGCATGTAGCACGTTGCACCCGATAATCTCTTGGTGTCTACAGACAGAGGCTTGAGATTATCCAGAGGAACCCCTTCCAGTATCTTACTCTTCATCATAAGGAAGTCTTCCTCTATGCTCTTCAATGTCTGAGACATAACATCGGGCAATGCTTGGGTTCTGTATGAAGACAGAAAACATATCACATTGGGACCAATTCCGAAGCCTTTGGTCTGAATGTTGTATTTTTACCTCTGAGCTGAAGTTTCACACTGTGGTGATGTGTATAAGCGCCTCCAGCAATGTTGCTGGCACATGGCAAACTGCAGAGCTAGTAGACGCAGCTCAGCCCGGATAGCTCGCTGAACAGCACCACATGCACAACGACACTTCTGTTTTTCATTCTTGGGCCTCCCAGCACTGCTAGGATTATACCAGATGTGCATTTCAAAACATAGAATTTGTATATACCAGCAGCCAATTATAATTTTACTCAAAAATAACCGTCATATTCCTACTCTATAAACAAATAAACAAACCTGACATTTGTAATCACAATCACATCAACAAATTCTCAAGATGCACACTACCTGCTTAAATTCACAAAAAAAGGAAGCGAGGTAATTTGGCAAATAAAAGCAGCTTCATAAGTTGGGTTACCTGGTCATTTCATTCTTTAAGTGCATTAGCTCTTCTTCAAGCGTTTTGACTTTCTCAAATTCCTAGAAAATAAACAGATTTTACTGTTGGCAAGTGAGCATTACATCTCAAACACTCATTTGCCAAGCTGCTTAGGCCTTCTCGTAGGGATGTTGGGAGGCTGAAGCCCATCTCAACTGACTTTGTGCAAAGGCACGGTACACCCTGAATAGCTTGCCAGACCATCATAGAGACACCACACACATACACCTATTCACACCCACGCCAAAGGGCAATTTATAACAGCCAATCAGCTTAATGTGTACATCTTCAGACTGTGAGAGAAAACTGAGGGGTACCTGGAGGAAACCCACACAAGCACAAGTTGCACATGCAAATGCCACAGGGAATCGCCCAAGCCCAGGACCTTCCTGTTGTGAGGTGGACAGGCTAGCCACTACATTCCCAGGCCTTGCATTTAACAAAACCTGCGTGAGCTACATTACCTCATAAACAGCATTCAAGTCAGACATGTAGACTTCAGTAATAGTGCACTTCTCAAAAGTGGGCCTCCGAGTTGTTTGCGTTTCCTGATTAACAGGACACGAGTCACTGTCAGTAGAAGCATCTTGGCAATCGTTCACAAAGACATCCTGGGTAATTTCTGTAAAGTCATTTCTGGCGCTGACTGCCTGACCCATACTAAAGGGGGGGGGGGGGGGGAAGATCTCAGTGTTGTGATTGTCTTTTAACATGTCCTCCCCCTACATATACTCTCTCAGGTACTCTGACAAGATACTACCCACCTGAGATTAGCGCATGGAATGCAGGCAGCTGAGCTGGAGGCATCTTCAGTCACACTGTGGAACTCATCCACCTTTGTCTCAAATTCTGGGTCATTCTCTTTATTGAGATTTTGGCACTCTGTAAGATCAGCCCACTCGCAGTAGTTGCTGCAGGAGGATACCAAATTGGGCAATGTACCATTTTTTGCATCATAGGCCACAGGCTCCTCAGTGATAGAAGTCTGAGTGCTGCCTTTAGTGGCCATCACAGCTGTATGAATGGAATCAGTGCTCTGGGCACATGTGTGCTCTGCTGTTGTGCTGTTAAAACTGTAGTACTCAGCCAGAGACTCCTCTTTCTGATTGAGAAAATCTGCATGGGTGTGTTCCAGCAGAGGTGCATGGTCATCAACATTACTTTGCCTGAAGCCCACCATCTCGAGCTCACTGTCAAGCAAAAAGCTTGCTTGTGCCGAGAAATCTTCAAACACTTCTACATCCTTCCCATCACATGACATTTTCTCTTTCCACATCTGACACAAAATCTGGGTATCGGTAGAGTTATTCTTTAGCTGCTGGACACTGCTCAAAGGTTTGCTCTGATTTGAAGATGAATTATTGGAGACACTCTGCATCAAATCAATCTGCTGAAAACTCCTCTCAGACATACACTCACTGACATGCTGTTTGGTTTTTAAGAGATTCAGCTCCTCGCGTACATTGGTTGGCAACAACCGAAGTGCCTTTTCTTCCTCTACAAAAAAGACAAGATATTTTATCTAAGAGCAACATGGTAAAAGAAAATAACCCACACATGATAATGAACATCTCTTACCAGATATACAAAAATTTTCATCTCGGTTTGAGTTCACAATACTACAGTGTCTGCACTTTTTAGTTCCTGGTGGACAGCTTGTACCACAACGTACACACTGTGACATGCCATAAAAAGAATCCTGTCTCGATCTAAAGAAATATTAGAGAAATTACCTGCAAAGGTACTTCCATAACACTTTAACACAGTACAGTATTTTAATTTCTTCAAGCATGAAAAAAATACCTTTCATGATTTGAAGACATACCAGGTGGTGGAAGGGGAATTCCTGTAATGTGCTCAAAAAAAAGTATAAAATAACCAAAAAAAATTTGCTTTACTGCAAAGCATCAATTAGAACTGATTAACTTGATCCAGTACACTTACGTTTTAAATGTACAATATGCTGAGATACTTCGAGAGCAGGGTGCTGATGTAGAAATTGAAAGAGTCCTCCTTCCTCTGTAAATAGAGGCACTGTATAATTCTCATATCCAATTCAACATCGGGCCATTATTGATAATATTAATAATAATACGGCAGTACTGTATTTCCTTATGTACTTAATGCAGTGCTTCTCAATTATTTTCTGTGGCGCCCCCTCTGGGAAGATAAACATTTCACCCCCCCACCCCACCGACCCGCGAGCAACTATAAATAGTATAATTTGTCTATAAAATTGTTATTAGTACACCTCTGCATAACATTGCATCTTTATTAACATTAAAAACAAAAAATAAATATAGCTCAACTTACAATAAAGAAAAACTTCATTAACGTTTTATAATCTGTAATAGAAAAGATTTAAAGTGCACCAATGTGCCTGAAATAAAAAAATACATCCTTTTGTAAACTCACTCAACCTATTTATGTCTTAATATCTCCGTCTCTCTCTCTCCACCTTTCTCTTCGTTCCTGTTAGAAAGTTTTCCGTGTTATTTCTTGAGGGGTTGTTTACTGCACTTCATATTGTTTGCTCATGCGAAAAACTGCTACACTGTTGTGCGACAATGAGAGCGCCACTGCCAACTTGCGGAATGGAGGTGCAATTACACTTAATTCTCGTACACTATTCCAGAAAAGCATGTTCCCCAGGGTCATACGCGCTCCCCTGGCATCATGGGGTGGGGTGGGCGCACCTCACTATTTGAGAAGCACCGGCTTAATGTGAAATGCTAACAGACATGATGTACATACCTTGTATTAGTCTCCGATCTTCTACAGGTAAGGAGTGGTACCAACCAAACAACCTTGGATCGGTTAACTCCAGAAAGTGGCTCACTTTCACAAGATCAAACACAGACCTAGAAAGGGTATATGTATTTGTTCCTGTAAGATGTCAAATATATCGTCAACTATCAGCCACATGAATTTCAAATGTTTTACAGATGGCCAGTGTGCACCTTAAACCTTAAAGGGGGGTGTGGGGGTTAAAAACCTACTTGTTCAACAAGAACTTGATCCTATCCTGGACATTGATGTGGTGCTCTGGATACCATTAGGATGCATGCAGAACATTGTTGTGCCAGTGTGACCGAAAAAGTAAACAATTGGATGAGAGAACGTGAGTAAATAAGAGACTTTCACAGACTGGCTTACAGGAATTGATTATTGAGAGATTTGACATTCCCTCCATCCAGGTGTAGTGCTCGGCCACGGTGTGAAAACCTCGCCAGGGCAAAACTTACCGGCCACGTGGTTTATAGTGAAGCGGAAGTGCTGATCAAACGGCACGACGGGCCACATAACTGCAGCACGCGCCTCTGCGGCTTTCCGCGCGCCTGGCTCGAGGTAAATTGGCAACAGCAAGGACGGAGAGCACCACATATTTTAATTTTAATTACCAAAAAAAAAAAACCCGCGATCATTAATTATTCCGCCGAAATCGTGCATGTATTGTTGGTTTTAACTTCCCTTGTGAATTACGAGGGAAGACCGAGCTCAGCTCCACACGTGCGCGCGCCTTGACATCAGCGACGACCAATCAGAAGCTTCCGGCAAATTAGCGCGTTACGTACTAGTTACAGCAATTACAGCAGCCGTGACTTAAACAAAACGCTGGAAGACTGAGAAGGTCCTGGGTTTGAGTCCCAGCTTGGGTGTTTCTGTGTAGAGTTTGTGGTTCTCCTCGGGCTTGTGTGGGTTTCTTCCACATACTCCAGTTTCCTCCCACAGTTCACAAACATGCACAGCGGGTTAATTGGCTGTTCCAAATCGCCCTGAGGTTTGAGAGTGACTATGAATGGTTCTGTGAGTGTCTGCCCTGAGGTGGCCTGGCGAGCTGTACCTCGCCCTGAGTTGGCTGAGATGGGCGCTAGCCTCCCCATGACCCTAATTAGGATTAAGCGGTCAGAAAATGAATGAATGACTATGTGACTGAGTTCAGTGGTGGCTTGAGCATCAAACTTGTGTACACACACACACACACACACACAGAGCTGATATGAGCATCACCTTGGTTTGGGCAATTCATACAAAATCAGGATTATTAGATCATTTTGCAGAATTCAGACATAACATCAAATTCACACAGCTGTCATTTTCAGATGTTTCGCTTTCAACCTCTGTGGGTGTGGGAGAGCACTTTTGAAAAGTTTTGGTCAGTAAGTCATGATTTTGTTGTGCAAGTAAAGTCAGTTGGGCTTTTTACACCTGAGACAAGTGGCTCATCAGGCTTGTCCTTATTTCCGGTTTCCATAGCGTGAAGCAACCGGGAGTTCAACTCCCCCCTGGATGGGACGCTCGTCCATCACAGGTTACCTTCCCGGTATATTTTACTGGTACCCATTTATACTGCTGGGTGAACAGAGGCACACTTGTGGTTAAGATCTTGCCCAGGGGTCTTAGCACGGTGGGGGATCTGAGTGGGATTTGAACACACAACCTCCTGATCATGAGCCCAGCACTCTAACCACTACACCACCTGTTCAGCTCTTTTAGAATAGATATTCCGTGATTATTCAGACAGCGACACGGTGGCATAACAGTAAGCACGTTCGCCTCGCAGCAAGGAGGCCTGGTTTTGATTTCCAGCTTGAGACTTTCTGCATGGAGTTTGTATGTTCTCCCTGTGCTTGTTGGGTTTCCTTCGGGTACTTGGGTTTCCTCCCACATCCAAAAACATATAAAGTAGGCTAATTAGTTGTTCCAAAGGTGTGAGTGTGACTGGTTGTGTGAGTGTCGGCCCTGCGATGGTCTGGTGAGCTGTCAAGGGCGTACCTCTCCCTCGCTCAGAGTCGGCTGAGACAGGTGCCGGCTTCCTCATGACCCTAATTAGGAACAAATGGCTTAGAAAATGAATGAATGAATGATTGTTCCACCTCAATCACCTTTAAATTTAGTGATGTGGCACTCAGTGTTGATGAGTGTGACACCTCTGCTTTAATCTATAATAGACAAATTACATTTATTCAAAATTTAATTTTAACCGATGTAGGCTTAATGATCGAGTCGTTCATTATTTAATTTCCCGAGCTGCTTAATCCTAATTAGGGCCACAGGGAAGCTGGCTCCCATCTCGGCTGACTCAGGGAAAGGTCAGGGTACACCCTGGACAACTCGCCAGGCCACCGTAGGTTCCTACTGAACTATTATTGAATGAAATTTCATTGAATTAATATTTGATTTGACATCAATAGTAAGGATATTTAATACCAGACATTGATGAGTAGATCATCCCCCCTCCATTGCCTTTGCAAATGTATAGAATGCTTCTGATGAAGGTCAAGAACATCAGTGTGTTATTGTTCAGGTTAATTAAAAAAATAATCTGTGGTTCATTTATGAATTTATTGTGGTGTATCTTTTAATATCATAGCACTCAGAGATTATTTAAAGGAGAAAAATGAAAATCTCCTAAATTTGAAGGCAGTACTGAATCCCAAAGAACAAAGGTGTCTGCCAAAAAAAGGGTAATTTTATTCTGGAAGCGACAGGCTTTTTTTTTTTTTTTTTTCATTTGAATGTAAAACAGGTATAAAAGAATGCTAGGTTTAAAGCTCTTTCTATCTTTTATTCATTTTAATATTTTCCCAGAGCATTTGCCCTGATACTTGCTAATTGTTGAAGTTTTCTAAACGTTTGCTAACAGTGTCGGGATGGTAATCTAACTAACATCTTCCCCTCTAAATAACTCAAGGTATTTAAAGTAATCTGGACCCAATAAGTAAGATTATGGTGCTCACGAAGAACCAAACTCTTCTAACTAGAATAAACACTGCTGCATTTGATATGTTCATCGAGTTAACCTGACGTGATGCTAACTAGCTACAGCTACTTGATGCTAACTAACTAGCTACAAGTAGTACATTGGCAAGCACTGTTCTCCAAGTACATAACATTTAATAACAGTAATTTTCTGGTACATTTAAGACAGGTATGATTATACAAAACAGTACATAATTACCTAAGTTGTGAAATTTACTAATGAATCAGGGATCTGGTCTGTTTTGGAAAATGTTGCTGTCATTGTACAGAGTGACCAGCAGGAGGGGCTCGCTGCATTAAAATCCCAAGAGCAGTTCGGATTTACATGGAAAATTAATTAACAATTCTGTTTCATGTCTTTTTTGGACGAGAAGACATAAACCTGATCTTGATTGATTATGCTGTTTAAAGGATTGAGCTGCTAAATGGACTTGAACCCAGGGATTTACCCGTGGCCTAATAGAGAAGCACATTTGGGTTCGATTCCCAAACTGGAGCGAAATTGTGTGGTGTGTGTGTGTGTGTGTGTGTGTGTGTGTGAGCAGCACCTACCCTCCCAAGTGCCTGATAGGAAGGCCTTTTCTGGGGGTGCTGCTGGTTTTCGCCGAGGTGTTTTTTAGGGTTAGGGGCGCAAAACTACCTGGGCGAAAACCATGGAAACCGCTTTCTGGATGCTCTAATGTGGCTGCACTGCTCTGAGTATGTCTGCTCTTTATTGATCGCTTAAAATGGAGAGCTAAATTTTCCTTGAAGAAAGCAAAGACTGTTAAGGGGTGTAAATTTACAATAATTAGCATTAATTTTGGTATCACCAGTAAACTCTCTCACTGTTCGAAGTCTTGAATAAACCTTCCTGGTGAATATAATATTTGAGAAAAAAAGGCTAATTGAACAATGTGCAGAATGAAGTCATGTTTAGATATTAAGAATGATTCTAAATTGAGTGTTTCTGTGAATTGATGCCACAAAAGAGGTTTCGTTAAAATAATGCAGCCTAACAGATAGTTTATTGCTCACACTGCAGGCAACATGCCCGTGTTAGTTACTGAATCCAGGCCGTGCTTAGAATATTTTAATAAACTACTGTCACAGTCTAAACAAGACATTTGCAAGAAGGACATAATTCCCTTAAATTACACTGGCATCATCAAATTTAAAATTTAAAACATCCTGACACAGACTACACACACACACACTATATATATATATATATATATATATATATATATATATATATATATATATATATATATATACACACACACACATACTGGTAGAGAGAGTACGTAAAGTATTTTTAAATAATTGAGTCAGTAGGATTTTCTTCAACTTCACATATGATGTAAAAATAAAAAAATGCAAGCACGAACCTTGGTCCTTACCTTCGTAGGGTATGTTATGTATCGTGTCATGCATATTGTTATGAATTTGTGAGTGGGAGAGCATTGGTTATGCAAGTTGTACTTTTAAATGCTAAACATACACACAAAGCCTTACAAGTTGTACAAGTGTGTAAATGGGATGAGTATGTAACGGACTGGTGTGTAATCCTCAGTATATTCCAACTTCATGCCCAATGTGTCTGGGATAGGATCCAGATCTACTGCAGTTACTGACGCCGAAGAAAGGGATTCAAGCGAACTTTTGTTTTCAAAACCCACTGGGTAATTTAAGTCCAAATTATAACTTTAATTAAAGTTAACTGAGGAAGCTAAACAGTCAGGATCTGTGTGAATACAGTAATCTTGTATCGGTATTAATGAGTCACTGTGGTAGTTGTGATCAGTTTTATTTATTCTCATGCGGTGAGTGACGGTGCTAGTTTTGTAGATAAGCAGTTTCAGTAAGGCATTCCTCATACTGTAGGATGAACATTCCTGTAGTCCATAAGCATTGTTTACTCAGTCCCACTGGATATGGTTATATAACACTCATAAATGGAGGGCTGCACTCTGGCCACAAGGCCAGACACACATTAGTAAACTAGCCAACCTTTAATGTAAAGATGAAGGAAGCACTTCGGGGAGAACGAAAGCGCCATAATATGATCAAGAAGCACTCCTGGACATGTGATCGATACCTGCTTCAAATTTTCTCTTTTATAAAATATCCAAAATGTACTAATGCTTTCTTAGATATATTATCAGAATTAGTTGAACTTTCACAATAATAATACGGTAATGTGAATTTTACTAATGCTAGGGATGGTGACTGAAGTCTAGCAATGATCAAAGCTGGCTAATTGGTGAAAGTAATTATGAAAAAAAAAACTCCAGTGGATGTGAAGCAGAAAGAACAGTTTATTGTACCCAGAACAGAATATAAACTAAACTTAAAAAAGGTACACAATATGAAGGTGAAGCCTATACACATGCAGACTCCCCCCCCCAACCCCCCCCAGTTATAGGGCTTGAAGATAATGAACCTCTCATTCAGTGAGAAAGCCTGATATATACTGTATAGAGCAGTTTTCATACCAAAACACACTTCCCTCTGGAGGAGAACGTCCTAAACAGTCCTCGACTGTACCAAAGTCATGAACACTGAGTTTACGGTTCGGGTGTGTTGGGAACCCGGAGTAAGCTGTAATGTCGCTTGTCTGTGTGTGTTTGAGGACCGTTAGGGAAACCCTTGCTGTAATCCAACACAAAGAGAGTCCATTAAGCCTTGATCTGCAGTGAAAGCATCACAAATTCAAAACCTGATAGACAATACTATACAGCTGATACAATGAAATCAAACCAATGCAGAATTTGCAAAAATATATATTTATATAAGTTCATCTTTCTCAAAAAAAAAAAAAAGAAAAGAAAAAAGAATGCAGAGAAATTATTTCATCTTTGTCCAGCTCAAGGCATACGTTAGTGGACTTTTGTCAGTCGAGTACCATGCAAAAAGAAGCAGTGGTCTTCTGTCAACTTTCATGGCAGTGAAAAAGTAGTCCAGGAGAAGGTGGTGTTTTCACCTTATTGCATGCAAAGTCCTGGCTGTCCTGCCATATCCCGGTGCATTTTAAAACTTGTACAGTGATAAAGAAAAATAAGCCAAAGATAATACAAAACAGGATAAAAATATTGACCCTTCAATTCATTTCAAATGGTCAGAGGCTGTAACTCTCTTGAAGAAAGTTTGTTAAGTGCATCCCTTTTTGTATATTGTATTCCTGTTTTAAATAAATTTATCAATTTTCAAGGAAGCATCAATGCAAAACATGTTTAACGATGGGCTAACAGTCACTGTAATTAGACCAAATGCTGAGTGTATATGATTATAGAACAACCTTTTAATAATCCAGTGGGAAAGAGAGCACACTAGTGATACCGAAATAATCCCACAACATGTACAATGACTAAAAACAAGCCAACGATTGAAAAAAAAAAAAATTAAAAAATAAAATTGTTATTGTGCAGAAATTCAATGTTTGACTCAGTCCTGCATTCAGTTAAAACCAAAGTATTGTATAAAAGCCAGCTTTCTAAAGAAGTCTAATTGAAACTAAAGAAATGATTGGGTCTTTTCCTTTGCAAAATAAAGCCCTTTTTTACTTTTAACAGGTTTCTACATGATTTTGAGGTAACACAAATTGGCAGCTATCAAATAGTGCTGTGTTGTATATTTATTAGGGCACCTCTTAATATTTTCAGATTTTTTTTTTAAAAACAGATTGTCAAAACATAATTGCTACAATTCTTTCAGTCTGTGCAGAAACCCAACAGTTCTTCAGCACACCAACTTTGCATCTGCAGCATCAAGTAACTATCTTTTGCAAAGCAGCTCAAAGATGCAGAAGTCCAGCTATCCCTCATTTCCGAGATATTTTCTTGTGGGCCGGTGTCAGTGATTTGATGGTCGCAGATCTCTCCAGTAATTTAATGCAACTTTTTGGGGAGGGTTGATCTGTAAAATGGACAACGGGGCAGAAGGAGAGGCAGCAAGGACAGACATGCTCCAGTCTGCTCAACAGTTCAGGTTTTGGATTGGGGATGCGACTTAATACACACAGCCATCAGGAAAAGGCATCCCCGTCACACACTGCTCTCCTCCATCCACCAGGTAAGAGCGTCCTTCATCGTACTGAGTGATCGGTAGCGTTTCATCATCCGCTCCAGGCAGGCCATCAGGATCAGCCTTAATGTTTGGCCTCTGGTTGTCGGGAAATGCCATAGAGAAGAGGGCCTCAGGGTCACATACAAACTTGTAGACATACCTCTCACCAGCAACCTGAGAAAGAAAAAGAAAAAAATCACTTAAATGCAACAGGAAAAATAAATGTGTTTCATTTTATAATTTGATATGAACCGGTCACTACCTTCTGCATGATGCCCTTCTCATAATAGTAGCGCAGAGAGCGACTGAGCTTGTCATAATTCATGGCTGGTCGGTTTTTCTGAATGCCCCAACGCCGAGCCACCTGGTGTGCAAGTTATACATCATTTTAAAAAACTGATTGCACTACAACACATTAATTATTTAGAAATACATATTATATTTTAGATTTTGCATTCACGTCTGACCTCTTCAGGTTCAATAAGCTTAAACTCCATGCCACGTCCTGTCCAAGCAATGAAATGACCATTTGCAGGGTCATCGAGAAGTGTAACTAGAAACTGCCAGAGCTGGAGAGATCCACGACGTTGATAAGGAAGGCCATCGCGAAACACAGAAGGCTCCTGCTTTACCTTCCCTGTTAAAATAATAATAATAATTATTATTATAATAATAGCCCTTATTCATTTGTGGTTAAAATGGAATACATCAATGATTTCGCTGTAACCACATGAACAGATTGCATAAATGTAATTTAGAGCATTACCTTCATGTCGTTCAGGAACTACACACGTGTCATCATAATACAAGTGCTGATCTCTGTCAAATGAAAAACCTACAGGGACGGAAAACAAAAAAACAGGCTGATTGAATACAGGCTGAATCTCAGCTGTAGTATTAACATGTAATTAGAGTTCACTGAGAAATAAAAACCCAAATGGAGAAAAAAAAAAAAAAAACGAGAACAGAAAAGAGGAACAGAAACAAATCGTTATCTTGCGAAATAGATTTTGCCCCAGAAGTGATTTCATCTTGCACAAGGTTACTTACTTTCCAGCTTTTGGTAAAAGCTTGTTCCTCTCCCAAATGAAGACCGGCAGTTAGGCACTTCTAAAAATCAAAAATAGAAAAGAAAAAAAAAAAAAACAATCAAAAGATTAATTAAAGAAGAAAACTACAATTGATATATAAAAGAATCGATGAATTACCCCCCCACACACACACACACACACACACAGTACAGAAACCTGCACTGTAGCTTAATTGGCTTTTCCAAATCATCCCTAGGTGTGTGCGTGCATGTGTGAGTATAAATGGTTGTGTGAGTGTTGGCTCGGCGATGGCCTGGCAAGTTGTCCGGGATGTATCCCGCCCTCGCCTGGAGTGTGCCGAGATGGGCCCCAGCCTCCCTGCAACTCTAATTAGGATTAAGCGGTACAGAAAAATGAATGAATGATTTTTAAAAAAATAATAATTTATATATATATTATATATATATATATATATATACACACACACACACACACACAGGGATCCCTCACTTTCCACTGTTAATTGTGACCGAGATCCCCCCGCGATAACTGAAATCCGTGAAGTAGGATCAATCCCCCCGACTGACGTATACGTACATGTATGTGTGTATATATAATATCAATAAATACATACTAAATGCTTATAATAACAAACATTAAAAATAATGCATAAGATGTAAAGAAAATATAAATACACACACACATACAGACACGCATGCGCACCTCACAAAAATGTAGTTTTGCTGGGAGGTTTTGGGTCGTTTTTTGTTTTGTTTTTTCATGATTGGCCTTGTTTTGTGGCATTTTCCTTAAGCTTTCCCCCTTTTCTTACTTAATTTCCTTTTTTTTTTTAATTTCGATGAATATTTAAAAAAACAAAAACAAGATGCACTCAATCCGCATAAATTGAAGCGCAAAGTAGCGAGGGATCCCTGTGTGTATGTGTATAATATATATATATATATATATATATATATATATATATATATATATATATACACACATACACACAGTATAATGGTTTCAATGCAAATTAGCGAGGGATCCCTGTGTGTATATATATATATATATATATATATATATATATATACACACACACACAGTATAATGGTTTCGCTTTCAGCTGAAACAGTTGTTGATAAATTCAGTCCAGATCATAGAATGATTCCAGAACAAGGAATCTTAAAGCCTATGAAATATTACTAATAAACTGGAATTAAAGCAACCTACCGACACATGAGACATTATTAACTTATCAATGCACTAATAAAAAACAAAAAACCCAAAAAGCAAAATACGCACATGCAAACAATTAAAATTACAATTCTACAACTCAATTCTAGTCAGCCACAACGCAAGGTCCGTAATCTGTATTTATAAACCATAAATTAAGATAATTTGGCCTCTGGTCAATATGTATAATGAAGTCAGTTGTGTCCTCTGCTAGACCTCACTCATAGTCATGAGCAGGAAAGGAACAGGTTTTTGATTCATCACTTTCGACTGACTTTTACGTTTGTGAGGGTTGTAATTTGATCACGTCTTCTACACCTCACAACGCCAGTTTTCCAGCATTAAATCAGTTATTAATCTCAGACATCCTGGAGATAATTTCTACAAGTATGAAAAATGGTGCCACGTCAGATGGTCTGTTCTCTGAAAGTTACTGTGCAAGTACTTGCATGCTTTTGTGAGTTTTAGCAGAGCCGAGTGAGGTAGAGACAAGCACACATGGAAGATTCCACAACCTGAGCCTCGTCTCTTGCGGGCCATTACTGTCTGATGAAGTCACCCCTCCCCCCTTCCCCAAGTAACGGACATTTATTAATACTAACCGGAGTCAAAGCCAAAATCACATGGCTCTTGCTTGATAGTCATTGGGTGGAAGGCAGCCTGGGGTGGACCCATGTTGGGGACACCCTGCTCAGGGTAGCGCGGGTCCAACATCTCCTGCTTAAAACTCTGAGGATGAACAGGAACCACTGGTTCGGACATTTGCCGATGATAGGGTGGCCGGCCATCTCTAGGTGAAGTGCTCGATGTCTGGGGAATGTAGTTTGGTTTTCCCTGCGTCTCAGAAGGCAGGAATGGCAAACAGGGTTCGGAGAGCTGGCGTTGAAACCTATTGAAGAATGCGAGTAGAAACTGTTCAAAATCACCAGATGAATATTTTAACAAATCAATAGCAAAGATTTATACCGAGAAAAATCCTACACGTGACAAGCTCAATGTATTTACTACTACAGGCTATACAGGACGCAAGATGAGAAACTGGGCCCTGGTCGAATCTAAGGGACGGCTATTTTAAAGGAGCGCTGAGCAGATATTCTGGAACATTTAACTCTGTTGCTTACCATGGAGTTCCGAGATCCATATTACTAACTGCTAATGACATGCCACAAATTCCTTGGCATGCTTCCAAAAGTCAGACCGCAGCTGGCAGAGAGCACAGCCAACATCCCTATTCCCACGGGGGTCAAATTAAGACTGTTCTCTTACTGGTAATGCTACCATGGCATCACATTGTTGTCTTTATAATGCACAGGAAGTTTATGTTACCAAAATCTGACTTTCTATACCTATTACATGCCATCTTTTACAATATCAGCAAGAAGATACAGTGCAACCAAACTAACATCAATAACTATTAGAAGTAAAGTGTGGTAACTGGGGGAGATGGACATCTTGCACATTAAACTACTGGGTCAAGAGAATCATGATTTTTTTTTCCCCCCAACTTTTTTTGATGGGTGATGACCATTGTGAAGCTGATTCGTGGTCACTGCTAACAATAGAGATATTCACCTGTGCTCGTTGTTAAAGGGAGCATTGTGGTTTTGAGGTGGACATGGCACTGCAAAAGGTGGAGTCTGGCTGTGTAGTGGGAGGGCCCTCTGACTGAGAGCGGAGCTGGTCACAACAGGCTGTCCATGTAGGGAGTGTTGCCCTAATGTAGAATTATGGACAAGAGGAGGCGTCTGTTCATGCATGGGGTGCGTGTTGGTGGAACTGCATGGTGATACAGGCGTTGAAGGAGGAGTCAATGGCTTGAATCCAATGGCAGTTTTCCCTTCATAGGCACTGTAAGGTGGAAAAGGACAGAAATTGTCGGTCACATAGGTAAAAGCTCCCTGGACATAAATAATGGCACTGTAATGGCACACAGAAAAATCTAAATCCTCATTGATTCTTTGTGCATCTTACTTTTTAACATAAAATGAACCCCAGGAAAAGAAAAGGATTTCCAAGTTAAACACATAAGTAAAAATGACATCACGGTCGATGCTAGTCAGATGGTGTTTTTATATCGTGTACAAATATTTATAGTTGTAAAAAAATTCTGTAAGAATAAAATGCTTTCATGAAAAAAAACATTACAGTAACAACAACAACGACAAAAAGATCAATTTAAGCTATGATAAATCTATAGGGAAGAAATAAAAAGGAAATCTCGAAGTAGTAATAAAGGTGCCTGAGTGTGTGGTTGCAAAATTACAGCATGAAAACTTTTCATATGAACTATTGTACATAACTTTGCGTACATGAATTATATATCAGAGAATAAAATGTAGCCAACTGTATGAAAATTATAGGAATATTTGAAAGCCAGTGCAAGAATAAATCATTAATACAAGTGGTGCACAAGCAAATTACACTAAGAGTTGCTACAGCAAAACATTGAATAAAATATGAGAAAGGCAAGGAGTGGAAAGTACTCGCACAAAGAGCGGCGGATCGAGTGATATGTAGCATTAAAGGAGCACAATGAGTACATACACTACACTTAAATGGTGAGATTTGATTGGTTTACTATATACAGGTAATCTATTCGAAATATTTTCTTGTGGTCTCCCGAGTGGCACATCGACATGGTACGCGACTATCGACCAGTAGATCATCGGTTCAAATCCAGGTTGATGCTACATCCATCTGAGGCTGGGATTCCATGGGAGATAATTGGCCCAGTTCTCACGGGAGGGAGGGAGGAATGGCAATGACATGCACTCACTTCCTTGTAACTCAAAGCGACCACCAGCCAATCACGGGCATCTGTGAGCTCATTCACATGAGGGGGCGGATAGCGCTCTCCCTCCAAGTGTGTTTTGTCCAAATATGCATGTGCAGTTTACATACAGGGCTACTTCACGCTTCAATTCATGTGGCTTCAGTGCATCATGTTTTTTTTTTAATATTCCTCATGCAAAAACAAGGCCAATTATGGGGAAAAAAGCAAAAAAAAAAAAAAAAGAAACAAAATACAAAACCTCCCATCAAAACTACTTACATTTTTGTGAGGTGCGCATCCGAGTGCACGTGCGTCTGTACGTGTGTGTATTTATATTTTATTAGCATCTTATGCATTATTTTGGAATGTTTAACTGTTATTATAAGCATTTATAGCATTGAATATTTATTTATTGATATTATATACACATATACATAGCCGTCAGTCGGGGGGGGGGGGGGGGGGGGTGTTGATCCTACTTCGGAATTCGGTGGTTGCGGGGGAATCTTGGGCCCAATTAACCGCGGAAAGTGAGGGATCCCTGTACATCATTGACACCGAAGAAGTTTAATGGTTATTGCTCTACTGCAGATATCTTGAAAAGACAGATAGACTATGCCCCAGGACAGATAGCGCCACCTGTCCTCCATCATGGTTAGTATTACAATCTGAGCTGTGCTTATTTTCTTCCTATTTATGCTGCCATATCTGAGAATGGGTCGCAAACTCCAAGACAACAGTACAAAGTTCATTTCATATTTTGTTCCATATTTTCATTTAAATGGTCTAGAATTAAACAAACTGAGTTAGCAGGGAATCACATGTGGCACTTCAGGCTGACTCACATCAGCTACGATGTGCTTTCCCTCTGGACCTGAAAATATTTTTAATGAATTAAAAAAAAGGGGGGGGGGGGGGCGAGAACTTGGTTGTACGATATGGCGAATTACTCAGGTCTCAGTTGGCATCAGCAGCCTCGGCAGATAAAACCCCATGATCTGAATAATTCTCCATGTCATACTTATTCTCATGCAATAATTGCTTAATATATCCGAGACAGCAAGTCAATCAGATTGCTCCATTCCCATATGTACAAACATGTGTAGGAAAGCATTTATTAGTAATAAAGATTAAGTGATCAATGCATCTTATGGATTAATTCACACTACATGCCTACCTGTAGTTATAAAGGCACTTCTCTCCATACAGCATGGGATTTCTGTCCTCACTACAGGGGGAAAGCTCCTTAGAAGGACTCAGTTCCCGTTTGATCTTGTTTGGAGGAGGGCCATGAAAGGTCACTGAAAATACAATGGAGTGGAAGTATATAATACAGTGCATCTAATCGAACACATCAACAGCAGTATAGTGCTGATGTTCTGAAGGAGTGTCCTACTCAACACCATTAATTGGCTGGCTGCTGGGTATAAAAGAACCATCCTTCGACCATCAGTACTGTGGCTTTGCAAAACATGCACAATCAAAGTGCTCCCCTCTGATTTCCATCATGGGCAAGTCGATACTCATGAATCACAGCAGCTGTAATTCAATGATTGTGAATGATTTTCCTCCCCACACTGTAACCATTAGCTGCTGGATCTCTGCATCAGCTCCCATATCCGGCGCCACATAATGGCAAAAGAAACTAGATCCCTTGGCATAGTGCAACACGAGCAAGATAAATCAAGTTGACTATACTGAGCTTAGGAAACCACATAACGGCCACATGAACACTCAGAAAGTGTGCTGAAAGCTACAGTGCAATGCACCAAGGTTAACATTAGACATTTTCTTCAAATAAACGCAATGTTGGATGGATTTTCCCTTCACTCTCCTAAATGCAGGCTACAGTGGTGTATGGGATGTCCTGCTGCTGAGCAGAGGAACCACACAGCTCTGCAGAATGGAGGCCTGTAGAGAGAAGCATATTGATGCCAAATGCCCAAGGCCTTTTCCAAGATGACAGTCATACACACATGAAAAATTTCACACTGCACTGTATGAGCACAGCCAAGAGAATGTCTACACACCCACAAAGGACCTCTTTGTGTAAATATATAAATAAAAAAAGGATACTGCATTTTATCATTCTTCACCATGCTGAGTAATCAAAACAGGACTAGAATAATAAGATTGGACACAAAACACCACACCCTGACTCCCAGCATCGCCATCAGACCAAAACACAAATAAACTTACGAATGTCAAACAAGAGAATGAGGAGAAGTGATAAAAAGTACAAACATTTGTTCCCCTTGGAGGCAAAACCAGGATTCTAACAAATCCCCTACTAAGAGCTGAAGCAGTGTGAGACCGGCCGCTGTAAGAACACCTTTACGAACTGTAAGCAGCCGTTGTTTGCACAGAATGAGGCTTCTCCACTCTCTGGAATTTAGTCCATTCCAGGCTAAGCTGAGCGCATCAAACCATGAAGTCATATGATGTTTGCCTCATGCAAAATCTGATAGCATGGTGGAGTATCACTGCACAGACAATCCAGGTTAGTGTCTGATGTCAAGGCTTCCATTGGAACCTGACCAGCAGATTCTATCATTTATCTCTCTGAGAATTCACAACCAAATCAACAAGATGGGCTCTCAATTTTTTCCCCTTTTCTAGCTTTTTTCTTCTTTTAAAACAGTGACCTTTGTCTGCTAAAAAGACTTGATTAGAAAACCGAACAGGAAACGCAAAAAGGAATCTCTCCCTGAATGTTCCTCGCTTTCTCTGGACCTCATGCAGTGTACACGTGACTACAGGATGAAAATTAATTCTCGGATACTCACAGCTGTCCGGCTGAAAGTCTGGGACAAACTGTTCATCATCGGGCACCTGTGCTGTGGAGGTAAAAACAGATAATGATAAAAAAAAAAATAATAATAATAAAATAAATAAATAAACAAATAACACAGATCTCACTGAATAAAAACATCCATACACTTAGGAAAGCACTGACAAACATTTGCTGATCCACTGCAAGGTTATAATGCACAACACAAGACCTGCTATGAAACAAGTTTCAGCATGCAGACAAGAACTATTGCGCTCTAATGAACAAAGATTATACTTGAAAGCCGGAATCCTTAACCTACACTAAAGAAGTGAGGAAAATAAATAAATAAACCGCTTAAAGTGAATTAATACGAACTGAACCAATGAGACATGAGGTCTAAATTTGGCTAGAGTAGGTCCGAGTATAATTATTTCAAAAGAAATAAATAAGTAAAAAAAAGAAAAAGTGCACACTTTTACTCTAACTTGCAATGTTATTTCTTTTCCTGAGAAGGGAATATATTAAAAATGACCCTCACCCTCTGCAATCCAGATTTCCTGCAGCTGACAGAGGTCCTGGAAGAGTTCTGCAATATAGACACACACAAAATCCAGTCTGAGAAGAACATAATGAAAGAATGCAACGAGAGAAGTGAAAATATAATTCAAAAGAGGAAATGAGAACCACTTTATGCTATTTATAACTCCACGAGAATGAATTATTAACAACAACAAAAATATATCCAACTACCAAAGCACTACATCTGAATTAAAATGCATGAGACATTATATTGTATTACCTTCTGTGTCCTGAGCGAGTTCAGTGTCTACAAACTTTCTTTTCCTCTCACTGATGGTTCTGTGGTATGGCGCTTCCACTTGGGATGATTTCGGCTGTGGACCAGAGTAAATTAGAGGAGGTTTTGTATATGACAAAAACTACAAGTAATATGTCTGATGAGCAGTGAAGGGAGGAGGGAATTACATTTGATGGGACCATAAATGGTACTTGCTGGTCATAAAATCTGTCCATGGTATCTGGGTCGGTAAAAATCCCAGAGGGTCTTCCCTCAAAAGCAATAGCTGTAGAGTTCCTGATCTCTCTTTTCTGTGTAGAAAGAACAGATCTACGGGTCAGAAAACAGCTCAGTACACACAATAATGGCTCGCACAGACTCGAAGGGAATCTTCAACATGCTTCCTTTTCCAGTCTCACTTTCTGTTGTTCATTACAGCATCAGTGTGAGTGTGTTTGTTTGTTGCACCATGTAAACACTCCTCCAGAATATAACCCTTACATAATCCAACTTCCCCCACCCCCCACCAAAAAAAAACAAAAACAAAAAAAAACCTCCAACCCATCTGTGCTCAGGATGATGAAGAAATACAATCACAATATTGAGAATATCATCTTGTTTACCCAAACGCATGCTTCTATTTTGCAAGAGCAGAAATGGTATTGCATTTATAATTGCATTATGTTTTAATGTCAACATGCAGCAGGTCCATCGACGAGCCTACAGGGACCCAGTGCGAACCAAAACCACACAGGACAGCACACCATCGTTTAGTTCTGCTGCCTGAATTCAAATGACAAAATAACTAACAATGTGGGATAACAGCACAGTCGTAGTCCTCAACTTTAAGCACTTACAATATGGCCTGGATTGGGAACAGTCAACATCTGGGCCACAGTGCCGAGTTGGACCGAAAGAAGATCAAAAGTGCGCCTGACGCACTCACAGCTGGATGAGCCGCAGAAAGTCAGAGTAAAACTACTTTAATCAGGCATGGACACTTTATTATCAGCCACATTAAATTAGGAACATTGTATACAAACAAACAAAACACCACGTGTCCAATACTGAAGCCACAGATTCCAAAGGGCAACAGAAAGGTGTACAGTATATTGAAAATCTAGCCGCTTACTAATACATTTAAACTATATAAAAAAAAAAAATTACCTCTAAATTCTACTTACAAAATAAATAGAAATAAATATTACAAAGTTGTCAAAGAATAATAAGTTTATCGATAGACCAATCCAAACAACAACATAATTAATAATAACAACAATATTCCACCAGCATGGCAGGATGGGCTGCGCTCTATTCCCCCAGGCGAGCAGCCCTCGAATGGCCCCCTTGTTTTTCTGAATGAAATGAAACCCGATCTGTGTGAGGAATAAACGCCATTCACAAACACAGCTGAGACCAGGTTAAGCTCACACAGAACACCGAGCTAAACACCACCTCGACTTCACTGTTACAGGAAAAAAAGCTTTCAGAAAACTTCATGCAAAAAAAAAAATGGTTGCCAAAGTAAAGCCCGTGTTAGAGAAAATGGCGTTGCGTTTTCCTCAGCGCTGAATAGCTGCTGGATAGCAGTTTAGAGTCGAGGATAAACTTAAACAATGTCGAAAAACGCTTCCACAACGATCCAATTTCATTAAAAAGAATGCAAAAATATAAGAACGCTCCTCTCACCGTATGGAAAATGTCGTGCGAAGGATCCTGAAAACCGTTATACACTGTAAATCCGCGAGAGAATGAAATCTGGCGTCCGTTCCGTTCAGTCAGGAGATGTGCACTGCTCTGCTCCCGATAGAAAAATTGAATGGGATTTGGTAAATTGACTGGTCTGGTTTCCTCTTGTGATGCACAGACCAGAGCTTTTGTTCCTCATTGGCCAAATTTTCCTGTCAGTCATGCCAAAAACCAATCATTTGAGGCAAATTATGAATTATGCACAAGGTTTACTTTGACCAATCACAGTCCGCATTTGTCCTATTTTTATGAATGACTAGGTTTCATTCACATCCACATTCAGCTTTGCTCTTCCCCCGCCCCCGCCCCCCTTCGCTCAAGGCTCTAAAAGAGACACATACAGAAAATTCAAATCTCAGGTAAAATTATCTACGATCTCAGCTTTATGAGCCAGGACAAGTTTAGCTAAAATAAACGAAACTTTCAAAATGGTCTCGCTGACACAGCAGTATATTACAAAGTATGCTAACAACATCTGAGTAAAAGACAGTATGGAGAATATGCTATGAAAACCAGGACAGGGAATTCTCTAAGCAGGCCATTCTTTCACCAGTTAGAAAAAAACAGTCATAACACAATGCACTTTACTTGCAACCATCCATTCATTCATTTTCTGCACTGCTTAATCCCAATTAGGGTTGCGGGGAGGCTGGCGCCCATCTCCACCGACCTCACCAGGCCAGAACACATTGATGAACAAAGACATGTTGATGGCTATGCAGCCTACTCCTGACGAAAGTCAGACAGTAAGAGACATGTCCAGCCTTTGATAACCCAACCATTGACAGTGGGACTTGAACCCCCAACCTTGGGATCAGTAATCTGGCATCATACCACCAGGACACCATTACCCTCACCTACTTACAGGCAGTTTAATCAATTAGGTATTATTAGATTATTTGGTCATTTTAAGAACCATGCAGATACAGAGTCGATCCCAAGAACAGTAGTTGTGAGGTGGGAATACCTACTACATGGAATGTTTTTTTTTTTATTTCTGGTAATTTATTTATTTTTGGATGTACGATATTAATCTCACAAGGAAAATTAGGCTCTGTATTTAAAGAAACCAAAGTAAGCACATACACTTGGAGATGTGGGCAGCCACATTATGCTGCCTTGCTCAAGGGAACTTCAGTCATGAAAGTGGAGTAAGACAAAGTTGTTACTCATTCCATGCATTTTTCCTGTCCGGTTGAATCCAGTGACCCTTCAGTCCCATACCTGTTCTCTGCCCATTAGGCCACAGCTCTTCCTTCACTGTTCATACATTTATGTGTTCATTTAAACCTAAGGCGAGTTTAGCATAGCCAGTCTACCCACTGGCATGTGGGATGGTGGGAAGGTGAGAACAAACCAGAAAATTCAGGAAAAATCCATTACAAACATGTAAAGAATATGTTTCACTCTTCACAGAGTAAACTGAGACAGGGTCAAACCAGTCACCTGAAGATTAGCAAGATGTGAGATGGCAAGGTTACCCACTATTATGTGACTTTGTATACACAATCAATACTCTGTCAAAAATAATAGAATATACAGCAAATGTTTAAATGGGATACCACTAAAAAAGTCATTTAAATAAATTCAGTTTTTACATAATCTGCTGTTCCCTTTGTGATGTCGAAGTAGTCTGATCCGTATGATCAGATATCATAAAGTCAGACTATGCAATTTATTTTAGTGCCCTATATTATATATATTTATTCATCAAGACAATTCTAAACTTATCTCTCAACTGTGAAAAAATCCTTTTATCCATTATAAGGATTGGAGTCAAATTTATGTCATTTGAGGCCAATTATAAAATAGATACATTACCAATGATATTATAGCCTCTGAAGGAGTGTCTGACAATTACACCGGGCTGTGGAGGTCTCCTTTTTATAGTTTGCTTCAGTCGGTCTGTGCGGATGCGGTGGGAGGTGAGGGGGGGCTGGCAAGAGCATATCGTGTTTCTATTCTGATTCTTTCCTTAAATATATCCAAAGCAGTGACACATACTACACTGTCACTGCAGCATCTATCCTATTAAAGGGCTTTAACAGACAAAATTTAAGGAGGTCAGGAAAAGATTACTGAGAAAAAGAGAAAGGCTTCAATGGGAAGGAAAAGGGCCTAAATATATATACTGTATATTACTCCTTTAGTACAGACATTTGCCGGGTAGTTTGACCTGGTTATTCTGACAGGATTAATGTATAAGTACGTCTCCTTTTGGTAAACGCTTTCTATTTTTCTCTCATGTTAGTCTTCAACTCTAGATTTAAACATGATTTTTAAAAATGGATTTTAAAAAATAATTAAATTTTATAAAATAAAAAAAAAAAATGGATTTAAAGCAATGCTCATATTGAAGCACATCAATTTTGTGCTACAAACTGCCTGTTTAACTGTGCTGACACTGGGGGTGACTGAAATGATATTTGTTAAGGCTAGCTGGGTTAAACGTGGTTGGGGAAAGTAGAATGAGGGAAGTAGCAGTTCCAGGTCATTGTGAGTCTCCAAAGCAAAGACAAGATGTGACTTGCAGGCTATTAATAGCTCATATAGAGATAATTCCTGTCTCATTATCTGTGCATGCCCAAGATGCCCAGCCTTCACCTTAGGGCTGAGCTTCTTCTTGTATAATAAACACATAGTTAAGGACCTATTTTGGCAAGCTTAGGACATACAATAAAAACTATTTTTCAATTTGTACTCTGTTTTCTCATTTGAACACATAGCACGTTGGATATGGTTTATTTATTAATACGAAACCACTAATTTGACATTTGCTTAAGTTTAACACAAAAGTGAGACTCTGTAGCTATGATGATCGAAAAGTAATCTTTTAAATATACTGTATGCAAGAGTTTAGATGAACATGTTATATAACAAAATAATACTCATAGCCATATGAATTGTGGGATATACGCATTATTGTCTACGAATGCTGCATCTCAAACTGGAGAGCTTGGACTAGAGAATATAGAATGCTGTGCAAATGTTTTTGCCCCAGTACTGCTTTCTTTTTTACTTTTTTACACCTTTGCCACACTTAACTTTTTCAGTTCATCAAACAAATTTAAACATTACACAAAGACAACCAAAGTATTCAAAAAAAAAAAGCAGTTTTCCTGTTGTGATTTTATTTGTTAACAGACAAATCCTATCCAAACCTACATGAAGCTCTGTGAAAAAGTAATTGCACCCTTGTTAAAAGGCGAGGTAATTGTGATTAATCCTATTATTGGTGAAAACTGAGTTCAATTTCATGGCCACACCCTGACCTGATTGCTGCCAGACATTTCCAATCAGGAGATCCCTAATATAAAACCTGTCTGGCAAGGTGAGGTAGGCCATACTGAACACACATCATCATGCCGCTATCCAGTGAGCTTCAAGAGCAAACAAGAAAGAAGATTGTAGAGATGTCTCAGTCTGAGAAAGGATACAAAGTCATTGGTAAATCTTTGGGACTCCAGTGCACCGTAAATGAAGAAGGCATGACACAGTGGTGACCCTTCCCAGGAGTGTCCGACCTATCATAATTATTCCAAGAGCACGGCGCAAACTAACCGGAGAAGTCCCAAAGGATCCAAAAACCACTTCTAAACAACTAGAAGCATCACTTGCCTCAGTTAATGTCGATGTTCATGACTCCACCATCAGAAAGACACGACGCAAAAGTGGCATCCAGGGAAGAGTTCCAAGGTGAAAGCCACTATTGACCAAAAAAAAAAAAAAATCAAGGCACAGCTCAGTATTGCCAAGAATCATTTTGATCATCCCCAAAGGTCCTGTGGAGTGATGAAACTAAAGTTGAACTTTTTGGGAGAAATGCATCCCGTTACATCTCGTGCAAAAGCAACACTGCATTTGATAAAAAAATAACATTGTGCCAACAGTGAAACATGGTGGTGGAAGTGTGATGATCTGGGCCATCTTTGCTGCTTCAGGATCTGGGCGACTTGTCATGGTTGATGGAACCATGAATTCTGCCCGCTACTAAGAAATCCTGGTGAAGAATGTTCGTCCATCAGTTCGAGACCTCAAGCTGAAGCGCACCTGGGTTCTGCAGCAAGACAATGATCTGAAGCATATCAGCAAGTCCACTTCTGAATGGCTAAAAAAACAACGAGTGTTTTCGAGTGGCCTAGTCAAAGTCCCGACCTGAACCCTATTGAGATGCTGTGGCATGACCTTAAAAAGGCTGTTCATGCCCGAAAATCATCCAATCTGGTTGATCTTAAACAATTCTGCAGAGAAGAGTGGACCAAAATCCCATCACAGCCATGTGAAAGACTCATCGCCTCTTATCACAAACGTTTAACTGCAGTTCTTGCTGCAAAAGATGGTTCAACCAGCTATTAGGTTTAGGGAGCAATTACTTATTCACACAGGCCCTTATAGGTCCAGATGTTTTTTCCCCCTTAATAAATGCAATTGGCACTGAAAACTGCATTTTGTGTTTACTCGTGTTTTATTTTTGTATAATATTTAGGTGTGCTTAATCTGAAATGGATGACAGTGACAAACATGCAAAAAAAATGTCAGAAATTAATCAACTTTTGCACAGCACTGTACACGTTTGGTCATGACATATAACTGTGGAAATAATCTGTTTATATGGTATCTGTTAGTCAAACATTATTAAACAAACAAGCTAACAGGTATAGTGAGGTTGACTTGAGACAGCGCTGGTGATCCTTTCTGTTCTGGTAGAGTAACACTAACCAAACTAAATAGTAATCCCCAAGAGGGATTAACATCATTAGCATAAAAGCTGTGACTTTGATTAAATTGAAATTCAATCACGTTAGATGGAGGATAAAGCTAAAACTGCCATTATCGGATAAGTGCGTTTCAGCAGCTCCTTTTCAATCAACAACACCGATGTCAATTCAAACCTGCCCTTTAATTCAATAAATCTTTTGTCCACCAAGATGGATGCCTAGAATGAACAAGTGCTGAAGTGGACAGATGAAAAAATGGTGAGGAGAAGGAGAGATCAATATTTTCTCTTAAATCATCTTTCATTTCTTGGTTCAGGACTTGAACAGTACCCTTATAATTACACAGATGGAGATTCAGCAATCCCATGAACTCAAAAGATATGGATACAAACATGTAGGACAGTCACAGTGAGGGACAATACTGGTTCTATGCATTTATGTACTTTGTCAGAACAAAAAAAGAAAGGCCATAACCAGAGTAAATGAACAATGCATAAATTATACTTGGAATTTAATAGCGTAATCGCTGTTTCTATTAAAAGAAGATGTGTTGCTCTGAAACTGGGTTTCCATGGAATATTCAGTTCTTACTGTATGCGTAAGGTATTTAGACAGGAAGAAGCATTTTTAAAAAAAAAAGATTATATCACAGTGTTACAGCTCTAGGACAACAAGAGTTTTAAACATTGAATACTAAAACAAGCTAAACAAAAAAAAAACAGCAAATGATTGATCAATTACAAAAGACTCAATAGATATCTGTGATGTGAAGACATAGAGTGGTTGAAGCTCTTAATAAATGCGAAGCCCAGAATGATACAAGTCATGCTTATGTTTATCAATCTTTCAACACAGTTTGATGACAGTTTTAACAAAAGACCATTCTGTGTTTCTTGTTTAAGACTGCCAGTTACTTACTGTATTTAAATCAATAAGAGCACGACAGTGGTATGTATCAGAGTTAATAATAACTGGGGAAGAATGTTACTCTATGGATTTTTAACATGAACATGTTCTGAACATATTATGGGGAAAATAATGAATAGCAACATGACGCTACAACCATGAATCAAATGAGAAAATGTTTCAGAATATAATCATGAGAAGGTGGCAGACTCTTGTGACAATCAATATGGTCTCTCTTTGAGCAGACATTGCTGTCATATTTGTTTCAGTAGGCATGCAGCGGTGTCACGTTAGATAAAATATATCATCAATAAACATCATTCCAAATTATAAAATTAAAAGAAATTGTAAACATGCACTCGTAACCAAACCATCATTCTTTACGCACCAGAGGACCATAAAAGTGAACTGTCTGATGACCACAGCTGACAGTGGAGTTCTAGTGAAAGTCACTATCATTTTTATTGGAATGGCATGAGCTTTGCTGGTTGAGAATTCCACACCAAAGTCATAGCCTGTGGTTATCAAGACAAATTTGCACTTTGCTCGACCTTGATACTGCATCTTTGATTTGATGTTCATTAAAGGGAACCAGAGGCAGAGTGCACTGCCTGTGTGAAGAATTGAGTTTTAAGAGCATCAGCTGTACAAACAGTGCTGAACTGAAATGACCTTAAAAATGTCATACTTGAAAGATAAACAAGCTGAGACAAATAAAAAGCTTGTCCAATTCTAGAGATAAACTGGAAAAGCTTAATAACTTTAACTTTTAGGTGAACAGTTCTACGGCGTGCCAATATATCTGACTATCATTCTTATCTAACTTGGGGACGATAATTCAATCAATCATGTCACCCATGAGATAACACTAATAGCCTCTAAAGCTATTTTTCATTACTGTATAAGTTATATCATCAAACACATTCAAATATATGCACACAAGCTTCTCAGAATATACAACTGCTGTGTATTCACATACATGATGGTGGGCATCTTTATTCTAATGCTGATTTTCCATCGGCTATATAAGAAAGGGCTAAAAAAGTTTACTTCACAGCATATATGGTGCCCAGCCATCAGAGCATGAGTATTTTCTAAGCTTGGACATTGGCACAAACACAGTAACATATATTTGTTTTCCTACATACATGATGTAGGTGTTTTAACACCCCTGTCATCAGACTTAAAATTATGAGCTGATGGTTTATGGTGTTTTAGGTGTAGTGTTTCATGGGAAGGATAGTGCCTGAAATAAGATGATCTATTTAGGGTTATGGTCATTCAGATACCCATGCAAAAGCATAGGACTGGTTTTAATCCAATGTGCTCCACTTAATCTTGTAAACACGGCCTGAGAGATTCATTTCTGACACTCGTTTCTATTCAGTTCTATATTGCATACCCAGACTGATGAGAAATTGAAGTTCAGAAAAGGGCCAACCTCTTGATTTCTACACTTTTTTTTTTTTTTTTTTTTTTTTAATTAAACACATTAATTTTTTTACCTCCTATATTATCTTCTAAATTGTGTCTATGTATTTGTACATTATTTTTTTAGTATTGTAGCTAAGCATTATTTTATTAAACTGACATTGTCTAACTATAGAGATCAGTGATCTAAAGGTTGACACCAGACAGGTCAGAAGAAATGATCAAATCTTTTCGTCAGGCCACAGCCCAGAAACTACACACGACATAAAATATGACTTCATTGTTTTGTGTCTTTAAGTAGTGTCAAGTTGTGGGGCTTTAAAGAGGTATTTGAGTGAACACGCCCATAAACTGATATATAATTCAGCAGACTTCTTCAAGATGTTAGTCTGCTGTGCCCCACCTCCTCTGATTTTCACAACAGAGACAATATGTCAAGTCACCATCCCTAGACTTAGTATGAGCTATAGCATTCTTTCTTGTAGATGTTCCTGAGCTCCTTAGTTTACTCCTTCTCTCTATCTCATACATTCACTCTTGCAAGTCAGTATGATCTGATGAAGTTACTCACAGGAAGTTAGGGAGCACAATATGAGACAAACTTAGTGGTCTGGAGATCATGGCTCTGGTAGGAATAGTTAAAAGTTTACAGCTCATTGTAGAAATGTCAGAGATTCAAACAACAGCAATTGGTCAAGATGCTGGGTTGGATTCTTCAGTCACTGAAGTTTCTAATGGTTCGACTACTACAGGCATCAGGGTCCTTTGTCCATGCAAGATAAAGGTTCTTTTGTCTGTCACCAGGTAACTGGTTTCGGTACTAGTTTTCTCCTTAGCTGTGCATCTTCATCATCCCAGTACAGCAGATACGGTGGCTGAAATTATTGAAGGTGTGTGTGTGTGTGTGTGTGTGTGTGTGTGTGTGTGTGTGTGTGTGTGTGTGTGTGTGTGTGTGTGTGTGTGGTGTGTGTATGTGTTGGATCTGAGCCTAATCCCGACTTCTGTTGCGCTTCTTGAAAAAGAAGAAGGGGGTTTTCTGTGGAGGACCCATCAGCATGGGTACCTGATTCTTGTGTGTAATTCGTATCTGTTGATAGAACAGAAAAAGGTTAAGAAATGAATCCCATTTACATGCAGGTTGCCTTATGACACTGGATGTGTAAATGATACCAGTATCTTAAAGATATATTTATTATACCATTACTGTATAATCACTTTGCTCTGCTGCTTCATGTTTAAAAATGGAATCCATCTAGCAACCAAAGAATTTATCAGTTTGCCCCTCTAGCAAAAATCCAGTCCTTTATTAAACAGCTATCCAACATTTTCTTTGTGAACACAATGTTCATGCAGCTCAATTGACTTCATGTTTCACATACAGGGATCCCTCGCTACTTGGCGCCTCAATTCATGCGGCTTCAGTGCATTGGTATTTTTTTTAAATATTCATCAAATTAAAAAATAAGGAAATTAAGGAAGAATAGGGGAAAAAGTTAAGGAAAATGCTCCAAATTATGCCAATTAGGCCAATTATGCAAAAAAAAAAACCCTAAACAAACACAAAACAAGTTACATTTTTGTGAGGTGCGCATCTGAATGCGTGCGCGTGCACGCATCTGTGAGTGTGTGCACGAGTGCACGTCTGTGTGTGTGTGTGTGTGTGTATATGTGTGTCTGTCTGTCTTCCTTCCTTTCAGCTTTTTCCCTTTTACTCGGGAGTCGCCACAGCGAATCATCTGATTCGCACGTTTGATTTGGCAGAGGTTTTTACGTCGGATGCCCTTCCTGTCACAACCCTTTTAGCAAGGGACAGAAACACGCTGACGACTTTGCAGCTACTCTTTACGAAAGTCAGCAATGGTTCTTTTACATGCCTCTCACCATAGACAGTGAGAGACATGGCCCGCCTTTGATAACCCAGTTAGCCGCACTGGGGGGGGACGGGACAGTGACAACCTTGTGGAGAGTGGGACTCAAACCCCCAACCTTTGGATCAGCGATCCAGCGCCCTATACCACTAGACCACCACTGCCCTTGTGTGTGTATATGTGTGTATGTATGTATATTTTATTTTACGTCATATGTATTATTTTTGAATGTTTAATTGTTATTATCAGCATTTATAGCATTGAATATGTATTTATTGATACTATATACACATATACATGTACGCATAACAGCAGTTGAGGGGGTGATCCTACTTAGCATAATTCGGTGGTCGCGTGGGGTCTCAATCCCAATTAACCGTGGAAAGTGAGGGATCCCTGTATGTACATGAGAAAAAACACGTAAGGCATGAAAGCTGTGAAAACAGGTTGAAAGGGGGTTCTGCTTTGACAGATGTGAGTCACTTGCTTCTCAGAGACAGAATCCTGTATGAACTATTTATATATAACTGTTACTAAATATATATAAATGTTTATATTTTACAAAGTGGAGCCGGTGGCGTAGTGGGCAGGGTGCTGCGCTCATGATCGGGAAGTTGTGTGTTCGAATCCCAATGAGACCCTAACTGTGCTAAGACCCCTGGGCAAGGTCTCAACTGCAAGTGTGCCTCTGTCCACCTAGAAGTATAAATGGGTACCAGTAAAAATATACTGGGAAGGTAACCTGCGATGGACTAGCGTCCCATCCAGGAGGAGTTGAACTTCTAGTCGCTTCACACCATGGAAACCGGGGATAAGCACCGGCCTGATGAGTCACTATGGCTCGGGTGTAAGAAGGACTTTACCTTATATTTTACAATGAATCTATAATTCAATAATTTACTGGACCTCACATTACATGACATCATTGCTCTGTCAGCGTAATTTTCAGCCAAATGATGATACTCAAATGTGGTAGTGCGAGTAATAACATGACCTATTAGTGTTTTTATCTCTGCAAAATTGGACAAATAAGAGAAGGCTAATGATGGGTTAAGGAGGCCTATACACATAGTAGTGGACTTGTGCTGTAGCTGTTATATGTACAGACACAGTTATCTGTGCACATTCCTCTCGCTTTAATAACATAATCAGTCCATGGTGGGGTGTGACATGACAGTGTTTTAATTAACAGGGAGCTTGCTGCGATGGTCGTATGTGTCAAATAGAGGGATTGGAGTTGCTAAGAACATAAAAACACAGTTTATCAAATAATCTCTTTTTTTTTTGTAAAAGCCCTAATTTATTTATCTTTTTGGTACTCATGAGTAATACAAAAAATGTTTATTGGAAAAAAAATGTTTTGCAAGAAAGCATTACAATCAGAAGAACGCAGTGAAATGAGTTCTACTTTGTAAAAAGACATGCTGAGCTCTGTATTTGGCAAACAGATGCATGCAAATGAGAGAAAACACTGAATGGAACACAAAGTCACTTCACCGTGCATGGAGGCTGCGTCCATGGCTCCCCATCAATCTGCATAGGCAGCAGTCTGGTTGTCCTGAGACAGAGAGAGAGAGAAAGGTACACTGTCGTGGGTCAGTATGCAGATGGCATATGGGCATAAGGTTCCTGTGCAACACCGTTGTGAGATGATTCTGCACACTGCTTTCTTTGTTCCCATGAGTCAATTCCCACAATGGGCCCCAGTTTAACGAAACTCAGTACACACACACACACACACACACACACACACACACACACACACACACGGAATCAGACTTCCCAACCACACCACCATATATACACACTGTTACACAAAGTTTGTTTAGTCCTTTCAGCTGGCCCACTGAATTTAAATGCACTGCTGCAAAGGGGAAGATGGACATGAATGGACATGGATGAATGGCTATTTTATATATGTATTTTTTCAATACTAGTTTGACAGCAAACACAGGGGACAAAACTGATTAGAAATGCAAACTGTTCATCACCAATGTGCGAGGAAAACCCTCTGCTAAAATGAACATAAACTAGCATACACTCAGATATCAACACTGTGTTTGTGCAGATATTATTCATTAAGCATTGCTCCTGGGAATGGTGCAGCTGCTTGAGTGAGTAGAGTGGTGCAAGGCTAAAGGTTAAGGCTATTGGCCGAAGTGCTGAGCTGTTCTGTCGTAACGGCTGTGAGGAAGAGGAAGGGTCACTTCTCTCTGAATGTGTGAGTACACAGGAATGCGAATGAGAATTAAGAAATAAAAGAATATACACACTGGTCCTTCTCAAAAAATTAGCATATTGTGATAAAGTTCATTATTTTCTGTAATGTACTGATAAACATTAGACTTTCATTTATTTTAGATTCATTACACACAACTGAAGTAGTTCAAACCTTTTATTGTTTTACTATTGATACCTTTGGCAAAAAAGTAAAGAAAAACCAAAAATCCCTATCTCAAAAAATTTGCGTATTTCATCCGACCAATAATAAAAGTGTTTTTAATACGAAAAAGTCAACCTTCAAATAATTATGTTCAGTTATGCACTCAATACTTGGTCGAGAATCCTTTTGCAGAAATGACTGCTTCAATGCGGCGTGGCATGGAGGCAATCAGCCTGTGGCACTGCTGAGGTGTTACGGAGGCCCAGGATGCTTCGATAGCAGCCTTAAGCTCATCCACAGTGTTGGGTCTGGTGTCTCTCAACTTTCTCTTCACAATATCCCACAGATTCTCTATGGGGTTCAGGTCAGGAGAGTTGGCAGGCCAATTGAGCACAGTAATACCATGGTCAGTAAACCATTTAGCAGTGGTTTTGGCACTGTGAGCAGGTGCCAGGTCGTGCTGAAAAATGAAAATCTTCATCTCCATAAAGCTTTTCAGAAGATGGAAGCATGAAGTGCTCCAAAATCTCCTGATAGCTAGCTGCATTGACCCTGCCCTTGATAAAACACAGTGGACCAACACCAGCAGCTGACATGGCACCCCAGACCATCACTGACTGTGGGTACTTGCCACTGGACTTCAGGCATTTTGGCATTTCCTTATCCCCAGTCTTCCTCCAGACTCTGGCACCTTGATTTCCGAATGACATGCAAAATTTGCTTTCATCCGAAAAAAGTACTTTGGACCACTGAGCAACAGTCCAGTGCTGCTTCTCTGTAGCCCAGGTCAGGCGCTTCTGCCGCTGTTTCTGGTTCAAAAGTGGCTTGACCTGGGGAATTCGGCACCTGTAGCCCATTTCCTGCACACGCCTGTGCACGGTGGCTCTGGGTGTTTCTCCTCCAGACTCAGTCCACTGCTTCCACAGGTCCCCCAAGGTCTGGAATTGGCCCTTCTCCACAATCTTCCTCAGGGTCCGGTCACCTCTTCTGGTTGTGCAACGTTTTCTGCCACACTTTTTCCTTCCCACAGACGTCCCACTGAGGTGCCTTGATACAGCACTCTGGGAACAGCCTATTCGCTCAGAGATTTCTTTCTGTGTCTTACCCTCTTGCTTGAGGGTGTCAATGATGGGCTTCTGGACAGCAGTCAGGTCGGCAGTCTTACCCATGATTGCGGTTTTGAGTAATGAACCAGGCTGGGAGTTTTTAAAAGCCTCAGGAATCTTTTGCAGGTGTTTAAAGTTAATTGGTTGATTCAGATGATTAGGTTAATAGCTCGTTTAGACTACCTTTTCATAATATGCTAATTTTTTTGAGATAGGAATTTTGGGTTTTCATGAGCTGTGTGCCAAAATCATCAGTATTAAAACAATAAAAGACCTGAAATATTTCAGTTGGTGTGCAATGAATCTAAAATATATGAAAGTTTAATTTTTATCAGTACATTACAGAAAATAATGAACTTTATCACAATATGCTAATTTTTTGAGAAGGACTAGTATATGAGATGGAAAACTGATGATGGAATAGTCAGTGTTTTTTAGAGACTAACCTGATGGTGACACTGGCACATTGGGCGAGGCGTCGACCAGCACTCTTGAGGCCTGTGTAGATTTGACCCATCTCTATGGCACCTTCTAGGCCCACAACCTCAAGCAGCTGGTCACTTAGATCTGTCCAAAAAAACAAGAGAGGATACCTGCTGAATCCTTTCTAAGACTATTATAACAAAAATATGTACAATTAAGTTCATAAATGACTCAGATTGACCTCACTCTTCTTCTTACTTAGAGGTGACAGAAATATGAAGATCAATGAAGCTTTAGTACTTGCTTGTGGGGAAGCAGCATTTTCACTTTACACACACTCATTAACTCTATGTCCTGTTCACGTGAGCATTCACACACACATGGTCATTCATGCATTGCTTTACATACCATGGTTAACTGTGTAGGGTGCAAGGTTCTGGAGCAGGATATGAATAAGTTATGAAGCAGCTCTTTGAAAATCATACACCCATTGCAAACATGTACACAGTTAAGACTGACTAAAATATTTACTGACTTGCCTTGAACCGTGAACATGTTCCAGATTTGGTACAGTTTGTGCTGACCGGTATCATTTGACACTATTGATCATGAAATATATTGACTTGAAAACCAAACGTTCAGAAGGACAAGTTCTAGCCTGGTTTAACTCTAACCCAAAAGAGACTATTAGAAATTTTGATAGCATGAATGGTGATACTTTGGAGCTTAAAAAGGTGCAGTATGGTGTCCCACAGAATTCTGATCTCTTTTCATATGTAGACATTTTGACATATCATTCTCATAATATCATATGGTGCTCTCTTTTACATTGATAATACACAATAGTATGTTTAAAAGTATTAAAGGCTGAATAAATTAAAATCTTGCAGCATGGTGGCGTAGTGGTTAGTACGTCTGTCTCACGGCAAGGAGGTTCTGGGTTCGACTGTTTTTGTGTGAGGAGCTGCATGTTCTCCCTGGCTCGAGTGGGTTTCCTTCAGGTAGTCTTTCTTTTCTCGACAGTCCCAAAACATGCAAAGTTAGCTAGCTGGCTGTTCCAAATTGCCCCATATTTGTGACAGTGAATGTGAATGGTTGTATGTTTGTTGGCCCTGTAGTGGCCTGGCAAGATGTTCAGGGTGTACCTTGTCTTTGGTCCAAGTCAGCTGTGATGGGCACTAGCCTCCCGTGACCTTAATAAGAATTAAGCAGCTTTGAAATTGAATGAAAGAATGAATGAATTAATGGATGAATTGAAACATCGCCCCTTCAACTGAAATATTGATGCTGAGTAAAGGTCGTCTGCGTTAGGGTTGCTGATTTCACCTTAAAGCTTCAGGGAAACCAAAACCTACAGTTGAAGATTTCTATGTAACTCAAGATGCTGGTTTACCAACCTGTCTGGAACAGTATCCTATAATCCTGAGTAACTAGAATGAGACAGGTTTATACATTCACAGCCTCCAGATTGGACTATTGTAATGTGCTCTTGGCTGGCTTCTTTAAGGAAATGTCAGTGATATAATATAATATAATATAATATAATATAATATAATTCCCCATCAGACTCAGCCATGTAAAAAATTGGATGGACGCATTAAGAAGTTGTATAATGTAGAAGGAATCCAATATAAACTAAAGGCACGATCTCATTTCTCAGCAATTCTTTGGTGACTGCCCGTGATTGTTTAAGTTCACAACTGTCTCAGACCACCCACAACTGTGTTGGTGATGTCCTAAATTACTCAAATATATTAATTCCCAGATGACTGTCTCTGATAGTCAGCAACTAGGTCTGAGTGTGCCTGCAACTTAGTTTCAAGGTGAGGGAGAGATGAGATTTCCTTTCGGCTTTCCCCCTTTTTTTTCAGGGGTCGCCACAGCGAATGATTCGCACATTTGTTTTGGCATAGGGTTTTTTTTTTACGTCGGATGCCCTTCCTGACACAACCCTTTAGCAAGGAGCAGAAACACGCTGACGGCTTTGAAGCTACTCTTCATGAAAATCAGCAATGGTTCTTTTACATTAACCTCTCACCATAGACAGTGAGAGACATGGCCAGCCTTCGATAACCCAGTTAGCCGCACTGGGGGGGACAGTGACAACCTTGTGGAGAGTGGGACTCGAACCCCCAACCTTAGGATCAGCGATCCAGCACCCTATACCACCAGACCACCACTGCCCTCTAGACCACCACGACCCAACTTAGTCTCAAGGTATCTGTGAATATCTGTGATTGACCATAACGGTCTCAGATTTTCAGCAATGTAATCGTGGATAGTTGGCGACAGTCACCGGTTAGTAGATTATCGCGTGTAATCGTCCAACATTTGGAAACAGGTTTCAAAAAAGGGGATGACTGTCCACAACAGATGGATTCCTTACCAACAGTAACTGACAGTCAGTGATATTGTCAATGATATCAGTCACAGACCCCTCATGCCCGCTCACAACCTAATAATTGAATGACTCATGAGCGTTATCGTGTAATTATCACCAAACGGAGATCAGGGTTTTATACATGTATTTTTGTATCCATGAAAGGACATGGTCAAACATGGGACATGTTAAAAAACAAATGAATGAACAGTTTGAACGTGGTTAAATCACAACGCAGTCAACACTGAATAAAAAATCTCTGTAATGATGGCATTGAGGTACAAATGACATAACCTTAGAACTGACTGCACTGACATGTACAAGCATGGTGGGGATTGTTGAACATAGATGTGGACAAATGGTAACTTTCAGAACAATGGAAAAAGCACAGTGCATTATGAAGCATTTATGAAGACTGGACGGACACAGTCAGAATGTGGTAGGTGCACGGTGTGATCTGAGGGACCTTAGTAAAAATGTAGCAAGAACCCATGGAACAGAACGTAGTAAGAAGTCCTGGAGTTGAGTTTGGACTTGGCAATGCTCACTAGGTTAACTTGCTGTTCAGAGGTTAACCCACCTTTGCCCAGAGTCTATATAGCTGAAATAGGCTATAGCCTGCACGCTACCCTAGCAGGAATAAGCATCTTGGCAAATGAATGAATGTTAGATGTAGCAAGAGCATGGCATGTACACAGTAAGGACCTAGTATGAACATTTTCCATTTTTCCATTTTACCACATCCCTGCTGCATTCCTCAAAACCTTCGGTTCTCACTTCATGGTCTCTGTCTGCGTGTGATGGGAGCTTTATGGAAAAAAATTTTTTTTGAACACATCACCTCAGTTTTATTCATACTTAACCCCTTAACCAACCATTTTTTTGACAAAAACGTTCCTTTTTCAGACCAATTTTTTTTAAGTTCTTTACTTTATGCTGAATACGAAATTCAAGTCTATTTTTAATTTTTCATCTATTTTTGCATGCAACTGTAATTTGAAATTACCCCTTTCGGCAGAGACGAGATAACTCGCCTTTTTTTTTTTAAGAAAAGAAAAAGACAAAGAAAAGAAATTACAATCAAAAGAAATTACAGTCAGTGTGTGTGATATTTATCAAAACATGGAACCACACATAAAGATACAAGGCACATCTTACACATATACCGTGACTCCTTCCTAATTGGTTTCCCTCTATGGTCACGTTTCTGACTGCATACAACACATCTTTTTGTTGGATTTGCCTTTTTCTCTGTTGGCGGGATTTCCTTGGGAAAATGTCCAGGTGTATTCCGTGTACTTACTGCACCTGCTGATGGTCTACCTGGGGATCTCCGTGGTGGCAGTTCTGATCCATACTTTGTGATGATGTCACGTATGATTTGTAGATGAAATTTGAGATGTGTGAGGCATTATGTGCAATTTCTTGCGTCAATCAGTTCATCATCTTCACTTTCGCTTGAATATTCATTTTCTGATGAGCTGGCACTCTCATCAGACGTATCCAAGCCTCTAAGAGAAGCTTCAGTATCGCTGTTGTCATCACTGTTATCCATTGGGATAAGGGATGCCGAGAAATTTCAAGGAAATCGTAAAATACGGGGCCGAGAGTACCGATTCTAAAGAGCGCGACACTCCCCCTTTGACTCTTTGCGGGTTACTGAGTCGAAAACGTTTCGCCGCTTACCTCTTGTCTAACGTTGCCTTGAGATGCCATAGTTCATTTTTTTGAGGCGTATGATGATGAGTAGTGTACGATAACATCCTCAGGCATCAATAGAAATGACGAGTAAAGCCGCTTCCCTCTGGTTTTGAAAGCGTAAGTTTTGGCGAGTTAACTCGTCAATGACTGGAAAATACAATTTGGGTGATTGCGAGTATACTCGTCTCGGCCGGGTAAGGGGTTAACTGATTTGAAAGGCCCACATATAAACCTGCAATTCTAACATTGCATAATAAAACTCCCAGACTTTTGGTCTGGCATATCTTGCTGATCTCAAGCACTTCACTCTGGGCCAGGCCGACTTTTAATCCTGAGGACGATATGCAGTTGGAGTCTTGGAAGATGTTTTCTTCCATTGTGTGTGAATAGTGTTTTAAAGAACATTAGGAATGCTTACTTAATAGGTGTTTTTAAATTCAGATAAAGGGAAGGCAAAGATGTAAAGTACAGACACACTGCAGTCATATAAACAATAACTGGCTCCAAAGGCTGCTTGAGGTAACCAACCAGTAAGTCAGACCTCTCTCTCTCTCTCTCTCTCTCTCTCTGTCTGTCTCTCTCTCTCACTCTATCTATCAAATCTGACCTATATTTCCAAAATTAAAAAATGGCTTCAACTTTATCCATCACTGTGGTCAGTTTGATCAAACATTTAAACCACTGTTGAGTAACATTGCCGATTAAAGACAACTAATCTCTATAATTCAAAGCACTGCCATATCATTACACCACAAAACAATGTAGTATGCAATCGAAATGGGAGATGAACAAATATGTAGCTGGCATGTAACCTTATCCTCTGTACCAGAGCACAAACACTGGTAATAATTGCACGCTGTCACCTGACATAAGACATATTTGTATTTGTAAAAGAGGAAATGGTTTCTGGCTTATTCTGAATGATGTTGGATCGTGATGGTTTACACAATACCAGTGATGCAAGCCTCAACTGTGCAGGAAGGTCAGAACAGGGACAATTCTTGCTGACCAGGCAAGATCAGGGAGATTTTAGGCACTAGGCGAGGTTTTGCTAGGCACTTGTGTACCCTTATTTTTTAAAGAGATAAATTAATCTCTACATACATTTTTAACAAAAAACTTAATCTTTACTGAAGCTGATACAATAACTATTTCAAGAATAGATGATTATAGTTTGTTTAAAGAAAATATGCCAAATATCATCAATGGTGAGATGAAACAAGACATAATCTTTCATATAGATAGAAATAGGGTTTAAAATAATAGACATCAAAAGGGTTTACACATAAAATTTGTTAGGGCGTTCGCAATTTCTCTTGGCTGCTTCCAATCTCTGCAGACTATTCAACCCAACAAAATACTGTACAGGGATCCCTCACTTTCTGCGGTTAATGGGGACCGAGACACCCCCCCCCACACACACAACCGCCGAATTCTGCGAAGTAGGATCGACCGCCTGACTGACGTATACGTACATGTATATGTGTATATAATATCAATAAATACATATTCAATGCTATAACTGCTTATAATAACAAATAAACATTCAAAAATAATGCATAAGATGTAAATAAAATATAAATACACACACATATTGATGCGCACCTCACATAAAAATGTAAGTAGTTTTGTTGGGTTGTTTTTGTTTTTGTTTGTTTTGTCATGTTTTTTTTGCATAATTGGCCTTGTTTTGTGGCATTTTCCTTAACTTTTTCCATGTATTTCAATGAATATTTTTGAAAAACCGGCGATGCACTGAAGCCACAGAAACTGAAGCATGAAGTAGCAAGGGATCACTGTATCAAGAAGTTCATGATGCAATCATTCCCAGCTGCTCCACATTTTGATTTGCAATCTGAAAGGATACCTAACAAATTTTGATAAGTATTTTGAGCATAACTGTACACTGGCCTCCATAATTATTGTTTCCCCCAGCTAAGATGTGTTAAAAGCCTTCAAACAAATACAATTTTTATTTCATAAGCTTCTCTCACACTGAAAATGGTAAAAAAAAAATGTAACCTTCAACTGAAGCGAATTTTAAAGGTAAAAAAAATACCTGACTCAGAAATAATTATTTTTCATACAATTGGCACCCCAAACAAGTCCTAGGAAATAAATGTAATTGTATTATTTTTGTTATTTCTACAGCAGTTTACAAAGTTGATCAGAGTATCTTCTTCACTTCACTTATCCCTTAACATCCGACTATGTCATTGGGGAGCCTTCATGGCGAGACTTGGGCTGATTTGGCCTGGCGGAGCCCATCCCTCTCCAGGTCGTAGAAACACGCTGACGGCTTTGCAGCCTACCCTTTACAAAAGTCAGCAATGGTTCTTTTACATGCCTCTCACCATAGACAGTGAGAGACATGGCCTGCCTTTGATGACCTAGTTAGCTACACTGGGGGGACAGTGACAACCTTGTGGGGACTCAAACCCCCAACCTTAGGATCAGCGATCCTGTGCCCTAACCACTAGACCACCACTGCCCCCAGAATATCTAGGAACATTTAATTAGTAATTCATCACTTCCTGTTTCTCTGGGGTATAAATATGATGTGACACAGATGCCATTTCTCCTATCCATTCTCCAACATGGGAAAGACACCATTGAAGTACGGTAGTGTGTCGACCTTCACAAGTCAGGCAATGGCTACAAGAAAATGGCCCCTCACCTGCACTTGCCCATATCTACTGTCAGAGGAATCATTAAGAAGTTTAAAACAACCAGAACAGTAAACAAGCCTGGACCAAGACACAAGGTTATTTGGCCACCACGCACAGTTCAGACGAGGGTAAGAGAAAAAAAGGTCCCCAAAGCTGTTAAAGTTAAAGAAATGCAACAAATGGCAGCATCTTGGGGTCACAAAGTCTCCAAATCAACCATCAGGTGCTAACTACAAGCCAACAAGCTGTTTGGGAGGAAGTCAAGGAAAAACATTTTCTCAGTCACAATCACAAATGCAAACATCTGGAGTTTGCTAAGTGATTCTGGGACTTCGACTGAACCATGTGCGTTGGTTAGATGAAACCAAGATAGAGCTTTTTGGCAACAAACACCCTAAATGGGTCTGGCAGAACATAAAAGTTAGGGTATGTAGGAAAGTCCACCATGCCCACTGTGAAGTATTGAGGAGGATTGATAAAACTGTGGGCCTGTTTCTCTTCCAGAGGCCCCAGGAACCTTGTTAGGGTGCATGGCATCACGAACACTTTGAAATACCAAGACATTTTAATCAAAATCTGGTGGCCACTGCCCGAAAGCTGAAGATGGGTCAATATTAGGACTTTCAGCAAGATAATGACAAAACATGGGGACAAATCTGCATAGAAATACAGTGATACCTCAGCTCACGAACATAATTGGTTCCTAGAAAGTGTGTGTGAGGCGAAAAGTTCGTCTTCCGAACATTTATTTCCCATAAGAAACCATTAAAATGAGAATAATCCGTTCCCAGGTCCCCATAAAACATAATTTTCTACTAAATAAGCCTTAAAACTACACAAAAATATACCTTATTTTATGTATAATAAATGTCTATTGTATTGTAATTAAAGAAATAAACTGTACTGTATAATAAAGTCGTTTTATTTACCTTTGTGATGGTAGTTGATGGCTTGATGGAATGGAGTGGGAGGAGGAGGGAGGGAGGGACTTACTGTTTGGAAGGAGTGTTTGGAAACGCCTACTGTTTGGAAACACGCATAGCCACACACGCACCCTTAATAGCTTCCTTGTTCTTAAGGATGGTGGTAGACTTAGCGTACTGGTACTGGGATGCTGAGCCACACAAACGCACACCTCGTTCGTGTTTTTCAATGATCTCCGCCTGTGGTGGGGTCTTTTTCGGTCCCATAATAGCAAAAGTACACTCAATATGGTCCAAAATGTCGAGCAAACACAAACCACTTCCGCATTCAAAGAATGGGGGTGACGAACTGTGACGCCGTGAGCGTGCGTCAGCTTCTCGTGGCCGCCACCGTGGCGCTGTTCGACCGCGTGGTTTGGATCGTCCGCCGAAAAGTAGTTCGTCAGCCGAGACTATATTTTCGCGAATTTAAAGTTCTTGAGGCGAAAAGTTCGTGAGCTTAAGCGTTCGTCAGCCGAGGTTTGACTGTAGTTCAGCAGCCACCGAATCAAGCTCCTTTTATGGCCCATCACCTCAGACCTCAAGCCCTTTGCGAACCTTTGGTGTGTGCTGAAAAGGAGAGTGCAGAGGAGAGGATCAGGTTGCTGGATAATTTAGAGAGATGATGCAAAGAGGAATTGTTGAAGATCCCACCTTTTGTATTCTCCCATCTTGTGAAACATTATAGGAGAAGATTAAGTGCTGTTTTGTTGGTAAAAGTGGGTTTTACAAAGTGTTAACATCAGGGGTGCTAATACAGTGGTACCTCACTTTACGAAAGTCTCAACAAATGAAAAATGTAGGTTACGAAACGCATTTTCCTAAAATTTTTGTCTCTGTATACGAAACAAGTTCACATTACGAAAGCGCCATCTTAAAAATTAAAATGCACCATTCAAACATTAAAACGCGCCATTCAAACAATGCACGAGCTGCTCTCCCATCAATGTCGTTCAAACATCCCGCCCCGCTGGCCTCCCATTGGCTAACAACTGAGCTGACGTTCATGTCGCCTTCACTCGAGCGCCATCTTGGACAGGTCTACCTGATGCCATCTTGGACAGGAATCCCATTGGCTAGGAGGAATGACGCAGCTACCTCCCATTGTCTAATATGGAGCTGAATCTACCATGATGCTTTTCGTGTAAAGGACAGTTACTATTGTTTATGCTTTATTTCTTGACTCAGGCTTTTAACCTTCCATAAACATTTGTAAGATTATAACTCTGCTAAGAAGACATGGTCAACATACGTGCACACACACACACACACACACACACACACACACACACACACACACACACACACACACACACGCATGCGAGTGTGATTTCCACTGCAAGTGAGAGGAAGAAACGGGCTCGAGTGATATCACAAAGGAATATGGCCAAACCCGTCTACCATCGGTACGATATTAAAGCAGAAGGAGGTCTTAAAAGGTATGCTTTTATAATTTTTAAAGGGTTTAGGGGGTAGTATTGGGAGCCTTTGAACGAATCACGCATTTTACATGTAAAATGAGGTTCAATTTATGAAAAATGTAGGTTACGAAAAAGGTTCTGGAGCGGATTAATTTCGTAAGGTGAGGTACCACTGTAATTGTGGAAAATATGATTTGATCGAAAAGAATGATTTCTTAATGTGAATTTTTTTCCACCAAATAAATGTACTTTAATTTCTCTTATTTTCATTGTGGTCCATTATTATTTAGAAAAAAAAAATTTTTGTGACAACTGAATTTGGGTAAAAATCACATAACTCTTTCAAAGTAATAATAAAGTTAAACTCATGGCTGAATCTGAACTATCCAAAAACCATGTATATGTATGTATTAAAAACAAGCAAACAAACAACATGATGGTTGTCTTTAAATAGTTGCCTTTCAGCGTGTCTGTAGTCTCCACTGCATGAATTAGTTGCTATGTTTTTATCAGCTCCATAAACTAATTAAAGCGCTCTTGGATCTAGGAATATTAAGCTAAGCAAGTTAGTGAGTTCTTAAATGTTTAGAAAAATGCACATGTAACACTGCAAGTCCTTTGGGTGAACATTACCAACTGTTAAACTGAGCCAAGAACAAGCTGCATACGCCTACTCCTACTTTCATTTATATAATAACCAGAACAGCGCAGACAGAATAATATGAAAAGAGATTGTTGGTACAAACAGGTACAAACTTATAAACAATTACAGCATATGTAAGAGAGTAATAAAAAACTGTAAGCAGTTCTTGTGTTATTTGTATATCAATTTAACTCATTTTATATTAGATTTAACACACTCACTATTTCATATATAACACTGGCACTGTAGGTGATTTAAAGCACACAAAAAAAAATGTATTAGAAATTAG
>CM045729.1:54753579-54786079 GCA_024760905.1 Plotosus lineatus
TTTCTGATCCTATCCATCCTCGTTACTCCCAGAGAGAACCTCAACATTTTCATCTCTGCTACCTCCAGCTCTGCCTCCTGCCTTTTCCTCAGCGCCACTGTTTCTAAGCCATACAACATCGCTGGCCTCACCACCGTCTTGTACACTTTTCCCTTCATTCTTGCTGACACTCTCCTATCGCACATCACACCGGACACTTTTCTCCAACCATTCCAGCCTGCCTGCACACGCTTCTTCACCTCTTTTCCACACTCTCCATTGCTCTGGATTGTTGAGCCTAAGTACTTAAAATCCTCCACCTTCGTTATCTCTGCTCCCTGTAACATCACCGTTCCTCCTGGGTCCTTCTCATTCACACACATGTATTCTGATTTTCTGAGGCTAACCTTCATTCCTCTCCTTTCCAGGGCATACCTCCACCTCTCTAGATTTTCCTGCACTTGTTCTCTGCTCTCACTACAGATCACAATGTCATCTGCAAACATCATAGTCCATGGAGATTCTTGTCTCACCTCGTCTGTCAGCCTGTCCATCACCATAGCAAACAAGAAGGGGCTCAGAGCTGACCCTTGATGCAGTCCCACCTCCACCTTGAATTCGTTGGTCACACCGACAGCACACCTCACCACTGTCTTACATCTCTCATACATGTCCTGCACCACTCTAACATACTTCTCTGCCACTCCAGACTTCCTCATGCAATACCACAGTTCTTCTCTTGGCACCCTGTCATATGCTTTTTCCAGATCCACAAAGGCACAATGTAGCTCTCTCTGACCTTCTCTGTACTTCTCTATTAACATTTGCTTTGATTTGAAAAATTGCCCAAAAAGGTCAGACAATTCCAATCACCAATACAGCTGTAAATGAGGCAGTTGATATGGAGGTTAGGGTCTAGGAGTCATGATCAAGAGTTTGTGGGTTTAATTCTGCATTAGACCTGCAACGACCTAAGGTCCCTGGGCAAGATCTTAAACAAAAGTATGCAGCTGTCCGCCAAACGGTATAAATTTGTGCCAGTAAAAATGATATGAAGATATCCTGTGATGGACCAGCACGGCTCTAAAGAGCTAGTCGACTCAGGTGCAAAAACCTAACAGATTTCCTATTACAGCAGAATACAGCAAGATGATAATACAGTTTTCCTGTAGCACCAGCTGAATACTAATCTGAAAGTATGATTCTGTGACAGTGGACGAAAGTGATGAGAGCGCAAAGCTACACTCCATCCTTAGCACATACTGTATTGTGTGCTGGGCTGAGATTTGCTTCCTCTAGGGCAGATTACAGATATGAGTCACGTTACTGGTAACAGCACCAACGCTATCCTCCCCCAATCCATCCATCCTACCACACCTCCCCTTGATTTCTTTGTACATTATTGACTCCCATCAGTCCTGTTACTATGGAGACCCCCAGGCCCTTCACATTATGAAAGACAGAAATGGAGTCAGGATGATAGAGCAAGATAGGGCATGAGAGAAAATGAGAGAGAAGTATAAATAGGATAGTGATAAATCAAAAAAGATTTTATCAAAGGTGAGAGGACAAATAAAAAAAATTAGAGGTGTCAGTTTTTTGTGAAACATGGATGCATCAAATGGGACATTATTCTCTTTTTTTTAAACACATGTCATCCACTTAGAAAATAAAATATTTGATTGAGCTATGCATTTCATAAGGATGCTCAAATAAAAGCTATTGAAAAATAATCCACTCAGAAGTAATTTGGGATAAGGTGAAGATTATTAAGATTATAAATATAAATATTAAGAATATTACATAAAACAAAGCTATGTTTGATACACAAAATTGACCCAAATTACCAGAATGACAAAGATCCTAGGTGTTTGAAGCACAGTGCTGATGACATACAGCAGCTGTTCCTGTTCACTTTGACCTTGGGTGCCACTAATAAAGCACAGTGTGTTCTTCTCAACCCTGAGCAGTGAATATGTAGTGACGCTGTGCACTGAGAGAAGCATCTAAAAGGTGTGTGCTGTAAAATTCTTTTTTGGAGGGAACTCAATGTGCTGTAAACCAGCATCAAATGCGACACTGTGAGAGAGATGCGGCAAAGTGGTGCATCTGACCTGGATCCCGAACTGCAAGTTAACACTGCTAATCATTTAGCCTGCAACACCTATAAAGGAAAGTCTCAAAACACAGTGAGACTAGAGAGAGCTGGACTGGTATCCTCACTCAGGAAAGCCATAAAAGAACCATCGGTGAGTCAGAACTGCTACTAGTAATAATGCACATTGAGCAGCTCTGAAATTGTCAGCTGCTCTACAGGGACAACCATCAGTTTTATACTTGAATAGAAATGGCTGGGAATCTGATTTCATTCAAACTACTTGAGGTAAATTACCCAAAAAGTTTCCCAACAAAGAAAATTGATAGTTTAGTTGAATATGTGGCCTAAAACATCTCTCATACAAATAATGTTTCATATAAAATTTACCAAAGACTGGCATACTCCCAGGGCAGTGGTGGCCTGGTGGTAAAGGTGCTGAATCACTGATCCCAAGGTTGGGGGGGTTCAAGCCCCACTCTCAATGGGTTGTCACTGTGTGCAGTGCAGCTAACTGGATTATCAAAAGTCGGCCACGTCTCTCACTGTCTATGGTGTGAGGCATGTAAAGGAACCACTGCTAACTTTCGACAGGAGTAGCTGCAAAGCCGTCAGTGTGTGTCTGTCCTGTGATGGCCTGGTGAGCCATCCAGGGTGTACTCTGCCCTCGCCCGGAGTTGACTGGGATGGGCGCCAGCCTCCCTGTGACCCTAATTAGGATTACGCGATTTAGAAAATGAATGAATGAATGGAATACTCCCAGACTCTGACTTACCTTGCACACAGAATTTAAGTTCCTTGGCATCAGTAACTGTGCTGACACACATCCTCTCAGGTAGCTTCTTACTCATACGGTTGTAGTTGCGTCGCCTCTTGGTTTCACCCCATAAATTGGAGCCACCATGCATGCTGGGGATATTGAGCACAGCAATTCCCTCCAGAGATGTGCTGCTGAGATCCAGGATGATGCCATCACACTAAGAGTAAAAATAAAAAAGATAACACCAAGATTTTTTTTAATGTTTCCTAACCTAAACTAGCTGAGATAATCACAATAAAATTATAATACACACGGGTTTGGTATGTTTAATTTTAAAACTCAATAAGATAAAACATATTTCTATTTATCTTTGATCATTATTCAGTTCACATCACACTGGTCTGGTCTGGTACCTTCTGAGTCGTAGGACGACTCTTGGCGACCTGCCATGAAGGATAACGCCTTGATTATCATCTTCATGGAGGTTTTCTTGGCAAGGATAGTGCAGTGGTTTGCCATTGCATTCTGCACGATGTGAACCTACGGGCAATTTAGAACAGCCAGTTAACCTACTAGGGCAGTGATGGTCTAGTGGTTAGGGCGCAGAATCGCTGATCCTAAGGTTGGGGGTTCGAGTCCCCACAAGGTTGTCACTGTCCCCCCCCCCCCCCCCCAGTGCAGCTAACTGGGTTATCAAAGGCAGGCCATGTCTCTCACTGTCTATGGTGAGAGGTATGTAAAAGAACCATTGCTGACTTTCGTAAAGAGTAGGATGCAAAGCTGTCAGTGTGTTTCTACGACATGGAGAGGGATGGGCTCCGCCAGGCCAAATCAGCCCAAGTCTCGCCATGAAGGCACCCCAACGACACCCTCGGATGTTAAGGCATAAGTGAAGTGAAGTGAAGAAGTGAACCTACTGTGCATGTTTTTGGACTGTGGGAGGAAACCCTCGCAAGCACGGGGAGAACATGCAAACTCCACACAGAAACGCCCAGACCGGGAATCAAACCCAGGCCTTCTTGCTGTGAGGCAGATGTGCTAACCACTACACCACCATGCCGCCTCACGTCACACTACCCTAGGATAAATCTTTTCTTTTTCTTAAATTTGTGCAGAAAATTATGTGTAGATATGCCATATAATAAGAATAAGAGAAACTGCAGAAGAAAAAAACATCATCTGCATGCAGGTGTGTGGCTGCCATTAAAGTAGTTTGTTTCGGTGGTTGAGCATTGGAAGGTAAGCAGCAAATGGAGACAGATTTGAATTTGATTAAAATATATTTACAGCTGCAAAGTGTAAACACCAAAGTAAAACTACTTTCTCTTTCTAGTTGCTCATCAGCTGTGACAACCTATGTGGTGAGGCAGTACAGAGACAGTTCACTTAACTCGTTTAATGTGCCTCATGTTAACTTACCACTAAATAACAAGCCAAATATTATTACATATTAAAGTGGAATATGATTGTGAACCATCATATTATAATAATATAATATAAAATATGATGGTGAACCATTTACTGGAATTTCTTGATTTGTTCTCTATACAAGAACAGACAACTGATTGGATTGAAAAGATTTTACATATCATTTTTCATGTGTGTGTGTGTGTGTGTGTGTGTGTGTGTGTGTGTGTGTGTGTGTGTGTGTGTGTGTGTGTGGTGGGGTGTATTCATGATATGGGGAACAAAATCTGTTTGCACAATCACATTATGTGTGAAATCCCATTATGTAAATTGTTAAATTTAAAGGTGAAGGCATATTTTAAGTTTATCTGAAGCATTAGGGTTAGCCAAATGGTAGTTATGATTATGAATGTGAGATTATGTATTGTCCCCTAAATTAATAAAAACAAAACTGTGTGTGTGTGTGTGTGTGTGTGTGTGTGTGTGTGTGTGTGCATGTTTCATTAGCATATTTACGAAAATAAGAAATTATTTAAAAATAAATATAGTAATGTCGCCTTATGCATTACTGGTGGGTCCAGACTCGCCTACTTATTAGTTTTATTGCATTTCAGTACAGATAGTTACTATGCACTGGGTAATTAGTGTAATTACCTGCTGGGGATTGGCTGTAAACCCTCTGAACTGTCTGCTTAAAATATTGTCAATTAAGCTCTCGTGTGACACGTTATTGGTTTATAATAACAGAAAACATTCGCATGACTGTACAGCAGTTTTAAAAGTGAACCACTATGTATAGACATACAAAGTACAGACCAAGTATTCAGGCTTCCCAAAAATTTCAAACTGCAACTACAGTATACACACATGAAATACTGTACTGTACTTTATTCCTCAACACGTTGAAGAACCATAATATTAGAGTAAATCAACCAATAATGTTTATAATATTAGAGTAAATCAACCAATAATGTTTATGAGTTGTCACAATAAAATTACAGTTACAGTATTAATATAAGAGCTATTGGGCCTTGGTAGCCTAAAGGTTACAGAAGTGGTTTTGGGATCAAAAGGTCACTAGTTCAATTACCAGGTCAACAGGAAAAATGTGCAGTGGGGGGGAGTGGACTGCTCCTTCCCTTCCTCCACATTGGTGGCTGAAGTGCCCTTGAACAAGGCTAACTATGAGCCCCAATGTGTGTGGCAGCCCACTGCTCTGATTGTGTGTGCTCACTGTTTACCTCTGTGTGTGTGTGTGTGTGTGTGTGTGTGCTCACTTTGGATGGGTTCAATGCAGAGGAAATAATTTAGCTTACAGGATTAATACAGTATATCAGCAGTGTTGTATGGTTTAGAAACAGTTGCACTGAGGAAAAGACAGGAGGCAGAGCTGGAGGTAGCAGAGATGAAAATGAGGTTCTCTCTGGGAGTAATGAGGATGGTAGGATCAGAAATGAGTAGATAAGAGGGACGGCACATGTAAGAGGTTTTGGAGACAAAGTCAGACAGGCAAGATTGAGATGGTTTGGACATGTACAGAGGAGGGATAGTGAATATATTAGTAGTAGGATGCTGAGGTTGGAACAACCAGGCTGAAGGCCTAGAGGAAGACCAAAGAGAGGGTTTATGGATGTGGTGAAGGAGGACATGAAGGTCGTTGGTGTAAGAGAAGAAATGCAGAGGATAGGGTGAGATGGACGCAGATGATTTGCTGGGGCGACCCCTGAAGGGAACAGCCGAAAGGAAAAGAAGAAAAGAAGAAGGCTGAAATAGAAAAAATAAAAATAAAAAAATTTCACATTATATGCCTTGCATAGTCTTCACTGACTCGGAATAATTACAGTGAATTTATGAGAAAGCGTTTCCTCAATGAAGACAGAGTTCAGTATTCAGAATGGCCACCGAGTTGATGGGAACCTTGTTATAAACCTCTCCAAAACTTTCCAAAATACACAAGAAAATAGAGAGGGAGAATTTATGCCAAAATAAATTCCATAACTATATGATGTAAGTGACCACCAGGATTTTAACTCAAAAAGTAAACTTAAAAAAACTGAAAGTTGACACATTTATGACATAATGAGATGCTTCAGTGTGCATACGATCCCACAGTGTAGCAACAAAAGCCCAGAGTTTTGGAGACTTCGCTCCCCTGTTCCACTCTCTTTTCTTGGCGCTTTAGTAATTTGAAAGGAAAAGAAGAAGAAGTTATGAATGATCGGACAGTAGTTGCCCAGTGGTAGGGTGCTGGATTACTGATCTCACAATTAGGGATTCAAGCCCCACTATCACCAGGTTGTCTCTCCCAGTGCAGCTAACTGGGATATCAAAGGCCGACCATGCCTCACACTGTCTGAGGTGAGAAGCATATAAAAGAACAACTGCTGACTTTCATCAAGAGTAGGCTGTAGAGACGTCAGCAACGTTTCTGCCCTGCGATGGCGTTATGAGCTGTCCAGGGTGGACTCTTCCCTCTTCCTGAGTGGGCTGAGATGGGTACTAGCCTTCCCGCGACACTAATTAGAACTAAGCGGTTCAGAAAATGAAAAATGAGCTTCCTAAATCACACTGTGTTTAACTTTCTTCAAATCCTTAAAATGAACATCACACATTGTCACCTCAATGATTAAATATGTCTTGAGATATTCCTTCTCTGAGATCAAATTATGTCGGTACACTCTTAATGTGCCTATGGCCTAGTCTAGATTACCAGAACTTTGCTATGACTATATGACTATTTTGCCACTCATACTGATGTGTTGCCTGAACACAGCCCAGATACCAGAAAAGTCCATTAGGCGCAGTGTGAAATCTGTGAGAAGTGCGCAGCTGGAACGAAAAATCACAGCTGGTGTTTTAAGAAGCTCCTTCTTCTACCTTGTTCCACATTGTAGCTGATAGTAAATAGTAAGCAAGTAAAACATATTTTGAGTGTGACATCATAGGATTTCTATGTTTTTACTAAGATTCTAAACATGTCAGGGCAGTGGTGGTCTAGTGGTATAGGGCGCTGGATCGCTGATCCAAAGGTTGGGGGTTCAATTCCCACTCTCCACAAAGTTGTCACTGTCCTCCCAGTGCAGCTAACTGGGTTATCAAAGGCTGGCCATGTCTCTCACTGTCTATGGTGTGAGGCATGTAAAAGAACCATTGCTGACTTTCAACAAGAGTAGGCTGCAAAGCCGTCAGTGTGTTTCCGCCCTGCGATGGCCTGGCGAGCTGTCCAGGGTGTACTCTACCCTCGCCCGAAGTTGGCTGGGATTGGCGCCAGCCTCCCTGCGACCCTAATTCGGATTAAGCGGTTACAGAAAATGAATTGAACTGAACTAAACATGTCAGCGCCTTGCAATGGTATAGCAAGCTGTTCAGGGTGAACCCCACTTTTGCCCTGAGTCAGCTAAGATGAGCTTCAGTCTCCCCCAGCACTTATAAAAGATAAATAATTTTGCAAAATAGAATGAAATGGATTAACATGGCAGTTAATAGTCAAAATAGAGATAATGTAAGACTCCATGCTCCCATTGGACTCAGTTTTTAAATGGGTTTAGGCGCTGAGCTCACCTCCACTTCCACACTCTCATTCAGCTTCTTGCATGTGGCTGAAATGGTCTCTGTAGTGCCGAATTCAAAGTACCAAAGCTTGTTTTTCATCCTGGGAAGGGGTAAAAAAAAATTGTTTAATTACAGACAGAAACATCCTAAAAATCCTCAAATAACCCACATCACAACACAGTGTGAATCATAATGCTGTCTTTTGACAATTACACAGACTTTAAGATAAACTTGTATCTGAATATGCAGCTGCTCTGTCACTGGAACAACAAACAAGTTTGTGTTGACACTCCCGCATGCTAATGCTGGTGTGACAACAAACACTGTGAAAAAAACACTGCCTTGGGTTGTCAACAGATCAAACAGGGTACCCCCCCCCCCCCCATTTTCAGCATACAACACATTTTCAACCGGCATAGATATTATGTTTCTCCCACTCGTTTTCTTCATGTCATATAATCAATGGCATTTGAGAATTCTTTCTGAATTCATCCAAATAGTTGAAATGTAAGTGAATTTGCTTTTAATTGGTTAAGGCACACCAGGAGAGCCTTTTTGTGAATCCCATCTTATCTCTCCGGTTTCCAATTACAATCTCTCCTGTCCCGGAGGACATGGCTACCTCTGCCAAAGGAGCTCTGAGCTTATCTCCCCCCATGTGCCCTTCCTCTCGCTGCTGAAATATTGATGTGCAACACTGAAAGCTTGGGCAGACAGGTGTGAAAGATCATGATCGGAAAAGAATAGTTTCAATCCTGGAGAGAGACCAGCGCTGTGGACAACAACCTGAGCAAGACATCCCACACTGGCCACAAGAGCTCGTGAGGAAGGAAACAACAACGTGGAACGGAGAGAAGAAAGAGACGGGGAGTTTGGTGCAGTGTGTGTGGGTGAATTTGAAAGAGTACCAGAGAGAGGAATAATTTTAGAAACTATCAGAACATTTGAATGAACACAGTACCACAGGGTCCTTTTGAATCTCCATCCTACATAAAAGTGTTGTATTTTCACTTTGCTAACAAAATAAGCAATTTACACCTCTGCCTACCCATGAGAGAGTCCAGCACTGCAGAGCACTGCCGATAATGATGGTATGAGTGTTTAATCAACCAGGCCTGGTGCATCTTGAGGCTGACAGTGCACATGATAGATTGCATCTGTTAGTCATAAGAGTAACAGAACCCTCAGATCAAATCATAGAGCTTCCCAGGGCCATATACAGTATCTACTATTTATTACATAAATGCCTTAAAGAATAATTCAGCAGTCCAGTGTATTACTGTCAATCTGACATCACTGCTGTATTCACACTTAGCGACTGCACTAGCACGTCATGCTTCTTCGTCTCTGTTTCACCTCCAGCAGCATGCTACCTTTACTCGCTCATATTAAAGGATTATGAGCATATTTGAGATCACAATTAGACATTCTTTGCATTCTCAATAGGGCAAGCTGCCTAGCCTCATTAGCAAGCTTCCAGTTGAGAAGCCCTCTGAAAAACGCAATTAGGCCACGTTTTCTACTGCCTTTGGAATTAATACAAAATTGAATTCCTTTAGCAGCATGTTATCAACATACAGGCATTATCATTGCCAAAAGCAGAGACATCAACCCCAAAAGTTCTAAGAAATTATGCTTAAAATATACTTTCTTTCAGAACTAAATCATTTTTTTCTGGCACTGGCAGGTCTAGTCATTAAAAGTTAAAAGGCACACCGCCAGCGTAATTCCGCTGTATTCCACTGTAGTACTACAGCTCTGAGTCAGTGGAAAGAACACATGAAGACTTGAGTGCTGTCTGTGTGACCTTATCACCAAATTGGTCAGCATGTGAATTTAGGCCAAAGGTCAGTTAACCTTTAGGATTTCAGAATTGCATTACTCAAGCCCAACACCCATAAGTACTAGCTACACACTACACACCCACTCAAAAAAGGTAAAGTCCTTTGGGTTTTTACAGCCGAGCCATAGCGGCTCATCAGGCTGGTGCTTATCTCCGGTTTCCATAGCATGAAGCGAGTAGAACTCCTCCTGGATGGTACGCTAGTCCATCTCAGGTTACCTTCCCAGTATATTTCACTGGTACCCATTTATACTGCTGGGTGAACAGGGGCACACCTGTGGTTAAGACCTTGCCCAGGGGTCTTAGCACAGTCAGGAGCTAACTGGGATTTGAACACCCAATCTCCTGATCATGAGCTGAGCACCCAAACCACTATGCCACCAGCCCCACAACACACCCACACTAACATACACGTAACAGTGTAACCTCAGAAGCTAGCCACCTTCGAAAAATCCCTGTGCCGTGCTCTCATTCTGGGTCACAGTGGTAACCAGTCACAATGCAATTTAGTACCCCAGTAACTGATCCTAATCTAGTTAGGCAATCCAGACAGCTTGTGAGTGATGTATGAAAGGATGGAGGGTTGGGGAGCCTGGAGGGTGTTCAGGACACTTACAATGAATTGGGGGAGGAGAGGCAGCATGTCTAAAAGTCTATGGAGACCATTTTCTCCAGATATCCACATGAGTTTGGATTCCATTTAATTTCCATTTACCAGATTAAAAACAATTATCTAAAAGATTACAGACTAATCTGATTCAAACTAATTTATTTCAAAACCATTCTCTAGCTGTTCACATTGTATTATTTTACTAGTTAACCGTTTTCATGCATTATATCGGCATTATACCTAGTTACTTCAACCTGTAATTTGAGCCTTAAACCTACAACATGAACCTCTGACCTTGTAGCTGCAGACTTCCTGGCAATGTGCGACTGTTTCAGTTTGCATTAGATCAACACACTTCTCTTGATAAAGACTTAACTATGCCTGAAACTGGGAACAATGTTATGGGCCAAACACACACAAAGTAGTTCAACTACTACTTTTCAATGACATGTGAAGACAGTGCCATACAATTTGTAATTTTCAGCTGCTTACTTTACAGAAACTTATTAGACACTTAACTGCATATACACAACTCTGCAGCTTCACAGAAAAATGCAAAGGCAAAGCAGAAGGATGACTCAGGTCTAGGTTCAGGAAGCCTACAGTGTGTAACACTCCCTTGCACAGTGTATACAACCGAGAAGCAGCAGGAGAAAGGCGTGAGGCTTTGTCGGGCTGTTCTTTTGGCAAGAGAGGAGAGGAGTATATTTATCCCTCCACACCGCAGGCACAGAGCAGCAGGGAACGACACGTTCCAGAACACAGCCACACTGGGTCTCTTCTGGACCTTGGCACACACGCACACACGCACACACACACACACACACACACACACACACACACACACACGTATATATATATATATATATATATATATATATGTGTGTATATATATATATATATGTGTGTATATATATATATATATATATATATATATATATATATATATATAAAGTGTGTTTATATATATATATCTATATATATATATATATATATATATATATATATATATATATATATATATATATATATATTATGCAGTCATCTCACAAGTACACTCATGCACACATGGCACACTCCAGACAATGCAAATAGAGACATATGGTTTATGAAACCCAAGCTGGTATGACAAGCAGAGGCTGGAGGTAGGACCATATTTGGTATTTTCCTCTCTTATGTCACATGTTTATTGGACTTTTATCCAGAAACACTCTCCATTCTGTTTAAATAAATAAACTGGTTTTTAAAAATATCTTATGCAGGGAAAGGACAAAGTAACTAAAGGATATATGAGAATTGAATGAATGAATGTCATGCATTAAATAATTGATTTTAGATGTGATTTAACTGAAATAAAAAATGAATACCTTACATTGCCAGGTCTTATAAAAATATTTTCATAAACAATAAGAGTGCACTTATAAATCCACTATCCTTGTGACAAACACAGGATTAAAAGTCACATTCTAAGTAGTCTTGACGTCTTTTATGTATTACTTTTCCAGTGATGTCTGCATAAAGCCAGTGTCCTCATTTCAGCAATATTGAGAGCCAACTGGTCTTCTGAGCTCAATGGCAAAATGCAATAACAGGCTGCTTTATTGACCACAACACAATGTGCTAATAATCAATACTCCACAACAAGGCCAACCTTCAGCATTTTAGTACCAATCTCAACCCACACCCACTGTAAAATCTAATGCATATAAACAATGCCAAATATAGAGATGACAAAACAATGCTTGTGAAGACTGAGAGGAAATAACATTTATAATAATGTATAATTGTTTACATATTGATTCAGCAAATGTTTGAAAAGCAAACAAAAAAACCCCAAAACAAAACATATGTATATAAGACCAAGAACACTATCTGGACACACACACACACACACACACACACACACACACACACACACACACACACACACACACACATTAATTAATATCCTCATTAATTCATTTTCTAAACATAATCCTAATAGGGTTATGAGAAGGCTAGCGCCCATCTCAGCCAGCTTATTAGGCCATCGCAGGGCAGAAACATGGCTTCCGGCTATGCAGCTACTCTGCATCAAGACAAAAGTCAGCAATAGTTCTTTAACATGCCTCACACCACAGACAGTGAGAGACATGGGTGCAGCATAGATATTGCAATTTCAGAGGGATCACAGACATATGTTGGGGCTGATGGGTAATACATGTATAGTCATTCACAAACATGTTTTAGGGCACAATGCATTGTACCCTGAAGCAATTCAGGCGGTATAACTCACCTCTGTTTTTGGCTCTGATGTGACAGGTTACAAAAAAATGTATCTTGAAATGTCTATGTTTACTGTACAGATACATATATGTATATTTTTATAAAACTATAAGCAACATTTATTAAATTATGCAATTTAATTCATTTTACTCTAGAATTTTGCCATGCATTGGGCAGTGGTTGCCCGGTGGTAAGGTGCCGGATTACAGATCCCAAGGTTGGAGGTTCAAGCCCCACTGTCAACGGTTGTCACTGTCCCCCCCAACACACACTGCAGCTAACTGGGTTATTAAAGGCCAGCCACGTCTTTCAATGTCTATGGTGTGAGGCTGTAAAAGAACCATTACTGACGTTTCACAAGAGAAGGTTGCATAGCTGTCAGCGTGTTTTTGTCCTGTGTTGGCCTGGCGTTCTGTCCAGGGTGTATTCTCCCCTTGCCCAGAGTTGGCTGAGATGGGCACCAGCCTCCCCGTGACCGTAATAGGATTAAGTGGTTCAGAAAATGAATGAATGAATGGATGATGAATTTTGCCATGCATTAGTAGACATGTGATCATTCAAAGTGTTACGATAAAAACATCAAGAATATAATCACTGAAAAAGTGTGCATTGCTTAAAAGGTTGAAAATACACAAGGGACAAAAAACAACAAAGAAGAAAAAATAAATTAAGAATAAAAATGCTTTGGGAAATATTATGGGCACTACTGCAAAATCTTCTGAAAAATCAGATTTGAGAACTCAACAACACTGTAGTACAATTAAAAAAAATAGCAAAAATGTGCTGGCATTTTAACCAAAAATAATAACACCTTTCTCAACAAAATGATGGAAAACATGGAAAACATCCATTGCCGTGGTTTAATTCCTGTGTGAGCAATGGTTTTGTGTGTGACTTGGCCAAACAAATAACTGGTGGAAAAACTACCAAAGTACTATTACCTGAAAAGTGGTAGGGAGAAAAGGGCATTTTAGCATTTTGGTATGGACATGCATTATTTTGGAAAACATCACAAAAACAACAGTGCTTACAGACAATATTTTGATATAAAATGACCATATTCAGATCTAACAGACTTGATCGAGACTAAACCAGTTAACCGAACCAAAGTAGTTCTATCCTACTACCATTGCGTGGGGCATAAGGATTTGATTATAATCCCTTTCCCCAATTTTCCTTTAAGAAACCTTACAACTACACATGACTGGCTGGCAATGCTGTGTTTTTCAGGGGTTAGGGAATATGCCAAAATTATAAAAAAAAAAAAAGAAGAATTATGCTTTTGCACAGGACTTCATGACACTCTATTCCCTGTACTGATGTATTCTCAAGCGTGCGTTGAGAAATTAAAAGTGGAATTTGCAATTCTAGCATTTATTCTCTTACTTGGACGCTGCCCATCCCTGACCCGGCCATTATGCTGAAACATTTATTTAAACATATAATTATTATTATTATTATTTTATTTACCAGATAGTCCTAGTAGTTCTTTCTGGTAAATAAAATAATAATAATAATAATAATAATACAAAAAAAATAAAAAATAAATAAAAAACAGCCCATGTTAACAATAGATCATTTCCCCCAGTGCAGCTAACTGGGTTATCAAAGGCCGGCCATGTCTCTCACTGTCTATGGTGAAAGGTTCATGTAAAAGAACCATTGTTGACTTTCATAAAGAGTAGCTGCAAAGCCGTCAGCGTGCTTCTGTCCTTTACTAAAGAGTTGTGTCAGGAAGGGCATCCCACGTAAAAACCTATATCAAATCAAACGTGCGAATCATTCTCTGTGGCGACCCCTGAAAAAGGGAAAAGCCAAAAGGAAATCTCTCTCATCCCTTTCAAAACAGACTGTGTCTAATTACTGTACCTCATTTTATAACTGACAGTTACCCTGGATTTAGGTGCTGAAAGTGGTTACCTATAAATATTGTTCTTGAATATGGAGGTTAACAATATTTAAAACTTTCAAACATCTTGGAATATAATTTATAATATGGTATAAACTCCTGACAATTCTTTAAAATTTAATTTCATCTTGCAGTTAAGACCCCCAATATATATATATATATATATATATATATATATATATATATATATATATATATATATATATATATATATATATATATATATATATATATATATATATATATATATAGCACAGACATTTCAGACAGCAGGTCTATCGACTATATAATTATTGAAATTATAAAATATGAATTAATAATTACTATAGTGAAAGTTATTTGTACAGATGCCTATCTAATATTTTTTATATTTTAATATTTAGGCTAGTTACAATGGGAAGGTCTTTGGGAGAGAAGAATTTTTTTGTTTGTTTCAAGAGATAGAAAAAGGGAGAAGGTGGTGAGGGAGCGATTTTCCATTTGCTGGAACATAAAGAGACTTTTTCCATCAAGAAGATTTTCTCCTTTGAAAAATTTGCTTCTCTCTACATTTCAGATCAAATGGTACACTTAAAAGCATTGGAACAGCAATTCAGATAACACAGACTATTTTCCTTCAAGTCCTTTATGAGAGATGAATAGTTTGCCTTCTACTGCCCTCCAAGCATTGGATTCTAAATTGACAAGAGACACATTACATAACATTTAATTAGGAAGAGACATCCACTCTACCTTTTCTTGCAGCTTGACCACAAGTGCCATTCTGCTCAACCTGACACTGACCCAGACACTTTTCTGTCTGAGGAATAAAGCGAATGAGTTCGAAATAAAGCGAATGAAGGTTACAAGGCAAACTGTCTTGTAGTTGAGGTGCTGACTAATGGAGCGCAAGTGTGTGTTCTTGATAATTTTTTAAACTGTGAATAAAATCCATAAAACATACTGTATGCAAGGAAGGAAGTATCAGACATCACAAGCAAAGCAGACTATAAAAGTTCAAAAACTCAGCACTGGAAAGGCAGGTTACATAAAACTTCCACACTTTATAAGCTGGTTGCATTTTCTGACTGTAACCATGCAACAGTATGCAGTTTGTCTTGCCAGGTAAAAGGCATGCATTCTCATATTGGTTTTGGTGAATTGCCCAGTTGTTAAATCTGCAGCCACAGGATGCACAAGTGAGAAGCACCTGAAATAACATACTATTTCACCTTTTAAGAGTAAGTTTTAAATAATATTTGTATTCCTCTACAGTTCGTGGAAAAAACGGGTCAACCATAAAACTGCACAATTAACAATCTTTTAATGAACAACAAATCACTGGTCAGAAAATTAGCAAGTGCTGAAACAAATGCAGTCTTGAGACCTATGCCAATATTTACCCCTCATTACTTGATGCTGCAGTGAACTGCTGGGGTAAAAAGCCTTAACCAGGAAAATTCATGAATTTATATACAGGAATCCCTCACTTTCTGCCGTCAATGGGGACCGAGACCCCACTGCGACTGCTGATTTCTGTGAAGTAGGATCGACCCCCCTGACTGACGTATGCGTACGTGTACATGTGTATATACTATCAATAAATACATATTCAACACTATAAATGCTTATAATAACAATTAAACATTCAAAAATAATGCATAAGATGTAAATAAAATATAAATACACACACATACAGACGCTCGCACTTACACACACACACACACACACACACACACACACACACAGATGCACACGTCACATAAAAATATAAGTAGTTTTGTATTTTGTTTTTGTTTGTTTGTTTGTTGATTTTTTTTTTGCATAATTGGCCTTGTTTTGTGGCATTTTCCATTACTTTGCCCCCTATTTTTCCTTAATTTCCTTATTTTTCGATGAATATTTTCGGAAAACCCACGATGCACTGAAGCCGCAGAAACTGAAGCATGAAGTAGCAAGGGATCACTGTATGTGTGTGTGTGTGTGTGTGTGTGTGTGTGTATATATATATATATATATATATATATATATATATATGGTAGGCCTCCGTCAGTCCCGAAGGACTATGGCTGCGCTCTGGCTGGTATCCCCCAGTGCGCAGAGCCTGGGTAGGGAGTAATGAGGGACAGGCTGTTACCCAAGCAGCAAGTCCCCCCCCCGTCTCGGCGCCACCGGAAGGATCCAATGGAAAGGCAAATGCCAATACGACTGGGTTCCAGTGCCGCTGCAGGAGAGAATCTACGGTCAATTTAGAACGACCAATTAACCTACAGTGCACGTCTTTGGATTGCGGGAGGAAACCGGAGCACCCGGAGGAAACCCGCACAAGCACGGGGAGAACATGCAAACTCCACACAGAAACGCCCAGGCCGGGAATCGAACCCGGGCCTTCTTGCTGTGAGGCGGACGTGCTAACCACTACGCCACCGTGCCGCCTATATATATATATATATATATATATATATATATCTATATATATATATATATATATATATATATATCTATATATATCTATATATATATATATATATATATATATATATATATATATATATATATATATATATATATATAGATAGGTGTGTGTGTGTGTGTGTGTGTGTGTATATATATATCACATATATATAAAACAAAAATAAAAGGACAGGACAAAGAGTTTCAATAGAAAGTCTTTGTCCTGTCCTTTTATTTTTGTTATTTGCTCTACCAAAAAGTATTGAGCACTCTCCTATGGAAGGATCTACTCAGAAAATCCTCTCTCTCTCTCTCTCGCTCTCTCTCTCTCTCTCTCTCTCTCTCTCTCTCTCTCTCTATATATATATATATATACACACACACACACACACACACACACACACACACATACACCCTCACTTGTAAACAAGACCCCAAGATACTTAAACTCCTCCACTTGGGGCAGGATCTCATTCCCGACCCGGAGGGTGCATTCCACCATTGTCCGACTGAGAACCATGTTGGAGGTACTGATCTTCATCCCGGCTGCTTCGCACTCAGCTGCGAATCGCTCCAATGAGAGCTGGAGGGCCCGACTTGATGAAACCAAAAGGACAACATCATCCGCAAAAAGCAGAGACGATATCCGATGGCCACCAAACCAGAACCCCTCATCGCCTCGACTGCGCCTAGAAATTATGTCCATAAAAATTATGAACAGAATCGGTGACAAAGGACAGCCTTGGCGGACTCCAACTCCCACTGGAAACGAATCCGACCTGCTGTTACCAATACGGACCAAACTCTGGCTCCGGTGATACAGCGACCGAATAGCTCGTAGCAACAGATCCGGAACGCCGTACTCTCGGAGCACGCCCCACAAGATCGTTCGAGGGACACGGTCGAAAGCCTTCTCCAAATCCACAAAGCACATGTGGACAGATTGGACAAACTCCCATGCCCCCTCCAGAATCCTGTGGAGGGTATAGAGTTGGTCAAGAGTGCTGCGGCCAGGACGAAAACCACATTGTTCCTCCTGAATCCGAGGTTCGACTATCGGTCGGATCCTCCTCTCTAGTACCCCTGCATAGACTTTCCCAGGTAGGCTGAGGAGTGTAATTCCCCGATAATTGGAACACACCCTCCGGTCCCCCTTCTTAAAAATTGGGACCACCACCCCAGTTTGCCAATCCAGAGGTACAGCCCCTGATGACCACGCGATGTTGCAGAGACGTGTCAACCAAGACAGTCCTACAACACCCAGAGCCCTGAGATATTCCGGGCGGATCTCAGCCAACCCCGGAGCTCGACCACCGAGGAGCTTTTTGACAACCTCAGTGACCTCCACTCCAGTGATGGGTGGACCCTCACCTGAACCCCCAGGGTCTTCTTCTTCCAGGGAGGGCGTGTTGGTGGGATTGAGGAGGTCCTCAAAGTATTCCCTCCACCTCTCGATAACATCCCCAGTCAAGGTAAGCAGCTCCCCACCTCCAGTGTAAACAGTATTTGTGAAGAACTGCTTCCCCCTCCTGAGGCGTCGGATGGTGGCCCAGAACCTTTTTGCAGCCAACCGATAATCACTCTCCAGGCCCTCACCGAACTCCTCCCACGCCCGAGATTTTGCATCTGCGACAGCCTCGGCTGCAGCACGTTTGGCCTGCCGGTACCCGTTTGCTGCCTCAGGAGTCCCACAGGCTAACAAAACCCGATAGGCCACCTTCTTCAGCTGGACGGCCCCCTTCACCGCAGGTGTCCACCACCGGGTTCGGGGATTACTGCCACGACAAGCTCCGACGACCTTACGGCCACAGCTATGGGCTGTCGCCTCAGCAATGGAGACACGAAACATGGCCCATTCAGATTCCATGTCCCCCGCCTCCTCCGGAACGTGGTTGTAGCTTTGCTGGAGGTGGGAGTTAAAGGCCTCTCAGACAGGGGACTCCGCCAAACGTTCCCAGCAGACCCTGATTACACGCTTGGGCCTGCCAGGTCTGGAAGGCAACCTCCCACACCACCGAAGCCAACTCACCACCAGGTAGTGATCGGTAGACAGCTCAACTCCTCTCTTCACCCGAGTGTCCAGAACATATGGTCGCAAGTCCGATGACACGACTACAAAATCAATCATCGAACTGCGACCTAGGGTGTCCTGGTGCAAAGTGCACTTATGGACACCCTTATGTTCGAACATGGTGTTCGTGATAGACAAACTATGACGAGCACAGAAGTCTAACAACGAAACACCATTCGGATTCAGACTGGAGAGGCTGTACCTACCAATCACACCCTTCCAGGTCACACTATCGTTGCCCACATGGGCGTTGAAGTCTCCCAAGACAACGAGCGAGTCTCCCGAGGGAGCGTTCTCCAACACCCCCCCAAAGACTCCAAAAAGGGTGGGTACTCTGAACTGTCATTTGGTGCATAAGTACAAATAACAGTCAGGACCCGTCCCCCCCACCCGAAGACGGAGGGAAGCTACCCTTTCGTCAACCGGGGAGAACCCCAACATTTGGGCACCGAGACGGGGGGCAACAAGAATACCCACACCGGCTCGCCGCCTCTCCCCATGAGCAACTCCAGAATAGAATAAGGTTCAGCCTCTTTCGAGATGGATGGTTCCAGAGCCCAAGCTATGCGTTGAGGTGAGCCCGACTATATCTAGTCGGTATCTCTCCACCTCACGCATCAAATCAGGCTCCTTTCCCGCCAGTGAGGTGACATTCCATGTCCCGATGGTCAGAGTAAGTAGCTGAGGATAGGTCCGACAGAACCCATGCCTTTGGCTGCCACCCAACTCACACTGCACCCGACCCCTAAAACTCCTCCCACGGGTGGTGGGTCCATGGGAGGGCGGACCCATGTCTCCTTTTCGGGCTAGACCTGGCCAGGCTCCATGGGCATAAGCCCGACCACCAGGCGCTCGCCTTCGAGCCCCTCCCCTGGGCCTGGCTCCAGGAGGGAACCCCGGTGACCCGCGTTCGGCCAAGGGACACTGCTTCCTGTGCTCTCTCTCAGATGTCAAGTGTCATAGGGGTTTTTTGAATCGCCCTTCGTCTGGACCTTCACCCCGCACCTGTTTGCCTTGGGTGACCCTACCAGGGGCATTTGCCCCCGACAACATAGCTCCTAGGATCATTAGGTCACGCAAACCCCTCCACCACGATAAGGTGGCGATTCAGGGAGGGGATGGAGCGAGAGATCGACAGACGGATCGCTGCAGCCTCTGCTGTTATGTGGTGCCTGTACCGGTCCATCGTGGTGAAGAAGGAGCTGGGCCGCAAGGCGAAGCTCTCAATTTACCAGTCGATCTACGTTCCAACCCTCACCTATGGTCACGAGCTTTGGGTAATGACCGAAAGAATAAGATCACGGATACAAGCGGCTGAAATGAGCTTCCTTCGCCGGGTGGCGGGGTTCTCCCTTAGAGATAAGGTGAGAAGCTCCGCCATCCAGGGAGAGCTCGGAGTAGATCCGCTGCTCCTCCGCATTGAGAGGGACCAGTTGAGGTGGCTCGGGCATCTGGTCAGAATGCCCCCGGACACCTCCCTGGTGTGGTGTGTTTCGGGCATGTCCAACCAGGAAGATACCCCGGGGTCGACCTAGAACACGCTGGAGGGACTATGTCTCTCGGCTTGTCTGGCACCGCCTCGGTGTTCCCCCGGGAGAGTTGGAGGAAGTGGCTCGGGAGAGAGACGTCTGGACCTCTTTGCTTAGGTTGCTGCCCCCGCGACCCGACCCTGGACTAAGCGGAAGATGATGATGATGATGATGACACACATACACATATATACATATACATATATATATATGTATGTGTATATATATATATATATATATATATATATATATATATATATATATAGAGAGAGAGAGAGAGAGAGAGATAGAGAGAGAGAGAGAGAGAGAGAGAGAGAGAGAGAGAGAGAGAGAGTCTTCTTTTGCACAAAAATAAACTCTTGAAATAATGTTTGAAAGTAATGCATCACCATGACTGATGCAGTCCATCACAAGCCTGACAACGAGTTCTTAAATAGAATCTGGAGTGACAGAAATCTACAATATGCAATAGTGTTGAACCAAACATAAACATGTGAGAAACTCTACTGGAAAAACAGTACCTTTAGAAACTCTGAGTTTGTTTGTTTTTTCCCCCAGGAGTGTAGAACATTCAGAGTGGACATTAAAATATATTAAACGTATATATTTTAAGATTTAAATGTAGGGGCTTTTTTTATTAATGAAAAACAAGTCACACACTTTTTTCTACCTCAAATGAACTGATTCATCTTTACCTGCTGTTGAATTTTTCAGGATGTTTTTCCCTCATCAAGTGGAATCGATGGGCTATTGATGCATCCTACAGAGGCAGAAAAAACCGAACAGCTCAAATTAAATTTAAAAGTTGCACATTTAGAAAATGTTATAGAGAGCATGATTAAGCTTAGACTCTTAAATCACACATTATGAGCTGAACTATATCATCCTGTAGGGGCTTAAGAGCACGATCTTTGCCCAGACATGACTCAGACATGTCTGCTTACTCAGACATGTTTTCTTATAGCCCCTTACAAAATCATTGTCCACAGAATTAGTGTAAATTTGCATGGAACCATGATCCAGCAACAGTATGAACATATTCCATGCAGTCTAAATGTGCTGTATCCCATTCTCAGATCAGTGATTGAGGTGTGTGGATTTTTGTAATGAGAATGACTGCAACTAAGAAAAAAAAAGCTCACACTCAAGTATTTAGTGTGTGTGTGTGTGTGTGTGTGTGTGTGTGTGTGTGTGTTCAGGGAGGTGGGGGGGCTGTTTCTGTGTCCTGATATGATGATTTCAGCACATAGTTATGTCAGACTGGAAGAAAAGTACACAGGCCTGTCAGTGAGGCAATGAAATGACAATGCCTAATATATATATATATATATGACAGTGTCAGTAGACAGAAGCATTCCATGAAGTATGAGGGGAAGTATAGAGGGCACAGGACTGACAACATGAAGATCATAGAAGAGGCAGTACTTGCCTTTTCCAAAAGCCCCTATGTGTCCTATTTTTCCCTATGTGTATTTTCAAAGCCTTTTCAAAACAACAATTGATGACAAGTGATGGCCGCTGTCAACCTTCTCATTATTGCAAAATGCTTTCAACACAGAGCTTCCTTTCAGCTTTTCAGAAATGGTTCTAAAGAATCAATACTTATAAAAAGATCCACAAAGAGCACCTTTTTTCTTAGAGCATACTTAATTTAGTAAAATAAACAATTTATGCACACAGTATAACGCCACTTCTCGTCTTCTCTTGTATGGTCACAATGTCATTACCAGGTAAGAGAAATGTAGCATTCACTCTTCAATGTTCAATACGAACAAGCAAACTAGTTCTATTTCAGACAGTAAACCTATTAGAGATAATTCTTAATAGTGACTTTAAAAAATGGCACCAGATTACTCAAGCTTGCCTAATATGGTGAATCAGTGATGGTCAATATTCCTTCTATAAAATCACTACTCTACAGTGTAATGAGTCATGATGCTACATTTCAGTTTAATGATATGTGCTCATTGTCTTAATCAGACTCCTTGAGGAAACACAACTCTTGAGGGGCATGGGTATGCTTAATGAAACAATCCAATTCATTTATCAACCGGAAATTTTAATTTATATTTAGCTTCCAGCTTTTTTGTTGTTGTTGTTGTACATCAATCATTTACACTCATTTACTTTGAGAATTTATTTCTTTTTTGTTTCTAATAAGATTAGAAGCCCCAGAAATTTTAATCTACATTGGGGCCACTATCATGCCTTAAATTTAATGTGATCTAAGTGCAAGGTAGACAGGTAAAGGGATGAGGTCGTGGTCTCCCTATTGCATGAAAACATAACTGGTGACTCATTACAGGTCCTCCAGCTCACTTGCTACAGAGAGTGGCTGAGACTGCTGATGTAAGCAAATAGCTGAGAACAGCCAGGTTGGGGGCTTGTACTACCACATTGTCTGTATCAGGATGTTAAAAACATAATCCTCAGACAAAATTAAGAGCGCATATCATCCCTAACTTAAACTATAGTTGTAGTCTTGACTAGTACTGTCACCTCAGAGCAAGAAGATTCTGAGTTTGAACCTCAGAGGCCTTTCTGCATGTGATCTGCATGTTCTTCACATGCTTGTGCGAGTCTCTTCCAGATATTCCATTTCTCTCCCACAGCACGCAGAACAACTGTCTACTCTAAATGACGCATAGGTGTGAATCTGAGCCTAAATGGCTGTTGACCTTTGCGATAATACTGCAGTAGATTGGTGACCTGTTCAAGGCGCACCTTTGCTTCTCTCCCCAAATTAATGGGGATCTGATCCAGCTTCCCTCACGACCGTGACAGATAAACTGTCTTTATATGATGTATTGATGGATGGATGTACATAACTTGTACTTTAAATTGCAAACATTTGAAATTGTACATTGAGAGCCTCTTGCTTTTCCTGAAGATATGGTTCCTGTTCAAACAGGAAGTGAGGGTGTAAATAAAACCGCATGTGATTTAATCTCTGACTGAAAGATTTATTGACTATAGAGTGCAACAATTTCAACTGCAACCACAATAACACAAGGATGGTTGCAATATAAAAACTGTTAAGCTAGATTCATAAGTTAAAAATGGGGCTGTACGTATATAAACTCTGTAAACACTGTACGTGTATATATATATATATATATATATATATATATATATATATATATATATATATATATATATATATATATATATATATATATATAATTTGCAGATGATCAACTAACAGTGCACATACAATTTATACAATGACAGTTATATACTACACAGGCATATAAGAAAAACAAATACAAATAAGATTTTTATTGCTTTGTTTTATAGAGCAGTTGTGGATCAATGTTTGGCTCTTGGTTACTAAAATGATGGGACAGGAATTCAAGCCCCAGTCCCAACAAAATGCCACTCCTGGGCCCCAAGCATGGCCCTTAACACTCAGATGCTCAGTTATATAAACACAATAACTGTACTTCACTCTGAATAAGGGCATCTTCCAAATGCCATAAATGCAAAGGTTTTGACATTTTTGTTTGTGTGTGTGTGTGTGTATGTATATATATATATATATATATATATATATATATATATATATATATATATATATATATATATATATATATATATATATATATATATATATATATATATATGGGGCAGTGGTGGTCTAGTGGTTAGGGTGCAGGATCGCTGATCCTAAGGTTGTCACTGTCCCTCCCAGTGCAGCTAATTGGGTTATCAAAGGCAGGCCATGTCTCTCACTGCTCACTGTCTATGGTGGGAGGCATGTAAAAGAACCATTGCTAACTTTCGTAAAGAGTAGGCTGCAAAGCCGTCAGCGTGTTTCTACGACCTGGAGAGGGTTGGGCTCCGCCAGGCCAAATCAGCCCAAGTCTCACCATGAAGGCGTCCCAACAACATCCTCAGATGTTAAGGGAGAAGTGAAGTGAATATATATATAATATATATATATTTTTTAATTTACACACACACACACACACATATATATATATATATATAAATATATTATAAACATATTATATGTATAAATAAATATAAATCTAATCAAACCATGCCATTCCCATGTTTTTTTTGTACCTGAGCCATACTGGCTCATCGGACTGGTGCTTATCCCCGGTTTCCAATGCGTGAAGTGACCAGGAGCTCAATTCCTTCCCAGTATATTTTTACTGGTACCCATTTATACTGCTGGGTGAACAAAGGCACACTTGTGGTCAAGACCTTTCCCAGGGGTCGTAGCACAGTGGGGGTCTAACTGGAATTTGAACTCACAACTCCAGATCATGAGCGCAGCACCGTAACCACTACGCCATTGGCTCCAGTCCATTCCCATGTAGTATATATTAATGTCTACTAATCAGATATATAATCAATGAAATTGCGTAATTCACAGTACAGTATATTTTAGCAAATAATATGTATTATAAATTAGTTGTTGTCTAAAGGTTATATTTCCTGCACTTAAAGTGAGCTGAACAGTATATATTTAAGATATAAAAGTAAGCCACTGTAGTCCCAAGAAATATTGAAATACGTACTACATTTACATTTCATTATACAAGTGTACTACTAGTGTATTGATATTACTATACTTACTACATCAAGTATACTTAGGAGTACTTAAACTTTACTTAAGTTGACTGAGTATATACTTGGAAATATAGTTATTTTTGTAAATGTAGACGCAAACAAAATTAAGTACAGAAATGATCACTCTTAACTTGAACTATTGGCTGTTGGTAAACTTTTAGAGTTATTATGTAATGGGCAGTTGAAAATTGACAGCATGTAGTCATTCATCATACAATCTCAGCAGTTTTACGAACCTTTACTCAGCTGGGTTATAGCAGGCGTGTTTGCCAGGTTTCCAAACCAAGTACATTTCATAATTTACACAACAATCTGAAATGATCCCTAATTCAGCCATATTATTTTCAACCTTTTCATAGGAAAACGTCATCATTAAGAACATATACCGACATTACCCATTACACACATTATGTATAATATCCCTTTCCCTACATTGTTTCTGAATATCATAGACTCATAGACATAAATACTGATCTGACATTTTTCTGTAGAATTTTTTAAATACAGTGATTCCTCGCTACTTTGAGCTTCAGTTTCTTTGGCATCAGTGCATCGCTGGTTTTTCAAAAATATTAATTGAAAAAAAGGAAAGAAAGAAATGAAGGAAAATGCCGCAAAACAAGGCCAGTTATGCAAAAAAAACAACCCCCAAACAAAACAAAAACAAAAAACAAACCAAAACTCCCCAACAAAATTATTTATATTTTTATGTGAGGCGCATATCTGTATGTGCGCGCGTCTGTATGTGTGTGTATTTATATTTTATTTACATCTTTGTGCATTATTTTTGAATGTTTAATTGTTATGATTAGCAATTATAGTGTTGAATATGTTTGGACACAATTATTTTTGCCATCGTTAACATTAGATTAACATTAGATTTTCATAGTATATACTTACGGTGGAACAGCACAATCTGATTGTCTGCTATCTGGGAATTAAAAACATTATCCCAAATGGATAATACTTAAATCAAAACAATGGATATTCATGTTTTGACACAGTCACGTGGAGCAGATTTTTAAAAAATTTGATTTACTGTATTAATCCCGTAAGGGAAATTATTTCCTCTGCATTCAACCCATCCAAAGTGAGCTGACACACTTGGAGCATTGGGCTGCCACACACACACACACACATTTCGAGCACCCGGAAAGCAGTTACTTTTCCATTAACATGGAAAAATGTTTTTCCTGTATTCCCACACTAATAAAAACTTTGAATGAGTATACAGAGCATGGTTCACTTATGTTTTTGTGTAACTCTGAAGAAGGAGGCTATAAAAAGACGCTTAACTTGGATTGGAGTGTACAGAGCTGACCTACCTTTGTCATGGTAAAAATATATAGAAATAAACTATAAAAATTATAATTTACTTTTTATGTTCATATATATATAGTATATGCTAAGTCCTCATATATACTAGTAGTCCTATCAGGATAAATTATGACACTGAACAAATGGCATCAGAGGTTGCTTGCTGCTTGCTTGTCTAGCAACACACTGTTGTCACAGTGATGTTGTCTCAAGGGTATGTGCTGCTGTCAACCACTAAACCTTGATTAAAATCAAAGCAACAGAGCCAAAGAAGAGAAGCCAATTGATAAGTCAGGCTTCTAACTGTAACAGATCCATCCCTATATTTAGATGCAGGCAAGTCAAGGGAGCTTAAAAGCTACCACATCCTTTAGAAGGCCCAAGCTCAATAATGTACACACCGCCTGTCTCAGCGAGTGACATGCAGTAGGGTCTCAGTGCCTCACGGTGCACACTGTTTCACTTTCTCAGACAGACAGGAAGCGAGTGAGCACAGGATTTGCAAAGTTTGATAGCTGACGGTATACTGATGAAGCCATGAAAGGACCAGGCTATGTTGGCACCTGTGCTAACTTCCTGCCTGGCTCTGCAGGTGCAGTGATGGGAGAAGCAGGAAACATGCAGGGTGTTGGGTGGGTGGGGGTGGGGTGGGAGTGGGGGTTAGGTACACTAACTTTGGTTTGCACTTTGCCCCTATATGACTACAGCAAAGCACAGCTTTAAAAGTTAGTTACACCCGCTTGATTATTTACAACTTACAGCATACTGTACTTTCATTTATGGTGTATTCATACAAATAGAGAATTTGCACTAATAGCAACTATTTTAGGTGTCTTACATCTACCAAGAAAGAATAAAAAAAGTTTTAGTTGGTTTGAGGCTTCATGAGTTGAAGCTGATGCTTTTGTGATGTGAAAGTATAGAATGTGCTATGCCTATAGTAAGACAAGATTTGTGGGACTGAAAAAGGCTAAGACAGTCAAAATCGTGACATGATGTGACACTAAGTGACACTAAGTGACAGTAGCCTACAGTGTATCACAATAAATGTACTGTTGCCGGCATTTTTTTTTAGATATTTGACACAGTGCAGTGACATTTCTAGTGGGACAACAGTGAATGTTGCTTTAATTTTGTAGTTTGAATCTTAAGAAAAGGAGCACTGGGTAAAGCGTAGCGACAAACAACCAGTCATGCACTACAGAATGTCAGTCATGTCAACACCGGGCTAGGTTAACTCTTCAGGATTCTTCATCTTCTTTTTCTCTATAACATGCACTTTCCGAGAAAATGGGTTTTACTGATAAGGATGATTATTTTATATAAAGTTGGAGCTCGGTTGGGGCTCATAACTTTCTCAAGGCTGTCCTGACAACTGGTGTACATATTTATAAAAACTTACGCATCATTTATTTCAAGATGATACAACACGTGAGAGAAGTGAGTTTTTTTTTGTTAACATAAGGTTGGGTTATGACACTTTCCAAACTGAATTCCTTTAGAGCTTCATGACATCTCTCTCTCTCTCTCTCTCTCTCTCTCTCTCTCTCTCTCTCCTTCTCTCTCTCTCTCTCTCTCTCTCTCTCTCTCTCTCTATATATATATATATATATATATATATATATATATATATATTCATTCGGAGCGGGTTAATCCTAATTAAGGTCGTGAGGAGTCTGGCACCCATCTCAGCCGATTCTGGATGAGGGCAGAGTACACACTGGACAGCTTACTAGGCCATCACAAATGCGTTGATGGCTATGTAGCCTTCACTTAAAGAAAGTCAGCAATGGTTCTTTTACTTGATACATGTAGTGAGAAACATTGACATCCCAGTCAGCTGCATTGGGCAGACAGAAATAACAACCTGCTGATAGTATGGCTTGGACTCCCAATTTTGGGATCATTAATTCAGCACCCTACCACTGAACCACACCATGAACACACCATGTTCAAGGCGTCCTACTTTGTGTAGTTTCGTTTGGGGAGGAATTTTCCACCATGAAGCTCGCATACATATCTACATGACGAACCTCCCTAACAAATCGCCAAAGAGACACCATTCGTACCAATTTCTTCATGTTCTCAATATATGGTGATCAGAACATCCAGAGCGTTTTTGGACATTGTATATTTGCTGTAATAATAATTATTATTTCTTTTTCTGTTCGATTTGAGTCACAAGTAACTTCTCACAGATGCCACCTGGATGTAAATGAACTCTTAGTAACTGGTATATGCCCAGACAGTGTCGTACTTTTAAGCAAGACACAAGACTTAAATCAAACCTTAAACTGAGTAAGAAATCTTACCATGAGCATGGCTTGATGCCTGCAATATTGGAACTGGATACTAAAAGCTCAGTTATAGGATTCATCAGGAAACTGTTGGCATTCAGATTCAGTCTATGTTTTGAACAGCAATTCCATGCTGGAATTCTGGAACACGAGATGTGACATGTAACACAATAAAGCAATGGCATCTAGTGTGAGGTAAAACATATAGGTTGAAAATATGAATAACCTGAGTATTGTTTTCAAAACGACATTGACAAGTTCAGTGGTGGATCTGTGGTTAAGGCTTTTGGTTGCTAATCTGAAGGTTGATGGTTCAAGCCCCAATATCACCAAGCTGCCACTGTTGTGCCATTGAGCAAGGCCCTTAACTGTCAATTGCTTGCTTGTACATAAAAAAATGTCAGTCTGGATAAGGATATCTGCCATATATCAGAAATATAGATGAACATAGCACTTGGATGTTTTTGCTATATCTGTGAGGTGCTTTTGCTGGCTGGGTTAACAACAAAATGTTTCTTCAAACATTTTTGTTCCTTAAATCCCTGCTGACAGGTTGCAAACATCAAAACTATCCAACTACTGCCATGCTGACTATCTCTTTTACACGTACACTGATTCCAGTTCTGTGACTATCACTGCTGCTAGAAAAATAATGATCCCCTATTCTATATTTGGACATTTTGTAGAGAAAGGGGAACAGCACAACGAGCCCACATTGTACATGTTGTGGTAAAAGTAGTGCTGCAACAACGAATTGAAAAAATCGATAAAAATTGATTACTCAAAGTGTTGGCAGCAATTCTGGTTATCGATAAGTCTTGCAATTATTCCGTAATCAGTCACTACAGACGAGTGTCACTCAGTGTCAACGGATGTATCATATGTGCACCTCACATTTTTTAATTTTCAGAAACATTACAAAATATGGCTCAGTTGACTTCCAGTAGCACTGGGATGGAAAAGTGTTTGACCGAACTCTTCAAAAGTTTGGGAGCATTTTAATCTACATAGTCCCCAAAAATGTATTGAATGTAGGCTTTGTAAAAGTGAGGTGGCATGGCACTGGAGCACTACAGTGACACGGGAGCATCTTAAAAGAAAACATGTAGGAATTATTATTGATGAGGAAGCCAGCCCATCAGCAGGGTAAGTGACTACAGAATCTTAAATTTATTCTGTTTTGAAGGGGCAAAATCTATATGCCGCAATCGACGTGATAAGCGCCCAGGGTGCTTAAAAAATTGGAGTTGGTGGGCGCTTATTAAAATGTTACCAGCAGAGTGGAACAATAAGTGCTTCTTAGCATCGAGGTGGAAAACATGAATAATAACAGAACAATAAAAGAGTTTTACTGGTATTTTTGTTATTCATTTTGTAGTATCAACCAAATTACTTACATGAAAGCTGAAAATAAACAGAAAACAGCATAATAAAAAAAAGAGCCTTTAATTTTTCCCTCCTGGTGCGGTTCCTTTAAATATTTTCCCCCAAATGTAAAATCGAGCCAATCAACATGAATGTCAACTTTAGCACATGGCACATTGAACCAATCAACACAAACAAGCACATGGCCAGGAACGTCTTTAAATTTATGAAGATAGTGAGCAGGAGAATCGGGTGAAAAATACTCATTGCTTTCTGATAGGTCCATATGTGGCTCATCGCTCCATTCATTCAGAGCATCCCATAGTGTTGCTGTAGCAGTTTCTAACGGTTCATTGGTTGTTGGACATTTACCAAGAAAACACAGCAAAATATTTTCCTGTTTTTTAAAGCACGATGGAATGATAAAATGTGTTGTTACTGATGAACATTATAGACATTCCCCAGTGGCAGAGGTCTTGAAATACTGTGTAAACTCACTTTTGCAGGCAGTGAATGCCTCATTTTACCATTACAGAGACTGATCGAATAAAATTGTTGTTTGATCTACAATTTTGCTCCCAGTACACAAAGGCAGTTATTAGACGGAAGATCAAAAAACACTGGGGGTCGGTGGGGCTTATTGGAGCAGGGCGCTTATTACATCGGATACAGCTAATTCGCCATTTCTGTACATTGAGAACTAACCTTGGCACCCGGCCTGGGAAACTAATGAGCCAAGAGTAGTAATACACAAGTGCATTTGCTTGTCATGTGATCTAAAGCAGGTTCGGCACGTCAAGCTGGCAGCTGTCATGTTCCTAGTGAGGTTGATTAACCTTTACCGGAATGCGCAGCCCGAAATGTTGTACAATTGTGAAAGTTCATGAAACTATTTGAAATGTTAAGGTTGTTTGTGATGCTCTCTTCAGTAGCATTTAATAATTGTTTGTTAGCATTAGAAACTCATGTTGAGTGCTGAGAAATTGCTGAATTAATTATAGAAGCAATAGACTTCTTTCAGGATAGGCAATATGGCGATGCTAATAGAATGTACAACAAAACATCTCTAGTGATTCTTTAGAATGCACAATTTGCATGAAAATTGAAATATATGAATTTTAATTTATAAAACTAAATTTAAGCTCGAAACAACATTAGCTAAAATTAAGTCAGTATTTAAAAACCAAACAGCATGTAAATATATGTGAAGCCTCACTTTTCACGGTTAATGGGGATCGAGACCCTCCTTGAACGCCAAATTTCCACGAAGTAGGATCGACCCCCCCGACTGACATATACGTACATGCATATGTATACAATATCAATAAATACATATCCAATGCTATGAATGCTTATAATAATTAAACATTCAAAAATGACGCATAAGATGTAAATAAAATACAAATAAACACACACACACACACACACACACACACACACACAAAAGTGCACCCAGACACGTGCACACATACAGATGTGCGCGCGCACACACTCAGATGCGCACCTCATGTAAAAATGTAATCAAATCGTAGAATGCTTAGAGATTCCAAGCCTGGCGGTCAAGCAAGCACTGTGCACCACTCTCTGAATGAAAGTGAGTAAAATCCTGAAAGATTTAGAAGGAGGAGGATGTATAGGAGCCATTTACAAGGGTGTCACAAACACTTATTTCACACAAACAAATATCACTGTAATAAACAACACAGATAATTACGTGGTACGTCCGTACAATTGCAACGTTCCACAAGAAGGGATGCTGGGATGCCCGGATGCTGTGAAATTCATCTCGTCAGCTTGCGAGATTTCAGAGCCAAGTCAACCCAAGTACCAAACCCGAGTCAGTAGCAACCTCGTGGCATTTTCCTGAAATTTCCCCCTATTTTTCCTTAATTTCCTTATTTTTTTTATTTTTCAATGAATATATTTGAAAAACCCGCGATGCACTGAAGCTGCTGAAACTGAAGCGCGAAGTAACGAAGGATCACCGTGTGTGTGTGTGTGTGTGTGTGTGTATGTGTGTATGTATGTATATATATATATATATATATACTGAGTAGATTATTTATATGAATATGTTGAACTATGATTAACTACCTATCACAGAATTAAGAAATGACTAGAGATACATTCAGTTACTCACATATGGACTGGCAATTTGAAAACAAATTGTCTATTTTTTAATATAGAAATGGAAATTTAAAACAAATTTGTGCTCTTTCCGATTAATTGAAAAAAAAATTGATTATTAAAATAATCGTTAGTTGCAGCCCTAGTTAAAAGGGCTTATGTTTAACTGCTATTGTGCATGGCAATAGGATAAGCGAAAGATGTGAGCCCCGTTCTAGAATAACAACTCACACCACTTCAAAATAATATTGGAACAGAGATGAAATGGACAGTGTAAGCAAATACATTTATAGTAAAACACCATATACAGCCACAATAAAAAACATTCTAACATCTAAACCTAGCAAGCCAGCAAAAAAA
>CM045729.1:54788579-54878579 GCA_024760905.1 Plotosus lineatus
TGAGAGGCCAGCAGGGCGGGATGTTGGGAGACAGCCAATGAGAGAGTAATTCACGCACCGTGTGAAATTTTGATTGGCGTGTTTGAATTTAGAATGGCGCATATGGATTTTTTCGTAAGAGGAGGTTGTTTTCGTATCCTGGGGACGAAAACTTAGGAAAATGTTATTCGTAACCCGGAATTTTCGTACCCAGGGGTTTCATAAGTAGGTGGCCGACTGTATTTATACCCCAGTACAGGTATTTTTAATGCACAACACTTTTGTGGTTACTAATGCAGCCATGAGGCGCGGGGGGGGTGAGGCGCGCGGGGGTGGGGGGTGAGGGTTGGTCGAAGAAGGAGAGGCGGGAGGCGTGTCTGTAGGCAGGGAGAGAAAAGGAAAGGCGTGAGCCTAGGACTGAAAGTAGGGACTTTGAATGTTGGAACTATGCAAGGAAAAGATAGAGAGCTGGCTGACATGATGCAGAGGAGGAAGGTGGACATACTGTGTGTTCAGGAGACCAGGTGGAAAGGTAGTAAGGCTAGAAGCTTAGGAGCAGGGTTTAAGCTGTTTTATCACGGTGTGGATGGGAAGAGAAATGGAGTAGGAGTCATCTTGAAGGAGGGGTTTGTCAGGAATGTTCTAGAAGTGAAAAGAGTGTCAGACAGAGTGATGAGTCTCAAGTTAGAAATTGAAGGTGTGATGATCAATGTTGTTAGTGCTTATGCCCCACAGGCAGGATGTGAGCTAGAAGAGAAGGAGAGATTCTGGAGTGAGTTAGATGAAGTGATGCAGAGTACCCCCAGAGGTGAAAGAGTGGTCATTGGGGCAGACTTCAATGGACATGTTGGTGCAGGCAACAGAGGGGACGAGGAAGTGATGGGCGGGTTTGGTATCCAGGACAGGAACACAGAAGGACAGATGTTGATTGATTTTGCAAAAAGGATGGAAATGGCTGTGGTGAATACTTTCTTCAAGAAGAAACAGGAGCATAGGGTGACTTATGAAAGCGGAGGTAAGAGCACACAGGTAGACTACATCTTGTGTAGGCGATGTAATTTGAAGGAAGTCAGTGACTGCAAAGTAGTAGTGGGTGAGAGTGTTGCCAAACAGCATAGGATGGTGGTGTGCAGGATGACGCTGATGGTGAGGAAGGTGAAAAAGGCAAAGGCAGAGCAGAAGACAAAGTGGTGGAAGCTGAAAAAGGAAGATTGTCATGTTGTCTTCAAGGAGGAGTTGAAACAGGCTTTGGGTAGTCAGGAAGTGCTTCCAGATGATTCGACAACCACAGCCAATGTGATCAGGGAGACCGGTAGGAGAGTACTTGGTGTGTCCTCTGGAAGGAAAGTAGATAAGGAAACTTGGTGGTGGAATGAGGAAGTGCAGGAGTGTGTACAAAAGCAGGGGTTAGCTAAGAAGAAGTGGGACACAGAGAGGACCGAAGAGAGTAAACAGGAGTACAGGGAGACACAGCGTAAGGCGAAGGTAGCGGTGTCAAAGGCCAAACAGAGGGCGTATGATGACTTGTATGATAGGTTGGACAGTAAGGAGGGAGAAAATGATTTATACAGGTTAGCACAGCAGAGAAATAGAGATGGGAAAGACGTGCAGCAAGTTAGAGTGATAAAGGACAGAGAGGGAAATGTATTGACTGATGACAGAAGTGTGCTGGGAAGATGGGAAGAGTACTTTGAAGAGATGATGAATGAGGAAAATGAGAGAGAAAAAAGAGAAGAAGGGGTGACCGTTGAGGACCAGGAAGTAGCAAAGATTAGTAAGGGAGAAGTGAGGAGGGCATTGAAGAGGATGAAGAGTGGAAAGGCAGTTGGCCCTGATGACATACCAGTTGAGGTATGGAAGTGTCTAGGGGAGGTAGCAGTAGATTTTCTGACAAGAATATTCAACAAGATCTTAGAAAGTGAGCAGATGCCGGAGGAATGGAGGAGAAGTGTCCTTGTGCCCATTTTTAAGAACAAGGGAGATGTACAGAGTTGTGACAACTACAGACGGATAAAGTTGATGAGCCATACAATGAAGTTATGGGAAAGAATAGTGGAAGCTAGACTAAGGGCAGAGGTCAGCATTTGTGAACAACAGTTTGGTTTCATGCCAAGAAAGAGCACCACAGATGCAGTGTTTGCTTTGAGGATGTTAATAGAGAAGTACAGAGAAGGTCAGAAGGAGCTGCATTGTGCCTTTGTGGATCTGGAGAAAGCATATGACAGGGTGCCGAGAGAAGAACTGTGGTATTGTATGAGGAAGTCTGGAGTGGCAGAGAAGGATGTTAGAGTGGTGCAGGACATGTATGAGAGATGTAAGACAGTGGTGAGGTGTGCTGTCGGTGTGACAGAAGAGTTCAAGGTGGAGGTGGGACTGAATCAGCTCTCAGCCCCTTCTTGTTTGCTATGGTGATGCACAGGCTGACAGACGAGGTTAGACAAGAATCTCCATGGACTATGATGTTTGCAGATGACATCGTGATCTGTAGTGAGAGCAGAGAACAAGTTGAGGAAAATCTAGAGAGGTGGAGGTATGCCCTGGAAAAGAGGGGAATGAAGGTTAGTCTCAGTAAGACAGAATACGTGTGTGTGAACGATAAGGACTCAAGAGGAACGGTGAGGTTACAGGGAGCAGAGATAAAGAAGGTGGAGGATTTTAAGTACTTAGGCTCAACAATCCAGAGCAATGGAGAGTGTGGAAAAGAGGTGAAGAAGCGCGTGCAGGCAGGTTGGAATGGATGGAGAAAAGTGTCCGGTGGGATGTGTGATAGGAGAGTATCGGCAAGAATGAAGGGAAAAGTGTACAAGACGGTGATGAGGCCAGCGATGTTGTATGGTTTAGAGACAGTGGCCCTGGGGAAAAGACAGGAGTCAGAGTTGGAGGTAGCAGAGATGAAAATGTTGAGGTTCTCTTTGGGAGTAATGAGGATGGATAGGATCAGAAACGAGTACACCAGAGGGACAGCACATGTTAGATGTTTTGGAGACAAAGTCAGAGAGGCTAGATTGAGATGGTTTGGACATGTACAGAGGAGGGATAGTGCGTATATTGGTAGTAGGATACTGAGGTTGGAAATACCAGGCAGAAGGCCCAGAGGAAGACCAAAGAGAAGATTTATGGATGTGGTGAAGGCGGACATGAAGGTCGTTGGAGTAAGAGTAGAAGATGCAGAGGATACGGAGAGATGGAGGCAGATCATTCGCTGTGGCGACCCCTGAAGGGAACAGCCGAAAGAAAAAGAAGAAGACTTTTGTGGTTACTGTTTATTGGACATCACGCCCAACCTGATTTTTGCAGTACAGTGCATGGATTAATTATTCTTTCTTTTTTCAATGTAGAAGGATGTAATACCAATTGCAAGTTTTCATTCATTCATTCATTCATTCATTCATTCATGCATTCATTCATTTACTGCACCACTTAATCCTAATTAGGGTTGTGGGGAGGCTGCTGCCCATCTCAGCCGACTCTGGGTGTGGGCAGGGTACACCCTGGACAGCTCGCCAGGCCATTCCAGAGCAGAAACGTGCTGATGGCTATGCAGCTACTCTTGATGAAAGTCAGCAATGGTTCTTTTACACGCCTCACACCATCGACAGTGAGAGACATCGCTGGCCTTTGATAACCCGGTTAGCTGCACTGGGGGATAACAAGTTTTAATGTCCTTTATCAAAGCATTCATGGGATGCTTTTGAAAAAAACAATTCTAACACAGTACTTACAATATGTCTGAGAGAGAACTGCAACAGTGTAAAGTTTATTAAATGTGGTGAGATCACAGGTCACAGTGACTGACACAGAGTTAGTATATTAGTTCTTTGTGTTGTTATTGTTAATATGCGGCTCTCAGAGAAAGTACATATGGGATTAGCCATGATCATCAACTGGTAATAAGTATTTGAAATTGTGGGGTATTTTTGTATTTGGTTTTCCTGTTTGGCCGAGGGGGAAGTTCTGTGCTCTTTCTGTCTTCAAGACTCTTGAAGTGTTGCTCAGCACAGCCATTCGTTACAGCAGTAACCCGGTCTGAACCTGGCAGCCAAACACTTCCTGACACTGATACTTCCTCTGACCTTCAGTCCGTGCCAGACCCACACATACAGTACACACACACACACACACACACACACACACACACACACACACACACACACACACACACACACACACACACACACACACACACACACACACACACACACACACACACACACACACACACACACACACACACACACACATGCAATATAGGAAAAACACGTTTATCATTCTGTTGTTTTCTGACTTTTTTTTAATCCCTGATTATTCCTCTAACCAGACTCTTTCAGTAATAACCCCACCACATGCACGAGCCACCAGACTGCAAAGCACATATGGAGCAAAGGCCATTAATTCAAGTGAACTCATCTGAAATAAGCTAAATGAGGGGAAAATAAGTGTGACATGATACTAAGGAGAACATGATGCCAGAGCTATGTTATTCATCCACTGCCAATCCAGGGAGGAAAAAACAGGGACACAGATAGCTTGTTGATGGCAGGAGACAAGGTTAGATTTCATCTGTAAGGCCTAAGGGAACACACCCGTGCTAGGGGCAGAGCAAGGTGACGTATGTTTAATGCCCGCTGGTGTTACGTGGTTTCTCTATCCAATTCCCCAGGACACATTCTTTCCAGATAGGAGAAGTCTGATCAGATAGCAAACACTTTTCAGCAGGACCACTAACTATACTGTATTAAGATAACAAATAAATGTCTCAGAAAGTTGATTCATAACTCTCGCTCATGAACCATGCTTGCTTATTTGAAGTCACCATTAAACTGAGCGTGCAAGAAAGGGTCTCATTTACTTTCATATGTGCCAAATGCTAGTGCTGGGGTAGAGAATAAAGAATCAACACGAAACAGCAGTGATGGTAAGGTGCTGGATAACCGGTCCCAAGGTTGGCAGTTGTCACTGCTCTCCCCCCTGTGTAGCTAACTGGGTTATCGAAGGCCAGCCATGTCTCTCACTGTTTGTGGTGAGAGGCATGAAAAAAAAAACCATTGCTGACTTTTGTCAGTGTGTTTCTCCCTGCGAGCTTCCCAGATTACACTTTGCCCTTGCACAGAGTAGCTGAGATGGCCGCCAGCCTCCCTTAATTAGGATTAAGCAGTTCAGAAAATGAATGACTAATATATGATAAGTCATCTCATCTTTTTTCAGAAATCACTAATTACATAAGAAGACAGAAAACAAGCAAAGAATAAACAACTGTGGGGATGAAAAATTAAAAACAATTTAATGAAAAAAGGAGGTAAGAATAGCCATAATGTTTCCCATGTGGGAAAAAGACATCACTAGCACTGTCATCATTAACATTTATGAAAGGAAATACTAATATATATATATATATATATATATATACACACACGCACACACACATACACACACACACACATATATATATATATATATATATATATATATATATATATATATATATATATATATATATATATATATATATATATATATTAGTATGAAAAAGTATCTAAACCTTTTGGAATTTATCACATTTCTGCATAAAATCACCATCAAATGTGATCTGATCTTTGTCAAAATCACACAGATGAAAAAAACCAGTGTCTGCTTTAACTAAACCCACCCAAACATTTATAGGTTTTCATATTTTAATGAGGATAGCATGCAAATAATGACAGAAGGGGGAGGAATAAGTAACTGAATCCTCTGCCTAAGGAGATTTAAAGAGCAATTGAAACCAATTTTTACCAAACAATTTAAGTCAGGTGTGTGCCCAATCACTGATGAGTGGCTTAAAGCTGCCCTGCCCACTATAAACACACACCTGGTAAGAATTGTCTTGATGAGAACCATTGTCTGATGTGCACCATGGCTTGCTCAAAAGAGCTGTCTGAAGACCTGCGATCAAGAATTGTTGATTTGTGTAAAGCTGGGAAAGGATACAAAACCATCTCTAAAAGTCTGGATGTTCATCAATCGACAGTCAGAGAAGTTGTCTACAAATGGAGAGAGTTTGGCACTGTTGCTTCTCTCCCAAGGAGTGGCCGTCCACCAAAGATGACGCCAAGAGTTCAGCGCAGAATACTTAGAGAGGTAAAAAAAACCCTAGCGTGTCTGCTAAAGACTTACAGAAATCACTGGCAAAGTCCAATATCTCTGTGCACACATCAACTATATGTAGGACAATGGCCAAGAATGGTGTTCATGGGAGGACTCCAAGGAGGAAGCCACCGCTGTCTAAAAAAAACATTGTTGCTCGTTTAATGTTTGCAAAAAGCCACTTGGACACTCCACAGAAGTTTTGGCAAAATATTTTGTGGACTGATGAAACCAAAGTTGAATTGTTTGGGAGGAACACACAACGTCATGTGTGGAGGAAAAATGGAGCAGCTCACCAACATCAACACCTCATCCCCACCGTGAAGCATGGTGGAGGGTGCATCATGATTTGGGGCTGTTTTGCTGCCTCGGGGCCTGGATAACTTGCAATCATTAATGGAAAATGAATTCAAAAGTTTATCAGGATGTTTTGCAGGAAAACCTGAGGCCGTCTGTCAGACAGTTGAAGCTAAAAAAAGGATGGACGCTGCAACAAGACAATGATCCAAAACACAGAAGTAAATCAACTTCAGAATGGTTTCAGAAGAACAAAATACACGTTCTGGAGTGGCCAAGTCAAAGTCCAGACTTGAACCCCATTGAGATGCTGTGGCATGACCTCAAGACAGCGATTCATGCCAGACATCCCAGGAATCTGACTGAACTACAGCAGTTTTGTAAAGAAGAATGGGCCAAGATTAGTCCTGATCGATGTGCCAGACTGATCTGCAGCTACAGGAAGCGTCTGGTTGAAGTTATTTCTGCCAAAGGGGGGGCCACAAAATATTAAATGTGATGGCTCAGTTACTTATTCCTCCCTTTTCTGTCATTGTTTGCATGCTATCCTCATTAAAATATGAAAACCTATAAATGTTTGGGTGGGTTTAGTTAAAGCAGACACTGTTTTTTCATCTGTGTGATTTTGACAAAGATCAGATCACATTTGATGGTGATTTTATGCAGAAATGTGATAAATTCCAAAAGGTTCAGAGACTTTTTCATACCACTATATATATATATATATATATATATATATATACTGCAGCCATTTACAAGCTAAGACTGCTGCGGCCCAAAATAAAAAAAAAGTCTGTGTCCCACTCAAACCTTTAATCACTACTAATGATTACAACATGAAACAAAGGTGAAGTGTGTTCGCATGCATTATTTTTTTCTAAACAAACTAATGATATAAGAATGTGGGAACACAGTGCAAATCAATAATCCATCAACAAGCAGGTGAGAATTTATAAAGAAACAAATGTAAAAAATTAGGCTTCCCTGCCAGTGTTGAGATATAAAATGCATTCCGGTTAAAATGGGTCAGAATGCAGAATAACACATTTTTTAAACCACATGGCTTTGCTTCAGTACTTCTGACTACATTTAAAAATGTAAATATTAAATCATAAATATTTTATAATCATTAAAAGTGCAATTACAAAGATCAAAGATATTTTTTAGTTATTCAGTGTAAACGCACTATTCTATCCCATACTTTTGAAAACCCCTGATTTAGACCGCAGTTGAAAACTTCCATTTAAAGCATTGTACTAAACTAAACGTGCTGTTCTGTCTCAAATTGGCCTCAAAGTTTGACACATTTCAGCTTTGAAGGACTGAAAGCCACAATGGTGTAACGTATGAAAAAACTGGAAAATTAAATAAGGTCATATTTTGACAGATGTGAGTAAGGCCTATGCATGCCAGAATTGTCTGTCACCGGCTTCAGATGAAAACAATTGAAGTCGAGACTGGTGCATTTCCGGCACGCCAATATTCTTTCAAGGAAATATCATTTTTCTTAAAAACAGCTGATGGTTAAACCACTCTGCTCGTCAACCCTTCATTCAGAAACTTGCTTTCTTCTCCTGGCTGTTAAAAAGGCTTTCTTCTAACTAAATTAAGTAACTTAGCCTAGTTGAGCAGTAACTGTCTTTCCTAAGCAGTTCAATTCTTTGCATAAAATGTAATCATTTTATTAACTGTGAACATAAAACAGAAGACCCTGAAGCTATAGAGGCCTGGTAACCACTAATGCCATGGCAACCCTGGTGGGAGGTGACAGGAAAAGTTCCCTTTTGGGAATTATGAGGCAGTGCAGCATTGCTAATGATTACATCAGCACATGAGTCACCACATTGGTTTGCTCAGGTGTCAGTGGCTCCCAATGTGGAGCCATCTGTCCTCTCCTCATGGACACTCAGCATCATGTCCCTTTGCTCCAACACCACACCATGATTGAAACAGAAATCAGTGCTTCTGTTGCCACACTACTGTGACCATAACTAAACTCATAATTTATTGCACAAGGTACACACAAGGCATAAAACCCCAAAATGTTTTTTTTTCCAATAACAGCTTATCACATTATGTCATATTTCTCTTTTGCAATTTCTCTAATTTTGTAATTTACCCTAAATTACAGAAATATAGAAATTACAAAGGAGAAATATAACAAAGTAATAAGCTGTTATTGGAAAAAAATCAACACCATCGCTGGTTATTTTACAAAAACAGCATGTCCCATCAGCATGACTTCTATTATACATATTAAATAAATATACTATTATTAACCATTATATAAGCATCTGCTATATATGTGACAGAAAATATGTTATTAATGTATAAACCATATTGTATGATAAACAAAATAATACACTTTTTATATTTGAACTGCACACAGTCTATCAGAGTCATGCAGGTATTAAAAAAAAACAAAAGCATGGAAAAGCAAAACAAAAATGAATCTTTTGACCAGAATCAGAGTCAAATGCATACACAATACAGATCCATGTATTCGTCATACATAAGCATCATCAATGTACTCTACACTTTGCCAACAAGTTTCTTGAAATCCTCCGCCCACCAACCCCAACATAAAACAAATTAAATAAAAATGCAATGAAAACTATTTAAATTTCCATGTAATTTATTTATTTGCCTTGTGAGGGCCCGAATTGATGCCAAGCTATGCAAAGCGGCTCCTGGCACAGGCAGGCTATGTTCATCATAAGACTCAGGATTCACAGAGCATCCATTGTTCACAGTCAGCAGTCACACTTCCACACTGCAAATGGGCAGATGCGTGCCTCATACTTTCAATATACAACACTGCTACTTACATTTCCTCCTGTATTTTAAGATGATAAAAAAGTCAACGTGCTATTTGATTCAGGGGGAACTGGATACGTTTGTAAGCAATGCTGATAAATTGGTCTCATAGACAAAGTTAGGTGTTATTCCCATTAGTTCAGCATTCTATAGATTCAGAGTACTACACTAGCATCACTTGTACTGAGTCAGTGCATGTTGATAGCTGAGGAAAACCAACTGAGCTCCAGTCAGTAGGAGGCTGAATTTAGTTACATAATGCCACTGCAGTGTGTCACATTCCTCTGAGTTTTTTTTTTTCTTTCCCTTCATTTTTGCACACCACCTTGCCTAATACTTCCTGTGTCTGCCCCTGCCAATTCACACACCCACTTCATTCAAATCAGGTGGTCTATTTCAGGTCGCTTCTATTTCTGGACAAACTTAATGTGACCTGGGCTACCTGGTATTCCTCACACTGATGAAGCAGCATGAAACCAACACACCTGGCATGAGTCAGATTTAAATATTTTTCCCCAAATTGAAATGTACTATTTATAGAGCACCCATCTATGAACATCACATAAATTAATCTACAGATTAATCATTGTCTAAAGGAAAGAGGGGAATGTGCGCGAATTCATACTGTGACAGACTGGAACTGTAGACCGTCTCGCGTTCATCGAGAACCTATTCAAATATATGTATTCATTATGGGTATAGATCCATACCTTATAAGAACATTTATTTTTGGCATTACTTTTATATATTCCAGGGACATTTTAACTGACAAAAGTATTCAGTAAGTGTGCCAAATATTAGCTCAGTCCTACTTTTTTTAATCAGAGAAAGTATTGCAGTTACCTAATGTACTTTCAGCAATCTTAAAAAATTTGAAGATTTGATCAGAATAATATAGTTTGCCTAAAAGTAAGAAAAGCATTAAATACACATGCGTACTGTTGTGAAAATGTTTCTTTATCATCCTAAATTCAGTTACACTTCCTCGGATATTCTTTGAGCAATTCAACAGTGGTCTTTTGGACAAAAATCAGAATGTTGGCTAATTTTTTTTTTTGCCGTAATTGCTGTGAAGGACTGCACTTCACAATGAATAGGTTAGCATCAATTTGATCTTTTCCCACCAAACTTGTGAACAAATGGCATTCATAACATGGCAGTGAACAGTGTGGTTGCTAAGTAACTGAGTGCAGGCTACTTCTTTTCTTATTTCCATTCCACAGAAAATCATGCTGCTTAAGTTTGGGCAAGTTATTCTTTCTGTAATGTAATGATGCTTACCTTTAACATTACATATGGTAAGTATCCCATTAAATGCCCATTAGGTCTAATGAACACATAATGAAATCTCATAAACTTACAAATATCATTTGAAGAAGAATTAACTACAGCCTTTGGGAAGTATGTAAAAATACATGATATTTAAGTAATTTGTGGAATGTGGTACGTAATTTATATGATAATTTATGGAATGTTAATAGGAAGTTCTTTGCGTGAATAAGACAGATACCTAAAACTAGTATAATCAGGAATGTGCGGATTAACTAAAAACCCATCCATATCCTTGATTAAACTTCAAATCTAGTAGAGGTGAAGATGAAATGGTTGGTGTTTATTTTACCTGGATTCTACTTGACTGTCCCAGATTCTACATAACCAGAATGGGAAATCTATAGATGGTTCCTGGTAGGTTTTTGTTAGTTATTCCAAAACTAGCAACATATGTTAGAAAAGTTGGTATTATTTTAAATGTAAGCAAATCAGATACAAAATGGTACCAATAACTCAAAATGAATCATTTTGGATAAGCCTCTGTGATTTGTCATACACAGTATATTTTATACATTAACGGTGTAAATATTAAAGTAATTATCTTTTATATATTTACTTATAATTTTTTTAGTAATTAGACATACTTCGGATAATACAGTAGAGAGTTTCTCTATGAGAGAGCACTCAGCAGAATTTTTTTAAGCTTCTTTACTATCACAATCGCCTTTCTAAGAGTGAGAATTACAACCAATTTTAATTATCGTAATTCAGATTTAAGACTTAATCTACAATTAGGCAAATATTATGTTGTGTTTATAATAACTTGACATTCAAAAAAAATTGTTGTGATACATGCTCTGATATAAAGGTTTTTTCACTCAATGACTTTGTCAGTACCACATCTGTATAACCAAAAGTATTTTAATATGAAAGAAAAGTGTACAGAACGAACATGCTTACCACTCCAATGGAGAAGTAGTTGTTGACAATGCTGTATGGTACAGGGTCTCCCTTTTCCTCCTTGTCATTAGGGGATATGTCAATGTTCCAACGGTCCAGTACCACCTCAGTACTGTGTTCAATGTCCCTGAGGAACTTGAGAAGATTGCCACCCTCATAACCTGAAGGACGGAATACAGACATATGATGACAAGTGGTTCCCAGGTAAGCAAAAAGTTCAGGAATAAAACAAAGGATGTAGAATGAACCAGAATAACCAGCCCTCACAAAATGTTATGTGTATTTGTGTTTCTGGGCATGTGACTGTCATACCTGCGCATCATGAGCCCTCACCCATGATGCACCGCTTTTCTCAGCATTGATAGCTCTTTTGGAAGCTAAACTATGCTAATGCAATCCAGAAGCTGCACAAGTGCTTTGAAGCACAGTACAGCTGCCGCAAATTAAAAGACTGATCATAAAGTGGAGCAAACATATTGACTCTATTAGTTTGCTGATTGTAAGGTATTGTATCTTATACTTTTTAATTTTGGTTCTGCCTAATTCAGATTTATTTAACACTCTATGTTGTTCAATTCTTTTAAACTATTCATTAAAGAATAATTTTCTCCCACTTTCTAGATGTGACAGAGGCATGCAAAAATGCAACAGGTTAACAGATTTGAATTACTACTGATATTCTCTTCTCAGAGACAGACTCACCAGTTTGGAAATTTACAATTTACATACATACATACATATATATATATATATATATATATATATATATATATATATATATATATATATGTGTATATGTGTGTGTGTGTGTGTGTGTGTGTGTGTGTGTGTGTGTGTGTGTGTGTGTGTGTGTTAGTGATATGTAGTCGGTAGGGTACAGACACCGGATGTTACTTCAAAAATATGATGTTATTTATTAATGAGAGTCTACATGATGTCTAAACCGAGAATATCAACACAGTCTCAGCAAACCTGTGTGTATCTGGGCTCATGTATGATGACACTTGAAGGTTGTATTTACTCTACAAAAAGAATGCAGTCCGATGCATGTACATAGGTGAAGTTGGTTTTGTCTCTATATCGCAAAGTTGTCCTTCTCTTAGCCTTTACCTCTGACTTACAACCCCCAGCTATGGGCAAATAGCACCACTGCCTTGTGGTCATCACAGGAGTGACAAAGGCTAAGGGAGACACCCCCTACAGAAAATTCGAAGTGGAGCCTTGAAGGCGGTTGGTCCCCGCGTAGCGGCACCTCCCGTAGCCACGTTGGTACCAACTGTATCGGCTAGCCCCATCCGTTGGACCCTACCAGCTAGGCCGAAAAGGGGGATCTGTCGACTGGGCATCTCAGTTCCTCCACAACTTCGCCCTGGCCTGTGCCCTGGAGAGGTCACTCCAGTGCCGCCTTCTGCGACAGCTCAACACGGGGAGATGCAGTTACTAGCCCAGGGCTAATTGGCGTAAGCTCGAGCACCTAGGGCTATCTCCCAATGGTGGGAGGGATCATCGAGTCCCACTGGCCAGCTACCACCCGCTTTAGCTGGGTATCCCCCAGCCGTTAAGGTGCTGGCCCGCCACAGTCCGCTTCCTTCAATAGGTGCTTGAAGTGTAGGCCAAAAGCCAAAGCACGGACTGTAAACACTGCACCAGGCAATAACAAGAAACCAAAGCAGCCAGTGCTGAGCCTGGCAACCTGGAACGTCAGAACAATGTGTCCTGGCCTCTCTGACGACCTCAGGCAAATCAATGACACCAGGAAAGCTGCCATCATCGACCGCGAGCTGAGGAGGCTCAACATTAACATTGCAGCACTGCAAGAGACCCGACTCCCGAGCAGTGGCAGCCTGAAGGAGGACTATACGTTCTTCTGGCAGGGACAGATGTACCTGACATACATCGTCTATATGATGTTGGATTCGCTGTGCGAAACTCCTTTCTGTCCTTTGTTGAACAGCCGTCCTCAGGCACTTAGCGAGTCCTCTCTCTCCGTCTCCCAACCTCCTCTGGACCAGCTACGATCATGAGTGCCTATACTCCGATGCTTAGCTCTCAGTTGAAGTGAAGGATGCATTCTATGATGTGCTTGAAGCCAGGATCCAGCAGATCCCTGCTAAGGAGCACTTGTTTCTGCTTGGCGACTTTAACACGCGGATAGGGGCAGATCACTCCTGGCCCCGCTGCAATGGCCGCTTTGGCATTGGCAAGCTCAATGAGAACGGCCAATGCCTTCTTGAGCTCTGCTCCTTTCATGACCTCTGTCTGACCAACATATTCTTCTCCACCAAGTCCCACCAGTGAGTGTCCTGTAGACACCCAAGGTTTCGCCACTGGCATCAGCTGGACTTTGTCATCACCAGGAGATCCCTGTTGCACCAAGTGCTGGTCACACGTAGTTTCCACAGCGCTGACTGTGACACTGACAATTCCCTGGTCGCCACCAAGGTACGTCTCTGCCTCAAATGTGACAACCGCTCCAAGCAGAAACCCTGGCCCCGCATCAACACAGCTATGACTGCAGTGCCTGAACTGCGGGAATGCTATGCTGTAGCCCTGGGGTACTGCCCCACTGGCTGTGCTACTGCAAGGTGGAATCACATCCGCGAGGCTATGTTTGAGACCGCCATAGGCACCTTTGTGATGAAGGTGGGGAGGAGTGCGGATTGGTTTGAAGCAGGTGCGGTTGAGATGGAACCTGCCATTGCCACCAAATGAGCAGCCCTAATTGCTCACAAGAAGGAGCCCTCTGTGCGAATGCTTGCTGCACTGTGCGCTGCAAGAAATAATGCACAAAAGATTTGTACCAACAACTACTGGCTTAACTTCTGCCAGGACATACAGCTTTCTGCAGATCTTGGAAACGAGCACAAAATGTACAAAGGCATGAAGAAGGCTTTCGGTCCCAGTGCCATCAAGTGCACCCTGCCAGCAACCTCTCTCTAGATGCCGAACTGAACGCCCATATCTGCAAGGCGTCGACAGTGATGGCCCGTCTGGTGAAGCAAGTCTGGGACAACTCCATGCTAACCACCAACACCAAGATAAGAGTCTACAAGGCCTGTGTACTGAGTACTCTCCTTTATGGCAGTGAAGCATGGACCCTCTACTACCGCCAGGAACGCTGGCTGAATGCCTTCCACCAATGCTGCCTTTGCAGACTACTGTGCATCACTTGGCAGGACCATGTCTCCAACATCGACGTCATGGCAAGAGCAGATGTGCCCAGTATGTTTGCCATCCTGACTCAGAGACGCTTGCGATGGCTTGGCTAAGTCACCCAAATGGATGATGGCCGCATCCCCAAAGACATATTGTATGGGAAGCTGATTACTGGAACCAGCTCAAAGGGACACCCAGCTCTCAGGTTCATGGATGTCTGCAAGCGCGACGTCAAGGCTGGACACTTCAACCCCTCCGACTTAGAGTCAGCCGCCTCCGACCGCTCCAACTGGCAGATCACCACCCAGGATGTCATCAGGACAGCAGAGGAGAGAAGAGACACCCGCTGGGGGGAGAAGAGACTCCGCAGTCAGCGGAAACTGGCCCCACCCCCACCACACTGTGAGGACTTCATCTGCAGTGGCTGCAGCAGGATCTGCAGATCCTGTATTGGCCTCTACAGCCATGCCCAACGCTGCAGCTCCCTGACCAAAGACCCACAGCACAACCCCCCATGATCTTTCGAGATCGACGAGGCCAACAACTATATATATATATATATATATATATATATATATATATATATATATATATATATATATATATATATATATATATATATATATATATATATATATATCTATATGTGTGTGTGTGTGTGTGTGTGTGTGTCCTCTGGGTACTCTGGTTTCCTCTCACAGTGCAAAAAACATGCCCTGCAATGGGCTGTTGAGAGTAAACCCCGCCCTCGCTTGGCTAAGATGAGCATCAGCCTCCCCACGAGCTGAATTAGGATTAATTAGTCCTGGATGGGACACAAGTCCATAGCATGTTACCCTCCCAGTAATTTTACTGGTACCCACCCATTTATACTGCTGGGTGGACAGAGGCACACTTGTGTTTAAGACCTTGCCCTCCTGATCATGAGCCCAGCACCCTAACTACTATGCCACATGATGTGTTAAAGGCCTTGAAATAAATTCGATTAACATTGCAGAAGCATGCTCTTACACTGAAATTTGTAGAAACATGTAATCTTTAACTCAAGTGAATTTTATAGAAAAAAAATCCCTGACTAAAAATTAATTATTTTTCATAAAATTACCTGTCCCACAATTATTGGCAGCCCGAACAAATCCAAGGAAACAAATGTAATTGAACTATTTCTGTCAATTCTACAGTAGTTTACAAAGTTGATCAGAGTATCTTGGAACATTTAATTAGCAATTCATCACTTCCTGTTTCCCTGGGGTATAAATATAATGTGACACAGAGGCCATTTCTCTTATTCACAGTGATGGTCTAGTGGATAGGGCGCAGGATTGCTGATCCTAAGGTTGGGGGTTCGAGTCCCCACAGGGTTGTCACTGTCCCCCCAGTGCAGCTAACTGGGTTATCAAAGGCGGGCCATGTCTCTCACTGTCTATGGTGAGGCGCATGTAAAAGAACCATTGCTGACTTTCGTAAAGAGTAGGCTGCAAAGCCGTCAGTGTATTTCTGTCCCTTGCTAAAAGGGTTCTGACAGGAAGGGCATCCGACGTAAAAACCCATGCCAAATCAAATGTGCCAATCAGATGATTCGCTATGGCGACCCTCGAGAACGGGAAAAAGCCTAAAAGAAGACGACTCTTCGACATGGGAAAGACAAAGGAACACCCCATTCAAATAAGCAGATGAGTGTCGACCTTCACAAGTCAGGCAATGGCTACAAGAAAATATCCCCTCACCTGCACCTGTCCATATCTACTGTCAAAAGAATCATTAAGAAGTTGAAAACAACTGGAACAGTGGTAAACAAGTCTGGATGAGGATGCAAGGTTATTTTTCCACCACGCCAAGTGAGGAGGATGATAAGAGAAATAAAAAGTTCTCGAAGCTCTCTGTGAAAGAATTGCAATAAATGACAGCATCGTGGGGTCACAAAGTTTCCAAAAGGACCATCAGGTGCCATCTACATGCCAACAAGCTGTTTACGAGGCATGCATGGAAAAAACTTTTCTCACTCACAATGATGAATGCAAATGTCTGGAATTCACTAAGCGGTACTGGGACTTCAACTGGGGCCATGTGCTTTGGTTAGATGAAACCAAGATATAGCTTTTAGGCAGGAAACACTCTAAGTGAGCCTGGCGGAACACAAAAGATGAGTATGCAGATAAGTACCTCATGCCCACTGTGAAGTATATGGGAAGACTGATGAGGCTGTGGGGGGAGGGGGGAGCAGTGATAACCGAATGAGAGTAGGGCTTGAACCCCCAACCTTGGGATCAGTGATCCAGCACATTAACCACCAGGTCACAACTGCCCTTAAGTATTAAGATCAGGGGCGCTAATAATTATGCACACATGATTGAATGTAAAATAATTATTTTTTAATGTGGTATTTTTTTTTCCCACCGAATTTAAATGCATTTCAAATAAAAATTAGATTTTCCTCTTTTTTCATTGCAGTCCTATATTATTTGAAAATATACTGAATTTATTAGATGCTAAAGAGTACATCTTAACAATGGGTGCCAATAATTTTGCAATGTAGTGCATATGGCTCAAGTCTAAGACTTATTATAGCAATTACCGTAATCTTCAAGGCAGCCAGAATCCTCCTAAAACACCATGTTTGCAGTTGGTATGTAAATGTTGAGGTATTATAACCATGTTTATTGTCATTTTATGAGTGTTTTTTTACGAACTATATGATTAAATCTTAAATGTAAAATGCAATGCAATTCTAAAAAAAATTGGTTTTTGCAATAGAAGTTATGACTAAATATATATTTCCAATATAATTACTATTACAGTGAATCGTCGACTTACGACCTGTACGAGTTACGTCTGATCGACTTTACGACCGCAAAAGTGGTGAAGCATGATTCATGGCAGTGCAGTGCGGGTGTTGCATACGACAGTTGTTTGCGCTGCTGGCAGCGCCAGCACCTTAAAATGCCAAGCAGGAGATGGTGCAGCTTCACTTTCGAACCGCTCAAAGCAAATCTATTCATCTACTTTTAATGGCACGTCACTGTGGCGCGAAGCTGAGAGCCAATCCTTTCTGTGTGGGCGGGCCCGATACCTTGAAACTCTAATTTTATTGGACTCACACGCTGCAGTGTTTATATGACAGGAAGCGCGTCCCAAGTTTTGGAAATCAGCTGCTCTGCAGGTTGAATTTTTTTGCCCATTTGTGTTTGTTTGCCAGCTGTGCTTGGCTTTGTGGAAATGAGCCGATCAAAATGAGGGAAATTTATCTCTTTACTCAAACAACACGCACAGTTTGTGGCTGTTGTTATAATCCAATAAAATTGGAGTTTGAAGCTTTCGGACCCGCCCACACAGTGGAGTACAGAAAGGATTGGCTCTCCACTGCGTGTCACAGTGACGTGGAATTGAAAATAGATGTATGGATTTAAATGCGCGAGATTCATCTGTTTTTGTTTGGCGTGGCGATGGAAAGTCGACATACGACCAGATCGAGTTACGACCGGACTGCCAGAACCAAACGTGGTCGTAAGTCGAAGACTCACTGTATATTGGTGTTTAATTTATGTCACACTGACAAACTCTCAAAAATAGTTATGTTGTTGTCATAAACGATTACATTACGAGATGACATGCAATCCATAAACAAATATAAAGTTGATTCTAACCTCCACCCCAGCGGAGACAGCGTGCGAGGTCATTACCAGTACCCAATGGAAGGATGGCAACAGGAGGGTGTTGGGCAAAATTAGCCTTGTCTGAAAAATAGAATAGGAATGAAAAAGCACTGCAAATAATACAAATGTACACACACCACACACACACACACACACACACACACACACACACACACACACACACACACGCACGCGCACACACACACACACACACACACACACACACACACACACACACACACACACACACACATATATACACACAAAATATATATACACAAAATATATACACACAAAATATATATACAACGATCCCTCACTTTCTGTGGTTGATGGGGATCGAGGACCCCCACCACCGATATCCGTGAAGTAGGATCGATCCCCCTGACTGACGAATACGTACATGTATATGTGTATATAATATTAACAAATAATTATTCAATGCTATAAATGCTTATAATAACAATCAAACATTCAAAAATAACACATAAGATGTAAATAAAATATACATACCCACATACAGGTGCGTGCACACAATCAGATGCGCACCTCACATAAAAATGTTAGTAGTTTTGTTTGTTTGGGTATTTTTTGCAAAATTAGCCTTGTTTTGCAGCATTTTCCTTAACTTTCCCTCCTATTTTTCCTGAATTTCATTATGTTTTTATTTTTTGATGAATATTCTTGAAAAATCCGCGATGCACTGAACCCGCAAAAACTGAAGCACAAAGTAGTGAGGGATCGTTTTATATATATATATATATATACACACATATATATATATATATATATATATATATATATATATATATATATATATATATATATATATATATATATCTTCTTTCTTGTTCTTTTTGTTTCGGCTGTTCCCTTCAGGGGTCGCCACAGCAAACCATCCACCTCCATCTTGCTCTGTCCTCTGCATCTTCTTCTCTTACTCCAATGAACTTCATGTCTTCCTTCACCACATCCATAAATCTGTTCTTTGGTCTTCCTCTAGGCCTTCGGCCTGGTAGTTCCAACCTCAGTATCCTACTACCAATATATTCACTATCCCTCCTCTGTACATGTCCAAACCATCTCAATCTAGCCTCTCTGACTTTGTCTCCAAAACATCTTACGTGGGCTGTCCCTCTGATGTACTCATTTCTGATCCTATCCATCCTCGTTACTCCCAGAGAGAACCTCAACATTTTCATCTCCGCTACCTCCAGCTCGACCTCCTGTCTTTTCCTCAGCGCCACTGTTTCTAACCCATACAACATCGCTGGCCTCATCACCGTCTTGTACACTTTTCCTTTCATTCTTGCTGAAACTCTCCTGTCACACGTCACACCAGACACTTTTCTCCAACCATTCCTACCTGCCTACACATGCTTCTTCACCTCTTTTCCACACTCTCCATTGCTCTGGATTGTTGAGCCTAAGTACTTAAAATCCTCCACCTTCCTTATCTCTGCTCCCTGTAACCTCACCGTTCCTCTTGGGTCCTTCTCATTCAGACACATGTATTCTGACTTACTGAGGCAAACCTTCATTCCTCTCCTTTCCGGGCATACCTCCACCTCTCTAGATTTTCCTCCACTTGTTCTGTGCTCTCACCACAGATCACAATGTCATCTGCAAACATCATAGTCCATGGAGATTCTTGTCTAACTTACTCTGTCAGCCTGCCCAGCTCCATCACAAACAAGAAGGGGCTCAGAGCTGAACCTTGATGCAGTCCCACCTCCACCTTGAATTCTTCGGTCACGCCAACAGCACACCTCACCACTGTCTTACATCTCTCATACATGTCCTGCACCACTTTAACATACTTCTCTGCCACTCCAGACTTCCTCATGCAATACCACAGTTCTTCTCTTGGCACCCTGTCATATGCTTTCTCCAGATCCACAAAGGCACAGTGCAGCTCCCTCTGACCTTCTCTGTACTTCTCTATTAACATCCTCAAAGCAAACACTGCATCTGTGGTGCTCTTTCTTTCATGAAACCAAACTGTTGTTCACAAATTCTGACCTCTGCCCTTTGTCTAGCTTCCACTATTCTTTCCCAGAACTTCGTATGGCTCATCAACTTTATCCCTCTGTAGCTGCCATAGCTCTGCACATCTCCCTTGTTCTTAAACATGGGCACCAGCACACTTCTCCATGCCCCCGGCATCTGCTCACTCTCTCAGACCTTGTTGAATGTTCTTGTCAGAAAATCTACTGCTACCTCTCCTCGACACTTCCATACCTCCACAGATATATCATCAGGACCAACTGCATTTCCACTCGTCATCCTCTTCAGTGCCCTCCTCACTTCACCCTTACTAATCTTTGCTACTTCCTGCTCCTCAACAGTCACCCCTTCTACTCTTTTTTCTCTCTCATTTTCCTCATTCATCAGCTCTTCAAAGTACTCTTTCCATCTTCCCAGCACACTTCTGTCATCAGTCAATATATTTCCCTCTCTGTCCTTAATCACTCTAACTTGCTGCATGTCCTTCTCATCTCTATTTCTCTGCTGTGCCAACCTGTATATATCATTTTCTCCCTCCTTACTGTCAAACCTAGCATGCAAGTCATCATACGCCCTCTGTTTGGCCTTTGATACCGCTACCTTCGTCTTACGCTGTGTCTCTCTGTTGTACTCCTGTTTACTCTCTTCGGTCCTCTCAATGTCCCACTTCTTCTTAGCTAACCTCTTCCTTTGTACACACTCTTGCACTTCCTCATTCCACCACCAAGTCTCCTTATCTACTCTCTTTCCAGATGACACACCAAGTATTCTCCTACCTGTCTCCCTGATCACATTAGATGTGGTTGTCCAGTCATCTGGAAGCACTTCCTGACCACCCAAAGCCTGTTTCAACTCCTCCTTGAAGACAACCCAACACTCTTCCTTTTTTAGCTTCCAACACTTTGTCTTCTGCTCTGCCTTTGCCTTCTTCACCTTCCTCACCATCAGCGTCATCCTGCACACCACCATCCTATGCTGTTTGGCAACACTCTGACCCAAAACTATTTTTCAGTCACTGACTTCCTTCAAATTACATCGCCTACACAAGATGTAGTTTACCTGTGTGCTGCTACCTCCGCTTTTATAAGTCACCCTATGCTCCTGTCTCTTCTGGAGAAAGTATTCACCACAGCCATTTCCATCCTTTTTGCAAAATCTATCAACATCTGTCCCTCTGTGTTCCTGTCCTGGATACCAAACCTACCCATCACTTCCTCGTGCCCTCTGTTGCCTGCACCAACATGTCCATTGAGGTCTGCCCCAATGACCACCCTTTCACCTCTGGGGATATTCTGCATCACTTCATCTAACTCTCTCCAGAATCTCTCCTTCTCTTCTAGCTCACATACTGCCTGTGGGGCATAAGCACTAACAACATTTAACATCACACCTTCAATTTCGAACTTGAGACTCATCACTCTGACACTCTTTTCACTTCTAGAATATTACTGACAAACCCCTCCTTCAAGATGACTCCTACTTTATTTCTCTTCCCATCCACACCATGATAAAACAGCTTAAACCCTGCTCCTAAGCTTCTAGCTTTGCTACCTTTCCACCTGGTCTCCTAAACACAGAGTATGTCCACCGTCCTCCTCAGCATCATGTCAGCCAGCTCTCTATCTTTTCCTTTCATAGTTCCAACATTCAAAGTCCCTACTCTCAGTCCTAGACTCATGCTTTTCCTCTTCTCTCTCCGCCTACGGACACGCCTGCCGCCTCTTCTTCTTCGACCAACAGTAGTCCAATTTCTACCAGCACCCTGTTGGTTAACAGCACTGATGGTGGTCATTGTTAACCTGGGCCTCTACCAATCCGGTATGGAGGTAAAACCTGTGATTTGCATGATAAAGTTTAGCATTGGTTTTACGTTGGATGCCCTTCCTGACACAACCCTCTGTATTTATCCGGGCTTGGGACTGGCATGAGGGAGAGAACTGGTTTGTGCCCTCCCTCATGGCTGTACTCTCCCCCTCACAGCTGCATTTACCCTCCCTCACGGCCGCATTAATACATATATATATAAAATAGCTGTGAAAAAGATTAAAATACCATATTCTTCATGCCAAAACAGCTAAAATGAAAAGTTTTATGTGAGAAAGACAATCAGGTTCCATTCTAGCTGTAATGACAGAGCAAAACAGTGATTGTGATGCGCTTGTTTACATGCGATCCTGAGAAGGGCAGAAATGTGCATAGCATGGTCCACAGATTTGGACATTTCCAGATCCCAGAAGAAGAAGCCTCATAGCATGATACTCATGGCAGGCCGATAATGTTATGTTTGAGGAAAAAAAGTCTCATTCTTGAAAGTAAAAATATATCTGTACCATCTAATACTTTAATTCCATATTTTGCTTCATTTTTTTTCTTAGAATGAATCAGAAATTGCGTTGGTGTGAGGCACCTCACCTTGACTTGAAATGATGTTGAATGAATAACAAAACACTTGTGGAATTTGGCTTTTTTGAATTTTTCTTTTTTTTTAAAGAATGAGATATGATCTTGTTTTTTTTTTTTTTTTACACATTATTCAAAGTCTGAAAACACTATCAATTTAAATGTTAAATTCTTTAATATTCGTATCTAAAATTTGTGGGAAATGTCAGTTAAGTAGCTTCTCACACAAAGGTAAAATTTTCTTAAACAACTGTAACTTTTGTTTGAATTCTTTTTCCATATCTTGTATTTCTGATCAAAATTCATCAAACTGTGCAAAAGAAAATAGCAAATTAAAATTCTTGCTTTTTAAAAAAATGTACTCAATTTATAACTTATAACATCTTTAAGTTTGTTGGCACTTTTTAAAACTCATTCACAGTTTGAACGAAGTGAGGTTTTTTAACTTTTTTTTTTAATTGTGTAGCCTTCTGTATTTTTTTAAGTTTTTGGATTCCAGAAGCAGTGACTGTGATAAAATGCGACTTTTGTATGTTTTTAATTTAATCTTATCAGGAGTTTGAAGGGTGGCTACTGTCTCCAAAATTATCCAAGATTAAACAACTAAATTGTGCCTTTCTAATATATGTATATTACTCGACTTATTTGAGTACTCTATTCTGATTGGTGACTTACAGTGTTCACTGGTCTGTTATTATTATTATTTTTAATAACAGCCCATTGCTGAATATAACAGATCATTACCATGGAGTATGTCATTAAAATCATAAAATCAATTTTAAATCAATATTTTGTAAGTAGTCATGTAATTTGTGGGATAATGTACATCCAGCCAGCAATTCTCATTAAATAAACCCCTGCACTGTGCATCAGGATCAAGGTCCCTGTCATATTTATTGTAGATGTTAATAAATTACATGCTGACAAAAGCATGAATTACAATGTCACGATCCATTGAGGAGGCAATGGTGGCCTAGTGGAATAGGGCACTGGATCACTGATCCAAAGGTTGGGGGTTCGTGTCCCACTCTCCACAAGGTTGTCACTGTCCCCCGAGTGCAGCTAACTGGGTTATCAAAGGCCGGCCATGTCTCTCACTGTCTAAGGTGAGAGGCATGTAAAAGAACAATTGCTGACTTTTGACAAGAGTAGCAGCAAAGCCGTCAGCGTGTTTCCGCCCTGCGATGTGCTGGCGAGCTGTCCAGGGTGTACTCTGCCCTCGCCCGGAGTCGGCTGGGATGGGTGCCAACCTCCCCGCAACCCTAATTAGGAGTAAGCGGTTCCAGGAAATGAATTGAACAGAACGATCCATTCATTACCTATAACAGTTATCTCTCAGAGACCTGGGGGAAGCTGGAGCCTATCCAAACTGACTTTGGGAAAGTTCAGAGTGTACCCTGCCTCATGTTACTGATCTATTGCAGTTCTAACACAGAGCAGAGCCACCATTCACACACACATTCACACCTATAGGCGATTTACGGTCGAGAAAAGTGTGGGAGGGAGCTGGAACACCCAGAGACAACCCAAACAACGAAGAGACCATGCAATTCCACAAAGAAGTCACCAATGAGCTGAGAACTCAGAACCTTGCTGTAGTGAGGACACAGTGCTAACCACTGCATCACTGAAAAGAAAGTGGACATGGATTTCGCTCTTGTTTATTTCGGTATCACTGTATGTACACTATTTATTTGCGAGGTGTGGGTAGGTCTATGTCCTGTAGTTTGCACAAAGCTTTTTGACATGTTACATTTGCTGATATTCTGTGGATTTATTGCCTAACCACAAAGAGTAAGCAGTATCTGCCATCAGAACTATTTTCTAATGCATGATAAGCTCATGTGGTGAGGAGCTAGCAGAAGCTGCAGAAAGCTCACTGAGAATCAGGTTAATTTAATTAAAGGTCAGTTTTTTTCCATTAATGAAGCAATGAAGGTTCTCTTAAATCAGCACTCAGGCTACTTCAACAAAGTTGGCTTTCTCCTGCCCTTCTACTAATGGACACTCTCTGGCTCCCATGAGAATATAACAGCTCAAAACCACTGATCCAGAATCAGATGAAGCAGATTCTAAATCAGCACTTAATGGCACTGTCTATCACTCCCCAAGCTGGCTCCCCTGTAATGCTTACCCATTAACATCAGCATGATTGTCAGTGGGGGGAAAGGCAGGCCATTATCTTTTCAGTGCTATCCACCACTCAGTCATATGAAAGACTTCACAGATGAGTGTACGCACTTCCTAGGTAATTTATGAATTTATAATCCTTTCACAGGCCCATTAAATGTTACTACAATTATATGTTCATATTCCTCATAGAGTCCTGAATTTTCTTTTCAATTCAGTCCATTGAGCTTCTAATGTTCTAATGTTTAAATCACTGACCATAGTAAAAACATCTGTTGTAGAACATACGGAACAATGATTAAAATAGTTATGGTCACCCTTGTATTTTGGCTACAGCTAATACGAATCAAATAAGCGATTTGAGTCATGGTTCTAGACTTCTGATTAGAAGGTTATGAGTTCAAATCCTGAAATGTTAGCACCGCTGGGCCCTTAAGCAAGATTCTAACTGTCAAATTCTTGCCTGTTTTAAGATAATTTGAATAAAAGCAGCTGCAAAATGAAAACAATAACAACAATGACAATGACAACAGCACTACACTTACCAATACAATCCAAGATCCAGCCGACTGTACCATCTCCTCCACAGGCCAATACGCGGAAGTCAGAAACATCACGGAAAAAGTTTAGTCTAGAGGGCCAAAGGAAAAAGACAGAAATACTTTTAGAAAATGTCTGAATTATTCTCCATTGGTGTTATATAATATATGGTACAATATAGAATGAGAGATTTCCTTTCGGCTTTCCCCCTTTTTTTTCAGGGGTCACCAAAGCAAATCATCTGATTCGCACATTTGATTTGACATAGGTTTTTACGTCGGGTGCCCTTCCTGACACAACCCTTCAGCAAGGGACAGAATCACGCTGACGGCTTTACAGCCTTCTCTTTACGAAAGTCAGCAATGGTTCTTTTACATGAACCTCTCACCATAGACAGTGAGAGACATGGCCCGCCTTTGATAAGCCAGTTAGCTGCACTTTTTTTTTTTTTTTGGGGGGGGGCACAATCTTGTGGAGAGTGGGACTTGAACTCCCAACCTTAGGATCAGAGATCCAGCGCCCTATACCACTAGACCACCACTGCCCATGGTACAATATAGAATTTCTGTCTTCCTTTCGGCTTTTTCCCTTTTCTTGGGAGTCGCCACAGCAAATCATCTGATTCGCACGTTTGATTCGGCAGAGGTTTTTATGTCGGATGCCCTTCCTGTCACAACCCTTTTTAGCAAGGGACAGAAACACGCTGACGACTTTGCAGCTACTCTTTACGAAAGTCAGCAATGGTTCTTTTACATACCTCTCACCATAGACAGTGACAGACATGGCCTGCCTTTGATAACCCAGTTAGCCGCACTGGGGGGGACAGTGACAACCTTGTGGAGAGTGGGACTCGAACCCCCAACCTTAGGATCAGAGATCCAGCGCCCTATACCACTAGACCACCACTGCCCATGGTACAATATAGAATAGTATAGTATAATGGTCTAGTATTTAGCATAAAATATACTAGTAGTGTAATTGATAATCAAGCGATAACACTCATTTCTGCTCACCTATTAGCAAATACCTATTGTATTAATTTTACATAACTAAGCAGTATCATATATGATGAGTATTGTTCCATGAAACAGCAGCAGTTTCCGTGCTTTTTGAACAAAATATACAGCTTTTCTTTTAACTTCTCCCAAATACCTGTTGAGAACCATGGTTTACATTATGTCACCGCTCCCACCCTTAATGTATAAGGAAAGTCTTAGACACTGAGTCCTGGCATGAAAATCACTACACGTGTATTTTACTGTTAGATCACAACACAGCATGATTGCTAAAACCAAACAAAAACAAAACAAAACAAGTAACCAAACACACATAAATTACAAAAAAAAAAAAAAAAAAACAGTGTGTACTTACATAAAAATATAGTGAAAATAGTTTTATATACAAAAACTGATGCTCATTATCAATTTATTATTACATGTCAGTTATATTTGAATTTTAAATCTGTAGTTGAAGTCTTTTTGTGGTTTTCCACTTCATGGCCTGAGTTGCTCACAATATCTCCCTCTCCTTCCTTTCTTCTTTTTTTGGCTTGTGCAGAATGAGCACGGCTCTGGTCGTGACACACACACTCTCTCTCTCTCTCTCTCTCTCTCTCTCTCCCTCTCTCTCTCTCTCGCTCTATGTATGTGTGTGTGTGTGTGTGTGTGTGTGTGTGTGTGTGTGTGTGTGTGTGTGTGTGTGTGTGTGTGTGTGTGTGTGCATGGTGGTGGGGCAAACTTGGGAGAGAATGGGTTGGCTGATTTACTATGTTACACCTTCACCTTTTGTTCTTGTTTTTTTCTGAATGAAATGTCCTCACTCAGAGGTACAGAATGTACTGAAGTTTAGCATGTATTTGTTTTTCTGTGTGTGTGTGTGTGTGTGTGTGTGTGTGTGTGTGTGTGTGTGCGTGTGTCTACATATGTGTGTGTGTGTGTGTGTGTGTGTGTGTGTGTGCGTGTGTCTACATATGTGTGTGTGTGTGTGTGTGTGTGTGTGTGTGTCTGCATGTGTGTGTGTGTGTGTGTGTGTGTGTGTGTGTGTGTGTGTGTCTGCATGTGTGTGTGTGTGTGTGTGTGTGTATGTGTGTGTGTGTGTGTGTGTGTGTGTGTGTGTGTGTGTGTGTGTGTGTGTGCCACAGGCACAGATAAGTTCATGCTCATGAGTAGTAAGTAATATGCTCATATATCACACATGCCAAACTATGAGAAACTTATTTAATTAATAGAATTTGGTGCAACATCCTTTGATTACAACATCTCGATTCCTAATGCTTTGAATAAGTCATTACATTTTCTGCAGTTTCTATAGTTCTTTTGTTGGTGCAATGACTCATATTCCATGAAAAACAGTGATTAACCTTTTTCAGGAAGGAGGGGTCGTATACTTATTTTTATTACCTCTAGTATCATTCTGCGACCTCATATTCTAAGAAAATATAAGACAAATGACATCTCACACCTCGAGGGTCCCCAGGTCTGTCTTTAGCTTAGTTTATTGGCTAAGCAGACTTTTAGCTTCTCTTCTCATGTCACATGGTTTCCTCTGGCTTTAGTAGTTTCTTCCCAATTCCAAAACATTGCAGTAGGTAGATTGGATGTTGATGTCAACGATAGGTTCACACTATATGCACCAAATAAATTTCCGATTTTCATGTACTGTATATTTATACACAGTGAACGTCCTTTCCCCCCCGTTGTTTGTCTTTGTGTGCCATTTTTACATGTTTCTAGTTCTGGACTCAGAGATTAGCAGAGGATATCACAGAGCATGTTCTTTCAACACTCTTTCAGTGATTATATCAACTATAAAACCCAAGAAATTAAAATATTGTGGAAGGGGTCTCACGTGAGTACACAAGTCTCCACACTGGTTACATTTGTGTACTGTCTGGCAGTTACTTAATTGTGTTGCGTCAGGAGGTTAATTTACTTGGGACAGGTGGGTGTTTTTATGAGCTGCTCCTGAGAGAATCTGGAGTGATGGTCTTGCAGTTTCTATGGAAATTAAAAGAGAGAAAGCCTCAACCTGCATCAAGAGTGCAGTAAACTCCTTTCCCTCATTACTTACACTCAGGGGTGCTTGAAACAGACAACTGCACCAGAGAGAACTTTACCACTGACTCTGTGAGTTACAATAAATGTGTCGGCGTTGGATGCTTATAGAGGGATCCCTCACTTTCCGCGGTTAATGAGGACTGAGACCCCCCCCCCCATGCGACCACCGAATTCCGCAAAGTAGGATCCACACCCCCTGACTGACGTATATATGCATGTATACGTGCATCACTTCACTTATCCCTTAACATCCGAGGATGTCGTTGGGGTGCCTTCATGGCGAGACTTGGGCTGATTTGGCCTGGCGGAGCCCATCCCTCTCCAGGTTGTAGAAACACGCTGATGGCTTTGAAGTCTACTCTTTACGAAAGTCAGCAGTGGTTCTTTTACATGAACCTCACCATAGGCAGTGAGAGACATGGCCTGCCTTTGATAACCCAGTTAGCTGCACTGGGGGGACAGTGACAACCTTGTGGGGACTCAAACCCCCCAACCTTAGGATCAGCAACCCTGTGCCCTAACCACTAGACCACCACTGCACTTATATGTATATAATATCAATAAATACATACTCAACGCTATAAATGCTAATAATAACAATTAAACATTCAAAAATAATGCATAAGATGTAAATAAAATATAAATACACACATACAGATACACGCGTGCACAAAGAGATGTGCACCTCACATAATAATGTAAGTAGTTGTGATGGGGGGTTTTGGGTTGTTTTTGTTTTTGTTTGTTTGGGTTTTTTTTTTGCATAATCGGCCTTGTTTTTGCGGCATTTTCCTTAACTTTTCCCCGATTCCTCTTTAATTTCCTTATTTTTGAATTTGATGAATATTTTTGAAAAATCCACGATGCACTGAAGCTGCATGAATTGAAGTGCGAAGTAAGGAGGGATCCCTGTATACATTTTCGGAAGTGTGAATGGTATTGTTTCCGGTTGGTCACAAGGCCTTCAACATCAAAAAACACTCACTCACTAATTTCCCAAACCTTAAATATATGAGTGAGTGAGTGTTACTCGGGAGGAGTTTGCCAGGAATGTTCTAGAAGTGAAAAGAGTGTCAGACAGAGTGATGAGTCTCAAGTTAGAAATTAAAGGTGTGATGGTCAATGTTGTTAGTGCTTATGCCCCACAGACAGGATGTGAGCGAGAAGAGAAGGAGAGATTCTGGAGGGAGTTAGATGAAGTGATGCAGAGTACCCCCAGAGGTGAAAGAGTGGTCATTGGGGCAGACTTCAATGGACATGTTGGTGCAGGAAACAGAGGGGACGAGGAAGTGATGGGTAGGTTTGGTATCCAGGACAGGAACGCAGAAGGACAGATGTTGGTAGATTTTGCAAAAAGGATGGAAATGGCTGTAGTGAATACTTTCTTCCAGAAGAGAGAGGAGCATAGGGTGACTTATAAAAGCGGAGGTAGGAGCACACAGGTAGACTACATCTTGTGCAGGCGATGTAATTTAAAGGAAGTCAGTGACTGCAAAGTAGTAGCGGGTGAGAGTGTTGCCAAACAGCATAGGATGGTGGTGTGCAGGATGATGCTGATGGTGAGGAAGGTGAAGAAGGCAAAGGCAGAGCAGAAGACAAAGTGGTGGAAGTTGAAAAAGGAAGAGTGTCGGGTTGTCTTCAAGGAGGAGTTGAAACAGGCTTTGGGTGGTCAGGAAGTGCTTCCAGATGACTGGACAACTACAGCGAATGTGATCAGGGAGACAGGTAGGAGAATATTTGGTGTGTCATCTGGAAGGAAAGTAGATAAGGAGACTTGGTGGTGGAATGAGGAAGTGCAGGAGTGTGTACAAAGGAAGAGATTAGCTAAGAAGAAGTGGGACATTGAGAAAACCGAAGAGAGTAAACAGGAGTACAGGGAGACACAGCGTAAGGCAAAGGTAGCAGTGTCAAAGGCCAAACAGAGTGCGTTTGATGACTTGTATGCTCGGCTGGAAAGTAAGGAGGAGAAAATGATTTATACAGGTTGGCACAGCAGAGAAATAGAGATGGGAAGGACGTGCAGCAAGTTAGATTGATAAAGGACAGAGAGGGAAATGTATTGACTGATGACAGAAGTGTGCTGGGAAGATGGAAAGAGTACTTTGAAGAGCTGATGAATGAGGAAAATGAGAGAGAAAAAGAGTAGAAGAGGTGACTGTTGAGGACCAGGAAGTAGCAAAGATTAGTAAGGGTGAAGTGAGGAGGGCATTGAAGAGGATGAAGAATGGAAAGGCAGTTGGTCCTGATGACATACCGGTGGAGGTATGGAAGTGTCTAGGAGAGGTAGCAGTAGATTTTCTGACAAGAACATTTAACAAGGTCTTAGAGAGTGAGAGGATGCCAGAGGAATGGAGGAGAAGTGTGCTGGTGCCCATTTTTAAGAACAAGGGAGACGTGCAGAGTTGTGGCAACTACAGAGGGATAAAGTTGATGAGCCATACGATGAAGTTATGGGAAAGAATAGTGGAAGCTAGACTAAGGGCAGAAGTCAGCATTTGTGAACAACAGTTTGGTTTCATGCCCAGAAAGAGCACCACAGATGCAGTGTTTGCCTTGAGGATGTTAATGGAGAAGTACAGAGAAGGTCAGACGGAGCTGCATTGTGCCTTTGTGGATCTGGAGAAAGCATATGACAGGGTGCCGAGAGAAGAACTGTGGTATTGCATGAGGAAGTCTGGAGTGGCAGAGAAGTATGTTAGAGTGGTGCAGGACATGTATGAGAGATGTAAGACAGTGGTGAGGTGTGCTGTCGGTGTGACAGAAGAGTTCAAGGTGGAGGTGGGACTGCATCAAGGGTCAGCTCTCAGCCCCTTCTTGTTCGCTATGGTGATGGACAGGCTGACAGACGAGGTTAGACAAGATTCCCCATGGACTATGATGTTTGCAGATGACATTGTAATCTGTAGTGAGAGCAGAGAACAAGTGCAGGAAAATCTAGAGAGGTGGAGGTATGCCCTGGAAAGGAGGGGAATGAAGATTAGCCTCAGTAAGACAGAGTACATGTGCATGAATGCCAAGGACCAAAGAGGAACGGTGAGATTACAGGGAGCAGACATAAAAAAGGTGGAGGATTTTAAGTACTTAGGCTCAACAATCCAGAGCAATGGCGAGTGTGGAAAAGAGGTCAAGAAGCGTGTGCAGGCAGGTTGGAATGGTTGGAGAAAAGTGTCCGGTGTGATGTGTGATAGGAGGGTATCGGCAAAAATGAAAGGAAAAGTGTACAAAACGGTGTTGAGGCCAACGATGCTGTATGGGTTAGAAACAGTGGCCCTGGGGAAAAGACAGGAGGCAGAGTTGGAGGTAGCAGAGATGAAAATGTTGAGGTTCTCTTTGGGAGTAACGAGGATGGATAGGATTAGGAATGAGTACGTCAGAGGGACAGCACATGTAAGACGTTTTGGAGACAAAGTCAGAGAGGCTAGATTGAGATGGTTTGGACATGTACAGAGGAGGGATAGTGAGTATATTGGTAATAGGATGCTGAGGCTGGAACTACCAGGCAAAAGGCCTAGAGGAAGACCAAAGAGACGATTCATGGATGTGGTAAAGGAGGACATGAAGGTCGTTGGTGTAAGAGAAGAAGATGCAAAGGATAGGGTGAGATGGAGGCAGATGATTCGCTGTGGCGACCCCTGAAGGGAAAAGCCGAAAGGAAAAGAAGAAGAAAGAAGGAGTGTTACTCGGGTCATCGGAAGGCTTGTAACTATTACACCCGACATTGGGCAACGGCAGACTACACCGTGAACAGCTTACCAGACTATGACAGGGCAAACACATGCAACCCCTCACACTCACACTTACAACATGGGGCAATCTGGAGCAGCCAGTAAGCCTAATGTGCATGTCTTTGGACTGTTGGAAGTATGGGGAGAGCATACGGACACCTCACAGAGATGTCTAAGCACAGGAATCAAGTCCAGGACCTTCTTGCTGCCGGGCAGATGTGCGGACCACTGTGCCACCATGTCGCCCACCAAGGAAACAGTGACTTCAAAATCATGGATGAATCGTAGGTCGTTGGAAGCAGCACATTTTCAATACAGTACATCCCTCTCACAAATCACTTGTTTGATTTAAAATATGCAGTGAAGATATTTACTGAGTATTTGCTGTAACCACAAAGTGTTTTGCCTGATATTTACTATAAAACTAAAAATATATGTACACTTCAGTTCCAAGGGCAGGGTAAAGGTGCTGGATCATTGATCCTAAGGTTGGGGGTTCAAGCCCCACTCACCACAGGTTGTCACTGTCCCCCAGCTGGCCATGTCTCTCACTGTCTATGGTGTGAGGTTCATGTCAAAGAACCATTGCTGACTTTCATCAAGAGTAGCTGCAAAGTCATCAGCGTGTTTCCGCCCTGCGATGGCCTGGCGAACTGTCCCAGAAGTACTCTGCCCTCGCCCAGAGTCGGCTGGCATGGGCACCAGCCTCCCCGCGACCCTAATTAGGATAAATTTCTACTTAATAATTTTCCCCTATCTGTACTGTTTTGACTATTGTTTGGATAAAAATGTCCAGTGTACAGTCGGCCCTCTACTTTACAACCTCTTTTTACGAAAAGCGCCAAACGCGCCATTCAAAAATTCAAACGCACCATTCAAACATTCAAACAATCTGCGAGTTGCTCTCTCATTGGCTGTCTCCCAACATCCCGCCCCGCTGGCCTCCCATTCGTCAGGAGGGAGCTGAACTGTACTCATACTTCCTGTTTGTCACTTCCTGTTTGTTCGTGAATGTGAGTTGAACAGGACTGTTGGCTCGTGAGTTTTTTGAGCGTGATCATTGCAGCATTATATTTCGTTATCCATCATGGACCCCAAGAAAGTGATTCCCGGTGACACCGAAAAGAAGAAGCGGGCTCCATTATCAATCGAAGTGAAGCAGGAGATAAAAAAATTGATTGATTGAAACATATTTTATTCATTGAAGAAAGGGATTGGGCACAAGTTATCCAACTTAGTGAAGCCCTCTCCAAGGATTATTTTAGCCAAAATATGAAAGTGGGATGCGGTTGAGCGAAATCGTAAAGGAGTATGGCCGAAACCCCTCTACAATCGGGATGATATTGAAGCAGAAGGAGACCTTAAAAGCGGAGATACAGTGACGGAGGTGATTATTTCGGAAAACGCAACCGCCATATTTAAGGACCTCGTGAAGGAGGGTGGAGGTGGGGGTGATGGTTTTTCAGACCAACAACCCCCGGACTTTAAAGCGTCGCACGGGTGGTTTGAGAGATATAAAAAAAGGTAAATAATTTTCTTTTACTTTAAACACATATTTCATACAAAATTTGTGTACTTTAATAAATTTTAAAGGGTTTCTGGGGTAGTCTTGGGAGCCTTGGAACAAATCACACGTTTTACATGAAAAATGCATCTCTACTTACGAAAAAGGCGATTAATTTCGTAAGTAGAGGTGCAACTCTATAAGCATAATAAGTACAGTTATGACATCAACTTGTGTAATCATAGCTAAGTTGAATAAACACTGATAGATAATACTGTAGACATTTCATATTGTCTATTCATTCATTTTCTAAGCTGCTTATTCCTAATTAGGGTCACCGGGAGGCTGGCACCCATCTCAGCCAACTCTGGACGAGGGCAGCTACACCCTGGACAGCTCGCCAGGCCACTGGAGGGCCAAGACTCACAAACCATTCACACAAACTCATACATAGGGGTGATTCAGAACAACCAATTAGCCTACTGTGCATGTTTTTGTACTGCGGGAGGAAACCGGAGGAAACGAATGCAAGCACGCGGAGAATGTGCAAACTTGACGCGACAACACCTAGACTGGGAATCAAACGTAGGCCTCCTTGCTGTGAGGTGAACGTGCTACCCACTATACCACCGTGCCACCCTATTTCATACTACTTCACTAATACTCTTTTACCTTGATGGAAAATGAGCGCATCATTTCTTTCAAGAAAGAAAATTGCACAGAGATTACAAATGTGAGACAAGGGTAAGGAGTTCTTACAGGACTTCTGCATCAACAATTAACATTGGAGATTTCCAAAACATCTTCACAAGTGTCAGCCATTCCAAATTCAAACTGTGGCTGGCTACTGATGTTTATATTCTCCTTTTGTGGACTTTAAGTCCTTACTCCCAGCAGTGTACTCCAGTGTTCGAAGGCAGAGTTAGTGGTAACTGAGTAATTAATTTAGTTGACCTGGATCCACACACCTTTCGATAAGAACTTAGAGACATGTCTCAGTAGAACCTTTCATATCCCGTGTTCTTTCTAGTTACTTACCCTACCATCGGTCCGCCACGATCTAGACTGTAAACCTGCCTGGGGTTAAGCAAGTACTGTAACTTCCGCAGCACCCTTATGAAGACAAAAAAGACAATTGTGAGTTCTGATGAGTGAGATTAAAAAAGTTATGGGGACATTTATACTTAAAAAATAGTGACTTGTGCACCTTATGTAATCTCTCTCTCTCTCTCTCTCTCTCTCTCTCTCTCTCTCTCTCTCTCTCTCCTTCTCTCTCTCTGTCTCTCTCTCTCTATCTCTTTCTCATTATCTTTGTCTCTCTCTTTTTCACTCTCTCTCTCTCTCTCTCTCTTTGTCTCTCTTTCTCTCTCTATCTCTTTCTCATTGTCTCTGTCTCTCTCTCTTTGTCTCACTCTCTCTCTCTCTCTCTCTCTTTGGCTCTCTCTCTCCCTCCTCTCTCTCTGTCTCTCTTTCTCTTACTCTGTCTCTCTCTATCGCTTTGTCATTCTCTCTCTCTCTCTCTCTCTCTCTCTCTCTCTCTCTCTATATATATATATATATATATATATATATATATATATTTTTTTTTTTTTTGTCTCTCTCTCTCTATCTATTTGTCTCTCTCTCTCTATCTCTTTGTCTCTCTCTTTCTTTCTCGTCTCTATCTCTGTCGCTCTCTCTCTCTTTCTCTCTGTTTCTGTCTCTCTCTTTCTCGTTGTCTCTGTCTCTCTGTCTCTCTATTGCTTTCTTGTCTCTCTCGCTTTGTCTCTCTCTCTCTCTCTCTTTGTCCCTCTCTCTCTCTCATTGTCTATGTCTCTCATTCTTTGTCTCTCTTTGTCTCTCTCTCTCTCTCTCTCTCTCTTTCTCTGTCTCTCTCTCTACCGCTTTCTCATTCTCTTGCTCTGTCTCTTTGTCTCTCTTTCTTTCTCGTCTCTGTCTCTCTCTCTCTGTCTCTGTCTCTCTCTCTCTCTCTCTCTCTCTCAAACACACACACATACACACACACACACACACACACACACACACACACACACACACACACACACACACACACACACACACACATTTACACAGTTTTCAGCATCTGTAACAAGCAAGTTATACTTGGAGTTATAAATGAAATCTCTGTAAGGTCCATAACATTTTTCTCTTTCACTACTGCTTTATGTGTCTCAGAAGTGGAAACAAGGGTGAGTAAGAGAGGCAGAGAGAGAGAGAGGGAGAAAGAGCCAGAAAGAGAGATAGAGAGATAGAGTCTAAAAGTCTAAGGCACATCATACAAAAAGCTTTTAGTCCAGAACATTGCTCATTATGTCAGAAGAAGTGATAATCTGTGCCCTTACAACCAATAAAAAGCCATTCTTTCAATTGGAAATAATATAAGAGCCAAGAGTAGAAACCGCCCAAGCTATCGTTTAAAGCGCTGAACACCATGATGAGAGAGGAAAAATACAATAGACACCAAATCTGATTCAGAGATGACCACTTCATCGACTTATTTGCATCAAGGGAGCAGTACAAATAGTGTTCTTTTTTTGAATCTGGGGCAGTTAACGTGTCTTTGTGTGAGCTCGAGTCTAATAATAGGGAATAATCGGGCCATTATTGGTATTTATAAATGCGTTGCTATGGTGACGCTCTTGCTGGATCCCAAATTGGTCCCTCGGCAAATTGAGGATATGTGGTGGGCGGTGAGAGCTGTAACAACACCTACATTCATCCTTCTTGAACAGCAGCGCTGCCTTCTGCTTGCTTTGATGATATTTAGGACAGAATGACAAGCAGGAATAGCAGAATGGACATGCTAGACATGCTAGAATTGCACAATATGATTATAGAAAGCAGAAATGCTTTCTGGTGAACAATATGCAAACCAGGAAATATAAGAGGATATAAATAAGTGAGTCAAATATAAACACCCTGCACCTTTCTCCCTGTCGACCACCGCTCTTAGGATTAACCAGTACCAGTAGAGGGTGTGTTCCTGGAAGAGGGGTGATCTGAAAATGGAAAAGAAAAGCATCACTTTTGTTATTTCATTTCATTTTCCAAACTGATTTTTCCTTTATTAGGGTCGCACGGAGACTGCAGCCCAAACCACTGAAGCCAGGGCACACTCTGAATAGCTCACCAGACTATCAAAGGCTCAAAAAAAAAAAAAGAAAAAGAAAAAGCAGGACTATACATCTTTTTTTAAAATACAAATATGTTGGGAAACTTCTCAAACTTGTACAGACAACAACCAGGGCAGTGGCTGACCTGTAAAGCTTGACCATCTCCAGTAAACTTAAAGCATTGGTTGGCGTCATCAGGACTGGTGTTAGGGGATGACTCTCCCTCTCCTCTTTTTGCTATTGAGTGACGATCCTGGATAAGTGCAAATGCATTGTCACAATTATGCAGTGATATATGATAGATATGGATTATGCAGTAATGTGTCAGAGCATTAAAATCATGCATCGCATTATACTGAAAGACTCGACTGACCAGTACAACAGGGCAGATGTAAGATGGTAAGAGAATGTGATCCCTTAATGCTCCACCATCACAGTCTGGCTTAACATGAGAGGCGCACTTATTATGGAGCTGTTGAGAAAAACAGAAATCTGCAGTAAAGGACCTGAAACACATGGCCAGAAATAATAAAGTTTGCATCCATCTGTATGTATATATATATATATATATATATATATATATATATATATATATATATATATATATATATATATATATATATAAATATAAATATATATATATATATATATATATATATATATATATATATATATATATATATATAATGTAATAGATAGATCCATCTGACTGACTGACCCTGTGTATACTACAGTAGAGCACGTTGGTAACAAAAATGAAGGAAATATTGCCACCAAGAGGTAGAAACCACGCATTGCAACATTGTAAACTTAACATTTTATTGAAATTACAGTACAGACACTTTAACTGTTCACTTGTACCAACAAAATAAAACCCTAAGGCTCTGTAAAATGTATCTAAACCCAGTAGATACCAAGAGCTTACTGTTCAAATTCTAAAAACAATGATCATTTTCAATAAGTCTGTGACAATCAAACTGACTGCTCAATTTTAAAACAAGACATTTTTATCTAAAACTCTTAATGGCCACCAGACAGTGGTACATACTTACAGTAATTTGACACCAAACACAATGAAGGCCAGTAAGGCCCTGGTAGTATTTGATACTGCGGTGACATCGATCACACTTGGTTGGAGAATTACCCTCCATCCATACATGCTGCATAGCCTGCAGGGAGAAAAGAAGGAACTTTAACTATGGAAGAATTATGCAAATTATAGAAACATAAATAGGATGTTAGGTATTGTGGCCACATTGAAGCCATATTTCACATCCCATGCCAAAAAAAATCCAGACCAATTACACAAATAATACACACAAATGCATGCGTGGGTTTCCTCTGGGTAATTGAGTTTCCATCCACAGTTGAAAAAGTGAAGAATTGCTCATATTGGTGTGATTCTTTATTTGTCTCTCTCTGACGGGACAGAGTGGTGACCTGCCTAGAGTGTGCCTCAGATTAACTCCAGATCACCCTGACAAATAGGGGGTATGAATAATGGATGGAGGGATCAACTTACACAGCACAGTTTGATTAACAACATATTAAAAAACAAGCCCAAACACTTATTGTGTAATCAAAGATGCATCCTTTTTCCTCTGCTTTCTGCTCTTTTCCCCACCAGTGCTGCTAACCGGGTTATCAAGGTCCGGCCATGTCTCGCACCCTCTATGGTGAGAGGCATGTAAGAGAAGCATTACTGACTTTTCTCAAGAGTAAGTTGCATAGCTGTTAGCATGTTTCTGCCCAGTGATGGCTTGGCCAGCTGTCCAGGGTGTTCTCCGCTCTCACCTTTTACTAAATCTTTTATGCTTAATCAGCCTTCACACTATGACGAATTGTCCAGCATACGGACAATTTTTGACATTCACTGCTTTCACTAAAGTTAGTTTTGATTTCTTTGTTAGCTGTTTTAATACATTCCCATATACCAGTGCTTCTCAATTATTTTCTGTGACGCCCCCTCGAAGATGAAAAAAAACATTTCACGCCCCCAACCGCCCAGTGAGCGACTATAAATACTGTAATATTTTTGTCTATACAATTGTTATTAGTACACCTCTGCATAGCATTGTATCTTTATGAACATTAAAAACAAAAAAGAAAGAAATACTAGTCCTTCTCAAAAAATTTGCATATTGTGATAAAGTTCATTATTTTCTGTAATGTACTGATAAAAATTAAAAAATTTAACTTTCATATATTTTAGATTCATTGCACACCAACTGAAATATTTCAGGTCTTTTATTGTTTTAATACTGATGATTTTGGCATACAGCTCATGAAAACCCAAAATTCCTATCTCAAAAAAATAGCATATCATGAGAAGATACTCTAAACGAGCTATTAACCTAATCATCTGAATCAACCAATTAACTCTAAACACCTGCAAAAGATTCCTGAGGCTTTTAAAAACTCCCAGCCTGGTTCATTACTCAAAACCGCAATCATGGGTAAGACTGCCGACCTGACTGCTGTCCAGAAGGACATCATTGACACTCTCAAGCAAGAGGGTAAGACACAGAAAGAAATCTCTGAGCGAATAGGCTGTTCCCAGAGTGCTCGATCAAGGCACCTCAGTGGGACGTCTGTGGGAAGGAAAAAGTGTGGCAGAAAACGCTGCACAACCAGAAGAGGTGACCGGACCCTGAGGAAGATTGTGGAGAAGGGCCGATTCCAGACCTTGGGAGACCTGTGGAAGCAGTGGACTGGGCTACATGTGCCGCATTACCAGGTCAAGCCACTTTTGAACCAGAAACAGCGGCAGAAGCGCCTGACCTGGGCTACAGAGAAGCAGCACTGGACTGTTGCTCAGTGGTCCAAAGTACTTTTTTCGGATGAAAGCAAATTTTGCATGTCATTCGGAAATCAAGGTGCCAGAGTCTGGAGGAAGACTGGGGAGAAGGAAATGCCAAAATGCCTGAAGTCCAGTGTCAAGTACCCACAGTCAGTGATGGTCTGTGGTGCCATGTCAGCTGCTGGTGTTGGTCCACTGTGTTTTATCAAGGGCAGGGTCAATGCAGCTAGCGATCAGGAGATTTTGGAGCACTTCATGCTTCCATCTGCTGAAAAGCTTTATGGAGATGAAGATTTCATTTTTCAGCACGACCTGGCACCTGCTCACAGTGCCAAAACCACTGGTGAATGGTTTACTGACCATGGTATTACTGTGCTCAATTGGCCTGCCAACTCTCCTGACCTGAACCCCATAGAGAATCTGTGGGATATTGTGAAGAGAAAGTTGAGAGACACCAGACCCAACACTGTGGATGAGCTTAAGGCCGCTATCGAAGCATCCTGGGCCTCCGTAACACCTCAGCAGTGCCACAGGCTGATTGCCTCCATGCCACGCCGCATTGAAGCAGTCATGTCTGCAAAAGGATCCCCGACCAAGTATTGAGTGCATAAATGAACATAATTATTTGAAGGTTGACTTTTTTTGTATTAAAAACACTTTTTTTTATTGGTAGGGTGAAATACGTATGCTAATTTTTTGAGATAGGAATTTTGGGTTTTCATGAGCTGTAGTGTACTCTCTACAAGTTTGTCACTGTCCCCACAGTGCAGCTAACTGGGTTATCAAAGGCCGGCCATGTCTCTCACTATCTATGGTGAGAGGTTCATGTAAAAGAACCATTGTTGACTTTTGTCAGGAAGGGCATCCGACGTAAAAACGCATGCCAAATCAAATGTGCGAATCATTCGCGGTGGCGACCCCTGAAAAAGGGAAAAAGCCAAAAGAAAATATCATCCTTATTTAAATTAATTTGACTTATTCGTGTCTTAATATCTCCGTCTCTCTCTCCACCTTTCTCTTCGTTCTTGTTAGAAAATTTTTCCATGTTGTTTACTACGCTTCATATTGTTTGCTCATGCAAAAAACCGCCATACCGTAGCATGACAATGAGAGTGACACTTTCAACTAGTGGAGTAGAGGCGCAATTACACTTAATTGCTTTTCCTTTCGGCTTTTTCCCTTTTTCAGGGGTCGCTACAGCAAATCGTCTGATTCACATGTTTGATTTGGCATAGGCGTTTACGTCGGATGCCCTTCCTGATACAACCCTTTAGCAAGGGACAGAAACAGGCTGACGACTTTGCAGCCTACTCTTTTTACGAAAGTCAGCAATGGTTCTTTTATATGCCTCCCATCATAGACAGTGAGAGACATGACCAGCCTTTGATACCCCAGTTAGCTGCTCTGGAGGGGACAGTGACAACCTTGTGGAGAGTGGGACTCGAACCCCCAACCTTAGGATCAGTTATCCAGTGCCCTATACCACTATACCACCATTGCCCCTGAGTGCAATTACACTTAATTCTCGTACACTATTCCAGGAAAGCATGTTACCCAGGGTCATACGCGCTGCCCCCTACATCACACCTCGCCTCCCCGCATCAGATGTTCATGCCATTTGTCAGAAATCTTTGAGTGTGCAAAAAAATTCTCGATGCCAGCAAGTAGCCTGTGCACAGCAAGACAGATTTATATATACTGTGGGTCCAGCCTCATTCATCCACCCCTTCTTACTTCTCACTAATAAACTATACTACTCATCATTCACAGCCCTGAGCTTGAATTCTTTCTTCTTGGCCCTGGGCTTCTTGAGCTTCCCCACTGGTACTGTTGAGGAAGTGGAAACAGTTGAGACACTAAATAAACAAATACAGACATTTCTATCACGAGCCAGTGAAAAAGTCAGCGACCTGAATCTTGAGGCTTCTATAGGGTGGGTGGTGGAGATAGGGCCTTGCATGTTTGCCTGAGGGATGACTGCAATCTTTTGGAGCATCTGCTCCAATGTGAACTTTTTGGGCATCTTAAGGACTCACTTAATTTGTTGATTCAGTGCACAGATGTTTTATACCTGCGTACCAATGTGATGTGGTCAATCACATGGACAGCATGTGTACAGTTTGTTATCCATTCATTAAAACATTCATTAATATTTAGCATTATTTGTTCAGCAGTTGGCCTGGTTTGTTAATTAGAAATCATCAAATCATTTTGATTTTTTTTTCTTTTTCTTTTATTATTAATTTATTCTGCGCAGTCCTCTGGATTAATTCATCAGGAAATTTGTACATATTCTGACTTTTACAATTCGTTCAAGTTCGTTTCTTCTTTGTGTTGAAATGTGAAAACTGTTTAAAATCATAAACAGGCCAAGCCAAGATGTCATGATTTACTCCACTTTTATGACAGCTTACACTGAAGACTTAGATGCAGAGAAGCAAAAAAAAAAAAAAAAAAATTGAACTTGGAGTGATTAGTGAGTTATATACAGTATATAATAGGACTGCTCTGATTTTGAAACAGTTAACATCAGACACCTTGCTTAGGTGTATAGTGGTGGCTTAGTGGGTAATGTGATGGTTCAAACCCCCTGTTATCATTGCTGGGCCCTTGAGCAAGGCCCTTAATCTTCACTTGCTCAAATTGTATAAAAATGATAATTGTAAGTCGCTCTGGATAAGATCATCTGCCAAATGTAATGTAATGTAAATGGATCTGTTTTACTCACATTGGTGTGTCTGCGGGACTTGGCATAGGTGCTGATACAAGCAGCAATGTCTTTGGACACACAGCGCTCATGGACTGTGTACTTGCATACTGCCAGGGAAGAGTGTATAAGTAAAGATACTCATGAGGTTTGGAAGAAATGTTGGGTGAGATGTCAACTAATCATTCAGATTATACTAAAATGCATTCATACCGATAGCTTTCAGGCAAAGTAAATGTTAGAAAAAACTCTTATTATGATGGATAATTCAAAGTGAATTTATGAATTGATATAATAAGCCAAAAGACAATAAATGAACCTCACAATGCATGTTCATCATTTATACGGGGATCCCTCACTTTCCGCGGTTAATTGGGACCAAGATTCCCCCGCGATCGCCGAATTCTGCGAAGTAGGATCAACCCCTCCAACCCCTCCTGACTGACGTATACGTACATGTATATGTGTATATAATATCAATAAATACATATTCAATGCTATAAATGCTTATAATAACAATAAACATTCAAAAATAATGCAGAAGATGTAAAGAAAATATAAATGCACACACATACAGACGTGCATACAAACGCAGATGCACGTGCACACACTCAGATGCGCACCTTATAAAAATGTAAGTAGTTTTGATGGGAGGTTTTAGGTTGTTTTTTTTTTTTTTTTTTTTGCATAATCAGCCTTGTTTTTGTGGCATTTTCCTTAACTTTTTCCCCTATTATTCCTTAATTTCCTTATTTTTTTAATTCAATGAATATTGAAAAAAATTAAAAAACACGTTGCACTGAAGCCACATGAATTGAAGCGCGAAATAGCGAGGGATCCCTGTATTCCTGCTGGGGAAGGTCACATACTGCTTCTTTATTATATTCATATCAAATTATCACAGTATCTCAGCATACAGATCAGGTGCTTACGTGAGCAGCAAAGGCCTTGTTTGCGCACTCCTAACAGCATAGTGTGGCAATAGTTACAGTAAGCCGGCTTGTTGAAGTGCTTCAGTCTCCATACATGCTGCCCATCTTCTTGTACATTCTGAGAATAGATGTTTGAAACACTGCATGTGAGAGGAGAAGGGAAAGAATCATTCTCAACAACCACACATAACCTAATGTTTCAGAGTCCAGTGCTCAGTCTTAAGTTCAGCAAGAGCTATAACTTTAGCAACAGAAGAACACACATTACTTCACTCAGATTATTATACAGAAAGTATGACGCACCGTCTCCATGCCCAGCAGTACCAGCAAGGGGATCGTGGTCATTCCTCCTCTGATCCATTCTTCTAATGTGACTGTTCCATCATGGTCATAGTCAATTTCCTCCATCATCTCCTTCAAGATCTGCAACAGAAGCAAACATTTGTACATTCAACAAAGGCTATAATGTGCAGATTATAATGTGCTTTGCTCAAACATAATGGTTCTGTATACCTGAACTTTGAACACTTAAACATATTATGATGAGAAAATCATAACAATTTCTCTTGCTTGACTGGGAATCCTAGATGAGAACATGTATAAGTAGACATACACTATGATGCGTCTATAGTAAATTTAGGTACAGTCGGCCCTCTACTTACGAAAACCTCTGAATACGAAAAATCCAGGTTACGAAAACATTTTCCGAAATTTTCACCCTCTGTATATGAAACAACCTCTTCTTACGAAAAGCGCCAAACACGCCATTCAAAAATTCAAACAATGCGCAAGTTGCTCTCTCGTTGGCTGTCTCCCAACATCCCACGCCACTGGCCTCCCGTTGGCCAGGAGGGAGCTGAACTGTACCTATACTTCCTGTACCCATACTTCCTGTTTGTCACACGCGTGAAGGAGAGTTGAACAGGACTGTTGGCTTGTGAGATTTTTTTTTGATTGATCATTGCAGCGTTATATTTCGTTATCCATGATGGACCCCAAGAAAGTGATTCCCGTTGACACTAAAAAGACGAAGCGGGCTCCATTATCAATCGAAGTGAAGCAGGAGATAATAAAAAAATACGAAAGTGGGATGTGATCGAGCGAAATCGCAAAGGAGTATGGCCGAAAACCCTCTACAATCGGAACGATATTGAAGCAGAAGGAGGCATTAGAAGCGGAGCTATAGTGACGGGGGCGATTATTTCGGAAAAAGCAACCACCATATTTAAGGACCTCGTGAAGGAGGGTGGGGGTGACGGTTCTTCAGACCAGCAGCCCCCAGATTTTAAAGCGTCGCATGGATGGTTCGAGAGATTTAAAAATTATAAAAGGTTTATGGGGTTGTCTTGGGAGCCTTAGAAGGAATCACGCATTTTACATGTAAAATGCACCTCGACTTACGAAAACACCAGGTTACGAAAAAGGCACTGGAACAGATTAATTTCGTAAGTAGACAGCCGACTGTATTGCTATTGATCTGAATAGCCCATTACAAGAGGTGCAAGGGAAATCCAACTTTTGGAACGACAATGATCAAATATCTTTTCTCATAAATTTGCTATTGATGAAAATATCCGTGATGCAGTTTCCTCGATGAAATAGAATATCTGCATAAAACCTCTTTTTTTTTAAACTGAACTGCTGTTTCTGTAGTGATGATGACATACTCTATATAACTTGGTCCGATGTCATTGCCTTCATCAAATAAAGTATGGATGCCAAAACATTGGCTTATTATTCATTCATTCATTCATTCATCTTCTAAACCGCTTAATCCTAATTAGGGTCGCAGGGAGGCTGTCGCCCATCTCAACCGATTCTGGGTGAGGGCAGGGAACACTCTGGAGAGCTCGCCAGGCTTTCGCAGAGTAGAAACACGGTGACGGCTATGCAGCCTACTCTACATTGTATTGCTATTTTTTATTTTGATCTATTTTCCTTTAAGTCTAAGTTTGTGTATTGGGCTGGGCGTGTTTCATTTCTAACATTTTAGTTGTGCCTAAATTGTACGGTGAGTGTAAACTTGTTATTTTTTTGTTCATAAAATCCAGTGGGAGAAATAAGCTTTTTGCAGTCGCCTACAAATTCATACAAATTACAAATACAAGGGTGGACTTACCGGCTTTAGCTCTGTTGAGTCCCATTCCAGGTATTCTGCTACATGGACCATCTGATTGATGATCCGATCTAGTTCCTGAGTGGATATTTATGTGAGAGTTATAGCAGGTTTAATATTTAATGATCATAAATGCACTATGCAGACTGAAACCACTCCATCTCTAAACGATCCCGTCAGTGTTCCTGAAATATATACTAAAACCAGACATATGATCACTCTCTACATTGCTCCATAGTTATCTGATGCTAAAAAAAGTTGGTAAAAAATGAAGTCTGATGACGCTGCATACCGTAATCCATCATAAGAATATTCCTACAAGTAATACAGCATCATTTCAATAGAACGAATAAGACGACAGTTTATATAAAGTACTGTATAAGATGGAAGTGAAGAACTGCTGTTGACTTACTGAGCTGTCTAGTAGACCATTGCCGTCCGTGTCATATAACCGGAACATGACTGCATAGTAGTGAAGATTCAAGAAAGGAGAAATAAGGCTTTATTAATACACTTGCCACTGTGACAAGTAAAATAATCCTTATATTTACTACACTTTCAGGTCCATACAATTTAAATTAGATGTTCCAATTTAGGTGACATTAAGTACCTCATGCATGTGGAACCTAAATCTGACATCTTAAGCATGGTGCTCTTTTTGCTATCAGTGATTGGTCTCAGAATGAAAAGATCTCTATGGCTTTCAGAAGGGAAAAGGTTGAGGTTACACCTAGATTTGAACCTCGCTGATATATGGAACGTATTTGAAAACGACATTGCATGCAAGAAAAACCCTGAAATGTTGTGCAACTGTAAGATGAGGGCTCAAAAATTCACTGTTACTGTCAAAGACTGAAACATTTCTGAAAAACTTATTTTTGTTAATTCAATATACTTCATATCTATATATACATCCGTTTTTACGTTTTTTCGATTTTACGTTTTTTTCCCACAAAAAAACCCTCAAATTTTGAGTTAAGACGTACCTACGTAGTACGCTGACGTAATGGTAATGACGCAATGACGCTGCGTCCATTGTTTACAAAAGACAGACTGAGTGCCCCTCCTTCCCAGTTATATATATATATATATATATATATATATATATATATATATATATATATATATATATATATATATCCTTTCGGCTTTTCCCTTCAGGGGTCGCCACAGCGAATCATCTGCCTCCGTCTCACCCTATCCTCTGCATCTTTTCACCACATTTATAAATCTCCTCTTTGGTCTTCCTCTAAGCCTTCTGCCTGGTAGTTCCAACCTCAGCATCCTACTGCCAATATACTCACTATCACTCCTCTGTACATGTCCAAACCATCTCAATCGAGCCTCTCTGAATTTGTCTCCAAAACGTCTTACATATGCTGTCCCTCTGATGTGCTCATTCCTGATCCTATCCATCCTCGTTACTCACAGAGAGAACCTCAACATTTTCATCTCTGCTACCTCCAGCTCTGCATCATGTCTTTTCCCCAGGGCCACTGTTTCGAAACCATACAACATCGCTGGCCTCAACACCGTCTTGTACACTTTTCCTTTCATTTTTGCCGATACCTTCCTATCACACATCACACCGGACACTTTTCTCCAACCATTCCAACCAGCCTGCACACGCTTCTTCACCTCTTTTCCACACTCTCCATTGCTCTGGATTGTTGAGCCCAAGTACTTAAAATCCTCCACCTTCTTTATCTCTGCTCCTTGTAACCTCACCGTTCCTGTTGGGTCCTTGGCATTCATACACATGTATTCTGTCTTACTGAGGCTAACCTTCATTCCCCTCCTTTCCAGGGCATACCTCCACCTCTCTAGGTTTTCCTGCACTTGTTCTCTGCTCTCACTGCAGATCACAATGTCATCTGCAAACATCATAGTCCATGGAGATTCTTGCCTAACCTCGTCTGTCAGCCTGTCCATCACCATAGCAAACAAGAAGGGGCTCAGAGCTGACCCTTGATGCAGTCCCACCTCCACCTTGAACTCTTCTGTCACACCGACAGCACACCTAACCACTGTCTTACATCTCTCATACATGTCCTGCATCACTCTAACATACTTCTCTGCCACTCCAGACTTTCTCATGCTGTACCACAGTTCCTCTCTCGGCACCCTGTCATATGCTTTCTCCAGATCCACAAAGGCACAATGCAGCGCCTTCTGACCTTCTCTGTACTTCTCTATTAACATCCTATATATATATGTCTCATAGCAAATGAGGAGTGGATGAAAAACAGAGCATAGTCACAGAATCACAATTTATTGGGTTACACTCCCTGCCCCTTGACGAGACTTTCTTTTTTCTCTAATAAATCATATTGTTGGACAACTAACATGGCCTCACGTCCGAGACACTTTTGTAAAAGTAATTTTTACTCATCATTTTTGTAGTTCATTATCCTTTAAAGAAAGATACCACTCAAACCTGGTGCTTTGAGTTGAAGTGTAATTTGATGTCACCTGTGACAGAGATTGGGTAATTTCAGAGAATGTAGTCACTTACACTTTAATGACCCTCTGGGATAAAAGGCCATTAATATTATGTGAGCCAAAAGAGCCACTGAAACTGTCTGGGAAAAATCAGAGTGGAGAAGTAGCTGGTACGGTGGATCGATAGAAAAAACGCGATCTTATGTTATTATAAAATTAAAATTACGAGTATTATGTTGATTTTCAGTTAATTTAATGTCAATAGAAGCCATGATAAAGTGGTTCAAGGTCAGAACTAGACAAAGTTTCAAGCCGATGGCAGTGCACATTGATCCTTTTCTCACTCATGGCTTGGTGCCTTGCTAAGGATGTGGGGCAAATCTCAAAATGAAATATTTTGTGTTTAGGCTGGCACAAAGACTTCAGTATCTCATCAAGTACTGGGCCCATCATTATAATGATCACTGGAGTGCAAGCCTAGTAAAAAAAATGTATTTATGCTGAACAAAAAGGAAAAAACGAGCATGTTCCACAGAGGGCTACTTTTACAAATTCTAGTATTTCTTAATGGAAAATGAATAAAAAGCACTGGGGTTTTTGTACAACTGTTTTTTTTTTTTTTTCTGTAAAAATTATATTTTATTCTGCATACAAAAACTTAAAACAATCCAAATAATACATATGTGTCTGTGAGTTTTCAAACTTTAACTTCTGATTTTCTCACATTTCACTTTTTGTAGCCATGCCTGTTTTTCCCGTGGACTCCTCAAATACTGTGGAAAGTATAGGATAAAAAAGACAATTTATTCTATTCATCTAGTTTTTCTATTCATTCATCCTGTTGTTTTTTCTTTTCTATTGTGTTCTGTTGTCTTCTATGTTATCATATTGCTAACAGAGATCCAAGGTGGAGGATCATAATCATGGACTATGGCTGGATGATTCATGTCCTGTCCAATGTCCATGCTTTCCCAGCACAGGAAACCAATAAGGCTCCATTGATGCTGATTGGCTGTTATGTATCACTGAATGGCTTGATGATGGGCATCGATAAAAACAGATTTACTATTAATATTGAAACTGAAACTGAAAATCTGTGTCAGGCTCAGACAGAATCAAAAAATTAGTAGCGAAGGCGATGGGTTCCTGATCCGTAGGTCAGTGGTGCAATTCCCACTGTCAGCTCTGTCGGGCCCTTGAGCAAGGCCCTTAACCCTCCATTGGTCAGTTGTATAACAAATAATAATAATCGTAAGTCACTCTGGATAAGAGTGCTTGCCAAGTGCTGTGAATGTAAAAAAAAAAAAACAACAACAACAACAACAACTAACAAGACAGGCGATACAAATGAAAGTGGAAACCCGAAATGCAGGAGAAAGCAAACTCAGGGCTAGATACCGAACCAAAATCGGGAGTTCTGCTTTAAGGCTGTGTCTAAATGTATTATAAACATGATGCTCCTCTGAGCTACAATAAAATCTTCCTCTTTTCCTTTCAGCTGCTCCCTTCAGGAGTCGTCACAGCAAATCATCTGCCTCCATCTCACCCTGTCCTCTGCATCTTCTTCTCTTATGCCAACTACCTTCATGTCCTCCTTCATCACATTCATAAATCTCCTCTTTGGTCTTCCTCTAGGCCTTCTGGATGGTAGTTCCAACCTCAGCATCCTACGACCAATATATTCACTATCTCTCCTCTGTACATGTCCAAATCATCTCAATCTATCCGAGCTACAATAAGATATAGCTTCTTAAATTCCACAAATAATGCACTGAGTACTGATCGCAGGAATTGGGGCCGGTTGTGTAGTGGTTAGGGTGCTGCGCTCATGATCGGAAGGTCGTGAGTTCAAATCCCACTGAGACCCTCACTGTGCTAAAACCCCTGGGCAAGGTCTTAACCACAAGTGTGCCTCTGTTCACTCAGCAGTATAAATAGCTACCAGTAAAAATATACTGGGAAGGTAACCTGTGATGGACTCGCGTCCCATCCAGGAGGAGTTGAACTCCTAGTTGCTTTACACTACGGAAACCGGGGATAAGCACCGGACTGATGAGCCGTTATGGCTTGGGTGTAAAAATCCCACGGACTTTACCTTACCTTACTGAGCGCAGGAAGCTGATGTGTCTTTTACTAAACATAAAACCCACTTACACTCTAGCTTGTCCTCTGGAGTCCCTCGCTCCAGCAGAGAGAGGTAGCAAACGATGTCTTTCAGGAAGACGATCTGCGGTGAGGATGGGGTGGAAATCTTTTGAGGCGATGGACTTTTCCTCAGAAAAACCCCCTTGTCTGATCGACTTCGTTCTGAGGACATAAAGGTGGCAATGTAATAAAGAGAAGTGTTAGACTTTCAACCCTCATGTTATGTTTAGTTATCATATTGGATGCCATATTAAATCGAGTCAATTCCATTAAATTATCGTTATCAGTACAATTTTGGTAATTTTAAAATACCCAATATGAGAGCGGAAGTTCTCAGGCATGCACAGCACAGGCAGTAAAATTACACATTGGTTACAAATTTACAAAGACTTTGCATTGTTTGTTGATGATTTTCTGTACTCTGTAGTTCTTATGGTTGACTCTTAATATTAGTAAATACAACTTTATCATGTAGGCTTACCTTAGAAATTTAAAAACACGGTTACCGCTGTCATTAGAATTTTGACCGATATTTAACACCAAACATACAGTACTTAGAATGGGAGTCTCGTGTATCGTGAAAACACACACACACACACACACACACACACACACACACACACACACACACACACACAAACTTCTTCTTTTCCTTTCGGCTGTTCCCTTCAGGGGTCGCCATAACGAATCATCTGCCTCCATCTCACCATATCCTCTGCATCTTCTTCTCTTACACCAAGTGCCTTCAAGTCCTTCTTCAGCACATCCATGAATCGTCTCTTTGGTCTTCCTCTGGGCCTTCTGCCTGGTAGTTCCAACCTCAGCATCCTACTACCAATATACTCACTATCCCTCCTGTGTACATGTCCAAACCATCACAATGTAGCCTCTCTGACTTTGTCTCCAAAACATCTTACATGTGCTGTCCCTCTGATGTGCTCATTCCTGATCCTATCCATCCTCGTTACTCCCAGAGAGAACCTCAACATTTTCATCTCTGCTACCTCCAGCTTTGCATCATGTCTTTTCCCCAGGGCTACTGTTTCTAAACCATACATCATCGCTGGCCTCAACACCGTCTTGTACACTTTTCCTTTCATTCTTGCCGATACTCTCCTATCACACATCACACTGGACACTTTTCTTCAACCATTCCAGCCTGCCTGAACACGCTTCTTCACCTCTTTTCCACACTCTCCATTGCTCTGGATTGTTGAGCCGAAGTACTTAAAATCCTCCACCTTCCTTATCTCTGCTCTCTGTAACCTCACCATTCCTCTTGGGTCCTTGTCGTTCACACACATGTATTCTGTCTTACTGAGGCTAACCTTCATTCCCCTCCTTTCCAAGGCATACCTCCACCTCTCTTGATTTTCCTCCACTTGTTCTCTGCTCTCACTACAGCTCACGATCTCATCTGCAAACATCATAGTCCATGGAGAATCTTGTCTAACCTCGTCTGTCAGCCTGTCCATCACCATAGCAAACAAGAAGGATCTCAGAGCTGACCCTTGATTCAGTCCTACCTCCACCTTGAACTCTTCTGTCACACAGACTGCACACCTCACCACCGTCTTACATCTCTCATACATGTCCTGCACCACTCTAACATACTTCTCTGCCACTCCAGACTTCTTCATGCAATACCACAGGTCCTCTCTCGGCAACCCTGACGTATGCTTTCTCCAGATCCACAAAGGCACAATGCAGCTCCTTCTGACCTTCTCTGTACTTCTCTATTAACACCCTCAAAGCAAACACTGCATCTGTGGTGCTCTTTCTTGGCATGAAACCAAACTGTTGTTCACAAATGCTGACCTCTGCCCTTAGTCTAGCTTCCACTATTCTTTCCCATAACTTCATCATATGGATCATCAACTTTATCCCTCTGTAGTTACCAGAACTCTGCACGTCTCCCTTGTTCTTAAAAATGGGCACCAGCAAACTTCTCCTCCATTCCTCTGGCATCCTCTGACTCTCTAAGGCCTTGTTGAATGTTCTTGTTAAAAAATCTACTGCTACCTCTCCGAGGCACTTCCATACCTTCACTGGTAAGTCATCAGGACCAACTGCCTTTCCATTCTTCATCCTTTTCAAGAGGATGACAACCCTTGAAGACATCCCGACACTCTTCCTTTTTCAGGTGCTGTCTTCTGCTCTGCCTTTGCCTTCTTCACCTTTGCCTTCTTCACCTTCCTCACCATCAGCGTCATCCTGCACACCACCATCCTATGCTGTTTGGCAACACTCTCACCCACAACTATTTTTCAGTCAATGACTTCCTTCAAATTACATCGCCTACACAAAATGTAGTCTACCTGTATGCTCCTACCTCCGCTTTTATAAGTCACCCTATGCTCCCGTCTCTTCTGGAAGAAAGTATTTACCACAGCCATTTCCATCCTTTTTGCAAAATCTATCAACATCTGTCCTTCTGCGTTCCTGTCCTGGATACCAAACCTGCCCATCACTTCTTGGTCACCTCTGTTTCCTGCACCAACATGTCCATTGAAGTCTGCCTCAATGACCACTCTTTCACCTCTGGGGGTACTCTGCATCACTTCATCTAACTCACTCCAGAATCTCTCCTTCACTTCTAGCTCACATCCTGCCTGTGGGGCATAGGCACTAACAACACTGAACATCACGCCTTCAATTTCTAACTTGAGACTCATCACTCTGACTGACACTCTTTTCACTTCTAGAACATTCCTGACAAACTCCTCCACCCTCCCCATATATATATATATATATATATATATATATATATATATATATATATATATATATAGTATATATATGTGTGTGTGTGTGTGTGTGTGTGTGTGGGCAGTGGTGGCCTGGTGGTAAAGGTGCTGGATCACTGATTCTAAGGTTGGGGATTCAAGCCCCACTCTCCACGGGTTGTCACTGTTCCCCCAGTGCAGCTAACCGGGTTATCAAAGGACGGCCATGTCTCTCACTGTCCATGCTGTGATGCATGTAAAAAACTATTTCTGACTTTCGACAAGAGTAGGCTACATAGCCATCATCATGTTTCCACTGGTGAGCTATCCAGGGTGTACTCTGCCCTCCCCGGAGTCAGCTGGGATGGGCGCCAGCCTCCCCTCGACCCTAATTAATATTCAGTGGTTACAGAAAATGAATGAATGAATACATATGTGTGTGTGTGTGTGTGTGTGTTTGTGTGTGTTTGTTTGTGCCCCTGTGATAGCCTGGCGAGCTGTCCAGGGTGTACCCTGCCTCGCCCAAAGTCAGCTGAGATGGGCGCCAGCCTCCCCGCGGCCCTAATTAGGATTTATCGGCTTAGAAAATGAATAATTCAATGAATTCATATTTATATAGATATACACAAACACACACAGTGCTCCCTCACTTTATGAAATTAATCTGTTCAACGCCTTTTTCGTAACCTGCATTTTCCGTCAATTGAACAGCATTTACGTGTAAAATGCGTGATTCGTTCCAAGGCTCCCAATACTACTCCATAAACCCTTTAAAAATTATAAAAGCATACCTTTTTAAGACCTCCTTCTGCTTCAATATCATACCGATGGTAGACGGGTTTGGCCATATTTCTTTGTGATATCACTCGAGCCCGTTTCTTCTTCTCACTCGAAATGGAAATCACACGCGTGTGTGTGTGTGTGTGCACACATGTGTGCGCGCGTGCGTTGACCACATCTTCTTCGCGGAGTTATCATCTTATAAATGTTTATGTAAGGTTACAAGCCTGAGTCAAGAAATAAAGCATGATCCAACAGTAACTCAGTTCTTTATACGAAAAGCATCATGGTAGATTCACCTCCATAATAGCCAATGGGAGGGAGCTGCATCATCCCTCCTAGCCAATGGGAGGCCAGCGGGGCGGAATGTTGGGCGATAGCCAATAAGAGGGAGCTGCATCATCCCTCCGAGCCAATGGGAGGCCAGTGGGGCGGGATGCTGCGAGATAGGCAATGGGAGGTAACTGTGTCATCCCTCCTAGCCAATGGGAGGCCACCAGGGCGGGATGTTTGAGCGTCATTGATGGGAGAGCAGCTCGTGCATTGTTTGAATGTTTGAATGGCGTGTTTTAATGTTTGAATGGTGCTTTTGAATGTTTGAATGGCGTGTTTTAATGTTTGAATGGCGCGTTTGAATTTTTAAGATGGCGCTTTCGTAACGTGAACTTGTTTCGTATTCAGAGATAAAAATTTTAGGAAAATGCGTTTCCTAACCTGCATTTTTCGTTTGGTGAGACACACACACACACACACACACACACACACACACACACACACACACACACACACACACACACAGGGATGCCTCACTACTTCGTGCTTCAATTTATGCGGCTTCACTGCATTGTGTTTTTTTTTTTAAATATTCATTGAAATAAAAAATAAGGAAATTAAGGAAGAAAAGGGGAAAGGTTAAGGAAAATGCCACAAAAACAGGGCCAATTAAAAAAAACTAAACAAACACAAAACAAAATCAACCAAACCCTCCCATCAAAAATAGTTACATTTTTGTGAGGTGCGCATCTGTGTGTGTGTGTGTGTGCATCTTTATATGTGTATTTATATTTTATTTCTTATGCATTATAGCTTATGCATTATTTTTTAATATTTAATTGTTATTATAAGCATTTATAGCATTGAATATGTATTCATTTATATTATATACACATATACATGTACGTATACGTGGGGCAGTGGTGGTCTAGTGGTATAGGGCGCTGGATCGCTGATCCAAAGGTTGGGGGTTCGAGTCCCACTCTCCACAAGGTTGTCACTGCCCCCCCCCCCCCCCCCCCCAGTGCAGCTAACTGGGTTATTAAAGGCGGGCCATGTCTCTCACTGTCTATGGTGAGAGGCATGTAAAAGAACCATTGCTAACTTTCGTAAAGAGTAGCTGCACAGTCGTCAGCGTGTTTCTGTCCCTTGCTAAAAGCTTGTGACAGGAAGGGCATCTGATGTAAAAACCTCTGCCAAATCAAACGTGCGAATCAGATGATTCGCTGTGGTGACTCCCGAGTAAAAAGGGAAAAAGCCGAAAGGAAGACAAACAGACAGAGACATACATGTACGTATATGTCAATCAGTTGGGGGGGGTTGATCCTCCTTCGCAGATTTCAGTTATTGAGGGAGGATCTTGGTCCCAATTAACAGTGGAAAATGAGGGATCACAGCGAATGTTTCAAAAACATGGACCCAAGCATTGCATTTCCTGTTATTCTTGTTAAAGCTATGATTGGTTATCAGTTCAGTTGAACTCTGGACCCACCCACTTGAGAAACGTTTGGCTCCTATCACTCTTTCAACTGAGTTTGATTGACTTTACATGGTCGCTTGTTGCTTATCGTTTGCTGTTTAACAATCACTTGCTTCCAAACCTGAGTTACTCATTTCTCATTTTCTCTGTATGTTCACATAGGTGTGCGCTGGGTTCTCTGGTTTTGTCTCTACACAGCAAAAAAAGCTAGTGGGAGGTTGGCAACTCAGAAAAATAAAAGATCTTTGTTGTGAACTGTTCCTGAACACTGAAAATCAGGACTCTAAATTGTAAATTATGCCTCAGTGTAAATGAGCGTACAGTGAGGTGTATGGCAATGGAGCCCTACAGTGGACTGGCATCTCATCCAAGATGCACTGCCACATCAAACCCAGTGTTCCTAGTATAAGCTTCAGGATAATGACCAGAACTGTGGTTACTAAAAACAATGAATAGTGGACACTAACCTGGGGAGAGTCGAGGGGAGTTTATGCTCTTAGAGAGTGCCAGTGTATTACAGCTGCTGCCTGCTGAGGGTTTCGGCGAGCGATGAGGAGTGTGACTCCCTGTGCCTGAGCGTTGAGAGGAGGAGCGAGAGGAGCATGGTGAAGTGGTATTACCTGATCCTGACATCACACCACCTGGGTGTTCTGGAGTGTGTCTGCCCATAGCACTGAGAATACTTTTGCCATTCATCCCTATGGAACAAGAAACAGAAAAATGTGTGATGTGTCAAATAATAATAAAAAAAAAAAAACAGGAAATGTTTCCACACAGAGCTGCTGCAAGAGTCCTGCAGGTAAGACGAATGACTCAGAGGTCTTTGTGTTGCATAGTTGAAGAGGCAGAATGACTCCACAATGCACAGAAATAAAAGCGACACTTCACAGTATTTAATCCCTGGGTTGAATATGGAGGATGTGAAATGTGAGCACCATTACACTTTGCCATGAACACTAAAATAAAAAAAAAAAGATCAAATAACAACACATCATGATTTGTCACACATTTTGCAAGATACTGGAATTAAACAAAGTGATCAGGGGATGAGGTATCTCTGGATTGGAAAGCTGCTACTGATGATGTTTCTCAGGGTGCACTATGCACACAGGTACCTGTTATAGGAGCGCAGGCCACTTCTGTCTGAATAGAAATACCTGCATCAATCGACTTGGGTTCTGCAGACAGAGTGAGTTTACAGAGAAGTCAAGGACAGATCAGAAAAAGACAAAGATGGGGGAACTATGAATATCTGAAAGGTTGCTGTGATTGTAGTGTTTTATTCTGTTCATAAGACAGTAAGGAAGAAGACTGCAAAAAGGAAATATAGATAATATATTAAGGTGTTCTGAAGTATAGCAGTATTAATCAGTATATCCTACAGGAGGAAAGCATCATCAGCTGAAAACTGCACAATACAGACATTTCCGACCACTTGATGGCACCATTGTCCATCTTTGTTATGCAACCTGGTCATTATGGAGAAAGTCGTGACTGAGCAGAGGGGAGTGAGGCATTGATTCGAAACCCACCCTTTTAAACAGAAGGTGATCTTTTGGATTGAAAATTTTTAGCACGCAACAGGGCACGATCCATCTGGACTGTTTATTCACTCATCAGATTCTAAACAAAAAGTCAGACACTGAGTGAACAGTGCCAAGGAGCGAAAGGCCTCCTTGCACTGACAGAGCAGCCACTGATCTTCAAAATCTCCTAACAATTTGGCTTAAGGTGTTTTACCACCAAATATTTGTTGCATACAGTGATTGTTTTTAAAAAAAAAAGCTACAGTGAACCTGTGTGCTTTTCAACCTCAATCATCATCGTAGTTTTTCCCAGGTATTAAGATTTGTAAACATACCGCTTGTGCATATTTGCTAATGATTAAAAACAATAAGAGCAAGAAAATAATGATAATCATGTTGATTTCATATGAGACTACCAAATTGTACCCAATCTTTTAATATCCAATTCCTTTTTACTGGCACTAGATGGTGAAATACAAAGCTATTTTTGCAAATGATATCTCACAACCTTTTCAGAGAAGCCATGGAGAGTTTATATGTAATTTAGAAGTGTATTTACCAAGCAGAGCTGATCCAGTTCGTTGAACGTCAGGGGAACTGCTTGATCCAGTCTTGCTCTTGAATGTGGTGAAGAGATGTTGGCACAGTTCCTCCGGGATGTCATTCTCCAAATACGTGGTCATGAAGAGCTGGAAACCCTCATAATCGATAGGCTGAAGGCAACACACCAAAGACGAAGATGTAAAATATTTTGAAAGAAAAGAAACAGACTTCCTTTGACCACATGTAATACCTAACATTTTTTGAACTGCACCCTTATGTGTGTGAATTAGTTAAAGTAAAGAACATCTATTATTCTTTAGCACGATGTGATAGAGGAGCAGTGGTGGCCTGGTGGTAGACTGCTGTATTCCTAGTTCCAGGATTCGGTTGTCACTGCTGTCTCTCCAGTGCAGTGAACTGGGTTATCAATGGCCAGCCATATCTCTCCCCCTCTGTGGTGAGAGACATGTAAAAAAGACACTGCTAACATTTACCGAGAGTAGCCTTCACTGCCTTCAGCGTGTTTCTGCCCTATGATGGTCTATTAAGCTATCCAGGGTGTACTCTGCCCTCGCATGGAGTCAACTGAGATGTGCACCAGCCTCCGCTTGACCCTAATTAGGATTAAATGGTTCAGAAAATGAATGAATGGAAGAATGAATGTGATAGTTCAAATGTCCATTTCTTTTCAATATAAATGTTATATATATAAAAAAAAAAAAGACTACAACACCTGGAGACACAGAAAATGTAAAAAATTAAATATACAAAAAATAAAATTAAAAAACTAAAACAACCCACGTCACTGATAAAAGAAAAGATGTTCAGTTGCAAAAAACAATAAGATATAAGAAAATGTAAGACAACACATACTATAAAGACAATAAACATATGGCTGAAGCTGACCATGACCTTTAAATCATTTAGGAAAGTGTATGGCCTGCAAGACACACTGGCTAAAACAGGAGTGGAGCAATATGTTATGTATTATGTTTGGACATGTAGGCACATTGAAGCAGGGAGCATGCAAACCCAGAGGGTTTTGGCTTACTTGGTTGAGAACATCTTGCTTCTGTTTGCCAGTCACGGGGATGAGGATAGAAGCAGAGAGGGAATTAAGTTCTAATGCTCTAAGGTGCGTTTAGTCATCTTGTGTGAACTGAACTCCAGTTAATTCTGATGACCAGAACTTAGAATGTCATTATTGCAATCAACCTAGCCTTTTTTGGTGCTGATTTGTGCCATCACATATCTTTTGGGGGGGGGGGTTTGAGGGTGGGGTGGGGGTTGGGGGGTTGTTTCGGGGGAGAGTGGAGGGGGACAGAGGATTAAGATAAGAATTAACTATACTGAAGGCCTGGACTGACAGAGCCTATACTGATCCATCTGACAGAGTCCTCTAGTGCCCTCCTATTGTCAAAATTTAACTTTTTTTTTTGTAAAAACCACAGTCAATCAAAGAAACAAGGATACAAAGACCAGGGAGCTGATCAGTGAGAGAAGGAGCACATGACCCAGACTGGATCTCCCTTGAAAAGATTCAAGTCTGAGTAGGTTAGTGTAAACCCAAGCATGAAAACAGTTGTTTTTACATCTATAATGCAACATGGGAACATGTATCAACTAGAGCAGCACACTGGCAGACTTTACCGGTACAGTGGTACCTCACTTTACGAAAGTCTCACCAAACGAAAAATGCAGGTTACAAAACACATTTTCCGAAAAATTTTGTCTCTGTATACAAAACAAGTTCACGTTATGAAAGCGCCATCTTAAAAATTCGAATGCGCCATTCAAACATTAAAACGCGCCATTCATACAGTGATATCTCTTGAAAATAAAGTGGAATCGTTTTCATTATTGCTAACATATTTGGAAGCAAAACAAGATGTGAATAAGGTGACTAAGCGATACTAAGCCCATGAGCTGAGGTGATTTTGCTAGAAACTGTTTTACTCAGCCAGAATAAACAAACAAACAAACAAAAAAAATAGAATAAAAAATTTGCAGGCTATTTTCTCATGAATAGGCAAATTCAATAATTTAAATAATGAGCCTGACATGGGCAGCGGTGGCCTGAAGGTAAGGTGCTGGATTACCAATCCCAAGGTTGGGGGTTCAAGAACCACTATCACTGCTGCCCCCCTAGTGTAACTGCCTGGGTTATAAAATGCTGGCCATGTCTTTCACTGTCTGTGGTGAGAGCCTGTAAAAGAACCATTGCTGACTTTTGTCAATGAAAGCAAATACTTTGTGCCACTTGAGCACATGCAATGCATGTTCCCCATAAAATTCAGTTAACTTTCAAAATGTTTAGGTTTATGATGTTTATGATTGCCTATTGGTTACCGTAAACCATATTGCATACAAACTTACATAAATTCAGTCTCGTGTAGCTACACCTGATACCATTATAGTCAATGTCATAGCACACACATATTTGCCCTTTGTGATTATAGAACCATGTTTAATTATGGGTTTTAGCTAAGAACCTCTCATGACAACAGGACAGTTTGCATCTTTTTGGGATGAATATATAATCTGATCAAACTTTTTAATGTTTAAAAAATGTACAATCTTTAAATTCCTGTTTGAATTAGGCGTGCCTAAAACTATCAAAGTATAATACAGTACTGTCAAGAACTGTACTTGGCATGAACTGGATAGCATTTTTATCCAGTACCTGATTATACACACAGTGCATCTCAAAAAAAATTACAGCTTCAGCTTGCTTGGTGCACAGAACTCACCTGGTCAAATTTGTCATTATTTAATATGGAAAAAACAAACTGTAAAAAAAAAACCTTTTGGTATACTTTTATGTGCAGATATGCCTATGTGGTATATACTAAAACAATTATGCACACATGATAACACATGAAATGACCCGTAAAACCAGTTTTGGCAAATGCAAGAAAAAAAATAATAAGCCAATATATTATTATACTGTAGTATCAAAACATTTGGAATAAAGTATTTCTATAGGTCGCCATTGTTTGATTGTTTTAGATTTGATTCTCTTGTAATGACAACAGATGTGTTGGAAAGCCCTGCATTCTACACTAAAGGCAACATGTGGGCAGTGTTTAACCACAGGCTCACTGGCGCTGACAGTAGACATGCTGACTGCAAGACTGTTATTCTGTATTGATCCAGGCAAGGCTATGGGTCACAACCAGTGGCGCCAAACCCAGACGAGCATAATATTTGTGTCAAGGTGGAGGAACGAAAAGAAATATAATAGTGACACACCATCAAAGAAATGATCTGCCTTTTGTTCAGTAACTTCATGCATAGGCTTTGTGGTATTAGGAACAGACCTCACTGAGTAGCAGATGATGAAGCATTTCAGGGTCAGCATCAGGCTGTGCTGCTTTCTAGTTCTGCCACCTCATGACATGAGGCAACAATGTTTTCACAAGGTATTTAATCAAATGTCATCACAGACCATACAGTATACATACCTGCTCTGGGTTGTATTTGGAAAGTACACCATTTCCATGAAACTCCTCCAAAACATCCTTTAACTTCTTAGAGGAATCTGTATATAATAAAAAGATATGCGTATCATTATCATCAAAGAAATGTGATCATACTACTAATAAATCATTTTCAGCATCCTGAAAAACTATGCAATATGCATCTTTTAGACTGTTGTGTCAGAATTTTTTTCATTTATATACAAACCCCTTTCATTTTCAACTAAATTAAATATTTAAGACATTTTTAGCATTATTTGATTTGTATCTGTAAATATCATTCATTAATCTTCTGAACTCCATAATCCTAATTATGGTCACAAGGAGGCTAGTGCCCATCTCAGCTGACTCAGGGTGAGGGCAGAGTACAGCCTGGACAGCTCGCCAGGCCATCGAAGAGCAGTCCCACGCTGACAGCTATGCAGCTAGTCTTAACAAAAGTCAGCAATGGTTCTTTTACACACCTTAGACAGTGAGAAACCATAGACAGTGAGAGACATGGCTGGCCTTTGATAATCCAGTTAGCTGCACTGGGGGGACAGTGACAACGTTTTGAGAGTTGGGCTTGAACCCCCAACCTTGGGATCAGTGAACCAGCACCTTACCATCAGGCCACCACTGCCCTTATTTATAAATGAATTAAGATATTCACTTACAAATCACTTACTAATATAAAACCGTCATGGCCAATGTCCAAGAAATTCAGAAACAGAATGGAAAGAGACAGTGAAAAAAAATAAAAATAAAAATGGTGGCTTCTCTTCACCCAATACATTATGCTTTAAACCCGCACACATTACAGAAATTACCAATCAGAGCTTAAAGCTACAGTAAATTGAGAGATGCCACCAAACACTGCAATCCCCAAAACATTTTTGTCATGAAAAAATAAACATAAGTTTAATGATTCCACCTACATCAACAGGGAAGAGCAGCTCATTATTGTCGTCCCTGAACATTAGGTGTTTTATTATTGCATACAAAAATTCTAATAACTGGAAAAATGATGGATAAATATATATTTATTCATGTTTACTCTTTCCAGTTCAATAATAATAATAATAATAAATAATAATAGGGCCAGTGGTGGCACATCGCTTTCTGTGTAGCCGCTGCTTTAGTAGTTTGCCAAAGCACAAGTTGTTTTTACAAGTAAATGCAATAATCTTCTTTTTCAGCTTTTTTCCCTTTCTTGGGAGTCACCACAGCAAATCATCTGATTCGGCATAGGTTTTTATGTCGGATGCCCTTCCTGTCACAACCCTTTAGCAAGGGACAGAAACACGCCAACAGCTTTGCAGCTACTCTTTACGAAAGTCAGCAATGGTTCTTTTACATGCCTCTCACCATAGACAGTGAGAGACATGGCCCGCATTTGATAACCCAGTTAGCTGCACTGGGGGGGACAGTGACAACCCTGTGGAGAGTGGGACTTGAACCCCCATCCTTTGGATCAGCGATCCAGCGCCCCATACCACTAGACCATGTCTGAACTTAATAAATTTGGGTGGTCCCATTATGTCCCATGGACAACATGTTTGACTCAATATTATTTAACAGTTTACATATCACACTTTAAACTCCATGATGGCTGGACAAATTAGCTACCTAAATCTTGTGTCTAGGATATTCCCTGTATATTTTTATTTCTCAGAAAACAAATACCGGTAGGTTGAACAACAAGATAAATACAGTGGTACCTCACCTTACGAAATTAATCCGTTCCGGAGCCTTTTTCTTAACCTAGATTTTTCGTAAATGAAAACGCATGATTCGTTCCAAGGCAACCAATACTACCCCCTAAACCTTTTAAAAGGATACCTTTTAAGACCTCCTTCTGCTTCAATATCGTACCAATGGTAGACGGGTTTGGCCATATTCCTTTGTGATATCACTCAGCCACGAGCCCGCTTCTTCTTTTCACTCGCACCAGAAATCACACGTGCGCGGTGTGTGTGTTTGTGTGTGTGTGTGTGTGTGTGTGTGTGTGTGTGTGTGTGTGTGTGTTTGTGTGTGTGTGTGCGTTGACCATGTCTTCTTAGCAGAATTATTTTATGCAAGGTTAAAAGCCTAAGTCAAAAAACTTATGAAACAACAGTAACTCTGACCTTTACATGAAAAGCATTATGGGAGATGCACCTCCATAATAGCCAATGGGAGGGAGCTGCGTCATCCCTCCTAGCCAATGGAAGGCCAGTGGGGCAGGATGTTGGAAGATACCCAATGGGAGGGAGCTGCGTCATCTCTCCTAGCCAATGGGAGGCCAGCGGGGCAGGATGTTGAAAGATAGTCAATGGGAAAGCAGCTCGTGCATTGTTTGAATGGCACGTTTTAATGGTTGAATGGCATGTTTGAATGTTTGAATGGCGCATTTGGCGTGTTTCGTAAGGAGAACTTGTTTCTTAAACAGAGACAAAATTTTGGAAACCTGGATTTTTCATTTGCAGGGACTATCGTAAGGTGAGGTACCACTGCAATCAAAAATCCTTTGTAAAGCTTAACTTTCCATAAAAATCTAGAGTGAAACTGTCGTATACACTCATGTCCACTTTATTAGGAACAACTAAATACCACAGCTTGCATAGCCTCACTGAAACTGGAAGTATTTATTCATTCATTGTCTTAACCACCTAGTCTTACTTAGGGTCACGGGGAAACTGGCGGCCATCTCAGCTGACTCCGGGCGAGGGCAGCGTACACCCTGGACAGCTTGCCAGGCCTCTGCTGGGCAGAAACACACTGAGAGCTATGCAGCCTACTCTTGACGAAAGTCAGCAATGGTTCTTTTACATGCCTCTCACCACAGACAGTGAGAGACATGGCCAGACTTTGAAAACCAGGTTAGCTGCACTCATGTGACAGTGACAACCTTGAATCCCCAACCTTGGGATCAGTGATCCAGCGCCTAACCACCAGGCCACCACTACCCCAAACTGGAAATAGAAGAATAGAATTCATATTACAAATGTATATTACATTTGTCTATCCATCTATCTATCTATCTATCTATCTATCTGTCTCTCTCTCTCTCTCTCTCTCTCTATATATATATATATATATATATATATATATATATATATATATATATATATATATATGGAGATGTGCAGAGTTGCGGCAACTACAGAGGGATAAAGTTGATGAGCCATACGATGAAGATATGGGAAAGGATAGTGGAAGCTAGACTGAGGGCAGTGGTCAGCATTTGTGAGCAACAGTTTGGTTTCATGCCAAGAAAGAGCACCACAGATGCAATGTTTGCTTTGAGGATGTTAATAGAGAAGTACAATGAAGGTCAGAGAGAACTGCATTGTGCCTTTGTGGATCTGGAGAAATCATATGACAGGGTGCCGAGAGAAGAACTGTGGTATTGCATGAGGAAGTCTGGAGTGGCAGAGAAGTATGTCAGAGTGGGGCAGGACATGTATGAGAGATGTAAAACAGTGGTGAGGTGTGCTGTCGGTGTGACAGAAGAGTTCAAGGTGGAGGTGGGACTGCATCAAGGGTCAGCTCTCAGCCCCTTCTTGTTTGCTATGGTGATGGATAGGCTGACAGACGAGGTTAGGCAAGAATCTCCATGGACTATGATGTTTGCAGATGACATTGTGATCTGTAGTGAGAGCAGAGAACAAGTGGAGGAAAATCTAGAGCGATGGTGGTATGCCCTGGAAAGGAGAGGAATGAAGGTTAGCCTCAGAAAATCAGAATACATGTGTGTAAATGAGAAGGACCTAGGAGGAACGGTGATGATACAGGGAGCAGAGATAACGAAGGTTGAGGATTTTAAGTACTTAGGCTCAACAATCCAGAGCAATGGAATGGTTGGAGAAAAGTGTCTGGTGTGATGTGCAATAGGAGAGTGTCAGCAAGAATGAAAGGAAAAGTGTACAAGACAGTGGTGAGGCCAACGATGTTGTATGGCCTAGAAACAGTAGTGCTGAGGAAAAGACAGGAGGCAGAGCTGGCGGTAGCAGAGATGAAAATTTTGAGGTTCTCTCTGGGAGTAACGAGGATGGATAGGATAAGAAATGAGTACATCAGAGGGACAGCCCATGTAAGATATTTTGGAGACAAAGTCAGAGAGGCTAGATTGAGATGTACAGAGGAGGGATAGTGAGTATATTGGCAGTAGGATGCTGAGGTTGGAACTACCAGGCAGAAGGCCTAGAGGAAGACCAAAGAAGAGATTTATGGATGTGGTGAAGGAAGACATGAAGGTCATTGGAGTAAGAGAAGAAAATGCAGAGGACAGAGCGAGATGGAGGCGGATGGTTTGCTGTAGTGACCCCTGAAGGGAACAGCTGAAACGAAAAGAAGAAGATATATATATATATATATATATATATATATATATATACACACACAGTAGGCTCTTGACTATTCGCGGTTTTGCACCCACGGTTTGAGTATTCACTGCTTGCCGAGCAAATGGCACGTGATTCAAATTCAGCCAATGGCTGTCCTCCTTTCTCCTGATTGGTTGAGCTGATGTCCCATCCCTTTTGCTTCATTCGCGCACAAGTTGTCAATGACCCTCTTTTTTTGTGTGTGGTTTAATTACCAGTTAAGCTCTATGATACCACTCAAACGCTATGCATCTTCTTTGGCTACGCGATAGAAAACACTGCATATCTCTTCTGAAGAAATAAGACTTTCTCCTGAGAAATGACGGTTTTCTCTGAACTGTTGTATTAAAATCTTTTTCGATTATTATTCCAGTACAGTACCTAAGTTCATGTTTATGCATGAGATTTTATGTTCTGTAGCATGTTTAACAAACGATACCAAAAGGATAAACTTTATTACAGTATTCTTCATGTCCTTTTACATTGAAGTTGGAGTGACGTCTCCAAGATGGCGCTGCCCAGAGGGTGACGTCGCGGAGTTCTCAGAGTCAAATTATTTCTTTGTTCGTTTTAATTTGTTTTATTTGTTGTTTTGTTTGTTCATGTTTTGCAGTATGCTCGTCTATGACCGGTCGACTGTTCTACAGCTATAAGAGCGGAGTATCTTCAGGCGTGTATAACTAAGCACACTCAACTAGGCTTCTTGTTAGCCGGGGTGCGGCTAGCAATGAGTTAATGCTAGCCGCACCCCAGCTAACAAGAAGTCCAGGCGGGAAGGGGCTGAACGACGACTCCGGCGCTTGGGATTGCAGGGGATGAAGGCCGTGTAGCCGGCTGGTGCAATCGCTTCATCGGGTGTACTCTCCTCGAGCCATGTTTCACAGAAACACAGTCCTGTAGATCCCTCTGCGCTGCAATCTGAGCATGAAGCTCGTATATCTTGTTTAGCAGGGACTGAACATTTTCGAGCAGTATGGCCGGAAGTGCTAACCAAGCCTCTGAGAACTCCGCCTGGGCTTATTGTTAGCCGGGGTGCGGTTAGCATTGAGCTCCCATAGCATATTAGTTCACGATAGAAGTTGTTGCCCGAAGCTGAAGCTGCTCATAGCTGTAGGAGGGTCGACCAATCATAGACGAGCATAGTGCAAAACATGAACAAAAAAATAAAACAAATTAAAACGAACAAAGAAACAATTTGACTCTGAGAACTCCACGACGTTGCCCTCTAGGCAGCGCCATCTTGAAGATGTCACTCCAAGACGTCACTCCAAGTTCAATGTAAAAGGACATGAAGCGTAATAAAGTTTATCCTTTTGGTATCATTTGTTAAACATGCTACAGAACATAAAATCTCACGCACAAACATTCTAAGAATTAACTTAGGTACTGTACTGGAATAATAATTGAAAAAGACTTTAAAACGTGTGCTTTACAACAGTATATGCTGTATAATGTTTATATTTTATCATCAATAAATATAAGAGTAAAAATTGAAAAGTTTTTCTTAATCATTACTATATTTTACTACATTAATACTGTATTAATGAGTAAGACTGTCTATAGAATGTGTCTAAGAAGTATATTTTAGCGCATGTAATAGATACATAGTATTTTACTTCCGGCTGCTCATTCGCGCATGTAACGTGATACAAGGGGTTTTACTTCCGGGTGCAGAACTCGCAGATTATCTTGATTCGCGTGAGGGCTCGGAACTGAACCCCCGCGAATGTTGAGGGCCTACACTGGCTAGGAGGGAGCTGCATCTCCATAATACCCATGATGTTTTTCGTGTGCCTTCGACCCATTGTTCGTCACGGAGTTCTAACACGTGTAAAGGACAGAGTTACTGTTCTCTTGTGAGTTTTTCGAGTGTACTCATTGCAACTTTATTTTTTGGCTCAGGCTTTTAACCTTGCATAAACATTTGTAAGATTATAAATCTGCTAAGAAGACATGGTCAACACACGCGCGTGCACACACACACACACACACACACACACACACACACACACACACACACACACACACACACACACACACACACACACACACATACACACGCACACTCGCGTGTGTGTGTGTTTGTGTGATTCCCGGTGAAAGTGATTCCCAGTGCGAGTGAAAAGAAGTGGGCTCATGGCATGCAGTTGAGTGATATCGCAAAGGAATATGGCCAAACCCGTCTACCATCGGTATGATATTGAAGTAGAAGGAGGCCTTAAAAGGTATACTTTTATAATTTTTAAAAGGTTTATGGGGTAGTATTGGGGGCCTTGGAAGGAATCAGGCCTTTTACATGTAAAATGTGGCTCAACTTACGAAAAAATCAGGTTACAAAACCACTTCTGGAACGGATTCATTTCGTAAGGTGAGGTACCACTGTTTCTGTGTGTGTGTATGTGTGTGTGTGTGTGTGTGTGTGTGTGTGTGTGTGTACATATTACATCTGTATATTTGCTTTTCTGTATAGTAATGTAGAACATCTGTATATTCACCACATTTCATCTGTATATTGCTCCTCTGCAAATTAATGCTCATTCTCACCTTTTCACTGCTCATATCTTTATATGGCTGCTCACATAACTTATTTGTTTGTACATAATCGCTATATGACTACTCACACATTTTACTTTTACACAGACCAGTCTGGATGTTTACCTCTAATTTCTATCATTAAGAAGTCATTTTCATCCTCAGAACGTTTTTTTTTTTTTTTTTTTTTAACTATTCTGTAACAGTTTTAAAGACTGCTGTATGTAAAATCCCCCAGTCTGGCTAACAGCTTGTTGACTTTAATAACATTAATAACATGAGAAATTTTCCACTCAGGAATTTTGTTAAAGATCACAGACTCAAGATATAAAATAACCATGTGCAGTTTGTGATAGACTTAACTTGTTTTACTAGCTGCTGCTAACGTTCAAGCCAAATCATGGCACTGGGATAAGCCTAGGGTGCATAATTTTAAGTATACTAAAAAGAAAATAGGTTTTAGTATACTACATGAGAATATCAGAACAAAAAATATTGGCTCTGCGATGGCCTGGCGAGCTGTCCAGGGAGTACCCCGCCTTCGCCTAGAGTTGGCTGAGATGGGCGCTAGCCTCCCTGCGACCCTAATTAGGATTAAAGGGTTCAGAAAATGAATCAATGAATGAATGACATGAAATTTTTACAGAAATAAAAAAATTAAAAACACAAGCACATCATAGAATGAATATTAAAAAATAAATGACAGAATAATAAAAAAAGCAGCATATGTTTTTATAGCTAATATTTGGATTTATTCTTTATAATATACCTATGAAAGTTTTCTACTGAGCTAGGGTTGGAAAGTATTTTCCCTCCAAACTGAAGAATCCAATTTAGTCAGAACGAAGCACTATTTACAAAGAAATTAACTAAATATAAGCAAAAACTAAACCAAATCGTTTCATGGGCAATACAAAAACAAGTAATTTTCCACAGGTTCAACCAGCAACAAAGCAAACATGTGGTTAGTGAGACAGGAAAGAATTACCACCGTCAAATTGGTATTATCTGAGTTAGAAATTTATAAACTGTTTAGTTTCAATCTCAGTTACAAGTAAATTATCACTTTTTGCAGAAGAATGCCAGAGATGAGATGAGAGGTAAACACATATAATAACAACTATGTTACGCTGGTAAATACCATTTCATTCAAATGGCAGATAGACCTTGTTAATTCGCGGTTGATGATTAGTATCAATTCATGTACATATAAACAGACAAAGTTTTGAGTTGACGTGACGTAGAGACCCAGAGACCCATTATTCCACTTTGTGAAAATCTCTCTCAGTGACACAGAGACATCAAAAAACACATCTCTTTTATGGTTTGCTGTAAAGTCACTGCCATTAAGCTGAAGATAGCGAACTCAGTTCACTGATTATATTCACTGTATGTATAGTTTTCAAAAAGCATGCATGGGATGAAAGGAAAGAGAGTAAATCTAACAGGAAGAGACACACACACACACACACACACACACACACACACACACACACACACACACACACACATACACACACACACATACACACACACACACACACACACACACACACACACACACACACACTGTAGCTCCACTTTGCTGTGGTTTGATCACCACACAAATAAAATATGGCCATGGGTGTACCTATGATGATCCTTTTCCTGGTGTTTTATGGCACATAGAACACTTGCATTTGATCAATATTTCAATATAGCCTGCAATCCCAATAGTTTCATAAAGGCCTTGTGTGTACATATCATACTGTCAAATTACATGTTCAAAACCTTACATAGGTTCCTAGTGACAGGTACAACATCCAAATTAGGAAAACCATTCAGTTGCCTAGAATCAAGAAACTGAATACAAGAAAATGAGCAGCCCAGTGGTGTACTGGTAGGTACTTCCACCTTACAGCAAGAAGGTCCTGGATTCAAGCCCCGTGCCACTGTGGCATTTTTGTGTGGAGTTGCATGTTCTCCTGTGCTTGTATGGATTTCATCCGAGTCTTCCAGTTTCCTCGCACAGTCCAAAGACATACACATTAGTCTAATTGAATATTCACAATCATCCCTAGTACTGAATGTGAGTATGAATGGCAGGGTAGTTCAGGGTACCCTGCCATCGAATGGAGTCAACTGAGGTGGGCTCCAGTTCCCCTAATAAAGTGTAAAGCAGTTCAAAAAATGAAATGAAGTGACATATTAGAAATTTTAAAAACAATATTAAGAATGCTATCTGGGGTGTACCCCACCCTCGCCCAGAGTCGGCTGAGATGAGTGCCAGCCTCTCCGTGTCCCTAATTGGGATTAAGCAGCTTACATTTCAAATTGTTCTTTAATGTGTAACAGATAAAAACTGAATTCTTGGGAGCACACAAATGGCCTTTAGAAGCAAAAGCTTCCTTCTGCTCATTTAAAGATTCATTCATTCATCCGTTCATTTTCTGAACCGTTTACCCTAATTCACGAAGAGGCTGATACCCATCTCAGCCAACGCTGTTCAAGGGCAGAGTACACCATGGACAGCTCACCAGGTCATTTCAGTGTAGAAACACACTGACGGATATGCAGGCTATGCTATGAAATTCAGCAATGGTTCTTTTACATGCCTCTCATCTTTGATAACCCAGCTAGCTGCACTGAGCGAGAGCACTGAGTGGGGTTTGAACCCCCTGACCGTGGGATCAGTAATCCATCACCCTATTACTAAGCTACCACTGCCCTCATTTCAACACTACTATTTAAAAAGAAAAGCCAGCTTAAGTAAAATGATGAAGCAACGTCACTACAGAGAACTTGATGCTCTGAGCTTAAGTTTGACGAAGTGCAATTGGTACTCACACTCGCTGTATTGCTGAAGTTGGGAGAACTCGGCTGGACTCAGACACACCCAGCTACTGTCGCCCATCTCGTCGGCCGTGGTATGTGTGTGGCAAGGAGGGGTGCTTGGAGATGCCTTTTATCCCTGGTTGAAATAGGAAATTGAGGTGTGCATGATTGGCATCATCCCAACTCCCTCAGTGACCAGATGGCAAAAGGAGTGGTGGGGAAGTACAGGAATGGAGAGTTGGGAGAACACGAGTGCAGAGTCAAGGTGTATTGGACAACATGCAACAGGAAAGGGTTATGATTTGCACTGCAGGGAAGTTCACACAGGAAAGAACTAATTGTCCAAAAATCACAGCGGCCTATGGAGAAAAACAGACAATTAAAAACTTTAATACTTAATCCTACACCAGTCATAAGTGCTTAAAATATATTCTTGTACAGTAATCAATAACATTATTAAGAGCTCCATAATACAAATTTATATAGTTTGAATAACTACTCTGTATTCAGTCCTGTAAGTATAAGTAGGAACAATAAATAAGCAAATTACTGTTGGAGATATAAATATATTAAGAGCACAATGCAGTATCCTCTATTGGTGAATATTAATGTGTCACACAATACAAAACTGCATCAGCTTGGAAAATAAGCTCTACAGAGAAAACAAGAGTCATCATGTGTTTGCATATTCCCCCAGCCTCCACGTGTCAGAAAATATGAAATGCAGAAAGTTGCAAATGGTTTTCACATTCTGGTCTGGAAATGAACACCATAGATATGTTTACATTTATTGCCATAGAAACATAAAAATATAAACTGTAGAAATCCCGAAATATAGAAAGGAACAACAACACTGTCAAAGTGAAATAACATGTCAAGTTTGGTCATGTGAAATGTCATTCAAAGAAATGACATGTCACGTTTGGTAAAGAAATCTAAAACAGCTTTTGAGTTCTTGATTGATAACGAACATCTTCTACAGTATATACATACATTGTAAATTGGTTGGCATGGAAACATGAAAAAAATATGAATCCCAAAATATTAAAAGGAACAAATGTACCCCCTAGTAAAACTAACTGCCAGATTTGAAGCAAATGTGGATAGACTAGAAACTAAATGTACAAAGTGAATAAACTAGAACATAAATGAGGTAAAGTGCGGCAGTGCAATACAGTCTTTGAGTTCGCGGATTCAATGTCTTTTTACAAAGAACTGATGTGTGTGTATGTGTGTGTGTGTGTGTGTGTGTGTGTGTGTGTGTGTGTGTGTGTGTGTGTGTGTGTGTGTGTGTGGAGATTGGGAGGGGGTGGGCGAGTGGAGGGGTGATGACTTTCACGGCTCTGGGGTAAAAGCTGTTCTTGAGTCTGGTTGTGGTGGTCTTGATGGTTTTGTACCGCTTCCCTGAAGGAATTGGTACAAAAACAGTTTATTTCCCGGGTGTGTGGGATCCGTCACAATACAGCTGGCCTTCATCTGGACCCAGACAGCATATATTGTGTCTAGATCTGGTAGATGGCAGTTCACAATTCCCTTTGCAGATCTCACCACCCGGGCCCTCTCCTTTCTGTCCTTAGCAGTGCAGCCGCCGTACCACACCATTGCACTGAGACAGAGAATACTTTCAATTGTAGCACTGTTCTGAGCAAAATTAACATGATTTCAGATGGACGGACAGATGGACGGATCGAAATACGAATGCCAACAATGGTGATGGCTCATTCCATCTGACATTCCATAATAACAACATTAGGGTGCATTGGGTCAAACCTGGGTGTTACTTGATTGACAAGCATGACAGAACACTGAGTCAGTTTGTCTCACCCAGTCACTGATCACCAAACCTCAATATGAGTTTTCTCAAATTCAAATTCATTAATTTCAACATTGTTTTTTATCCACTGTCATCTTGTTAAATTATTTCATCATGTCTTTTGAACAAGTTATGTCCACATTTAGCACTATGCTCATACAGTCATCGTAGGAATGTCAGTTCTATGAATATCAACCATTCGGTGTTCTACTTAATTGGACGTAACGTGCAAAAGGCCATCTTGTGAAATTAACGTTTGTTCAAGTGGGCAACATATAGACACCATGCAATAAGACCATGCTATTGGTGAATGCAACTAATTTTCTAGCCTAAAATTTTATGTCAAACCTGATATGATACTGGCTGAATAATTATTTATATAAAATTTCATAATTTTATGCAGCAGAAAAGGTGACTATATCATTATTCCCAAATCCAGGATTTTGTGTTCCAGATAATCCATAGAAAACAGCATTGCAGTGGTCTTCCACATTATTTCATGTTCGAAGGGCCAGCCAGTAGCTGGATCACATGTGCATTCTCTGTGCTCAGTCTGCAATTCCAATCAATGCATTTCCTTCTCTGGGAGCAGAGTGACATTGAGTGCAGTGAAAAATCAACAGCAGTTTACCATCACTGCCATGGGGAATGGGAGGGATAGGAGATGAAAGCCCATAAAGCCTATGCTTGGAAACAGATCAAGAGAAACTGCAGTGAAGAAGTGGTTAGAAGCAGAGACAAAAGAAATGAAAAATCTATAGGTGATGCCCAGAGTTTTATGAATTAAGGTATGCCACAAATAATTACTCCTTCAATTGTATTTTGCGGATAACCAACAATTTCCAGGAGTAAGAGTAACAGGTCTATGTATAGGATGCTTCCTGAATTATATTGCTCATCTTTTCTTCATTCTCTCCTTTTACTGATCTATACAATGGAACCTTAACTTACGAAAGCCCCAACTCAAAAATTCAAACAATGCATGAGTTGCTCTCCATTGACTATCTCCCAACATCCCGCCCTGCTGGCCTCCCATTGGCTATCTCCCAACATCCTGCCCCGCTGGCCTCCCATTGGCTATCTCCCAACATCCTGCCCCGCTGGCCTCCCATTGGCTAAGAGGGATACCGCAGCTCCCTCCCATTGGCTATCTCCCAACATTCCGCCTCGCTGGCCTCCCATTGGCTGGGAGGGATGATGCAGCTCTCTTGACCAGCAGCTTGTTTCATGAGTTTTTCGAGTGTGTTCATTGCAACTTTTTTTGGCTCAGGCTTTTAACCTTGCATAAACATTTGTAAGATTATAACTCTGCAAAGAACACTTGGTCAATTCAAAAAAAAAGATTCAAACAATGCACAAGCTCCATTGACTATTTCCCAAAATCCCACCCCGCTGGCCTCCCATTGGCTATCTTCCAACATCCCACCCGCTGGCCTCCCATTGGCTAGGAGGGATGACGCAGCTCCGTTGAACAGCAGCTTGTTTCAAGAGTTTTGTAAGGGCGCTCATTGCAACTTTATTTTTTGGCTCAGGCTTTTAACCTTGCATAAACATTTGTGAGATTATAACTCTGCTAAGAAGACATGGTCAACACGAAGTAAGTACCTTAAAAGGTATGCTTTTATAATTTTTAAAGGGTAGTATTGGGGGCCTTGGAACGAATCATGCGTTTTACATGTAAAATGCGGTTCAACTTACGAAAAGTCCAGGTTACGAAACCACTCCGGAACTGATTAATTTCATAAATTGAGGTACCACTGTATATGATAACAATATCAGTACCAAACAATACAACAACACGAGGACATCTTCAAAGTTTTGTTTTTTTTTTTAGTTCAAACCAACACACACATTTGTTAAACAGTTTTAGAGTTGATATTACAAATAATTGCTGCCAGCTGTTTGGGTGATAAAAATAACAGAAAACAACTATCATTAGGCAAATGAGTAAGAGCACAAAATGTACAATATAAAGTATGTTGTATTTTGTAGGTAACCATAGATATATGTAGGATATGAGCGGTCTAGTTGTAATTGTACCAGTAAAGTGGGAACAGTAACAGTTTATTTACATCATGATGTTTGGAGTTGCTTAAGTAAATCTTGCTGTTTCCTAAATGTTTGATTTAACTACCATAACTACACTGGGGGTTCAGACTAACAAAAATACAAATAGTAATTTTTTTTTAATTGTCAAAAATAGAAAATAAAGTATCAAAAGGAATGCACACATAGGCATCGACTGAAGGATCACCCCAGGACAACCAGTCTTAACTCAGCCAAAAATCACTTGGGCACTCTAATGTTTTGAGGGATTGGCTTTATCTTTGATTACATGAATTTGCTGTTGCACTGATTTAATTAATGTATGGAGTGTTGTTACTTTTAGGATAGAGGGTTTTTTTTTTATAGACATCTGGTGTTGAGGATGAGAGACAAACTTTTCTCCAGTACATCCCAAACATTTTACTGGAGTTAAGGTCAGGACTCTGTGGCTCCAATTCATCTGTGAAAATGATTCCTCGTTCTCCCCGAGCTACTCTATTTGAGCCAAAATTTGATATCCATCATCATTTTCTGTAACCACTTAATCCTAATTTTGGGTTGCGGGGAGGCTGGTGCCCATCCCAGCCAACTTCGGGCGAGGACAGAGTACACCCTGAACAGCTCGCCATGCCATCACAGGGCGGAAACACGCCGACGGCTTTGCAGCTTACTCTTTACGAAAGTCAGCAATGGTTCTTTTACATGCCTCACACCATAGACAGTGGGAGACATGGCCGGCCTTTGATAACCCAGTTAGCTGCACTGGGGGGGACAGTGACAACCTTGTGGAGAGTGGGACTCGAACCCCCAACCTTTGGATCGGCGATCCAGCGCCCTATACCACTAGACCACCACTGCCCCGCTAAAAAAATTGATATCCATGCCTCAGAAAAAAAGACAATTGTTGGATAACCTGCTCAGTCAGTACTTCTGGGTCATCAACTGACTTCATTTTATTGCTACATAATGTTACTAAGCCTCATCCTTTCCAAATGAAGCAACCCCAGATCATAACATAGCTCCAGAGGCTTGTCCAGCGGCCACTACACATGATGGGCGTATCGCTTCGAGAAATTCCATTCTTATCCTGACACACCCATTGCCCTGGAATTAGGTAATTCTGGACTCAGCAGATTGCACGACCTTTTTCCATTGATCCAGAGTCTAATATTTATGTTTTCTTATAGCCAATCCTCTGATTTCTCACTGTGCAAAGTCTGGCACCTCGTTGCCCATTTGGAAATGCTCTTACTTTCATTATTTCACATAGCTTTGAGTTCTATTATATTTTTTTATGATTTGACTATACCAAGTGTCAATCAAGACCTTTTCTGACCACATTTCTTGCATGACATTGACAGTTCAGCACCATCATTTCAGGTTTTTATAATGTGCTGGACAGTTTTTAACTGAAGTATATCAATTCATTATTTCAGCAATCTCCTTGTTGTTTAACTTGCTTGATGCAGGCCAATAATTTGACCTGCAGTGACTTATTTCCTAGAACCACAACAAAATATCTTTCAACATGGATATTAAAAAAAACTGAGAAGCTACTCACTGCTTCAGTGAAGATTAAATGACATCTTTCCAGCTAAGGGGCAGTGGTATAAGGCGCTGGATCGCTGATCCAAAGGTTGGGGGTTCGAGTCCCACTCTCCACAAGGTTGTCACTGTCCTCCCAGTGCAGCTAACTGGGTTATCAAAGGCCGGCCATGTCTCTCACTGTCTATGGTGTGAGGCATGTAAAAGAACCATTGCTGACTTTCGACAAGAGCAGGCTGCAAAGCCGTCAGCGTGTTTCCACCCTGCGATGGCCTGGTGAGCTGTCTAGGGTGTACTCTGCCCTCGCCCTGAGTTGGCTGGGATGGGCACCAGCCTCCCCGCGACTCTAATTAGGATGAAGCGGTTACAGAAAATGAACTGAACTTTCCAGCTAAAATATATTAATCTCTACATTAATTTCACTAAAGGCTCTTGCCTATTTGTGTACTTAAATCCCAAGGAAAAACAAATCATTCACACATTCATAACTATGGGCAATTTAGACAAAAAAGTTAACTGAATCTGCATGTCTTTCGACTGGGGGAGAAAACAAGAGAAAAAAGAGGAAACAAACAGAAACACGGGTCAAGGGTCAGCTGAGGGTTCAAACCTACAACCTTTTAGCTGTGAGGTAATAATACTAACCTCAATAACAGTGTACAACCTGTGATGTGTCAAAATATTTTCAATATTTTTATTAAGTAATTAAGTTAAACTTACATATTGCAATTTATGCCAAGAAACTCAATTTACAGAAATCGCTCTTTAATAAGCATTCAAGAACTGATTTGTTTGCATTTCCTTTTGTTGAATTTTGCATTCTTTAATGCCAGATGGTTTAGGACCTGTATGTATGGATCAACAAGTGTGTATATATGGTGCAGGCAGGTCTAAGGACTCAAGGGCCCACACACATATCCCATGACATGTATATCAGTTTGATGAATGTAAACTCACTGGATTTTATTGTAAGCACAGGATAAATGGAAAAGTACTGCATCTAAAACAGTCATGCTAATGTTTTGTTCCATTACACTTCTGGCACAAGAATACATTCAGAAAATAACTATAAGTGTTATACAGTTTACTGCAGCTGATGGCAATGTGTTAACCTAGCACAGACACAACTGACATCTGTTATACCTGTTTAGTCTCTTTTAAAAACGACGTTTAACAGACTAGACTAGACTAGACTAAACCAGTGGGGAAAGATATTGGCTGTGTATCACATTCAATTTAGAAACACGCTGGCTACCAACATCAGGTTTTGAGAGTAATATGGAGGAACATAGGCTCAGTAAAATGTCATTGAATAAAGCTGAAAAAAAATATTATTTATGATTACTGAGATATGAGCGTCACTTTTTTTTATTTTTTTATTAACAGATAAAAAACAGATTTCTCTTCTTATGTTAAAAAGTAATTTCCTAGTTCTCTATTTTTAGCCTGTGACATGGAACGTCTCTCCCAAATGTCTCCTATAATCTTATTAAAAATCTGATCAAATATAGTGAAAATCAAGAAGATTTAACAACTAACTGAAAATGACTTTTCATAAAAACTGACAGAAATAAACTACTGCGTAATGTGCTGCAGTTTTCAATATGGAGTCAGGTGTGAGAATACACTTATAATAATTGATGCTTGTGTGCTTTAAAAACATTAAACAGGAAACTGTTCCAGATCTTGCCAGATATTCTGTTTAATATAAGCCTGGTAAGCCTTCTTTAGTTGATGTCTTGCTCTGAGACTACCCATAACCATCCATTGTTTTTCATTGAAATCTATCACTTTATCCTTCTCTCATAAGAGAGGAAGCTACACATCAGGCGATCGTAATATACGGCATGTTAAGCTTTCAAAGATGGACACTGATTAAAACACTGATTTCAACTGAGTTTGATTAACAGTGCTTAATCATGTGTAATTAAATGGTTTGATTAAAGGGATCTGATAAAGCTATGTGATGGTCTGAAAACAACAAGACCATTATTTAAAAAAAAAAAAAAAAAAAAAAAACCCAAGAAATTTACATATGTAAATTCTACGTATGTATCTAAGTTTATAATATATTTTTCTTTAAATCAAGGGTGTTGCATTTTTTGCTATCCATCCAATAGCAAAAAGTGTGCATTATTTTTTCTCTTGGAATATCCACACTCAAGACTTTCCAGGAGGAAAAGAAAAATAGATTATTTCATTATTATAATCGGATAACTATGGCTTGCTCAACAGATCTCATTTTTACTGACAAAACCCAGAGCTCTTTATAGACTTTACAGTATAACATGTCACATCAGACACATTATAAACCACAATGAGATAAGATTCAGGCACATCAATGTCATATTACTGTGGTACTACATAATTTATGAGTATAACAAACCTTTTTACATCTGCTTCTAGGAATTCAAGCACAATATTATTATTATTATTATAATTATTATTATTATTATTATTATTATTATTATTATTATTTTCCTTTCGGCTGTTCCCTTTTTCTCAGGGATCGCTGCAGCGAATCTATGATTCACATGTTTGATTTGGCATAGGTTTTTATGTCGGATGCCCTTCCTGACACAACCCTTTAGCAAGGGGCAGAAACACACTGATGGCTTTGCAGCTACTCTTTACAAAAGTCAGCAATTGTTCTTTTACATGAACCTCTCACCATAGACAGTGACAGACATGGCCTGCCTTTTGATAACCCAGTTATCTGCACTGAGGGGACAGTGACAACCTTGTGGAGAGTGGGACTGGAACTCCCAACCTTAGGATCAGCGATTCAACAACCAGGCCACCACTGCCTGTTATTATTATTATTATTATTATTATTATTATTCAGATGATTCGCTGTGGCAACTCCCGAGTAAAAGGAAAAAAGCCAAAAGGAAGACATGATGATGATGATGATGATGATGATGATGATGATTTTTTTTTTTTATTGTTGTTGTTGTTGTTGTCGTTGTTGTTGTTACATTCATAAGTTTTATTATATTTATTATTGTTGTTGTTGTTATTGTCATAATTATTATAGCATTTTTATATAATTATTAAATGTACCAAAATGAGCAACACAACACTGGCTTCTGTCAGAACATTTTATTAGATAATGGAGCCTGGTGGTTCTTTAAGAAGTATCATTTTCATTATTACTCCACATCACTGTCAGTCAACATTTTTCCAGGACAGGAAATCATACGAGAGATATTTGGAAAAACTCATGCAGGCTTTCTCCACCACAACATAAACTAATCACACCAATTTTCCAGGAATTAGAGCACATATTTCCCTCTAAACTCTAATTAACTTTCATGATCTTCCATATTGACAAGAAAATATTCATTTATTAAAAATGTCCTCAAACCATGGAATCAAATTAGAAGTGAAACTTCTAAATAAAAAATTTAGAGGCAAATAAAGGTGGAAATTTTATTAGCAATATAAGGACAATTTCCCCTGGAAAAAAAAAATCACACAAAAGAGCTTTGTTCTCAAGACTGGGCTTTTATGTACAACAATCTTTTCATCTTTTTCCATTTCTCTTTTTAGTCATAAAGAATTATGATTTTATGTCTGATTTTAAAGACTTTGCATTCTTGACCATGTTTTTTTTTTTTTTTATTTGAAATGAATGAACCTATTTTTGTTCTACTGTAACTTTGACCTATGTTAAATGAGGCAGATGTAAGATTCTATTTATAGGTTTTTCCATCATCCTGAGCCAGAAATACAATGATGTAATATAAACGGATGAGTATAATTTCCTTCTGCTAGCTGTTACTGGTTCATTTTAATTGTTTTATATGTTTTATAGTGATACCTCAATACACACAAAGACATAGATGCTACCCTAGTCTTCTGCTACGACAATAAAAAATAAAGCGATAGCTGCATAAATATCAAATTCCCGTAAAAGTTCTCATCTCAGTGTCATGTATACTCTCACTGTAATTCAGTAGCTCATGTATGATGATAGCAATCACTGGGACAACAGAACAGCTTTAGTAGTACATTCTTAATTTTACTCTTGCAAATAACTGAGTATGGTACACTTATACATATACTGTACACAGCCATAAACAATGATACCGAAATAGATGCCCTCCAGTACCATGGAGCTATGAAGACTCTAATCCACTCAAACACACACAAAACTGATCCTTTAGAAGCTTTTCAGAATCACATTAGCACATTGCAGTGCAATAGTAGCTAAATTAAATGTTTCCCTATTATACAACTGCTATATAACTATTATATAATAACTGCAGTAACTTCAGGCATAAGTGCTACATACAGTTAGTTGCAATAGTATTCCCACTGCCATGGAAAATCAAAACAAGTTGATTTACTTATTAATTTCTACATTTTTCCCCATTTGTGCTTTTCTTTGATTCTTTAGCAGATCATCTGAGAACAGCTTGGACATGCTCTTCTGTACTTGTTCATATGATACCCAGTGTGTGTCTGCTACTTTTACTGAACCTACTGTAGATTTTTCCCTGCCAAGTTAAAAATGAAAATAAATAAAATGAGCAGATTTAAAATGTTATTTCAAACGGTATGAATATGTTTCATAATTTTCTGGAAATTTTCTGGGATGCAGTTGTGATTTGGTAAATCTTAAAATTATGTAACATCTAGTTTAAGATGTAGTTATTATATAACATAATACATTTTAGAACAAATTTATTAAAGCTTATATTAAAATATAATCTTTTTCTTTGTGAGGAAGAACATGATATTTAACAGAAATGTAAAGTACAACAAATTTTCACATTTACGTTTTAAAAAGTTGAAAACAGATGCAAATCAAATGTTCCAATATTTGGAATCTCCCAACAAACTTGACTAATTTTATTTAACATTCAGACAACTTTAGAGACCAAGATCCAGTAAGACTGGTAAAACCAGTTTACGTATAAAACATAAAAAAATAAGAGACAAGCTTAATAGCAGTGTGTGTGTGTGTGTGTGTGTGTGTGTGTGTGTGTGTGTGTGTGTGTGTGTGTGCGTGTGTGTGTGTGTGCGTGTGTGTGCGTGTGTGTGTGTGTGTGTGTGTGTGTGTGTGTGTGTGTGTGTGTGTGTGTGTGTGTGTGTAGTTAATGGGCTGCTGCTAGAGGCACATGCTGATCTAAAGGATGGGGCGACCCCTCCATGCAGAGAGGGATTCTGTTTGCTCATCTAGTTGCCTAGTAACCTGACGCCATACATTTGCAAGAGCAAAATGAAATGAAACAGGAAGGTGTGGTGTGTATGCTTGTGCGCGAGTGTGTGTGTGTGTGTGTGTGTGTGTGTGTGTGTGTGTGTGTGTGTGTGTGTGTGTGTGTGTGTGTGTGTGTGTGTGTGTGTGTGTGTGTGTTTGTGTGTGTGTGTGTGTGTGTGTTCATGTGACCATTAGAGTACCAGCTTGTAGCCCGGCAGCATAATGATCTGAACAAAAGCAATCAAGAAACGCAGTACATGATAAATACCGTATATTATTTAAATTATTTTAAATTGCCAATTAAACTTTTTCCACAGGTCTAGAAAATATACTTTTTAATTCAATTCAGGTTTATTTGTAATCTGCATTTAAAATCTGACATTGTCGCAAAGCAGCTTTACATTATAAAAACAAAATTAGAACAGAACGTAAACATTTCTTCAACCAAACCAGTATATTTTTTTTAAATGATGGCTCATTTTATTCTTTTTGTCTGATGCTTTTTGTCACACTCAAGTTCAAGGATAGCGCTGCTTCCTTTCTCTCCAGATATCTCCTTAAATCCCAACACTGCCAAGCTGCTACTGTTGGGCCCTTGAGCAACCATCTGTTCTCAAGAGACACCACTTCATGGCTGACTCTGTACTCCGACCCCAGTTCAAGAAAATTCGAATGAGCTGTACCTTTTACAGCTGTGTTTGTATATATGTGTCACAATATGGCTACAGTTCTGTCTTAAGTGTTTTGGGGTTGCTTAAGGCAAACATTGCTTAAAAACTAAAATTTAAAGAAGTGAAGTGGCAGCTTTTCTGTCCTAAATATGTAACAGATGATGTACGTAGAGTTTTCCGAGGCTGTGCTTGGTATGGCAAAGATAAAGTGTGTTGAAACAGGCTACATAGGTTAGATTTCAGCTGGATTATTAATAATATCAAATATTTTAGAACACACAAAGAGAAAATTTAGGGCATGACCATGTTTGAAGCATAATACGAGAGACTTTAAAGAAAAGACTGAGTGCGCGTCAATTGTGCTGTCGTCCTCCCCAGCTCACCTCCATTCACCGAGATAATGAGCCTGAGTCATTCAGGTATTCAGGCTACACAGGAAGAAAAAGAGGAATGAACACTTCCCTGTTGAACACTCTCTTTCACGTGTCATCTGTCATCTCTGTCATCTCTCTGGCCACTGCCTACCATTCTATCGATTTGGTCTGGATTTTAAAATACATATCTTGTACGGCCACTTAAAAGACAATGAGAGCCACAGCGCTCTCGTTTTGTCTGGTCCAACAACTTCTCAGTGACAGCCAAATACATGGTTGTATCGTTCTTTGGTAAATGAAACAGGAGATGTCTTAAAATAATGATCTCTTTGCTCTTTCGTTTGTCTCACAGCAGAAACTCTGTGTATTCTCATTGATAACTTATTCCATTAACACTCTGCTTTGTTCTCCTCAATATAGTACTCTTCCTCACATCTAGTTCATACACACCATTTCCATATCTCTCTCAGCCACTCTCTTCCTTTTTATCTCACTCTAGCTATCTGTATCTCATTTTACCTTCAACTAGCACACTGGCTCTTAATTGCACTTCTGATGAAGTAGAATTATTGTGAGTTTGCCTCTCGCTCACCTCTTTACGATCACCACACCCAATGACTGTCTACACAGCACAGCTGATCTAATAAAAGAGTTTTTTCAGCCACTAATCATATTAGACAGTTTATGGAAAGCAGCAGAAATGTACTCATTAAAAACATAATGATAGTAGTTAAATTACTCACAAACACAATGCTTTCTGCTTAACCACTTTGCTCTCCCAGTTTAAAGATTATTTAGGGTTGCAGGGAGACTGGCTCCCATCTCAGCCTGCTCTGGGTGAAAGCGGGATAACCCTGAACCGCTCACGAGGCTACGTAAAGGGATCCCTCACTTTCTGTGGTTAATTGGGACTCAGATCCCCACGCGACCATCGAAATCCGCGAAGTAGGATCACCCCCCCAAACCCCCCCACCCCACCCCCACCCCGACTGGCGTATATGTACATGTATAAGTGTATATAATATCAATAAATACATATTCAATGCTATAAATGCTTATAATAACAATTTAAAAATCAAAAATAATTCATAATTGTCTTCCTTTCGGCTTTTTCCCTTTTACTCGGGAGTCGCCACAGCGAATCATCTGATTCGCACGTTTGAATTGGCAGAGGTTTTTACGTCGGATGCCCTTCCTGACACAACCCTTTTAGCAAGGGACAGAAACACGCTGACGACTTTGCAGCCTACTCTTTACGAAAGTCAGCAATGGTTCTTTTACATGCCTCTCACCATAGACAGTGACAGACATGGCCCGCCTTTGATAACCCACTTAGCTGCACTGGGGGGGACAGTGACAACCTTGTAGAGAGTGGGACTCGAACCCCCAACCTTTGGATCAGCGATCCAGCGCCCTATAAATATAATTAATAATGTAAATGAAATAAAATTAAGAATGTAAATAAAATATAAATACACACACATACAGGTGCGCGTGCACAAACTAAGATGCGCACCTCTCAACAATGTAAGTAGTTTTGGTGGGAGATTTTGGGTTGTTTTTGGTTTTGTGTTGGTTTAGAGGTTTTTTTTTTTTGCATAATTGGCCTTGTTTTGTGGCACTTTCCTTAACTTTCCCCCTATTCTTCCTTAATTTCCTTATTTTTTAATTCGATGAATATTTATTTATTTGTTTTTAAAAACCGCAATGCACTGAAGCCGCATGAATTGAAGCGCAAAGTAGGGGCAATATTTTGGAACAACAATCAGTCTACTATGCATGTTTTTAGACTGTTGGAGGAAACCGGAGTACCCAGAAGAAACCCAGGCAAGCACGGGGAGAACATGTAAACTTCACACAGAAACAACCGGAGCATGGGAATCCTTGTCCCCAACTGTTCAGTGTAGAGAGCTTGTTGTGGACAAGTAATAACCATGATATTAGGCGTTAACAGCACTACGGCCATCTATATGTCAATGTTAAAGTTCATGAAGAAGGAGCCCTTGATCCCATCTTGATCTCACTGCTTGATAAGAAGACTTATAAAAGCACATTTAGACATGGGAGTTGGGACTTTCTTTCACACAATGGAATGCATTTTTACCTGAAAATCATAAAACATGTCAAATCTAAATTTTGAAAATTTGAGGAGCTGGGCCCTTATTGAACTGACCAATTCAATTAAATAATAATAAAAATTAGTCCTGTATTTGGCCTGAAACATCAATAAACATCCTCAGTGCAGCTAATTGGTTTAGCAAAGGCCTGCCATGTCTCTCAGTGTCTGTAGTGAGAGGCATGTTAAAGAGCCATTGCTGTCGTTCATGAATAGTTGGCCATTGGGATGTTTCCACCCTGTGATGACCTGGCAAGCTGTCAAGGGTCCACTCAGCCGTTGCTGAATCGGCCGAGATGGGCACCAGCCTCCCTGCAACTCTAATTAGGGTTAAGCGGTTCAGAAAATAAATGAATTAATGAATGGATAACATATATAAGGGGCAGAAAATTTGTAAGAATAAAATTGGATTCATGATATGCTCTTAAGCCATAGATTTGTTTATAGTTGTGATTTTAGATTGGTGATTCTACGTAAACTACATATTGGGGGCAGCTGTGGACTAATGGTTAGAAAAGTGGCTTTGGGACCGAAAGATCTCTGGTTCGATTCTTCAACCAGAGGAAAAATGTGTGGCAATGGTGGGAGTGAGCCGCACCTTTATTTCCTCCACCTTTGTGGTTGAATTGCCCTTGAGCCCTGTCTCTAACCCCCAAATGCTCTCTGGGTGCCCCAATTTGTATCAGCCAACTTCTCTCTCTCTCTCTCTGTGTGTGTGTGTGTGTTGACTTTGGATGGATAATGTCTCTTCTTCTTCTTCTTCTTCTTCTTTTCCTTTTGGCTTTTCCCTTCAGGGGTCGCCACAGCAAACCATCCGCCTCCATCTCACCCGATCCTCTGTGCTGTCCCTCTGATGTGCTCATTCCTGATCCTATCCATCCTCGTTACTCCCAAAGAGAACCTCAACATTTTCATCTCTGCTACCTCCAGCTCTGCCCCTTGTCTTTTCCCAAGGGACACTGTCTCATGTGGGATTAATACAGAATAGCAAAATTTAAAATAAAATAAAATAAAATAAATAATGTAGATGTAAGATCCAGAATATAAAAGAAGGAAAATTTGTACTTCCTCTGAAGTAGAGATGCTTCTAAAAGACAAATTGCAGACATTATAATTAGTGGTGTGAATAGTGGGTTTAGGCCACAGATCAGAGTGCAGTGAACGTGGTTTCAGGGGATAGGTGTACCACTGAAAAAAATTATTTAAAAAATGGTTTGAGCCAAAATCAGAGGCCAAGAAAAACTTCACCAAACACAGGCGTGAGATGCTGGCAACTGTAATTGTTGTCCTCCACACCTTCGATGTAAAGCAGCTCACCACTGGCTGGTGTTTATTTTACTTTACGTTGATTTTACGTTGATTTGGCAGAGGTTTTTACGTCGGATGCCCTTCCTGTCACAACCCTTTTAGCAAGGGACAGAAACATGCTGACGACTTTGCAGCTACTCTTTACGACAGTCAGCAATGGTTCTTTTACATGCCTCTCACCATAGACAGTGAGAGACATGGCCCGCCTTTGATAACCCAGTTAGCCGCACTGGGGGGGACAGTGACAACCTTGTGGAGAGTGGGACTCGAACCCCCAACCTTTGGATCAGCGATCCAGCGCCCTATACCACTAGATATACCGCATTAAATTGATATACCGTATCTGAACACATCCAGCTCAGATCCCTGATTTCCTAATTTAGCACGCAATTGTAAGAACAAATGGCTATATTGTTGTTGGAGAATTAATTTACAAAAAGATGCTTGCTGATGAACTACGTCTCCAGCAGCTCTTTGTTCCAAACACATACCCAAAGATCGATTCTGCTAAAATATATGTGCACCTCCTGGGAAATGGGAGACCACATTAACAGATGTTTCTGGGAGTCACAGATGAGTTGGTCATTAATTAAGTGTACTGTTTACAGTTACAGTCTGGGAATGGATCAGGAGAGGGTGTGCATGTGTGTGCACTCACTGCACCTATAATGTTGGTTACAGCAGCAACAGCTTGACTTGAAGCTGTTCGTGCTCAGTGGAGGGAATTTAATATATAGCACTGTCCGATCATTACATAAATACATATTACATAAATACCTTTCAGGACTCATAGGAGAGCTAGAGATGCTGTCTCCAAGTTCCCTCGGAAATGCCCCTGTGGTCAAAAAGCAAAGGGCAGAGAATACCTGAACATGTGTTAGGACCATCAGGTATGGGCCCACAATACCAGTGTTACACAGCTCCATGAGAAACGTTCTTGTTAGCCAAGTCTTCATCACTCTCAATGAATAAATCTGCATGGATTCAGATTATGCATTTTTTCCGAAGTGCACAAGCTGCTATTTATTCTAATGAGAGTAAATATACCATTGTGCCAGAAACCTTAAAACAATTGGCTTACAATCTATAAGTCACAGTTCAGAGCATAAACATAATTGATGCATCATGAAGTGATATTTACATGATGCTCTGTAACACAATGAAAATAATTCCTTAAAATTTTTAATAAATATACATGAGGTAGGATGGCACTGTGGTGTAGTGGTTACTGTTTAATAAGTACCAGAGCCACGATTTGAACTCAATTTCTGCTTGGCAGGTTAATTACACCACATTCTCCATCTGGCTTTTAATAAAAACCATTACGTGTACATTTCAGATTATTTTAGTCCTCAATGCAAATTGCATGTCTCAAACTAAATTATATACTTTTTTGTCACGTCAGAAGTTCTGACAACCTGATGAGATTTCTGCCCTTTGAGAAAGCATTTTGAATGATATCCCTGAATCTTTAACCTCATCCCTGAAGAAATTGTACCGACATATTAGAACACTGATCATACATGAGATTAAAAATGCTGTAGAGCGATAGCACTGTCCACTACACTGATAGCTTACTCTCCCTATAAGAGGGCCAAAAATTATGCAAAATCCTGAAAATAGTGACAGATCATAAGACACTCATAAGAGGACGGTAATGTGGCTCTTAAAATAACCGAGTACCCATGAACACACATGATGCTGCTATCACAGATTCCTTCAGGCATGGTGGAGCTGTGGTTGCTGTGACATACACACAGTGCGCACACACTGCACACACACACACACACACACACACACACACACACACACACAACATAACGCGCGCGCACACGCACACACACACACTGCACAGACTCACAACATAGCGCACGCACACACACACACACACACACACACACACACACACACACACACACGCACTCACACACAGACGCTCACACTCACACTCACTCACACACACACACACACACACACACACAAACTCTCTCACACAGACTCTCACACTCACACACAGACGCTCACACTCGCACTCACACACACACGTATACACACACACACACACACACACACACACACACACACACACACACACAGACTCTCACACTCACACACAGACGCTCACACTCGCACTCACACACACACACACACACACACACACACACACACACACACACACACACACAGACTCTCTCTCTCACACACACACACACACACACACACACACACACACACACACACACCATTCTCCAGGTCCTCCAGTATCACTGAAGTTGCAGGAGACTTTGGCTTGACTTGTCAGCATGATTTGAATTTGTGGTAGATTTAAGGGAACTAGACTATAATACAATGTTGGCACTGCTCAATTCTGCATGTGCCATTATCACATTGTACAGAAGTGGCTGGGTGAGATGTGATAAAATGAACTTCATAGTAGGAAACATCAGTCATAGGTTTTCCTCATGAAATAAAGAACAACATGATGAGGGTTATAGTATGACTGATAGCATACATGTTTCATTTAAGTCTATTAGTTTGGAAATGGAAAGGAAAGTAGAAGGACTACCATCATAAACAAATAAGTCATAAAGCCATTTATATTTATCCTACAAATATTTGAATGACATGAAAAAATGTCAAAAATAAATGTATTTTATAGCAGTACTATAATTCATAAATCTACTCTATCAGACGGTGTTGACTGTGTAATGTAAAGTCCTTGCTGCACGATACAGGGTCTTGAATTACTCTGTAGAAATATATTTTGCAATAATATATTTTGGGAAACTTACCAAAGAAATCAATAATTTGATTCAAAATACTAGTTTAAATATTATTGTAGCACTCTGAAAATTATTGTATTGCTTTGACTATTGACGTGATCCATGGTAACAGTTTGATATACATAGCAACAGCGTATTATACAGACATAACATAAAATAGAATAGCAATAAGAACGGATTACTCAAAGAAGTAATAATAATAATGTTCTACAACAATATAAACTTAAATGGTAATTTAGTTGCAATAACGCAGAGGTTCATGGTACCGTTACACATTGATTTTTTAAAAAGTGCAAGAAAAGGCAAATATCTAGATTTAAGTCTGAAACAGGAACATCTTCAGGACAGAAGACTTCGTGGTTTGTGAAAAACACAACAAGCTGAATTTTTTTTAGATAGACAAAATAGAGACCAGAAAGAAAACAATCACTTATAGATAGCATTAATTTTTATATAAATGTTAGAGATAACTAATTCCTGTTCTGCAACGTTAACCATAAAACTCATAAAATATATGAGGTGACTTTTTTTATGTTTTGATACACTGTATTAATCCTACAGATTAACCCAACAAAGTGAACACAAAGGACACACCCAGAGCAAAGAGCAGCTACACTGTGGCCCCCCAAAGAGCAGTCTGGGGTTAAGCACCACGCTCAAAGGCAATTCTTCCATGAAGGTGGAGGAAGAAATAGGTGCTGTCCACTCCCCTTCCACCACACATTTTTCCTGCCTGTTTGGAATTTAAACCAGTGACCTTTTGGTCCCATACCTGCTTGCCTAACTATTAAGCCATGGCTGCCCACAGTTATCATAAATATTAAGTCATAAAGTTCTGTAAGGTAAAGTTAAGTCTGTTGGGCTTTTTATACCCGAGCCAAATGACTCATCAAGCCGGTGCTTATCCCCGGTTTCTGTAGCGTGAAGTGACCAGGAGTACAACTCCTCCTGGATGGGACGCTAGTCCATCGCATGTTAGTATATTTCTCAGTATATTTTTACTGGTACCCATTTACACTGTTGGGTGAACAGAGGCACACTTGTGGTTAAGACCTTACCCAGGGGTCTTAGCACAGTGGGGGTCTAACTGGGATTTGAACACACAACCTCTCGATCAGTAACCACTACACCACTGGCCCCACAATAAAGTACTGTACTGTCGTAGACAAATAATAAAACCCTTTTGGACACATACTTATTAGAAAAAGATCAACTTTGGGATAATAACACTACATCCATCACATACAACGATATGACCACTTTTGCTGTTGATTATTTTATAAAAGATGCACAGATTTGCTTCATTTCTAACCAGTGTTCCAAACTGATTCAGCAGATTTATATAATAACAAACCTTATTAATATTACTGATTGAGGGTATGTTAAACCAAATCTTAAAGACACAAACAAACACAACAGCACAAGGAGAAAACAGATAACGTACAGATAAACGCATAAACACACACCTGAACACACACACAACAGTGTACACTCGTGCGTGTGCACACACACTCTCACACACACACACACACACACACACACACACACACACACACACACACACACAAGCAATGGAGTTCGATGAAAAAATGCACTGCTGCTATAAGAACTAAAGGAATTTTGTAAAAGACTGAATGAATATTACAATAATATTCTTCAGCAGTCTGGATGAGAAATAGGAATAATAAGAATAAAACCCTGCAGACCCAATCAGCTTAAATATTCAGAGAAAAAAAGACTGTGCATTAGGAACATTAGTAAGCTA
>CM045729.1:54883579-55013579 GCA_024760905.1 Plotosus lineatus
ACCTTGTGGAGAGTGGGACTCGAACCCCCAACCTTTGGATCAGCGATCCAGCGCCATATACCACTAGAAATCTATTGACATAAGAAAAGTGTACGTAGATAGAATACCATTAAATGACAATATTAAAGGAGTCGAAACACACGTATAATCTTTGGACGCAAAGTGTCGTGCTGGTAAGAGCATCCACTTAAGACAGTGCTTCTTAAATAGTATGATGCTGTGGAACGCGTATGACCCTGGGGAACATGCTTTTCTGGAATAGCGTACGAACATTAAGTGTAATTGCACTTCCACTCCAGTAGTTGGCAGTGGCGCTCTCATTGTTGCGTGATGGTGTAGCGCATTTTCGCACGAGCAAACGATATGAAGCGCAGTAAACAACCCTTGAAGAAACAACACGGAAGAATTTCTAACAGGAACGAAGAGAAAGGTGGAGAGAGATGGAGATATTAAAACATACATAAGTTGAATGAGGTGAAATAAGGATGTATTTTTAAAAAATTTCAGGCGCATTGGTGCACTTTAAATGTTTTTCTGTTACAGATTAAAAAACAAATGTTAATGAAGTTTTTCTTTATTGTAAGTTGAACTATATTTCTTTCTTTTTTTGTTTTTAATAATAATAAAGATAGCAATGTTATGCAGAGGTGTGCTAATAACAATTTTATAGACAAATACTATTCATTGTCGCTCGCAGGGCGGTGGAGGGTGTGAAATGTTTTTTTCTTCCGAGAGGGGGCGCCACAGAAAATAATTGAGAAGCACTGACTTAACAGCATGAAGGTCTTGGACTTAAGTTAGGCTTGGGAATTTCCATTGGGTACTCCTGTCTTCTCCCACAGTACAAAGACTTGCATATTAGGCTATATAGCTGTTCCAAGTATCCCACAGTCAGTGTTAATGCAAATGCTGGTTGTAAGTCTTATCCCTCCGAAGGACTGTCAATCTGTATCCTGCCTTCTCCCAGAGTGTGCTGATATAGGCTCTAGCTTTCCTGTGGCCCTAGTAGGATTACCCAGCTTGAAGCATGAAAGAATATCATGTCACAGTGAGTCCAGCAATAAACTTGCCAATGTATGTATAAATGAGTGGCATGGCAGCGGAGTGGTTAGCATTTCCGCCTCACAACGAGTAGTTCCTGGGTTTGAGGCCCAGGCTCAGCAGGAGCTGAGTTTACAGACCTGAATATTTTATTACTCCTTCATTTTGTCATGCAGATTTCATTGGTTCCCTTTCAGAGTAGATGTTCAGTGATCGTTTGGCCCTTAATCACCTGTAAATTCAGTCATGTGGCCAAATCAGTTTGACACGCCCAAGCTACATAACAGTGTAAGTGCTGATTTCCTGCTACGCTTACAGTATACTTTCTTTTTAACTTTACCCAGTATCATATAGAATTCCCATTAACACCTGTGCTTAAAGTTTCCGCTCAATTTTGCAAACATTTTCAGAAACTTGGCAGCCCTGCACAATGTTAATATTGAAACAGATTGACTAAGACCAGAAGGTTGGGGGTTCGAGTCCCACTCTCCACAAGGTTGTCCCTCCCCCCCCCCCCCCCCCCCCCCAGTGCAGCTAACTGGGTTATCAAAGGCTGGCCATGTCTCCCACTGTCTATGGTGTGAGGCATGTAAAAGAACCATTGCTGACTTTCGTAAAGAGTAGGCTGCAAAGCCGTCGGTGTGTTTCCACCCTGCGATGGCCTGGCGAGCTGTCCAGGGTGTACGCTGCCCTCGCCCGAAGTTGGCTGGGATGGGCACCAGCCTCCCCGCGACCCAAATTAGGATTAAGCGGTTACAGAAAATGAACCAAAAATAAATGCTGTGGTAAATGTGTGTGTGTGTGTGTGTGTGTGTGTGTGTGTGTGTGTGTGTGTCTGTGTGTTGGCACTGAGATGGTCTTGTGAGCTGTTCAGGATGCTTCACCTTTACATAGTGCTGGCTGAGATAGGCTCCAGCCTTCCTATTACTTTACTAGGATTAATTGGTTCAGCGAATGAGTGACAATTATTTGCAGAAGATGACATGGATATAACTGAGTAGTCCCCAACATGGAATGCCGAATAATTGTTTTGGTATACACGACACAGAATCATAAAAGAAGCAAAGTGTAATTCGATTTTTATAATTTATTTTTACATTTTTAAACTGTGACCATGATTACACCGTTTGCTTCATCACACTGCTTCTTCTTCTTCTTCTTTTCCTTTCGGCTTTTCCTTTCAGTGATCACCACAGCGAATCATCTGCCTCCATCTCACCCTATCCTCTGCATCTTCTACTCTTACTTCAACTACCTTCATGTCCTCCTTCACCACATCCATAAATCTTGCTTCATCACGCTTATGCACGCATAATGGTGGCATCTTTGAAGCACATTTAAAGTTCGAACAAAGGATTTTTCCCCCATTATGGAAATCAATGTGTAATGAATTTTGCACTCTAGTCATCTTGTTGTCAAACTTAGTACGCTATTGTAGGGGTTTTTTTGTTGTTGGTTTTTTTGCAGAGCCAACATTCACATGACGATTTATTGCTTTTTATGCCCTGCAGCTATAAACTGTGTTAAATAACAAGCCATTGACAGTCATTGAATTGTCGCTGACAGGTTTATTTTAGAGAGCTATTAGCCACTGAAAATCTGGTTGTCAGCATTGTATGGGCTGGTTTGCAAAAAAAAAAAAAAAAAATCTGTTATTTATAATTTATATTATGCTATATATGTCATTTGAATACAACAAACTTATAACATCAATGGTTCTTTTTTTTTAAGATAAGATAAGATAAGATACAGCTTTATTAATCTCACAATGGAGAAATTCACTGTTACAGGCTCTTGAGGTACTATCAGTAGGGGGTGCAAAAATAGATACAAGTACGAACATACACACATACATATATATTATATAAGTAAATAAATAAATAGATACATAAATAGTATAAATTACTAAACAATAAAAGAAAAGAATGGAGCAACTGTGTTATATGTTGTAATCATGGTCACAGTTTAAAAATGTAAAAATAAATTATAAAAATCGAATTACACTTTGCTTCTTTTATGATTCTGTGTCGTGTATACCAAAACAATTATTCGGCATTCCATGTTGGGGACTACTCAGTTATATCCATGTCATCTTCTGCAAATAATTCTCACTCATTCGCTGAACCAATTAATCCTAGTAAAGTAATAGGAAGGCTGGAGCCTATCTCAGCCAGCACTATGTAAAGGTGAAGCATCCTGAACAGCTCACAAGACCATCTCAGTGCCAACACACAGACACACACACACACACACACACACACACACACACACACACACACACACACACACAAAAGCACAGATACAGGCAATGTAGACCAGCCAATTAGCCTGATATGCATGCCTTTGGACTCGGGGAAGAAATAAGAATGCTTGGGGGGGAATCCACACAAGCACAGGGAGTACATGCAAACTCCACAAGAAAAAAACCATCAGCCCGGGACACAAACTTATGACCATCATACTGTGAAGAGGACGTGCTAACTATTCCACTACCTTGCCATTTTGCAAATAATTGTGTATACAAATATATTTCTCCCCAGTGCAGCTAACTGGGTTATCAAAGGCCGGCCATGTCTCTCACTGTCTATGGTGTGAGGCATGTAAAAAAAAAACATTGCTGACTTTCGACAAGAGTAGGCTGCAAAGCCGTTGGCGTGTTTCCACCCTGCGATGGCCTGGCGAGCTGTCCAGGGTGTACTCTGCCCTTGCCCGAAGTTGGCTGGGATGGGCGCCAGCCTCCCCGCGACCCTAATTAGGATTAAGCGGTTACAGAAAATGAATGAACAAATACATTTCTGTTTGTATATATTTATTTATTGTTTGTGTCATCTTCTTCTTCTTTCCTTTCGGCTTTTTCCCTTTCTCGGGAGTTGCCACAGCAAATAATCTGATTCGCACATTTGATTTGGCATAGGTTTTTACGTCGGATGCTCTTCCTGTCACAACCCTTTTTAGCAAGGGACAGAAACACGCTGACGGCTTTGCAGCTACTCTTTACGACGGTCATCAATGGTTCTTTTACATACCTCACACCATAGACAGTGAGAGACATGGCCCGCCTTTGATAACCCAGTTAGCTGCACTGGGGGGGACAGTGACAACCTTGTAGAGAGTGGGACTCGAACCCCCAACCTTAGGATCAGCGATCTTGCACCCTAACCACTAGACCACCACTGCCACTGTTTGTGTCATATATAAATACCACCAAGCAACTTGTCAAAGGTTAGCCTTAAGTGACAAACAAAACTCAATACACTGCATCATCTTCGAGGTGTGCTATCACCAGAACAAATTGCTAAAGCCACTGGAAAACAACCATGTACTGCAACAACATGACAAAAATAAATAAGCATGACACAAGACAACACTATTTATCTCTCACCCTTTCTCTCCTGCTCTGTCCTTTTTTTCTCCTCTCTTACTTTTTTTTTGTCATTTTTCTGGGATTTCTGCTGTGATGAGTTAAGGCTCTGCTTCATACTTATAGAGCAACAATCCATTTGCTTTCACATCATGCTCTGATTTTATTTTTATTATTGTTGACAGTAAAACTTAAACCTTACACCAAGTGGACATTATAAATGATGAGTGAATACCCACATTGCTAGTCCACCACATTTGTACTACCTACTACTACTGTGTACGAATACTGTATTAAACTGAATTCACGGGTGAAAGCTGTTCATCAAACTTGCTAAATATTCAGGTACGTGTCAACGATTTTTTATGCAGTAATTGCAAACTCTGCAGAATTTAATTAGCTGTTACATCATTTATTTGCATTTGGTAGTCTTATTTTTGGAGGCCATTTTTCATTGCGAACAGCTGGTTCTCCCACATCACAAGACCAACCAGGCAGGGTGAAGCAGGCTAACACATGCCTTTTACTCAGACATATGAAGCCAGACACTGCATCTTTTTGAGCTACTGCTAATGGTACTGTATGTCAAAGGACAGCTGATCTCAGCGAAAGGCACAAACTGCCCTTTCCACACGCATGAGCTCACAGACACCCACAATTGGTTAGCAACAGGGGAGAGAGAATAAGGCCATCCCTCCCACACACAAAGCACAACCAAATATGCCCTTCTATACTCACAGCCATGGATGGATATGGCATTGTTGTGATTAGAACTTACAATCTCCCAATGACTCCAAATGAAAACTTTACTATTGTGGTGCACTTTTATTGTAGCGTTTCAGTTAAATATTGGAATCCAACTTTAAAATGTGTTTTAATTGTGTAACCTATTTAAAAGTGATATGAGTGACGTTTGTTTATGAAAAATGCATGCACAAATTAATTTAATTCAAATTTAATAGTTAATTTTTCATAACAGCCATCTAGCACACCTTGTTATGTTACATATAAAATACAATACGTGGAGGTATATGTGAATAGATTAGATTATATAAAACCACCCAATGTAAGAAAGATTCTGCAGGACATGGATTTGATTATGTTGCCTAATAATCCGAACCAGACTATTAGATCTAACACTAGCTGTATATATAGCCTATTATAATGGTCACTTATGCACCCAAGGTAAGTGGTTTAGTGTAATAGACTGTGGGCAACAGATGTCAAAGACTGTACTGCAAAACATCACTGTTGATTCAACAAAGCATAAAATACCTTGGGTGAAGTAACAAGAAAGGATACAAATTCTGCACTGAAATTAAAAGGTCATAGAGTCATAAGAATATCTATACAAATACATGACACAAGTCAAATGCATAGCAGAAGCAATCATGGTTGCCCCAGGACTCAGAGACCGTAACGGTAAGAGCACACAAAAAATAAATCGGTCATATCTGATAGGGTGTCTCATGTACTGAAAATGAAAATACAAGGATCCCTCACTTTCCGCGGTTAATGGGGACCGAGACCCCGCGAGCACCGATTTCCGCAAAGTACTGTAGGATCAACCACTCTGACTGATGTATACGTACATGTGTATGTGTATATAATATTAATAAATACATATTTAACACTATAAATGCTTATAATAAAAATTAAACATTCAAAATAATGCATAAGATGTAAATAAAATATTATATAAAATATATAATTTTTGTTTTTTTTTGCATAATTGGTCTTCTTTGTGATATTTTCCTTATTTTTTATTTTTTGATGAATACTGTATTTTTGAAAAACTCACGATGCACTGAAGCCGCAGAAACTGAAGCATGAATTAGCGAGGGATCACTGTAGCTACACAAACATGTGAAAGTTACACTTAATACTTCAAAGTTACATTTTGAAAACCTAGCTCACCAGATGCTGTGTAATGCAAGTTATTATACACATACTTCGCCACAGTAGGTGCATATATCACAATCAGCCATGCAAAAGTGAACAACACTGTGTCTCATTACAGCAGCACCGACAAAGGAGTGGTGGAATGTATTAGGCAGAAAGCAAACCGTCTGTTCTTGGACTTGTTATGTTGTAAGCAGAATAAACAAGCAGATACAGTATAAGGATTGATGGGGGCCACATTGTGATAGCTAAAAAACTGGGTCTATTTAGCTCTAAATAGCAGGTCTTGTGGACTGTGCTCCTGGTATGCAGTAGTAAACACCTACGAAAGTTGGCCCAAGGAAGGCCACACAGTGAACTGACAAGAGCATCATGGGTACTCAAGGCTCATAGGGAGCAAAGGCTAGTGTGTCTGGTATGACCTCACAGAAGAGCTACTATAGCGCAAACTGCTGAAACTGTTATTGGCTTTGATAAGAAAGAAATCTGAACACAGTGCATTGCAGCTTGTTGTGCATCGGCCTGCCTATAAACAGAATAATCAGGTGGTGTTAATGTCATTGCTGATCGCCATGTAAGCAATAAAAAACAGTACACAAACAGTAGGAAATATGCAACAAACAGTATGTCCAGGTTTGTAAAAAGTATAACACATCAGTAAATATAATTTACAAATGCATACTCATGTGACTGCCTTCTTCTTAAAGTACATATTTCATGTGAATTTTAGTATAATGTGGTTTGTCAGTTGTACTTCAGAGAACAGAATGTAGTTGTGGTAATGTTCTATCGCATCATACATTGTACAGCCTAAAATGTCACTCAGCTCTTTTTCCCTCGAACTTTATTCTCATGTACATGCACCCATCCTCTCTGTGCTTACTCTGTGCTTACACCCACACAAAATAGAGGTGATATCTTGCTACCACTCCTTTGATACATCATTTTGGCTTCCGCTGCAACAATAAAAAATAAATTAAAAAAATAGGCAAATTAAGTCCATGTAATTCATATATGTTAAGTTGAGTATGCTTAGAGACTTTTGATATTCAAATATTCATGAAGGGACATTATAATTAATGTATTTTTTTCTTTTTATTGGGATCTGCAAAAAAAAGGGAAAAAGCCGAAAGGAAGACAGACAGACTGCAGTCTATGATTGTCTTAAGCAAGCACATCATTAGTCAAAATCTCTGTGTGAGTCAGAAATGAAGTATCCGTTAAAACATATAACCAAAAGTTAAAATATTTTGTTCTTTTTTTGTCATCACTACAGTTGTGCACATGTTTGTGAATACGCAGAACTCTCATTTCCTCTGCATGCCGCCCACACTCATTCCAGCATTTCCTCTGATGTCATCATTAGTACTTGTGTGTGTGCATAAAAACTTTCATTTACCCTCTACCCTCTTCATTGATGGTCACTCAACTGTTGTATCACAAATATATATACGGTGTGTGTGTGTGTGTGTGTGTGTGTGTGTATGTATATATATATATATATATATATATATATATATATATATATATATATATATATATATATACACACACACAACACACACATATATATACATATGTGTATACATATATATATATCGGAGGACAGGGTGAGGTGGAGGCGGATGATTTGCTGTGGCGACCCTGAAGGAGCAGCCGAAAGTAAAGAAGGAGATATATATATATATATATATATATATATATATATATATATATATATATATATATATATATATATATATATATATAAGAAAGACAACTATCTCAAATATTCATCTAAACATATTGGATTTGTTTCAATATTGATTTAAAAATAAATCACACAAAGTTTTCCTCCACAGACAGTCCTTAGTAACAGTTACAAACAATTTATACTCTACAGAAACCATGGAACAATATAAGAGTTTCAATAAGAATGTTCTGTTATGAGGACCACAGAGGTAATATCAGATAATGAGGGTTCTTTTGAATTTTGCGTCTTGTATTGTGTTCTAACAATACATCCATCATGCACAGGGGTTACTGAACAATCCTCTACATGCTTCTGTTTTGATGCATGATTTGGAGTGTGTGTGATTTTTTTTTTGGACAGGCAATAACAGAAAATTCATACAGTATAATTAAACTGATTTCTATTGTTAAATGGTTGTTGTAATGGTTAAGGCTATAGTATTTTATACAGTATACAGGGACAGCGGTAGCCTGGTGGTAATGTCGGCTGGATCACTGATCCTAGAGTTGGGGGTTGAAGTCCTACTCTCAACTAGTTGACAAGAGTAGGTTGCATTGCCGTCAGCGTGTTTCTAATCGGGAGTCAGAGTGCTCTGAGGCAGTTTGTTCACAGTAATGTTCTGGCAACTCCTGCAGCGGCACTGGATCTCGGCTTCTGCCCTTCCATTGGATCCTTCCGGTGGCGCTGAGAGGGGGGACTTGCTCCTTGGGTAACAGCCTGTCCCCCATACTTCCTACCACCAGCCGGGATACCAGCCAGAGCGCAGCTCCATAGTCCTTCGAGACTGAAGGAGGCCTACTACTATTTTATGATTTATAAATACAATTCTAAATATTTTATGATTTTAAAATACAATTCTTAATTCCCATTTTAACTGGTAAACATTTTTGATCTAAAATGTCTTATTTTGTGAGTAATATTCCTGGTTTTATATGTGATGCATTTATTTCATTTCATTCCTACAAAATGTACCTATTATCAAATGATATGTTCCTACACACAACTGAAATTTAAACATTAAATATATATCCATAATAGGTCAAATATGACATATTACATGTGAGCATTTTCCCATTACTTGCCTAAGAACCAACAATAAAACAAATATCTGAGTCAGTGTTATTAGTTTTTGAAAAGGACTGGATGAATCATCAGACAAGTCAGACTACTGCTTATCTACAACTGGATCTCCTTACTAGTAGTTGTGCACATATTGATTTTAATATTTTAGTATTTTATTTGAGGTCTGTTAGGTCATTTTTTCTGAAAGGACAGACATCCCGACACATATTAGCAACCAAGCTGATAAAATAAATCAGCCTTGAGGATACGAGAGAGAAAAATATCTTGCCATAGTCCTTCAGCTAACCCGTGTGAAGAATAATACAAGAACAGTGGGGAACCCAAGAGTGGCATGAGTGATGCCAGTGAGTCACTCTTTGGGGAAAAATTTAAAGAATAGGATATTTTTTGTTATTGTGTGTGTGTGTGTGTGTGTGTGTGTGTGTGTGTGTGTGTGTGTGTGTGTGTGTGTGTGTGTGTGTGTCTGAGCAGCATATACAAAAAGTGACAACTAATCATTAGACCTTTCACTGACAGATGGTTATCAGGGCAAAAAGAGAATCAGACTAAAAAATACTGTCGCTGTGAAATGAAAGGTTTCCCTCTTAAAATGTGTTGACAACACCTGTGTAGGAATAGAATTGTCATTTGCCATTAATCACAAGCTTATAAACTGTGTTAAGTCATTATTGCTGTCTGAATATTTAACTACAATATATGTTCAAATAGTTTACTTAAATGGCAGCTTTTATATATATATATATATATATATATATATATATATATATATATATATATATATATATATATACATACACACACACACACACACACACACACACACACACACACACACACACACATATATATATATATACATATACATATATATAGTGTGTGTGTGCAAAATAAAAGAACAGGGCAAAGACTTTCTATTGAAACTCCATTTATCACTAGAGATCTGTTTCGAGGGGTGGTGAAACCATCCTCTCTCTTCAGGTGATTATAGAATTATTATAAATAGATTCAAATAGATTATTCTTCTATAATCACCTGAAGAGAGAGGATGGTTTCACCACCCCTCGAAACAGATCTGTAGTGATAAATGGAGTTTCAATAGAAAGTCTTTGTCCTGTCATTTTATTTTTGTTATTTGCTCTACCAAAAAGTATTGAGCACTCTCCTACGGAAGGATCTACTCAGAAAATCCTCTATATAGTGTGTGTGTGTGTGTGTGTATATATATATGTATATATATGTGTATATATATATATATATATATATATATATATATATATATATATATACAGCATATACTGCTGTAAAGCACTAGTATTAAAGTCTTTAAATAAAAAAAAAAAATCAAAAGAATTATTAAATTAAAATCAAAAGAAATATGTCTCTGAGAAGTCCGCCTGGGCTTCTTGTTAGCCGGGGTGTGGCTAGCATTGAGCTACCATAGCATATTAGCTCATCATAGCATATTAGTACTAACGTACTTACTTACACACGCCCGAAGACTCCGATCTCATAGCTGTAGTAGGGCCAACCGGTCATAGATGAGCATAGTGCAAAACATGAACAAACAAAACAACAAATAAAAAAAATTAAAATGAACAAAGAAACAATTTGACTCTGAGAACTCTGTGACGTCTCCCTCTAGGCAGCGCCATCTTGGAGACGTCATGTTCAATGCAAAAGGACATGATGCATGATAAAGTTTATCCTTTTGGTATCGTTTGTTAAACATGCTACAGAACATAAAATCCTCGTGCACAAACATTCTAAACCTTAACTTAGGTACTGTACTGGAATAATAATTGAAAAAGACTTTAATACAACAGTTCAGAGGAAACTGTTGTTTCTTCAGAAGAAAGTCTTATTTCTTCAGAAGAGACATCCAGCGTTTTCTATTGCTTAGCCAGAGAAGACACACAGCGTTTGAGTGGCATCATAGAGCTTAACTGGTACTTAAAGCACACTAAAAAAGAGGCTCATTGACAACATTCTGTAGAATTAACAATGTGATAAATATTCCTCAGACTCTCAAATTAATATTATTTAATGTTTTAAACAGAATATGTCTTACTTGAAACAATAAGCAGAGATGAAAATGGGGATACTTGTGGCGCACCTTTGCTCAACCCCAGCAACCTGATCTGAATGACATCAACAGCTTGTCGTCATCATGATACTAACAGGTAAAGTCTGTTGGACCTTTTACACCTGAGCCATAGTGGCTCATCAGGCCAGTGCTTATCCCCGGGTTCTGTAGCATGAAGCAACTAGGAGTTCAACTCCTCCTGGATGGGATGCTAGTCCATCGCAGGTTATCTTCCCAGTATATCTTTACTGGTACCCATTTATACTGCTGGGTGAACTGAGGCACACTTGTGGTGAAAACCTTGTCCACGGGTCTTAGCACAGTGGGAGTCTAACTGGGATTTGAACTCACAACCTCCTGATCACGAGCCCAGTACTCTAACCACTACACCACCCGCCCCACCATGACACCAAAAATCTAACAGAAAATTGTGAGTAACTTGACTGGAAGCTGAAATCCAAGCAAACATTTGGTGCATTTACCTGGAATGAACTTGTATGTATTAAATGTATTACAATTAAATATATTAAAATAAAAATCATACACATTACTTATTTGATTTAATTAATCTCATAATTTAAGCTCCTTTAAAATTCCCTATATGTAATCATAAAGTAGTGGCCTTGCTCCAAAAACATTAAAAATGTAAAGAAGATAACACCATTACTTACAAATTATCACTGAATCAGATGACTAAAAAGAAACATAATTATAGTGATGTAATGCAAATAGAAGTCCAATCAGAGAAATTCTGCTTACAGTGGATAAGCTGTGAGCAAGTATCTTACATCTGCAGTAATTTGTTAAAGAACACTCTCTGCCTGCATAATCAAGATTACTTTATCTGTTTTCCTCAGAGGAATGGCTGGTATAGTCGGGTAGCGATGCCTTGGCGTTCTGGCATTCTCTCCTCCCTTTGGATATCTGTGTCTCAGCAGTTTTTAATTAAAATGCTCCATTTGTGCCACCTATCCTAGCTGGCAGAGAGCACAGGACAATATATTACTGCTCTCATACTCAGGCAGCTGGTGAGAGCCAGGCACATCAGGACACTATGTTATGGTCAACCAATCATATTTGAAAATGTTTTGCATTTTTTTTCATCACTGTGAAATTTAAGCTAGCATTTCTAATGCAGGGATGAATAATTTGACCAAACACTGATTAATTAGAATGTATGGAATCCTTATCATGCTAATATATCATGTATTCATAGGTAGGCTTATCCTATTAATTAACATCAGGAATGTTTTACAGATTATGCAAAATACCATTGTAAAAGAGTTGGGGAATAACCTCTCTATAAGACTAAGCAGTATCACAGACACGAGTAAGTCACTTCACTTATCCCTTAACATCCGGGGATGTCGTTGGAGTGCCTTCATGGCGAGACTTGGGCTGATTTGGGCTGATTTAGCCTGGCGGAGCCCATCCCTCTCCAGGTCGGAAACACGCTGACGGCTTTGCAGCCTACTCTTTACGAAAGTCAACCATGGTTTCTTTACATGCCTCTCACCATAGACAGTGAGAGACATGGCCCGCCTTTGATAACCCAGTTAGCTGCACGGGGGGGTTCCAACCTTAGGATCAGCGATCCTGTGCCCTATCCACTAGACCACCACTGCCCCTGAGTAAGTCAGTCATAATACAAAGAAAATAAGCTTGAAAATTTAAAAAAAGGTACAGTATGTAGAAATATAAGAAATATACACTGTGTTAGCAGTAATATGGTTTATTTTATAATAATAAGCAGACAATATTGAGTAACAGCCTGCAGATTGAGATAACAGCACAGTCCAAGAAAACACAAACAGTATATAGCAGCACACTCAACAGGCATTACAGAAGTTACTTTCAGAGTGTTAATTTAATTTTCTTTAATAAATTGTTTTTTGGGAAATTATTTCTGATGTCGAGTCCAAAAACTTGTAGAAGTAAAGGAAACTGGAAGAGCAAAGAAGCTGGGAAGTAGAAATCTGGTAGTACCATTGCATTATGGCCCCATAAATGTTGGCTATGAAACTATCTACTTAAAAATGTAAAAGTTCAGCCTATTAATTATGTTAAAGGCCGATACATCGAATCCTCATATGCCAGTAAGTGACTACAAATATCAGTTGTAGATTACATTAGATCAGAACTTGCAAAATACAGTTCAGATATGAAAATAGTTTATTGAAATCACTAATATTACAATGGTAAAGCAAACACTGGTGATCATATGCAGTAAATGTATTGCATGGACCCATACAAGGAAAAGATTGCTTCCAGTTTGGTCACATGTTAATCAACCTGGCCTATCTTGAAGTCTCATATCTGACCACGCAAACAAAAAGAAAAAAAACATCTATACCCAGTTTCCAAGGGGCAGTGGTGGTCTAGTGGTATAGGGCACTGGATCGCTGATCCAAAGGTTGGGGGTTCGAGTCCCACTCTCCACAAGGTTGTCACTGTCCTCCCCAGTGCAGCTAACTGGGTTATCAAAGGCCGGCCATGTCTCTCACTGTCTATGGTGTGAGGCATGTAAAGAACCATTGCTGACTTTCGACAAGAGTAGGCTGCAAAGCCGTTGGTATGTTTCCGCCCTGCAATGGACTGGCGAGATGTCCAGGGTGTACTCTGCCCTCGCCTGAAGTTGGCTGGGATGGGCGCCAGCCTCCCTGTGACCCTAATTAGGATTAAGTGGTTACAGAAAATGAACTGATGATGTTCATGATCATGATCTGATACCCAGTTCCCATAGAACCACAGTCCTACAATATGTGAACTAGTACTCGACCAGACCTAAAACAGCCAGGTGATGAATATTACACAAGGTATCGATAATATTTTCTAATTGCCACTATGCCAGTATAAAGCAGTTGACTGTCTCATAGACATAACTTAGCTTAGGTTATATAACATATGTTTTATTTGTCAGTGTATCACACTGAACTGGATCAGAAATTAGATACCATACTGAGTAAGCTAAGCCAATTGGTGGAAATAATTTCATGAAGTTTTCCTATTTCTTAGTTTTCCTATAGTTACTGCTTTATTGGTCACAAAATTATTCACCACCAAGGAACAATGACTGATATCTGATTTATATGTGTGTGTGTGTGTGTGTGTGTGTGTGTGTGTGTGTGTGTGTGTGTGTGTGTGGGATGGAAAATTAAGAAGGAAAGTAAACGTACATAGTGTTTGATAATAGTCTTACTCCATCTGTTATGGCAACCTTGGGAAAACACTGTTTGAGGGACTGTGCCTGCATGCACAGTGCTTAGTATCAAAAGACACTTCATTGTCAAACATAGTTAGGCAGCTAAGAATGCGTTTTATTACATACAGAACTCCTATCTTCATACAACCACATAGTCACCGCATTTTCCAAAGATTTAGGTGCAGTTATGTGTATGTATAGTGTTAATTTCACTGACAGCAGTTTTAATATGCTGATAAAATGAACATACTGTACATCTTTTCTATACGCTCATTTTGGCGCTAACGATCTCCTCCTGGACATCCTGAGAAAGGCCTTTTTTGCAGTCTGAAGATTGCTTTGGCTTTCTGATAGAGCAATGGGATGCTCCATACCTCAGTCATTAGAATTCAGACTGCAGCGCCCTGCTGTGCACAGAGGAATGATGAAATAAGCGCTATAAATAGCAACCTCCCAGGATCCCCTTTACACACACTGTAAACATTTCAGAGCAAAGCAGACATGCTGCTTCTTCTCAGAATACCTCTGTATTTTCCGTTTTATCCATTTACCCTTCTCACCCACACAGAGTTGCATGGAAAAAAATGACTAAATCAACACATCATTCAGTTAAAAAAAAAAAAAGGGGGGGGGGGGGTTCCAGGGACTGGCATCCAGAGACAAGGAACTGGCCATGGCATCCAAAAATAATTACAAAATGAATCTCTGGCTATTTATAATAGAGTTTATTAATATCTGTGGGAACAAATATTAACCTGCCAAAGGTAGCTCCACTGCCAAATTTTGGTGATAAGATGAGTGTTGTTATGATTCACAAAAGCAACAGCCTCTAAGATTGCAGTCTGACTGAGCAGGGAACCCTGGTTGTGTGATTGTCAGCTCATTTCCTCCTGACATAAGCCTGTTTACCATCACCACAGATGGATGCTGCAGCCCAAGCCTTGTGTTCTGTTCACTACTTAGCAATGGATTTACTGTTCACATAAATACATTTTGAGATGATTAACCTTGAACACATCTTTTGGGGGACGCATTACCAAAGCAGAATCATTTCTCATGACTGATGTGAGTACAAATAAGGCACAAAGGAGACCAAACGGAGTGAACTGTTCCGTTTTTGTTTAAGACAGTAGTTCATAAATTATTTAACAGTTGTTTCTTTTATTTTTTACAAACTAGCTAATTTAATTCAAATACAAAAAGATTGGCATGTAACTAAATTAAAATGTCATTATTTAGAATTAACAGTTGGATTATAAACAAATACAAATACAGATACTAATACAAGGAAAGGTATTTATTTTTACAGTTGTGTTATTTCTAACTAAAACGTGCCAAAAATGGCTTGTGTATGTGGTATCTGTCTATAATTAGAAATGTGCAATTTATCTGAAATTCTGGGTGATAAAAAAATTCATGAGTTTGTAATTTCATGCGGCAAGTAGTTGATTTTGAAGCTTGAAAGGGTAAGTGAATTTTCCAAAATTCAGCCTCTAGGCAGAAGGAGTGTCACATTCATTAATGAGGTCATGAACAGTGCATTTGCAGAAATGGGTTCCTTCATATTTAATGCGTGATCAGCGCTGTAATGCTTGGCGCTGCTTTATGAGAAAATGTTCATTCATTCATTTGCCAAACCATTTAATACTACTAGGGTTGTAATGAGACCGGAGCCTATCTCAGCGGACTGAATGAAGGATATACCCTAAACAGCTCGCAAGACCATTGTAGGGCTAACACAGATGGGTATTACAAGCACATTCTCCAATGAAAATATAAAACAGTAGCTTCCGATTCCTCATATTTTAGAAAATACAGTATAGACCTTTGAAATTTGGTAATATGGTCAAATTCTCCTGTGAATAGATAACAGCTTTAATATTTTTATGAGGTGAAAATTGAAATTTGGTCTATAGTTTCATAACTACTCTTATAACTTCACCTAATTTCAGCTTGTTTTGGCCAAAGAGACATTAGAACCCCACTCTGTGATAAATATTATTCACAGAGGCTTTCTGGGGTAATCTGCCTAAATTTATTAGCATCTGAAGTTGGAAAAAATGTTATTTGTCACATGTGTTTTTTTTATGGCCGTATATTAAAGGCCTATATAAGATGAAACACACACACACACACACACACACACACACACACACACACACACACACACACACACACACTATGAGGAAGTTAAACTGTGTACCCTTCTTAACCATTTATAACATCACTTAGAAAAATAATACCAATGTACCAACTTAGCCAAATTAAAATCTTGGGCTTCATTAAACTATGATTGTTATTTTAAGAGACAATCTGATGCCTCGATCCAAAATAATGTATGCAAATATATAAAACTATACAGTATACAGTATATCTCCTTTATGGTTGCTTTTCAGTTTTATAAGCTTGTGTTTTAGAAAAATGCAAAAATGAACTTGTGAAGAAAAAAAATATTTTCATACACAGCCAATAGCATTGAATAATTTAATTTGGTCAGTAAGTAAATATTACATGAGGCAAGATGTAGAAAAATATAAAGATCTTAATCCTAAACACCATACCTTATAGTTATTTTGTTATGAGGAAAAAAACTAAGTTGGTCTATATTTTCAGAAGGACTCTTATAATGTCAGTAAATTTGAACTCGTTTTTCCAAAAACCCATTTTTATCTTCACATAGTGTGATAAATATGCTTCTCAGAGGCTTTATGGTGCCAACGAATGGAAAATTTGAGCATCATTCAGTAAATATATGTCATATAAGCTTTCAGTGTAACTCTGCTATAGAATTAAATAACCTCGAAGTCCGGAAAAATGCTATTTGTCAAATATGGTTTTTGACCAAATTTTAAAGGCCTATATTTTCTAAACTGTGAGTAATTGAAAGCTAATCTTTTGCATGGAAGGAAGAAAGATATATGGCTATATATAAATTAAATACAGTTAATTATGAGGAGTTTATGGCAATGCTTTGTAAAGTTGAGATAGAAAACAGATAGGAGATAGAGATAGTTGTGCTGTATATTCATAATCCTTTTAAGTTGAGATAAAAGAAAAAAAATATTTATTTTAAAAGTTATTCAGTGTATATTGGGAATTTTTTATTAGGTGCAATTATATTACCCATTTTCGTTCTTAAATCAAAAATAAAAAGTAAAAGAAAAAAAATTAAATCAATAATTATTTAAGCTATTTTAGAAACATTTGTGGGTGGCACGGTGGCGTAGTGGTTAGCACGTCCGCCTCACAGCAAGAAGGCCTGGGTTCGATTCCTGGCCTGGGCGTGTCTGTGTGGAGTTTGTATGTTCTCCCTGTGCTTGCGTGGGTTTCCTCCTGGTGCTCCGGTTTCCTCTCACAATCCAAAGACACGCACAGTAGGTTAATTGGCTGCTCTAAATTGCCCATAGGTTCGCATCGTGCAGAAGGCAATGGCAAACCACTGCACTAATCCTGCCAAGAAAACCTCCATGAAGATGATAACCAGGGTGTTATCTTTCATGGCGGGTCACCAATGGTCGTCCTATGACTCAGGCACTAGATAGAAACATTTGTAATGATGTTCATTTTTGTTATTAATTTTGATTTTTTTAAACAGCCAGAGAGATTTTAGAATTTTGAGACTGTGGGAGACACCTTGGTTTCCCTGACAATAAATGGGTAATAAATAATTTAAATTGACAGTGCTTCATTCTTTTTTCTGTCCTTTTTTATGGCACCACAGATTTTGGAGCAGAGGCAAAATCAGTCAGGTAAGCTTATGAATAGAATTAATTTGAAATAGCCCACTATACAGTATTTCCATCCTCTGACACCTGACCCAACCACGCGCAACCATTACAGCCCAACACCGGATAATGATATTGAACCGGAACTTTTTCCTCTATGGCCGGAACTCAGTACAAAAAAAACAAAAAAAAAACAAAAACAAAAAAACCCCAAAACAAAGCAAAACAAAAAAACATGATAACCAAGATTTTTATGAAGTTCTCTATAGTTGCCTTTCTTTTTGCAGCTGTAAGGTCTGAGAAGTCTTTAAAGCTGAACAAGTATAGAAATGCATCCCACTAAACAGTCAGACACCGCGGTGTTTGAAATATATGAGAATTTCAATTTTTTATTTTTATTTTGAATTAATATAAATTAATATATACTTGATGTCACTGCATATTATTGTTAATCTCGCAGGTCGGTGTTATGTCTGATGCAGCCTTTTTTGGTGTTTGTGCAGCAATGATGGATTTTGCGACGAATAGACTGGTTGCCATGACAACATTTATTTTCCCCATGATGACGTCTTGGTGAAGCCCTTTCCTCTGAGCTTAGTGATCACGTCACTGGGTGCTCTGGTTGAAGTAAAATAATCATGTCGGACCACATGCTCATAGTTTTCTGATCATTTTCATGCTCCCCTGTATCACAGTTTTGCTCATACAGATCACTGGGTCACGTGAGATGTATAATGAACACATTAGTTTCCCCTCAATTCAGACAACATCATATACATCATACAACAGGACATCCAAGAAATCTTCCTTTAGTCTGCAATCGCATACCTTGCATTTCGATTTCCCATCTTCTAAAAATCAATTCAGTGCTGCCACCTTATGGCAAGGACCTAACAGTCTCCTCTTGGAGGACTTTAATTTCATTTTATTGTTTTATCCAGTAACATCTGAAAGTTTAGACAGTTCATATGGCTCACTGTGAGAGATTATAATAAACTTTGGCCATAAAGTTTAAAGAGGCAAGAGTGCTCGGTCACTTCTGGGACATTGGCACTTTGCATGTGTATATGTGTATTTTTAAAAGATCAATGGAAGGTCATCTGTCCCAATTCCATAATTAAGGTCTCAGCATGCAATCCTCAGCCAGGTGTATGATGGGGAACCTGTCAGCACCTGATGGGAGTGTAATTAGCACATGGCTTCAGCATGCTACTTCACTCCTATCACATCCTGTCACTGCAGATACACACGCCTAACAACACAATAAAGGAATTCACTCAAATTACCATGTTTTGAGTAATAATTTAGATAACAGAAATAATTTATGTTTTTTAAATTCTCTCTCTCTCTCTCTCTCTCTCTCTCTCTCTCTCTCTCTCTCTCTCTCTCTCTCTCTCACACACACACACACACACACACACACATAATCCTTAATTATTTCTATTCCCTAAATTATTACTCAAAACATGATTACTCAATGATATTAAGGGAGGTCATATACAACACTAATGTATAATGTTTACTATAACTACAATTAATAATTTATTACACACTGGAATACAATTTAATCTGGAGAAAATCTGTACGTACTATTAGAAGTTTGATATTAGAGGTTGTTGCTCACCCTTCTTTCTCTCATTCCTTTTTTAATCTCTTACACGGTAACTTCAGGAAAAGGCATTTGTGGACATCGGCCTACCTTTGGAAAAAGTTCTACTTTTTTTAATGCATACGACTCCTTTTCCCCTCATGTCTGTGCTGCCTTACAAGGCAACTATCCTGGCTGGAATGTTTACTTGTGAATTTTTTTCATGGGATTAAAGTAATTCCTTTCAGCTGTGGAACTCCTGTGAACCAACAGAACAAAAATAACCCATGGCTTGGGAATGAAGTGCTGTGCTGATTAAAGCTTTAAGCAAACAGAACAAATCAACATGGGGCAGGTCAGCGACTTTGCAATGCGTGTCATTTTATTGTTTACTTTCACAAAAAACAAAAACAAACAAAAAAGCAGTGTGAAGGAAGAATATCACTTATGACAACATTGGACTACATTCTTGAATGACGTTCAAACAGTTTCAACTCGCACAAGATACAGTGAGGAAACTAGTATTGTGATCTATACAGTATTAACTATTTTTCTAGTTAAAATATTTCCAGTGCACATATTCACATGAAAGTCTAAGCATAAATTTACAAGAGAAGAAATATTAACATTTCAATCTAAAGTAGAATAATGTGGGGAAATAATATTGGTCACAGTGAGAAATGCAGCTGATTGCACCACTTGGTTCTCCTTATTTTCCTTTCGCTTTTCCCTTTTCCAGGGGTCGCCACAGTGAATCGTCTGATTTGCACGTTTGATTGGGCATAGGTTTTTATGTCGGATGCCCTTCCTGACACAACCCTTTAGCAAGGGACAGAAACATGCTGACTCTTTGCAGCTACTCTTTACGAAAGTCAGCAATGGTTTTTTTACATGAACCTCTCACCATAGACCGGCCTTTGATAACCCAGATAACTGCACTGGGGGGGGGGACTCGAACCCCCAACCTTAGGATCAGCAACCACCAGGCCACCACTGCCCACCGCACCAATTGGTTCTCCTAACGGCTGGTAGATTTTAATTTTAATTTTCCTGAAAAATGTGAAATCACCTCTGAATACAAGTTAGCAAATCCAATTTCATCACCCTTTTGTATAGAGGTAAAATGTTTTGCAAAACTTATGTTATGGGAGTAATACCACACAAAGGTTAAAAAATGATTTCTGAAAACTAGAGACGTTCCTTTTGCATAATTTCTAAAATGGGCTGTCAGAACATTAGTTAGAAGAGCAGCTCAAGAGCTTCACACTATTTGAAAAGTGTTCTGGAAAGAAATGGACTCAATGGCTACATATGATACATCAATCAATCAATCAATCAATCAATCTGGGTGCCGTGCCAGAATTCTGGCGTAGGTGGCAGCCATAACAGCTTCTCATGGCTGTATACGAAGGGCAAAAACTCCGCAGTAGAGGCCCAAAGTTCTTTCTGTGGGGTGTCTTTATTGAGACACCATCTCTAGCTAGCTGGCCGTTGACTCTAAAGAGTTCATCCCTTTGATAGGTCTTGTTTTTATTCCTACTTGGTTGCTAGCCACCCTCCTCACCAAATTTGAACCCTGGTGGGGTAGCCTGTTTCTGTTCACACAGTACAAGTGGAATTCAAATTATTCTAAGCTGGTTAAACATAGTGAGGGTCACAGGGAGGCTGGCGCCTATCTCAGCTTACTCTGGGAGGGTGTGGTACAGGATGAATAGCTCGCCAGGCCATCACAGAGCCAACACTGATACAACCACTCACACACACCATGGGGTGATTTGGAACAGCCAATAAGTATAATGTTTTTGAAGTGTGGGAAGAAACCGGAGTACCCAGGGGAAATCCATGCAAGCACGGAGAGAACATGTGAACGTCACACTGAAACATCCGAGCTGGGAATCTAATCGATTTGTTAACCACGTACACCACCGTGCTGCCGACAATTCAAATTATTGAGAGAAAAATGAATAGAGTTATGGACTGGAAGAGAAATTCTTGAGAAGAATTTGTTACGATCCCTTCTGATGATAAGCATGAGCTGTGAGGGGATTTTCCACCAGAACATTGTCAGAATATAAAGCAATCATGCTGTACGATTTCAGATGAAGTTATTAGGCAGCGAATATTTGAGTCGAAATCCCACCAAAACCTGTGAGAGGGTTCAAAGCTCCTTCCTACAGGAGCTGTCTTAAAGCAGTCACTGCAAAGATTTCTCAGACTTCTTCTTCTTCTTTTCCTTTCGGCTGTTCCATTCAGGGTCACCACAGTGAATCATCTGTCTCCATTTCACCATGTCCTCTGCATGTTCTTCTCTTACTCCAACTGCCTTCATGTCCTCCTTCACCACGTCCATAAATCTCCTCTTTGGTCTCCCTCTAGGCCTTCTGCCTGGCAGTTCCAACCTCAGTATCCTACTACCAATATACTCACTATCCCTCCTCTGTACATGTCCAAACCATCTCAATCGAGCCTCTCTGAATTTGTCTCCAAAACCTCTTACATGTGCTGTCCCTCTGATGTACTCATTCCTGATCCTATCCATCCTCGTTACTCCCAAAGAGAACCTCAACATTTTAATCTCTGCTACCTCCAGCTCTGCCTCATGTCTTTTCCCCAGCGCCACTGTTTCTAAACCATACAACATCGCTGGCCTCATCACCATCTTGTACACTTTTCCTTTCATTGCAAAGATTTCTCAAACTATTCAATAAAATTCAGTCAGAATATGCAATACTATTTCCTGTCATTCCATTCAATTGCTCACAATGTTGTGAAAGGATTGGTTTTTAATTTCTTTTCTTGTGTAGTTTAATTGATTGTTATCGTTTTATGTTAATAGCCACAATACAGTATATTTAATAGAGAAATAGTTGACCGGTTGAATGCTTATTTCCCCCACTGTACTGTATATGTTGATTCTTTAATTCTTTTCAGTCAGTTTGGGTACCCAATTTTAAATGACGTACAAAACCTTTGTATAGTCCAAAAGAAAACAAGACAATTTCTGCATGCAGTAATGCCACATTACCATTTATTGACAAATCCAGGAAGAATCTTTTCAAGAAACAGAGAAGATCTTTTGATTATAGGTTTTGGGTTAAGTTTTCATTTTGGGGTTGAAGCTTTAATTTGTCCACTTTGAGCACAGTTTTTAGCAAGTGTTGAGATGTTTTAATTATTATAACAACTTGAAGCCCTTCCAGATGCCTTTCCCATTGGAAGCCCTGCCACTGTATTAGACGTCTCCATCTATTTGCCCTATTTTTACACTACAGCAGGGGTGTCTTCATGATGACCTTGCAGGATCCTATTTCGTATGCCAGCTAATTAACACATGGTCCACTGTGATAACTTCTGACCACACACACTGTGTTCGTGCGTGTCTGATTGTAAGGCCCCTGTGGTATTGAAGATCACACATTACAGATGCAAACCTTATAGACGTAATTCAGAACAAACAAATCAATAAATAAATTACACCTTTTAATAAACTCAGTTTTTAATAATCTGAAAAAAATGTTACAGACCAAAGTTTTTATTTTCTTGAGTTAAAAATAATATGTCATGTCCAGACATCATGACTTACATAACTTTTTAAACTGTCATTTAAATTTTCTGTTGTTTGGTGGTTGGAGATACTCTTGATACTGATGTAATACAGCATAATTTCCCTCAATAAATAAAGCACCAAGTAAAATATTTTGGTTTCCTTTATCTAACTGCGTTTTCTTTATCTACTTTTAAGACTTGTGTAAAAATCTGATGATGTGTTTGAGTCAAATTTATGCAGAAATACATAAAATTCTTCAGCGATTACAAACTTTCAATCACCACTGTAAATGGATACCAATCAGGACACCCAAGTAAATGTGGGCTTACAATATGTAATGATATAGAATATAGAGATACTTGTTGTCAGTCTTCAAAGAGATTATTTCCGCATTCCTCTTCTGGCAGCACTGCAGCCTTTGGATAAGTACTGGGCATTATACAAATCACCTGAGTCATCAACATGGCCTGCTTCATTGTACTGTATCAGTTTATCTCAGAAATGTGTTGAGTTGACTGGCATCCACCCAAATAAGGTTTTGTTGGTTCTTTTTATTCGCATTTTCGGGATATGTGAGCTCTATTTCTATTTGTTTTTCATGAAAAGTATGCTTCACAAACTCTTCTAATTCTAATACACTGGCCATTTTATTATGCTTAATTTGTGCCTTGTAGGAGAAAAAAAGACTACATTCATGTTCACTAGCAGTGTTTACCCATTAGAGGGCGATATGGAAACAGTAGAACAGTCAAGCCTGAAAGGAAATAAATATTTTTTATTATAATAACCACCACAATTGCTTCAATAAGTCACTACTGTGAGTACAACCACTATTTCTGCATGTGTGTGTGTGTGTGTGTGTGTGTGTGTGTGTGTGTGTGTGTGTGTGTGTACACTACAGAATGGAAAAACTTGACAAAACTTGAAACTTGTTTAAATTTTAAAATGTTAAAGCTTAAACAAATCAGAATATTTTAATTGGCAGGTCCAAGCAGGGGCTACAACTGGGGTAAAGTAAAGTTGCTACTTTCCACGAGGTTAATGTTTAGTTTGGATTTTTCATATTCCTGGATCTATTTAGAGTCCATAAACATATATTCTTTTATAACACACATCCACACAGAAGTGCTAACTATTACTATAATTCATTGTTAGTATCAACAAATGTAGCCAAATACCTTTTGTTGTTTGGCAGTAGACCATTCTGTTATATAAAAAAAAGCTGACAGCGGATGTTAGTTGATGCCCCTGGCAATGTGGCTTATCTGAAATGGTATAAAAGGGTCACTGTTAATCGCTGGCAGTGATACACTGCAAATCATCACCATGGGAAAGGTTAGCCTACAAGCAGCATTTTTTTTTCTATGCATATGCACTTATATTTACATATTTAAGGGAAGACCTGTTGTTATTTTAGAAAATGTTAATTTAAACATCTTGCAAAAATGTTGTGTTACAGATTGTCTTCTACGAGGATAGGAACTTTCAGGGTCGTTCCTATGAGTGCAGCAGTGACTGCACTGATCTCTACTCCCATTTTAGCCGCTGCAACTCTATTAAAGTAGAAAGTGGCTACTGGATGGTGTATGAGCGGCCAAACTTTATGGGTTATCAGTACTTCCTCAATAGAGGGGAATACCCTGATTATCAAAGATGGATGGGTTTCAATGATTGTGTCAGATCCTGTCGTATGCTACCTCAGGTAATTACTATTGTATAATATGTACAATGTATGTATAATACTGTATATATGTACTGTATACGTATACACACACACACACACACACACACACACACACACACACACACACACACATATATATATATATATATACACGTTAATTTTTCATATGAAAGTTAATTACAAATTATTTTCATCAGCAGCATCAAGGGTCTCATAGAATGAGGATCTATGAGCATTCTGATTTTAGTGGCCAGATGATGGAGTTTACTGATGACTGTCCATCCGTCTATGACCGCTTCCACTATAATGACATCCATTCTTGCAACGTTCTTGACGGATTCTGGTTGTTCTATGAACATCCCAATTACAGAGGCAGACAGTATCTACTGAGGCCTGGTGAATACAGGAGATTCAGTGACTGGGGTGCCATAATTCCAAGGATTGGTTCCATCAAGCACATTACCTACTCAAACTGAGTGCTTAAATTTGATCAGCTGGGTTTGACCAATAAATTTCAATTAATTTCTCTTTGAATTGTTTTGTTTTTCTTTCAGAGTGTAAAATTCACACATACATTTTTTAAAATAGAAAGAGTAACACAATAGTCTAAGCAATATCATGGTTTTTGACTGAGATGTAACCAAATGTTAACGCACTATTAACTTTTACGCCATTTTGTTGATTGGTGACTGAACCACCAACAATACAATGCTTGAGCAGCACATTGTGTTAACAAATTGTAAGAACTCTCTCTGTAGAAGCTCTTATGTAAACCTGCACGATCTGGATTCCTGTATCTCAACGTCTTAGAGCGCTCCGGGAACAGAAGACAACAAACCATACGAGTAAAATCAATCTGGTTTATTCATCTACTGCTCAGAGTGTGCTTCTGAGCATAAGCTTTTTATGCAGTTTCTTTGTTTTTGCAAGCAGATAATCACAGAGTCATATGTCCTTGTCCTTGGTCAAAGTACCTTCGTCATAACATAGGGTGGGTGTGTGTGTGTGTATATGTGTATGTGTGTGTGTGTGTGGGTGTATGTGTGTGTGGATATGTGTGTGTGGATAGCACCCTATCATGTTGGATTGTTGGTAGGTTGGTTACGTAACTGTTTGCATTCGTACGTAGGTATGTGGTGACAAAAGAGAGACAGCCTCGAACATCCAGTTAGGGCTGGTTGATGTTTTACACAAAACCTAGGACATCGGGGCACAACAGGATAAGGAGAACTTCTTGCTTCATGATTCAATCATTCGTACGTATTAGGTCAGAGATATATCCTATATTCTAACACAAATCCAATTCTGTGATGTTAAAATCTCAACTGATGATTAGATTTTTTCAGCATAGCTGAAAACTCAGGTCAGAAAAAAAAACGTTTTTTTTTAAATTCATCTATAGTTGTTCTGAGAAATTCATATTCACGTTTCAAACATTTTAATGGAATATGTGTCACGAGAGGTGTCTACTTTTGATATGTCTCTGTATATTCCAAGCTTCATTGAAGAGAAAGCACATTTTGGCTAATAAAGCATCTGTTACAGGTCTTCCACAGCTGCTTTTGAGTGAAACCAAGTCCAAAATTCATAGAAATTGACTTATGCGCTATGTGGAATTGGGTTCTTCTACATCGGTGGTTCCCAACCTTTTTTTTTACCCCTGCACCCCTAAATAAAATTTCCTCTGACCTCGCACCCACTACATTTTTCACATTATTCAATGATAAAGGATGTGGAATCATACTAAATTTTATCAAAAGAAGATATTTATTTCAAAAGTTACAGCTCTGCTTCTCGCACCCTCTTGAATAATGGACCCCTGGTTAGGAACCCCATGTTCTACATCCAATTTTGCATGTGAATTAAACTAAATACGGCATATTCCCAGAGATTTGACTCTAGGCAAAGTAAAGTCCTAATATTTCAACAAGTTTTCATCAGTCTGTTGAATATTTTTCATCATTTTCTCAAAACATGACCACTGGATTATACTGGGTTTCTACTGTACACTCAAGTGATAGACTGAAAATGATACTGTTTGGTATCCTAAAAAGGGATAGTTTCATTTATCTTCAGTTTCCAGTATGTTTTTTATGTTGTGTGGAATCAGTGTACCCAACTCCATGGAACAGCTGAGGGAATTTTTCGACAATGTCTGGTCATAAGACTCTCCAGTGGGCTCTTGGTGCCATAACTGCACATTCAGTTTAATGGCATTTGAGTAGAAAATTTGTATATTACCACAATTATTAAACAAACAAACAAATAAATATATAAATAAATATAATGTAAAAAAAATGTATTCATTCATTTTCTTAAACACTGAATCCTGATTAGGTTTAATCAAGGAGCCTATTACAAAAGTCAACAATGGCTTTGATAACCCAGTTAGCTGCAGTGGTGTGTGTGTGTGTGTGTGTGTGTGTGTGTGTGAGAGAGAGAGAGAGAGAGAGAGAGAGAGAGACACACACACACACACAGCAGTGACAACGTGGTGATAGTGGGGCTTAATCCCCTGACCTTTGGATCAGTACACTTTTATCGTACCACTTGGCCCCAGTACATTATAAGATCTTTTGAATAGTGTTGTGTGAATGAAATCATATACTTTTATTTAGACTGTATCTCTATGCACATGAGTTACACAGAGAGTTGAAAGTTAATATTATAGCCAATTCTTGTTCACTGATGGAAGATTCACTTTTGGTTCAGTTGCTGTTCAAGAGTAATATCAATAACTTTATATCATTAAATTTATCATCCCACCCATTATCCATGCAGGTCGTAGGAGGAGCTGGAGGCAATCTCATCGTGTTGTGTGAGACACTCTGGGCTTCATTATATTTGTGTTGTGTAAATGTTTGGAGCTATTAATTATTTATTGTTAGCAACTGACTACATTTCCAAGGAATGATTAATGTAACTCATAGCACTGCACACGTTAAATCTGTATGCCAGAAGACAAGGTATCTAAAAGTAAACAAATCACATTACAGACAAATAAAGGAATGGACACTTTTTTAATAAATAGAACAATACTTAGAAATCAGTGATGCGTCTGAAAGAGCCTACAATGGAACAAGTAGCAGCCCACTCTCGGTATCTCCTATATTCCCCAGGTTTCATGAAGTATTGTCTCCCTCGGTAATTGGGATACTCATAGAAGATCCAGTAGCCATTCAGCACTTTACAGGAGTAAATATGGCGGTGATGGAAACGGTCCGAAACACAGGGACAGTCATCCATGAATTCCATCATGTGACCATTAAAGTCAGCTTTTTCATAGAGTTTTAGTCTGTATAATCCCCTGTACTGAAGTCCAATAAAAGAATATATTCAGAATATATGAAACACCACAACAAGCAAAGATCATTTCCATTTAGCACGTACATACATGAAAAATGTAACAGAGGGAATTTGGTACACTGGTATGTATTCCTATATTGTTTTAATATAGCCTACTGCAGATACCTTTATGGAACAAAAATTTGGATTTTATATGGATTGTTTATCATAACTTGAAAGTACAGCTTCAATTGTTGACCACAGTATAGCAGAAAAAAGCATACCGGTGGAATTAAGCGACAGGATCTGATACTGCTGCCAACACCCATCCAACTGTGGAAGTCAGGATAGTCACCTTTTTTCATGAAATACTGATGACCTATGTAGTTTGGCCTTTCATAGACCATGAAGCAGCCACTCTCCACTCTGATGGAGTTGCAGTAGCTGAAATACGAGTGCAGATCTGTGCAGTCACTGCTGCACTCAAATCTACGGCCTTCAAAATGCCTGTCTTCATAAAAAATGATCTGGAATATCAAGCAATCATTATTTCTCATAAGAATAGTGTAATGTAGTTAATGCTGCAGTTTAATACAAACAGTAGTACAAAAAAAAATCCCACCTTTCCCATGATGTCTGGTGGAGAGCTCCTTCTTTCCAAGCATTTTATAATCCTCTTCACAAACAATGTATTATCATTTAAATCAACACAACCACATAACTGTAGGTGACTGACATTTGTACTGTTGGACTGGAAAACAACATTGGTGCTGTAATTTGAAGGAAGGGTACATAAGTACTAGCTTTGTCTTTTCCCCTAACATACATAGACAAAGAGAAAGGACTGGTGTCGTATCCAATAGTCCATGTTACAATAGTAACAGAACAACATGGAATGTACATGCATTACGAACGTGTGACAATGAAACTGGATACTCAGTCAGTCTGGCCAGTAAAGAATTCATAAACAGGATACAGGTTGCAGTTGAAGTTCAAGAGCCATGTAAAATGGCTACAAGAGAGATATCCATCCATTTATCCATCCATGGCTAGATCCATGATTTTGAGAAGCAGGAGGTTCACCAGATGATGAGTAGCTTTACAGATCTTATTTCAGTTTTTAATATATCACTTCCATTGAGAGCGATATTACTGTAACCAAATGAAATACTATATGATATAAATAATATATTAAAGCATCAGTGATTTTCAGGTCTGTACCCTTCAGAAAATTGTGATTACTATCCACAGATGTTGAAATTCCCTGACTTTTTCATGACTTCTCCATGATGAATAAACATGTAATGATGTAAATCCAATTTGTCCTCAGTTTATTGTCCAAAAGCCTGGCATCATGGATTTGTGCCAACATACTTTCTGGTAATAATTACTGCTTTAGCTAAAGAACAAATTAGAGTTTAAGCTTTTGTTCTGTGATGGGGTGGGGAGGGTGTATGTTTAAACCCCCTTAGAATTTTTAATTAAAAATTTTAATATGATGACGCTTTATTGGGTGAAACCATTACCAATTTTTGAACTCCTGAGAAATAATAGTTCTGCTTTCTGTTTTTGAGTGTCATGCTGTTTTTTTTTTTTCTAAAACTCCATTTTTGTTGTCCACAACACAAAATGAACAAAATTAATTACCATTCATGATATTCATAGAATATCATTGTGCATGCAGAACTCTACCGAGAATAAACAAATAAATGTTCAGCTAAAAAGAAACGGCTTTCTGGAAATAAAAAGAAAAGTGAATTTCACATCTGAAATAAAGTTGATTTATATAACTGCTGGTTAATAATAGTAACCCTTTAGATCAATAAAATCATTCAAAAAATCAAAACAAACAAACAAATAAACAAACAAAAACAATACTTAATACCATTATATATTGCATGTATTTATGAATATTATCAGATCCAGTAAAAATTAAACATATTTTCACTTGCCTATTTTTGAGCTGTCTATTCGCAGCAGGTCAAACCTAATGTAGCACCTGCTTTTCTATACCAGAAATATCCTATTTACAAAAACATGTCTGTCAGCAGAACTTTTCAAGAATTTTACAGTCCTGATTCTGTTCATCACAATAGGCACAGCAACATTCGAGTTTCCAGCTAAATCGACTGGAAAGCCTGATCAGGTCAAAGCACAGCATGCCGATCTCTCATACTCCAATGTGAAGTAGATTTTGTTTATTTGAATTTTTTTCTTTATTTAAGAAGTAACCAATTTTTTTTTTTGCCTGCAGAACAAAACACTTCTAAGCTTGAAATTAGATCCTTGATCATAAGAAATAAGTTTAAGAATAACTAATCTCAGAAAGAGGAACAACTGATTAATTTAATTTAATATTTTGTATAATATTGTATAATACAGCATACAAAATGGTTGCAGCCATAGCCTTATGTTAGAGAAGTGGCTGTGGGCAGAAAGGTCGCTGGTTCAATTCCTGATCAGCGGTAAAAATGTGAGGCAGTGGGGGAGTAAGCTGCTTTTATGGCTGAAGTGCAGTTGAACAAGGCACCTGACGCCTAACTGCTCTCCGGGTGTCCCAATGTGTCTGGCAGATCACTGCTCTGTGTGTGTGTGTTCACTGTTTACATGTGTGTGCACTCACTTTGGATGGAATGAATGAATCAACTTTTATTTAAATTCCTAAAGCTGACATGATCAGGGCTGTCCAAACTGCGACCCGTGGGCCAACTGCGGTCCACGGTCCGGTTTTAATTGGCCCGCTAGAAATTTTAGAAATAGAAGAGAATATGGCCCGCACTTGAACTTTTGCCTGTGTGTATTGCATTTCTTAGTTTTAACACCAGGGGGAGCTACTGTTGATCAAGGCAGTTGCTCAACCAAAAAGGACAATCACAAAAAAAATTTACCCCAAACATGGCAGAACCAAAGTAGCAGAATTCAGAGAGTGCTTCCAGGATTTTTCTGTCATTGAGAAAGAAATCAAGCTATTCGCGGCTCCTTTCTTGGTGGATGCTGAAGGAGTGGAAGAGAATCCACAATTAGAACTCATCGAAATCTAGTGTGATGATTCCTCTGAAGACTCAATATCAGCAGCTTTCCCTCCCCGAGTTCTACCGGAGCTTGGAAAAGGAAAGGTTTCCTCTGATGAGACGCCACGCGAAAAGAATGATCAGTCTGTTTGGCTCAACATAGATATGTGTGCAAACATTTTCTCTGTTAACACTGAACAAAGCATCACTGAATGAGAACCAGAATGACTGATAGCAATCTCCATGATGACCTTCGCATCTCAACCACTAAGTTCCCTCTTGACCTGCCAACCATTCTTTAGCCCAAAACGTAGCATCACTGCTCCCACTGAATGCAATGCCGTTCCCACTTTAGCTGAGTAAAAATATATTCCACAGTACATAGTATGTTAATAAGCATGTATGTGCATGTACATATGCAACACATATCAATAACGTGCATCAATTCTATCACTACCCTGCTTTTCGCACTACTTTCTGATATTCGTTTTTCTTGTTAACACACAGAGTGCACACGCAGAGTCAGCTGATCTCTTCTGATGCAGATTTGCTCCTTGACGAAGTGACAGTTTTACGGATTTTTGGTATGAGTGGCGTCGGATCAGCACCGCAGCTGAATGGCCTGATTTACATACCCAGCGCAGCTGATACTCAACAGAATAATATACTAAAATGATATCTTCTTCTTTTCCTTTCGGCTTTTCCCTTCAGGGGTCGCCACAGCGAATCATCTGCCTCCATCTCACCCTATCCTTTGCATCTTCTTCTCTTACCCCAACGACCTTCATGTCCTCCTTCACCACATCCATGAATCGTCTCTTTGGTCTTCCTCTAGGCCTTTTGCCTGATAGTTCCAGCCTCAGCATCCTATTACCAATACACTCACTATCCCTCCTCTGTACATGTCCAAACCATCTCAATCTAGCCTCTCTGACTTTGTCTCCAAAACGTCTTACATGTGCTGTCCCTCTGATGTGCTCATTCCTAATCCTATCCATCCTCGTTACTCCCAAAGAGAACCTCAACATTTTCATCTCTGCTACCTCCAGCTCTGCCTCCTGTCTTTTCCCCAGGGCCACTGTTTCTAACCCATACAACATCGTTGGCCTCAACACCGTCTTGTAAACTTTTCCTTTCATTCTTGCCGATACCCTCCTATCACACATCACACCGGACACTTTTCTCCAACCATTCCAACCTGCCTGCACAAGCTTCTTGACCTCTTTTCCACACTCTCCATTGCTCTGGATTGTTGAGCCTAAGTATGTACTTAAAATCCTCCACCTTTCTTATCTCTGCTCCCTATAATCTCACCGTTCCTCTTGGGTCCTTGTCATTCATGCACATGTATTCTGTCTTACTGAGGCTAATCTTCATTCCCCTCCTTTCCAGGGCATACCTCCACCTCTCTAGATTTTCCTGCACTTGTTCTCTGCTCTCACTACAGATCACAATATCATCTGCAAACATCATAGTCCATGGGGAATCTTGTCTAACCTCGTCTGTCAGCCTGTCCATCACCATAGCAAACAAGAAGGGGCTGAGAGCTGACCCTTGATGCAGTCCCACCTCCACCTTGAACTCTTCTGTCACACCGACAGCACACCTCACCACTGTCTTACATCTCTCATACATGTCCTGCACCACTCTAACATACTTCTCTGCCACTCCAGACTTCCTCATGCAATACCACAGTTCTTCTCTCGGCACCCTGTCATATGCTTTCTCCAGATCCACAAAGGCACAATGCAGCTCCTTCTGACTTTCTCTGTACTTCTCCATTAACATCCTCAAGGCAAACACTGCATCTGTGGTGCTCTTTCTTGGCATGAAACCAAACTGTTGTTCACAAATTCTGACCTCTGCCCTTAGTCTAGCTTCCACTATTCTTTCCCCATAACTTCATCGTATGGCTCATCAACTTTATCCCTCTGTAGTTGCCACAACTCTGCACGTCTCCCTTGTTCTTAAAAATGGGCACCAGCACACTTCTCCTCCATTCCTCTGGCATCCTCTCACTCTCTAAGACCTTGTTAAGTGTTCTTGTCAGAAAATCTACTGCTACCTCTCCTAGACACTTCCATACCTCCACAGGTATGTCATCAGGACCAACTGCCTTTCCATTCTTCATCCTCTTCAATGCCCTCCTCACTTCACCCTTACTAATCTTTGCTATTTCCTGGTCCTCAACAGTCACCTCTTCTACTCTTTTTTCTCTCTCATTTTTCTCATTCATCAGCTCTTCAAAGTACTCTTTCCATCTTCCCAGCACACTTCTGTCATCAGTCAATACATTTCCCTCTCTGTCCTTTATCAATCTAACTTGCTGCACGTCCTTCCCATCTCTATTTCTCTGCTGTGCCAACCTGTATAAATCATTTTCTCCCTCTTTACTTTCCAACCGAGCATACAAGTCATCATACGCCCTCTGTTTGGCCTTTGACACCACTACCTTCGCCTTATGCTGTGTCTCCCTGTACTCCTGTTTACTCTCTTCGGTTTTCTCAATGTCCCACTTCTTCTTAGCTAACATCTTCCTTTGTACACACTCCTGCACTTCCTCATTCCACCACCAAGTCTCCTTATCTACTTTCCTTCCAGATAACACATCAAGTATTCTCCTACCTGTCTCCCTGATCACATTAGCTGTCGTTGTCCAGTCATCTGGAAGCACTTCCTGACCACCCAAAGCCTGTTTCAACTCCTCCTTGAAGACAACCTGACACTCTTCCTTTTTCAACTTCCACCACTTTGTCTTCTGCTCTGCCTTTGCCTTCTTCACCTTCCTGACCATCAGCATCATCCTGCACACCACCATCCTATGCTGTTTGGAAACACTCTCACCCGCTACTACTTTGCAGTCACTGACTTCCTTTAAATTACATCGCCTGCACAAGATGTAGTCTACCTGTGTGCTCCTACCTCCACTTTTATAAGTCACCCTATGCTCCTCTCTCTTCTGGAAGAAAGTATTCACCACAGCCATTTCCATCCTTTTTGCAAAATCTACCAACATCTGTCCTTCTGCGTTCCTGTCCTGGATACCAAACCTGCCCATCACTTCCTCGTCCCCTCTGTTTCCTGCACCAACATGTCCATTGAAGTCTGCCCCAATGACCACTCTTTCACCTCTGGGGGTACTCTGCATCACTTCATCTAACTCCCTCCAGAGTCTCTCCTTCTCTTCTCGCTCACATCCTGTCTGTGGGGCATAAGCACTAACAACCTTGACCATCACACCTTCTAACTTGAGACTCATCACTCTGTCTGACACTCTTTTCACTTCTAGAACATTCCTGACAAACTCCTCCTTCAAGATGACTCCGACTCCATTTCTCTTCCTATCCACACCATGATAAAACAGCTTAAACCCTGCTCCTATGCTTCTAGCCTTGTTACCTTTCCACCTGGTCTCCTGAACACACAGTATGTCCACCTTCCTCCTCTGCATCATGTCAACTAGCTCTCTACCTTTTCCTGCCATAGTTCCAACGTTCAAAGTCCCTACTTTCAGTCCTAGACTTATGCCTTTCCTCTTCTCTCTCTGGCAACGGACACGCCTCCCGCCTCTCCTTCTTCGACGTCTTCGACCAACAGTAGTCCAATTTCCATTAGCACCCTGTTGGTTGACGGCACTGATGGCGGTCGTTGTTAACCCGGGCCTCGACCGATCCGGTATGTCATTCTTTCTTGTGATTCGCATAGTTTATTTGCCATTTGTTTTACGCCGGATGCCCTTCCTGACGCAACCCTCTGCATTTATCCGGGCTTGGGACCGGCGTGAGGGAGAGACACTGGTTTGTGCCCCCCCCTCACTATTATACAATTTACTAAAATGATATGCACGCCTGTTATTAAGTCCAGTTCAGTCTGTTAATGTTGATAACCATTTCTAAAGAACGTTAATAGGTGTGGTGCTAAGCCTAATAACTTAAATAACTAGCTCGAAATTTACGCGTTCCATTTTCCCCTTTATTGTTCTTTCTCTGTATTGTGAGTCTTCTGACTAAGAAGAAATCTGAGACTGCTCTTCTGAGGAATGAGCTTTTTCTGAATAAATCAATCCATTTATGGAAAGCTGTAATAAATGCAGTTTTGTCTTTAATCATATTCAACAGTATAACATATTTGACCACTTTTAATTAGTTTTTCTAACTTTACTACACTAACTTTAAGGCTATACTGTATATACCCAATTTCTAGTAAGTGGCCCAGCCCCTCTTACGTGGCCCTCAGTGAAAAAAGTTTGGACACTCCTGACATAAAATGTCAATCAGCAACTGAGTTTATGAACCACAGGTGTCTGCAAGGCTATTCCTAGAGAGCTACCTTTCTGAAGGCTTCAGGTTGAACCCAAAGCATGCACACTGACCATCAGATTATTGCCATAAGACGTTCTTCATCAGTTAAAGGGGGTGTTTTAAATTTTGGTTGGAGATCTTCAAGAAGGTAGTTCTCCAGGAACAGATTTGGAAATCCAAGATGTAACAGATTTAGTAAAGTCAAAAAGACATACAACAACTTGACAATGTTTTAAAGACTAGTTGCTTGGTGGAAAGTCTTCAGTCTGCTGTGATTCCTCAGAGCCCTCATAGTGCTTCATTTGTTCTTTCAATGAATCTGCACTGCCCTGTACACAACAAAGTACAGGTCATTCACATGGGTTGAGATTATGTCTTTAAACTCCCAGGACCAGCATGTGAGTTCAGTATGTGAAATTGTAGCTTTGCCCCATTGACCATGAGTTATGTGCAGGACTACAGTATATGAAAATTCAATTTGTTCAACTGTATTGGATAAATGATGCATAATTACTGAAGGGTTTGAATACAGTAGGCCCTTACTATTCGCGGCTTTGCACGCATGGTCTGCATATTTGCGGACTGCCGAACAACTGCCACATCATTCAAATTCAGCCAATGGCTGGTCTCCTTCCTGCTGATTGGTTGAGATGATGTAACGCCCCTCATTCGTGCACAAGTTGTCAATGAGTCTTTTTTTAGTGTGTTTAATTACCAGTTAAGTTCTCAAATGCCTGCTAAGCGCCAGAAAAGGTAATGACGTTGGATGTCTCTTGTGAAGAAATAAGACTTGCTCCGAAAGAAACGACAGTTTCCTCTGAAGTGCCTGAAGAGGAATAATCATCTGAACTGTTGTAAAACACTCCACTATTAAAGTCTTTTTCAATTATTATTCCAGTACAGTACCTAACTTAATGTTTAGAATGTTTGTATGTGTGATTTTATTTACTGTGGTGTAGCATGTTTCTCATTTTGTTTTGTTTATCTAATTTATTACATTTCTTGTTCTTTTATGTCCTTTTTGTTATGGTCTGTGTTTTGGAGCACTTTGATTTTGGCGCTGTGTGCCTCTAAATGATTGTTTACTCTCCGCTTCGGCTGAGGGGCGTGGCTGAGCTGCTCCATGGCTCACACCTGAATTCACTATTCTCATTTACTCCCAATAAACAAAAGCATGTTCACCTCTGTGCCAGAGGATTAACTCACATCAACATCACCGCTTCTTTGGTTTGTAACGCTCTCTAACTCTAAAACTCTGTTTTCTACTCGCTCCGGCTGAGGGGCGTGGCTAAGCTGCTCGGACTTAATGCAGTTCATACCTGAATTCAGTCATCTCATGCCGAATGCAATACCTTCCTCTAGTGAGCATTTTTGAAAACTACAGTGCTGTATGTTTCAAGGAGAATGCATTTAAAGGTATTTTTATGTGTATGCTGTATAATGTTTATATATTATTATCAATAAATATCACAGTAAAAAAATAAGTTTTTCTTAATCATTACTACATTTTACTACATTAAGACTGAATTAATGAGTAAGACTGTCTATAGAATGTGTTTAAGAAGCATATTTTAGGGCATGTAATAGATACATGGTATTTTACTTCCGGCTGCTGATTCGCATATGTAATATGATACATGGGGTTTTACTTCCGGGCACAGAACTCGTGGATTATCTTCATTCGCGGGAGGACCGGAACCGAACCCCTGTGAATATCGAGGGCCTACTGTACTACATTTAGGATAATCACTCAAGCATGTGATTTACTATAAGAGGCAATGCATTACACACAAATATATATCAAGAGAGAAGTAGAAGTAGTTCATTTCTCGGCAGATTCAACAGGACTCACACTGAATGAAGACTGAGATGAAGGAGTTGGGAAGGACACCTTCTGCTTTTCCAACCCTGCTGATGCCCCTTTATTACGTAGAGTATTCCACCTTTTCAGCATCTGAGCTGGTAAAGACAAATCATTTTAGGTGATGCATATACCAAACTGTGACATAATAATCAATGTACAGTATCATATACATTACGCACTGTGTTTTCTTGAATGGTCTACTGCCTTAAAAGAACTGAGCATGGCAAATGGGTGATGGGAGAGAGAGAAGGGATGAATGATGTTGCTCTGTGGAAATTGCAACCGAAGGGTTCAGTCAGAGTACAGCACAGTTCGAGTTGCAACAGTCAGAGTTCAACACAGTTTTCTGTCCCTGCATGGATTCAACTCATCAGTTAAGGTTACTTAAGGTACTTAACAGTAACAAGTTTCATTGGCATGTAAATGAGCAAGGAAATCCCCAGACTGTACAAGATTCTGGCCCTGCAAAAGTTCAACCCTTGGTTCTACAGTATAAAATACAGAATAGCAATGTCTAATTTTATTTAAATGCTGTTCTGTTCCTTGCTAAAAGGAGATGTGACAGGGAAGGCATCCGACATAAAAACCCATGCCAAATCAAATGTGTAAATCAGATGATTCGCTGTGGCGACTCTCGAGAACGGGAAAAAGCCGAAAGAAAAGAAGAAGAAGAAGACTGTTAAATTAAATATGTTTATCAATATTATAAAGGGCAGTGGTGGTCTAGTGGTATAGGGCACTGGGTTGCTGATCCTAAGGCTGGGGGTTCGAGTCCCAACAAAGTTGTCACTGTGCAGCTAACTGGGTTATCAAAGGCAGGCCATGTCTCTCACTGCCAATGGTGTGAGGTTCATGTAAAAGAACCATTGCTGACTTTTGTAAAGAGTAGCTGCAAAGCCGTCAGCGTGTTTCTGTCCCTTGCTAAAGGGTTGTGTCAGGAAGGTCATCTGATGTAAAAACCTATGCCAAATCAAACGTGCGAATCATTTGGCGAATCATCTCTGTGGCGACCCCTAAGAAAGGGAAAAAGCTCATCTCAATATTACAATGCATTATATGTATATTAGCAGTATTATTCCACCTAAGCAATGCACCATGCTTAAGAAATCAGAGACTTGATTTTGCAGGGCTTTAATGTTTGCCCATCTGTTTGATGTCTGTATGACAATTAGCTGTTCAGTTCACTCAGTTCATTTTCTGTAACCGCTTGATCCTAATTAGGGTCGCGGGGAGGATGGCACCCATCTCAGCCAACTTCGGGCGAGGGCAGAGTACACCCTGGACAGCTCGCCAGGCCATCGCAGGGCAGAAATTCAGCAATGGTTCTTTTACATGCCTCTCACCATAGACAGTGAGAGACTTGGCCGGCCTTTGATAACCCAGTTAGCTGCACTGGGGGTGGGGACAGTGACAACCTTGTGGACAGTGGTACTCGAACCCCCAACCTTTGGATCAGCAATCCAGCGCCCTATACCACTCGGCCACCACTGCCCTGCACAATTAGCTGTTATGCATTGCTATTGTTACTCATGGGCTGTTGCTATTTGGCAGGAGCCTGACAAACACTGAAATCCAGGAGTTACTACTAAGACAGTTTTTGTTTTGAAAACTGTCATTTTATTAATTTTCATTCTTTCATTTTCTGCACCACTTAATCCTAATTAGGTTCACGGGGAGACTGGCACCCATCTCATCCAAATCTGTCTGAGGGTACAGTACACCCTGGATAGCTCACCAGGGGATCGCAGTTCAAAAACATGCTGATAGCTCTGCAGCCTAGTCTACGAAAGTCAGCAATGGTTCTTTTGCATGCCTCTCACCACACACACACAATGAGATACATGGCTGACCTTTTTATAACCCAGTGAGCTGCACTGGGGGAGGACAGCAGTCAAAACCAGTTGATATTGGGGCTTGAACCCCTGATCTTGGGATCAGTAATCCCACACCTTACCGCCAGGCCACCACTGCAGCTTCAGTTATTTTTTTTTTTAAACCAAATCAACTTTCAGATAGCAACACATTAACATTATTTCATAGTGTATTTTTGGTAGTACTTGTACTGATTTTTTTTCAATTAATGTGGCTTAAGCTTTTGTAAAAAAAAAAAAAAAAAAAACTGACAGAATATTAGTGAATGATAAACAGAAAGGAATCTCAGGGGAACCCTGCTTTTAGGCGATGCCTAAATGTGTAGTGTTTTTGGATTCTTAAATCTCATTGGTTAGAAAGTGTTGATTAGTTTTCTGTGAAGGCATGACTCGTACAACAGTGCTGTTTGTACTCAAATGACAGGTTTATATGAATGTATTACTTGGGCTAATGTGTTATTGCTTCTGTACTAACATCTCATACAGGGTCATACTTGTATGGCAAACACTACTTTGTTCTTACGACACTTTATTTCAAAACAATGCTCTTTTAGACACTAATATCTTATTTTACTTTAGTGTCGGGATTCTGGCAGCACGCAGATGGCTTGCAGCTATACAGTGACAGGATCTCATGTACAGGCAAGTTTTTCTGAAATGAAGAAATACAAGTATTTTTAACTGATATTGCAAACAGTACGTACATACTGTATGTGAATCTATTGACTGAATGTACCAAAAGCATTCCTGCAAAAAATGAGAGGATCATAGCCTTTCTTTCCATCCGAGTAAAGCAGTAACTATGGCCATGAATGATGGCTCCTCTACAAAGACAGTTCACATATCAATATGTGTAGCAAGCTTAAAACCACAAAAACACTCAACATGCAAAAACAGGCAGCTGTGTAGGTATCTTATTTTTAATCATCACAGAAAACACAATACTCACATAAGTTCATTCACATCCTGGCCCTTTTTTTCATTCAGCCACGATAAAGCCACACTTATGGCTAAATCATAATGAGCCTGTATAAAAGAGTTTCCATAATGAATCCACCAGAAAAACATCCCCATTTCTTATGTCATAAAGTACTGTCCAAAACCAATCTGTGGTTCAACGAGGGACAGTGCAAGAATATAAATGTAACAAAATGAAACGAGGCGATTCAAGATAACCACAAGGGTTATTGCAACTACTTTTAAAATTTTAAAAACATTTTATTTCTTTGCAGCCAAAAATGAAGACGCATGGACAGTATTTACTCAGTGCAACTTATAGCATCCAAGCAAAAGACAGACAGTTATCTAAATAAAATAACAAACAAAATAAATAAAAATGTCGAGGTTCTCTTTGGGAGTAACGAGGATGGATAGGATCAGGAATGAGCACATCAGAGGGACAGCACATGTAAGAGGTTTTGGAGACAAAGTCAGAGAGGCTAGATTGAGATGGTTTGGACATGTACAGAGGAGGGTTAGTGAGTACATTGGTATTAGGATGCTGAGGTTGGAACTACCAGGCAGGAGGCCTAGAGGAAGACCGAAGAGAAGATTTATGGATGTGGTGAAGGAGGACATGAAGGTAGTTGGAGTAAGAGAAGCAGATGCAGAGGATAGGGTGAGATGGAGGCAGATGATTCGCTGTGGCGACCCCTGAAGGGAAAAGCCAAAAGGAAAAGAAGATAACAAATAAAATTAATCACTGACATAGTTAAAAGAAAACACCACTTAAATATATTCCAAAACACAACCAGATGTAACTAATCACCTTCTTCACTGCACAGCAAGCTATCTGGCTTCCCCCTGTGATCAACTGTAATCATTCTGATTATTTCTACATTAAAAACTGCTTTTCCTAGAGCATTGTAGCACTTGGAAGTGTAAGTGAAGGCAAACAATCAACTATGGGTGGAAAGGCATTGTCAAAAGATCTCATGGATAAAGTTGTGGAAAGGCAAAAATTAAAAGTATTATCAATCCCTTTGAGTACAATAAAATCCATAATCAAGAAATGGAAAATGTTTTGTACTACTGGGACCCTTTCTGGGTACAGCCATCACGCTGTCAGTGGCATTCGTATCTGGCACAAAACCAATACATTCTAACAACCAAAAAAAGACCATACCAAAAGTAAGTAGCTAGAGATGGTTACATAATATTGTGGGGTGTTTTTTTTTTTTTTTTTTTTTTGCAGCAAGACATCCAACATGACAGTGATCCACAGTTAACCTTGCAGTAACTATATGAGAAAAAATTAAATGCCCTTGCATGGCATGGTCAGATCCTAGATATGGGAATGACTTAAAGTTTATGGTCCACCAACAGTTACTATTTTATGCGAGTGAGCTTGAACAGCTCTGTAAAGAGAAGTGGACAAATATTGTGCAGCCCAGATGTGCAAACTTGACAGAGGACTATCCCAATGGACTCATGGCTGAAATCAAACTAGATGATGGTTCCACAATGTCTTATGTGTTTTTTCTTTTAATAATGCATTTCAGTTTACTTTTATATGTTGCATTCAATAAATAGCCCTGCAAAAATATTTGTGTCTGCCTTCATTTCAGGCTGCAAAGCAACAAAATGATAAAATGAAAGGTGATTTAATTCTATACCGTCTGTTTTTCTTGATTACTCATTTATTTTTCAGTTCAGTAAACATATCTTGTGCCTTTAATAGCAACAGGTTTAACAGTAGAATAGTCCCCTCAATAACAGTGATGCACTGCAAAACCATGCAGATTTCACCACTATTTACAAGTCAGCCATAACATTAAAAATATTATGGCCACTGATGGTGAATAACATCTCGTCGTAGTGCATTTGTTAAAGCATGGGATGAATTAAGCAAAGTTAGGTTTAGATGTTGATGCATTGGATGCAAGAAAAACGAGCAAGCACAATCTCAGTGACAAGAGTACTGGATCATGAATGCGCAAAACTCGTTGTTGCATGTGGGAAGTGAAGGCTAGTATGTCTGGTCTAATCCTGCACAAGAGCTACTGTGGCAGAAAATGCTGAAACTGTTCATGCTGACTATGAGAGAAACATTCCAATACATAGTGCATTGTGGCCTGCTGCGTATGGAACTGCCCAGCCGCAGAACAATCAGGCCGTTTCAGTATTACGGATAATGTGTGTATAGTATAAATAAGACTTTATTTAATCAGGTTCTTACCAGATCGTCCAAGATTGAGGAAGTGTTTTGTCCCTTGGGGTCAAAGGCATTTTCCCTGAGCTTTTGCCCAACATAATGACAACTCACAAAATAAGAAAGATATCGTACATTATTGGCAAGTGATTGCTGCAGATTACACATACCTACATAGTGTTTCTAGGATGTTCAGAAGCCCTTAAAATGTTCTGCTGTTTTGCACAAATGACCAAACTTATACATTTTCTTAAAAATAAAGAAAGAGAAAATATTGTATTTGTTTATTTATGTATTGAGGAAAAATTACATAGTACATCTCAGGGAACAACAAAAATAATTTGCCTTATAATTGTTGCTTACTGACTTTTTTAATATTGATCTACAAATCTGATGCGTTAGGTGTTTTTTATACAGGAATGAATAATGAACATTCTAAAGGATTCACAAACTTTTTAACACTGGTGCGTTTGTTTTTTTTTTATACAAATGTCAGTATAGATTACAAACTGTTCAGAGATCTTCAGATTAATATACTTTTAATTTAGAGTTTTCTTTCCTTTATCAGATCCTATAGCAGTCTTTATAATCACATGTATTATTAAAAACCTCATTTGGGACTTACAGCAAGGCTTCAATGTCTTGCTTCAATTGTCTGGTTTCCATATTTCACATAACCAATGCTATAATCAGGACGGGATCAGGAAAACATTTATTTCCAAATGTGCACACTGAAATAATATCTGGGGAGGAAAAACACTGTACACCAGAGAATATCAACGTTATACAATATTTTGGTCTTCAGTCACTTCTATGTTAATCACTGTCCATGGGCTGTAACATACACAGAGCAAAAGTGAAGTTTTTATTATTCTAAACCAATTTTATTTCACTACATACTGGAAAAGTGCCCTATGAGCATCACTTATAATTCTAAAAGATCAAAAAGACATCTCTCAAGACTGATATAGAGTAGAACTTTTCATCTGTTGAAATGTGTGGGGAAAACCTACATTCATTCAAAGACTGAAAAAAATCTTCACATATGAACCAATAAGGCTTTTAATCTGACCAAAATAATAAAACAGTCAAACTCACCAAATGCTCCTGAACACATTCAACATGTACAAGCTTAAACCCCCCACAAAAACAAACAAAAAAACCCACCTACAACCAAAGCAGTAGTTACTGGATATCATATAAGGCACAAAGAAAACTCAGCAGTAACTGTACACATCTCAGGTTAACACCATCTGAATTATTCATGTACTGCCTAACAGTCACATCAACACTGCAGTTTCATAGCAACCAAAAGAGATATGGAAGTTCATAGGCTATTTAAACAAAGTGTTTTGAACTCTGAATGACCCTGCAATGAAAGATCATTTAAAATATCAAAATGCTGATGCAAAAATAAATTAAGTTTTTAAAAAAGTTATGCAATTCATTCAAGATTTACTGTATAATGCTAATTATACAAATTCTATTCAGAATAGTCCTGGGGATTTACTTTGTGTTTTTTCCTGAATGTTTTATTCTTTTCTTTAAAGACTGGTGAATGTAAAAATCTGGTATCTGAAAACTTGTCCCCACGCCTCATTTTGCTGTAAAATAAAGAAATTACTTTGATAAGTTAATAAAATTAAAACATTTATGAAAGTAAAATCATTGCAGCTAAAGCAACATCATTTCATGCGTGTTCAATTAACAGAACAATTCTCACCTGTTGATATTTGGTTCCTTGTATGATACAGGAGCTGCCTTCCTGCGGGATCGAACTAATGGATCGGCCGTCAGGTCTGTGTTTGTTAAGCTCTTCATCGCCCTCCCTTGTATACCTTAAAAATAAAATATGCTACCTTTAGTTCCAAAAACATTGCACAAACTTGTGACAAGTTCATGGTCATTAAATTTAGCCTGAGCTCATTTGCCAATTTCAACCCACTACCTACAGTACCAGGACAGCGCACCCTTTCTGATTTCCTCCATTATTGTTTAGTTATAACAGATCACTGTTTCTCACCTCCAAAGTTTATATAATTAGATTAAAGTGAAACGAAAGTCAAGCCACCTAAATTTTCATTGACACATGAACATGTATATATTTTCAAGATAAGGTGGTTTTTAACTTATTTTTAGCAATATACAACTTCAGAGATATAAGATTTTTTTGTTTGTTTCTATTAGCCAGTCTGAAAGACCGATGATTCATTCTAGTGAGAGAATGAAATCACAAGAAAAGAACAGGTTCATAGAATGTAACCCCCCCCCCCTGGTATTAATATATTAATCTAACAAATCACATAAACTATATTGACAGTTTGAGAAAACTTTGAGAGAGAAATCTCTGTATACAGTAGGCCCTTGACTATTCGTGGTTTTGCACTCACGATTTGAGTATTTGCGGACTGCCAAGCAACTGACACGTCACTCAATTTCAGCCAATGGCTGTCCTCCTTCCTGCTGATTGGTTGAGATGATGTAACGCCCCTTTTTCCTCATTCGCACACAAGTTGTCAATGAGCCTCTTTTTTGTGTGTATTTTAATTACCAGTTAAGCGCTATGGTACCACTCAAACGCTGTGCGGCTTCTCTGGCTAAGCAATAGAAAACTCTGGATGTTGTTTCTGAAGAAATAAGACTTGGCAGTGGTGGCTTCGTGGATAAAACGACGGGTTGCCGTCAGCAGATCAATCGCACTATCACCACTGTTGGGCCCTTGAGCATTGCTGTGGATGACAGTATCTTCCAAATGCTGTAAATGTAAATACAGGGTGTCCTCGGTTTAAGACGCTGATCCGTTTTTAAGACACGATGTAACCAGCCCTCTCAATAAATTGAATAGCAGTAGGAAATTTGATAAGAGTAACAGGCAGGCAATTATGCGTAAGCAGAGCGATGCAATTATGCGTAAGCAGAGTGAAAATGTTGTATATTTAGATAATAAATGGTGCATTCTGGTGTATTCTGACTGCAAAAATATGATAGATTTAGCAGTGCTTCTCAAGGTTAGTACATTGTAATGATGTATGTGACTTATTACCAATCACCTTGATGTAGGCCTGCTATATAGGCACTATATTATATAATTTTATTTCAAGGATTTGATTTCCTGTGCTCAAGCAGTGATACTAATCATAGAAATCATTTTCCCAATATTTTATAGAATTTTACAGACTTTGTATATTATCAGTTGGTCCCACTTTCAAGTTTGGTAAAATTTGCTTAACTTTACAATTCCATAAACATAGGAGACTTGTGTGAAAACATTACTTACACACAGCGCTCTCCCCCCCTCTCCATCCATCTATATACACACACACACACACACACATACATATATATATATATATACATACACATATACATACACACACACATATACATATATATATATATATATATATATATATATATATATATACACACACGTATACACATATATATATATATATATATATATATATATATATACATACACACACACACACACACATATATACATACATATACATATATATATATATATATATATATACACATACATATACACACACACACACACACACACACAAGCTGTTTAAAGAGCAGTGGTGATCTAGTGGCATAGGGCACTGGATCGCTGATCCAAAGGTTGGGGGTTCGAGACCCATTCTCCACAAGGTTGTCACTACCCCCCTCCCCCAGCCAGTGCAGCTAACTGGGTTATCAAAGGCCGGTCATTTCTTTCACTGTCTATGGTGAGAGGCATGTAAAAGAACTATTGCTGACTTTCGACAAGAGTAGCTGCAAAGCCGTCGTGTTTCTGTCCCTTGCTAAAAGGGTTGTGACAGGAAGGGCATCCGACGTAAAAACCTATGCCAAATCAAATTATTCGCTGTGGCGACTCCCGAGAAAAGGGAAAAAGCCGAAAAGAGAAGAAGATTCATTCAAGTTGTTTGTCAAAGTTCAAAAGTACATAGTATAGATCAGGGGTCGGCAATCTTTGCCATTCAAAGAGCTATTTGGACCCGTTTTCCACATTAAAGAAAACACTGGGAGCCACAAATCCTTTTTTGACATTTAAAATCAAATAACACTGCATATAATGTTTTTTTTCCCTTTTTCCTTCATGTTCATATAAAACAACAATGTGTTGCATTGATTTAAACGATTGCAGAGACAATTAAATTACAATTCGGCTTGCAACAAAAACATTTAGATTAAAAAAAAAAATCACCTGCCTCTCTGCGACCCTAATTAGGATTAAGTGGTTCAGAAAATGAAAATGAATGAATGTGTTCGAGTCCTTCTTGTATTTTTATAAAGAAAAAGAATATCTATCCCACGAAGCAGCCAGATGTGTTAACGGGTTTGGGCGGGGTTATTTTGTGTGTGTTCTTGTGTTGTTGTGGACATGCAACACAAAATCACCCCGCCCACACCAAAGAAATATCCGCCCACACCCGTGACTCAATTTTCATCTCTGCAATTTTTCACCCTAAAAGAGCATCGGAAGGGAACCGACATCATTCAGGTGAAAACAAACCTAGATTGGACATTACTGTTTCAATTCTGAAGTGGCTCCATCTTGGTGAGATCACATTACTGTTTAAGACTTAAAGCAAGGTGATCTCACCAAGATGGCTCCACTTCAAAATTGAAACAATAATGCCCAATCTAGGTTTATTCCTTTTCTTTTGCTGATCAGTGATTGGTGGAAACAGGTGGAAGGTGTGGCTATTGTTTGGTTGAAGTGAAAACCTGCACCCACACCGGCCCTTTGCCTTGTGAGTAAATGTAAGTGTGCCATGTGAGTAAATAAGCACCTTGTGGTGCACCCGTCGGCCACCGGAAAGTACAACATTATTTTGAAAAGCCATGGAGCCGCACCAGAAAGGTGAAAGAGCCACGGGTTGCCGACCCCTGGTATAGATGTACATGTAAATTTGATCTATAACTTAGAAGTTATATCATTCAAAATATGTACATCATATTATATCATCTTTATGTGATATTCAACTGTCATGTAGTTGTGTGCCATAAGCCGTGCTAGGGCGCTGTGTCGCGAAGACGTAAACAGTGCAGCTTTGCTACAGCCATTCAAATCAAGCAAACGGAAGTTGTTGAAAGCATGAGAATGATGGCGGCTTAGACATCGTAACGAACGTGTACAGTTGTTTATAAATAAGCTTATTTTGAATCCGACATTTGTTGAAATTAAGAAATGTACAGAAATGCAAATCGAGCCTCGAAAACAAAACCTGCTCACCCAGGCCTACTAAAGTACACAAGAGCATAGCAACCATGTACTGTGTTCTCTGTCTAAAACGACAATAATATTCACTTATCTCAAGTTACCTGTTAATATGAAGATGAATAAAACTGTACAATCCTAAAAAAAAAAAAAAAAAAAAAAAAAAAATTCTTTCAAATTTATTTTTTAAAAAACGTTTCAGAGTAGATGGCAGCAGGACAATTCTAGGCGGCAAAATTGCAGGTTGCCGGCAGCTAATGAGTGTGCTGTAGTGGCCATGAACATGATACTAAAAACAGGAGAAAGTCAGTGCAAGGGTCCTGTCGCAGCGGATAGTACCAAGCATCCTTCCTGCAGAGCCTTCACGGACGATGTAACAGTTATGACGCACTCAGTACCAGGAACTAGATGGATTCTCACTGCTCTGGAGAAGATGGCAGACTGGGCTCGGATGCAGATCAAACCAACCAAGTCAAGACGCCTCACCATCTTGAAAGGGAAGCTTTACAAGCACACCTTTGTTGTCCAGGGGGAGAATACTCCTGCCATCCAAGATGAAAGCATCAAGTGCTTGGGGAAACGGTTTGACCAGTCTCTCAGGGACATCAATAACAGAAGAGATGTCAGCACGGCACTGAAAAAATGGCTCCAGACAATCAACGAAAGACACCTCCAAGGCTGATTCAAAGCTTGGTGTTTTCAGTATGGCATCGTCCCCAGATTGCAGTGACCTTTCCTCCTGTACGACATTGTGTTCAGCTCAGTTGAAGCCATGGAGAAGCAATGCAGCAGGTTTCTTCGTAAGTGGTTGGGCATGCCACCAAGCTTCAGTACACTAAACCTTTACAGCAAATCGTCCAAGCTCAGCCTGCCACTATCGTCAGTAGTAGAGGAGTTTCAGTCAGCTAAAGTAAGAGCCATTTTCACCTTACGCCAGTCCAAAGATACACCAGCGCAAAAAGCAAGTGAAACAGTCAAGACAGGAAGAAAATGGAACCCTCTCTCAGCAAAAGAAGTAGCAGAAGAAGACTTGCGACACAAAGAACTTGTTGGAACAATTTGTAAAGGTAGACTGGGCTTAGGCAACTATGGAGAGACCAGGTGGAGTAAGGCAGATGACAAGACCAAGCGGGACATGATCATCCAGCAAGTTAGACAGGAGGCAGAACACACCAGATTTGTCAAGGCAGTAGGACTGGGAAAACAAGGAAGCTGGACACAATGGGAGACTGCCCTACAAGGTCCACTGACTTGGAAAGACATATGGTCTACAGACCAGGGAAAACTCAGTTTCCTGCTTCGCGCTGTGACAGATCTCCTACCAACACCCTCCAACTTAATCTGGGGTAAAGAAGAAAACCCATCATGCTCCCTCTGTAAATCAACAGACTGCACTCTCAACTACATTCTCTCCGCGTGCCCAAAAGCACTCGGAGAAGGAAGGTACCGTTGGCGGCATGACACTGTACTTAAGGAGATAGCAACATGGGTAGACCAGCATAGGTTGGGAGTCAATCGCCAATCAATGCAAAAAACCTCAAAACGAATGCAGTTCCTCAAGGAAGGCGACAAGTCTAAAGTTGTCAAGTCTACTCAGATCAGCTCATTACTGTCACAAGCATCTGACTAAGAAACTTAGATTTCCAGAAGAAGTAGCCAGCACCTCTCTGCGACCAGACATGATACTGCTGTCAAGAAGCTCTCACACCATCCTGATTATAGAGCTCACAGTTTCCTGGGAGGACAGACTAGAAGTAGCACATGAGCTTAAGGCTACCAAGTACCAAGACCTAGTAGACGAAGCTCACACGAGAGGCTGGAAAGCAACTCTGATGCCTATAGAAGTGGGTTGTAGAGGCTTAGTTGCAATAACAACAAGAAGCTTCCTTAACCGGATAGGACTGCCACTCTCCACATCCAAAAAAGCAATCAAGGCAATAGGAGCGTCGGCAGATTCAAGCTCACGTTGGCTTTGGATGAAGAGGAATGAAGGCTGGATCCCAGCAGCCAATTAAGTCATCATAAGAGGTCAAGTCCAGTCTGCAGGTGAAGACTACTATTATAGTCTTTGCTGCCCCACTCAGGCGAGGCGTACAGGTTTAGGGGCGAAACGCCAGTGACCCTGAGATACCTGCTGAAGATGCAGACAGGAAGAAATAGACCACCATCACAGAGAAGCTCATCAATCTCTGTGTAGCAGCATCAATGATGATTACAGATCCTAAAAGTACCGTACGTACAGTGCTATAATAAAATTTAACAGTTAATGACAAAAAGTATTAAAAATAGAGAAAACAATTCCATACCACAAGAATGAAATACAGTAAGGGAGGGAGAGACAGGCTTATTGTGCTCGAGAAGCTGGGGCAGGTGAGTCTGGAGTAGTAGATGCAGCTGAGGTAGAGGGTACAGGATCTGTTGCAGGCCTCACTACCTTCTTAAAATACTGCTCCAGGTTACACTGGGCAGAGAGCAACCTCTTCTCATCCAAGATTTCCTTGTAGCATTGCATCAAATCCATGATGCCTCTGGAAACCCTAGTGAACCGTTCCAAGTTGGGATCCTGAGTCTCAAAAGTTGGCAACGCTTGCTGCATCTCGCACGCCCGAAACTAGTTCGCGTTTGTTTACGTAACCGCGAAAGACGTAATGACGCGTAATATTTTTTATATTTTTGTGAGGGCGCATTTGTAACCACGAAACGGTGTAAGTTGGGACCGGGGTAAACCGAGGACTCCCTGTATTATGATTTTCATTTGGCAAGCGCCATTTTATTTTGTTGTTTTTGAAGTACATAATTTATTTTTGACATTTTTTTTTAAGTCAACATGCTGAACAAAATTATCCCCACTACAAAAATCCAGTTTTGATACCAGAATAAAAATGTCGAAAATTTTGGTACCAAAGTTTTGAATGACTGTCAGTGTAGTGACTTAAATGAAGTAAAACTGGACACTTCTATAATTAATGTGATTATGTTTAGATATACGAACACAAAGGCATGCTCATGCATAAACAAAAGAATACCACACCATGCATTCATATGCTAGAAATAGTTTTAAATAGTCTTTCAAATGAATGAGTGAGAAAGTAACCCGAGTAAATAAAGAAATATACAGTTTTCAAATGATCTTGAACAACTACAATCAAACATTAAAAACAACATATCAGTTTTTTTTACATCGCTGTGGAGAAGCTTCCAAAATTGAGGACCTTAATAAGGGGAGAAAAAAAATCATGGCACTGTAGCTGTTATTACACAGAAGCTACCAACAGGGAATAGGAAAGGCCAACATCCTCCATCAATCACAATACAACAAACTGACAAACGTGCCAATTTCCCTCTTCTGCATACATGACCCTAGAAAAATGTGATTGGCTAGTGTTGCTCTGATTGACTGAAGTAAGAATAAACCATCTTTCCCATTCAGAGAGCATTCCCAATTAGACTCCTGGTTACCATCACCATTATTCAAATTTACAAGCCAGACTATAGGGGGAACACTATTCAGTAATGACTCTCAGGAGCCTCACTTGACAATTGTTTTACATTTATAGTTACCTGGAGATTGATGCGTCACGTTACACCCAGGTTCCTCATAAATTGTCATTGTTCGTGACGAGATCTCTTCGGTATCCTTCTGATTATTGACAGGACTGTCAGAAATAAAACTCCCAGTGGAGCCAAAGTCAAGGGCTTCCCATGGAGGCCTTTCTTCATCAAAGACTTCACTGTGTTTCTGCTTAAGCTGGTCTGCTGTTCTTGTGTTTGGCTTGAGGTCATGTCCTTCAGGAGGAACAAATGTCTTTTCTGCAGCAAAAGAAATCCCACTTTCTCGATTTGCAATTGAACTCTCTTTATTTCTGCTGAAAAACACGGCATTTTCATTTTTCTTTAATTGTGAATCACAATTGGACCACACAATACGAGTCTCTCTGCACTTGCTCTTTTGGCTTTGGACACCGTGAGACTTTGGACTGACAGCTTTCAAATTTCTGCCACGATCAACAACATTATTCAAGACATCATTACGGTTAAGTAGTCTTACATGTGTGCGGTTTGTGTCCGCAGTCTCAATTACAGGCTCCTCAGGAGCAGAAGAATTGAAGCCTTCTGTTAGTATCCGTGGTACATTAGCGGGAGCGCTGTCGTTTAGATCATCACCTGGTAAAGAAATAACTTTGGGAAAAATGTGACCAGTTTGAATAGGGCTACATTTGAGTCTTCTCTTCCCTGACACATTATTTCTTGAATTCTTACTTTTGTTTATCTCTATGATCTTGGGCTTCTTAGATTTACTTTGCTCTACCGGGGAATTGTCTAAATGATCATCACAGACAGTCCTGAAATGCTTGAAAAAACTTCTATTTTCAGTTATATGAGGAACCTCTTGCTCTAATTGCTGCCAGTCAGTCATTCTTGAGGTGCACTGTGCTTCGTGTGTACTCTCCATCACTGCATTTACACTTTCCTCAGATGCAACATGTGTGTGATTGTCCACTGTATGACTCGGTAGATCAGTGCAAGCGGACGACTGACCTGTCTGGATCACACATGTTCCTCTGTTTCGCAGCATATTGCCTTCGTCTGTCTGTGAATGAGACCGGGCTGATTGCTTGCTTTGATATTTTTCAGAATGATCTGAGATTTCAGGGACATCAACATGAACATCAGTTAATCCGATGCTCTCCTTTTCATTTTGATCCATCGCAAAAGAAAACACTTTAGTCATCCTGCGTTGTGGTTTTGACTTGTGTGTGAATGTTTTCTTGCTGTTTATACTATTCTGTGATTTCAGAATTTCAGCTTCATTTTCTTTAGATACATCATGTGAAACTCCCATGTTCCGTTCCTGACTTTGTGCCTCTTGGTCATTAAAATAGTCATCTAAATTCCTATCATTGGTGGAAATAAAGGTGGACTCATGTGAAGAGATTACATAGGGTTTCCTCGTATAACCATTTCCTGCAGTGTTGCTTTGAGAATTCAGCTGTCTGTTCCTTTTTGTGTTACGAGAGGTGACATGAATCTTCCTGCGTGCCTTAACTGCTTCTTCCTCATCCAAAGGCTCCACCCACTGAGGCAAACCCTCCTCTTTGTTTCTGCTAGTCAAAGTGTGTGGACTTGTTTGGAGTTGCGTTTCACATGAGGTTCGCATGGACGTATCTGCAATCACATCCTTGAGACAGGGTGGCACCAATGCTGCTTTATTAAAATTCAACACAATTCTCTCTCGACTCCTTGGTGAACATGGTGCATTGTTTTTTTTAGTTTCTCCCTGATCATCTTTACACTTCTTGGTTTGAACTGTGACGATTTTAGCAGCACTATCAACTACAGTGATCTCCATCGCTGAGTCATACAAAGTATTCTGGGGTGCTGTATGATCAACCTCTGGACTGGGAGGCTTATCCTTGCTTTTAGATGATGAGATTTGAGGCTGAAGGTCAGTCACCATTGACACAGTTCCACCAGAGCCCTGGCTGTCCTTCTGTTGCCCATAGTTAGATTTACTGGTTCTGTTTTTCTGCTCAGGTAACAATGCACCCAAAATGTTCTCTGTCGGAGAAAAATATATAAACCAAAAACACAAACAAAATTTGCAAACTATGGCACATAGTAATGCATAAACATTATAGTGTAACTGTCTAATAGCGCACATGTCTATTTTTAAATCTTCATACCTTTAAAGAGTTCAGTATTCGAGCTCTCAGCACCCTAATATGTACGAAAATAAGAAAAACAATCCAAGAAATAAAAGCCTTGTTACAAACATTCATGGGGGAGATAAGCTAGTATATTGACACAAAGAATAACTAGTAACATATTACCTCTTCTTTGGAAATAAGGTCCACTGCTTTGGCCATACAGGTGATGGAGGTATTATAGAACTCGCGTAGAATTGCAAACTATGGAGTTAAAAGAAAAAGTGACTATTATACTAAGGCTGTGCATTTGGAATTGTGGAGGAGGGCTCTTGGTTGCACCAGTGATTTAATAATATATATTAAAAGGTGGGGGAAATCAATTTGTAAATGTCAACTTTATCCCTATGCAAGGAACACAAAGACACAAAGATTGAGAACTAAATTTGCACACAAAGAAATCACATCTACTGGTTAAGTTCATTCTGAAGCCTTAATTTATTTCCATGTCCCAGGTGGCATGGTGGGGCAGTGGTTTGCAGATTCACCTCACAGCAAGAAGGTCCCAGGTTTGAATCCCAGGCTCAGGGTGTTTGCGTCGAGTTTGCATGATCTCCATGTACTTGCATGAGTTTCCTCCCACACTTAAAAAACATGCACAGTAGGCAAATTAATGGTTCGAAATTGCCCCTAGGTGTGAGTCTGATGGTTGTATGTGCATTTGTCCTGCAATGTTCAGGCAAGCTATTCATGGTGCACCTTGCCTTTGCCCAGAATCGAACGAGATGGGCACCAGCCTCCCCACAACCCTAAATAGGATTAAACACCTTTGAAAATGAATGAATAAATACATCCCATGGTGTGGAAGACTCTGTTTTAAACATACTGATCAGCACTCACTCCTGCATCAGAACTCAGGGATAAGTTACACTTGAACTCTTTTACTAAAATTAATTCAAAGAGCCTTTAGCATCACTGCACCTGCCCTTGCGCTAAAAATTCAAGACACTCACCATTTGTTTATTTTTATGTCGCTGTATGGCAAGGTCAAAGTTCACATTCTGCAGCTCTTTCTGTAAACGCACCATTTCCATCTCAAGCTGCCTGGATTTTTGTTTTTCAGCAACAAGAGCCAAGGCTAGAGCTTTGTTGTTGGATTTCAAAGAGACCTTGAAGAATGATGATGTGTCTGAAAGACAGTTGACAGTCAGGTTAGGTTACATGACATAAAGGCATCATGACATTAGTGCCACCTCCCAACTTCTCGGTCCCTTGTTTGATCCCAAGTTTGGATTGTACTCCTGGTATAGATTGCCACATTCTATGCTTCTTGCTACCACACAGGCTGATGGGTGAACTGAAGACACTTAATTGCACGGGTCCCTGACTGGCATCCCATCTATATTGCGGTTATATTCGAGGCATTATTCTCCACAAATCCCCACAGATCCATCATAAAATCCTAGCCAAGATGAGGCCACTACTGAACAACTTTTTCTCCTTTCGGCTGTTCCCTTCAGGGGTCGACACAGCGAATCATCTGCCTCCATCTCACCCTATCCTTTGCATCTTCTCTTACACCAACTACCTTCATGTCTTCCTTCACCACATCCATGAATCGTCTCTTTGGTCTTCCTCTAGGCCTTCTGCCTGGTAGTTCCAACCTCAGCATCCTACTACCAATATACTCACTATCCCTCCTCTGTACATGTCCAAACCATCTCAATCTAACCTCTCTGACTTTGTCTCCAAAATGTCCTACATGTGCTGTCCCTCTGGTGTACTCATTCCTGATCCTGTCCATCCTCGTTACTCCCAAAGAGAACCTCAACATTTTCATCTCTGCTACCTCCAGCTCTGCCTCTTGTCTTCTCCCCAGGGCCACTGTTTCTAAACCTTACAACATCGCTGACGTCAACACCGTCTTATACACTGTTCCTTTCATTCTTGCTACTGAACATAAATATAAAAGAATAACAGAGCATAGTTTAAATGTGAGATAAGACATGAAAAACCTACTATGGATTTTTGTCTTTATCTTGGCAGCAGTCTGCTTTAATGTGCTTGCTTTCTTCTCCATCGTCACCGCAGAAGGTATTAAAGTTCAGAGGCTGTGTGGTGGAAACGACCGTTAGATACACCAGATCAGTGCTAGCTAACGTTAGCAACAGTCTCTGCACTTGACTTGGTATTACTTAATACGATTAGTATTTTTATTTAACACGTATAAGATAAAACACTGACTTTAATAACACACGCCAGTTACTTCCACTTAAATGTTTTTACAACACAACAAGCTTAAGAAGCTAACGAACAGCAGTATTTAACAAGCTCGTAAAGTAGATATTTAACTGAAATAGAGCGCATAAACTATAAAAACTGTTTATGTATAAGTTCCACACTTACGATAAACTATAAAAGAAGCAAGTATCCATGTTCAGCTAAACAGTAATATCAATTCAAACCCAAACAGTACCGCGTAACCTCCAAACTCTTCTTCGTTTCTTCCTCGCGCTGATCTACATTAACACGAACACATAAATGCCTACTACGTCCCCTTGCGGCACAATATGAAATAGTGCATATGCTCTGTTTTTTTTTTTTTTATTAAATAGTAAAGTCCAACTTAAAAATCCATCAAATCCAAGGAATATTTTCTAAATGTGAACTGAAAAACAGATATATTTAAAACAATCAACAAAGAGCCGAGATTTCAAAGTCTTAATGTCATAGGACTTTTATTTTGAAGGATCCAATAAGTTGGAACCGGAAGCGTTCTTTCTTTTTCTTTTTTTTCTTTTGGTAGCATTTGCTTTACTACTATTCATGTGATTACTTGTTAGCCATTAAGTAGTCTGACACTCTGTACTAAATATATCTTGGTTACATATCGAGTAAACCTTGTATTTCTCTGTCACTAAAAGAAGTATCTGAGACTTCAGCTGAAATGGATGGACAACGCTGGTTACCCCTGGAGGCGAATCCAGAAGTATGGAAGCTTTTTATTTCATTCAATGTGGTAGCCAGATCGCCATTAAATTAATAAATTAATTACTATTTTACGGTGACTCAGTAATTTAGATATTAAGACTCTCCCTGAATCTATACTTTGTTATTGGGCTTAAACTTGAGACACCAGTTGCATTATTTGGTCTGTTTTCTGTCTCTTTCAGGTAATGAATCAAGTGAGTAGACGAATTGGGTTTGTTCTGATCTTCTGTTACCCAACAGCCAGGTGTAGTAAACATCTTCAGTGAGGAAAGTTAAGATTGCAGTGGCATTTATTTCCTATTATCTATACATCATTCAGAGCGATGTGATAGTGTCATGTCTCAGTGTTGTTCAGGATTTTTAACATCAATGAGAGATACATGTCCTGACTTGTCACTTCTTCATATCTCTTGAATACCCCTCCCCCTCCCTTCTTCTATCTTATTATGTCTTGTAGTTTTTACGACAATTGGGCTTTGTACCTAGCTGGCAGTTTGGAGATGTGTATGGTTTGGACCCAGAACTTCTTACATTGGTACCAAAACCTGTGTGTGCTGTCCTGCTCCTCTTCCCTGTCACAGAAAAGGTACACGTCTGTTATCTGTAAAATTAATATTGATGATGAGGAAAATAATATAAATAATAATAATAATAATGATGATGATATAAATATTCAGGCACTGAATAAAAACCAAAAATGTTTGCATTTATTTTCAGTAAAGAAGCAGCCATTTTTTAACACTGTCTTTTCAGTGGTATTTGAAAACTTATTTCTCCTTAAGAAAGAAAAAAACATTGGCTAAACAATGAAATTTGTGAAGTGCAAGTGCATTCAGTGCTGGTGGAGTAAGGGCCTGTTGGGTTGCCTGTATGTGCATGGATTCGACAGCAAAATCGAGCTCCTGGCTTCACAACATTTGCATATGTATGGAGTTCTTCAACTTTTGTTAAGAGTCACTGTTAGCATGTTTCTGCCCTACTATAGCCTGGTGAGCTGTCCAGGGTGTACTCTGCCCTTTTCTAGAGTCTGCTGAGATGGGTGCCAGTCTCCCTGTGACCCTAGTTAAGATTAAGCAGTTCAGAAAATTAATGGAGTTTCACCAAACTCTGCTAACAACAACAACGATAATAATAATGCTTAATAATTTTTATTTTAAACAGCTTTCAAAACACTCATGGTCACCTTCCAGAACAAAAGCAAGACAAAGGTAAAATAAAAGGAAAGCTGTTTACATGCAATCTTGGTACATTCTTAAACTATTATACATGCATTCCTTCATTTTCTGTAACCGCTTAATCTTAATTAGGGTCACGGAGAGGCTGGCGCCCATCCCAGCCAACTCTGTGCGAGGGCAGAGTACACCCTAGACAGCTCACCAGGCTATTGCAGGGCAAAAACACGCTGATGGCTATGCAGCCTACTCTTGTTGAAAGTCAGCAATGGGTCTTTTACATGCCTCACACCATAGACGGTGACAGCCTTTGATAACCCAGTTAGCTGCACTGGGTCAGGACATTTATCAATACAGTAAATTATATTCGTTATTATTTATGCCATTCACAGAACATTGTGTTCTCTATACTTATTTGGAAAAATGGATCACCAAATATGCTTTATCATGTAATAATATACCTGGATGTCCCACCCAAGTACAGTCAGGCCTCTACTTACGAAATTAATCCGTTCAAGAGCCTTTTTCCAATCCTTTAGTTTTCGTAAGTAAACGCGCATTTACATGTAAAACACATGATTCGTTCCAAGGCTCCCAAGACTACCCCATAAACCCTTGAAAAATTATAAAAGTACACCAATTTTGTATGAAATATGTATTAAAAGTAAAAGAAAATTATTTATTAAACCATTTAAACATTTTATTAATATATTAAACCATTTTATTAACATATTAATTAAACCATTATTAAACATTTTTTTATTAATGCACATACACACACACGCAACACTGTCTCTATCTCTAGCTCTCTCTCTGTCACTCTCTCTCTCTCTCTCTCTCTCTTACACACACACACACACACACACAGACACATGGTGTGCTCCGCTGAATGTGGGCTCTGTCAAAACGCAGGACACCGGAGCATTTTAAGACAGGGAATTCAAAGCATACTCCCTGCTTGACAGATCGGAGGTGCGAATGAGCCGCGTTTTGCTCACATTCGGTGGAGCGTACCACATTTATTAAACATTTACTGAATTAAACAACTTAAAAAACAAAAAATAAGCTGCAATGTGCTCTCTCGAAAGAGAGTAAAGAACGCCTCCTTTCATCTCTGACTGACTCTGTACACAGTCTCTCTCTCTATCTCTCTCTCTCTCATACACACACACACACACACACATACACACACATACACTGACCCTCTCTATCTCTCTCTCTCACACACGCAAAACTCTGTCTCTCTGGTGTGTTTTGCCGAATACGGGCACCGCCCACACACAACGCGCAGCCGACAGAACAATTCTATTTAAATGTTTAAAAGAACGGGATGTTGTATTTAAAGCGGAATTACAGTACCTGTTTGAAAGATCAGAGGTCCTGATTCAATATTAACTTGCTTCCTTGCGAGATCGGAGGTCTTGTCCCATGGAGCACTTTCATGCCTCCATCTGCAATATCGTTCCGAAATAATCGCCTCCGTCACTGTATTTCCGCTTTAAGGTCTCCTTCTGCTTCATTATCGTCCCAATTGTAGAGGGGTTTCGGCAATAACGAAATATAACGCTGCAATGATCTCATAACAATCCAACAGTCCTGTCCAGCTCTCCGAGTGTGATAAACAGGAAGTATGGGTACAGGAAGTATGGGTACAGGTCAGCTCCCGCCTGGCCAATGGGAGGCCAGTGGGGCGGGATGTTGGGAGACAGCCAATGAGAGAGCAACTCGCGCATCGTGTGAAATTTCGATTGGTGCGTTTGAATTTTTGAATGGCGCGTTTGGCGCTTTTTGTAAGAGGAGGTTGTTTCGTATACAGAGGATGAAAACTTAGGAAAATGTTTTTCGTAACCTGGAATTTTCTTACCCAGAGGGTTTCATAAGTAGAGGGCCGACTGTATAGTCCATGTGTGGGTAAACACTTCACTAGTGCAGATCACCACTACAAGTAAACTACAATTATGTAAATGACTGTCCTGTTCATATATATTTAGTGATTCTTAATGTATGATAAATGTACAGTATTCTCCCCACATTTATTAATGTAACAGATGGAGTTAAAGAAGTAATAAAATAAATGTGGCTTTAGTAACATGTATGGAACCATGTACCATATACCATGTTCGAACATAAGGGTGTCCATAAGTGCACTTGGCACCAGGACACCCTAGGTCGCAGTTCGATGATTGACTTTGTAGTCGTGTCATCGGACTTGCGATATTACATGTTCTGACACTCGGGTGAAGAGAGGAGCTGAGCTGTCTACCGATCACTACCTGGTGGTGAGTTGGCCGGTGGTGTGGGAGGTTGCCTTCCAGACCTGGCAGGCCCAAGCGTGTAATCAGGGTCTGCTGGGAACGTTTGGCGGAGCCCCCTGTCCGAGAGTGTTTAACTCCCACCTCCGGCAGAGCTACAACCACGTTCCGGAGGAGGCGGGGACATGGAATCTGAATGGGCCATGTTTCGTGCCTCCATTGCTGAAAGGCGGCAGCCCATAGCTGTGGCCCGTAAGGTCGCCGGTGCTTGTCGTGGCGGTAATCCCGAACCGGTGGTGGACACCTGCGGTGAAGGGGCCGTCCCAGCTGAAGAAGGAGGCCTATCGGGTTTTATTAGCCTGTGGGACTCCTGAGGCAGCAAACGGGTACCCGGCAGGCCAAACGTGCTGCAGCCGAGGCTGTCGCGAGATGCAAAATCTCGGGCGTGGGAGGAGTTCGGTGAGGGCCTGAGAGTGATTATCGGTTGGCCTCAAAGGTTCTGGGCCACCATCCGACGCCTCAGGAGGGGGAAGCAGTTCTTCACAAACACTGTTTACGGTGGAGGTGGGGAGCTGCTTACCTTGACTGGGGATGTTGTTGAGAGGTGGAGGGAATACTTTGAGGACCTTCTCAATCCCACCAACACGCCCTCCGTGGAAGAGGAAGACCCTGGGGGTTCGGGTGAGGGTCCGCCCATCACTGGAGTGGAGGTCACTGAGGTTGTCAAAAAGCTCCTCGGTGGTCGAGCTCCGGGGTTGGACGAGATCCGCCCGGAATACCTCAGGACTCTGGATGTTGTAGGACTGTCTTGGTTGACACGTCTCTGCAACATCGCTGATCATCGGGGCTGTACCTCTGGATTGGCAAACTGGGGTGGTGGTCCCAATTTTTAAGAAGGGGACCGGAGGGTGTGTTCCAATTATCGGGAATTACACTCCTCAGCCTACCTGGTAAAGTCTATGCAGGGTACTAGAGAGGAGGATCCGACCGATAGTCGAACCTCGGATTCAGGAGGAACAATGTGGTTTTCGTCCTGGCCGCAGCACTCTGACCAACTCTATACGGCTCCACAGGATTCTGGAGGGGGCATGGGAGTTTGCCCAATCTGTCCACATGTGCTTTGTGGATTTGGAGAAGGCTTTCGACCGTGTCCTCGAAAGATCTTGTGGGGCGTGCTCGAGAGTACGGCGTTCCGGATCCGCTGTTACTGAGCTATTCGGTCGCTGTATCACCGAGCCAGAGTTTGGTCCGTATTGGTAACAGCAGCTCGGATTCGTTTCGGTGGGAGTTGGAGTCCGCCAAGGCTGTCCTTTGTCACCGATTCTGTTCATAATTTTTATGGACAGAATTTCTAGGCGCAGTCGAGGGCGATGAGGGTTCTGGTTCGGTGGCCATCGGATATCATCTCTGCTTTTATGCGGATGATGTTGTCCTTTTGGCTTCATCAAGTCGGGCCCTCCAGCTCTCATTGGAGCGATTCGCAGCTGAGTCGAAGCAGCCGGGATGAAGATCAGTACCTCCAAGTCCGAGGCCATGGTTCTCAGTCAGACAATGGTGGAATGCACCCTCTGGGTCGGGGATGAGGTCCTGCCCAAGTGGAGGAGTTTAAGTATCTTGGGGTCTTGTTTACGAGTGAGGAAGGATGGAGGCGAGAGATCGACAGACGGATCGCTGCAGCCTCTGCTGTTAAGCGGTGCCTGTACCGGTCCGTCGTGGTGAAAAAGGAGCTGAGCCGCAGGCGAAGCTCTCAATTACCAGTCGATCTACGTTCCAACCCTCACCTATGGTCACGAGCTTTGGGTAATGACCGGAAAGAACAAGATCACGGATACAAGCGGCTGAAATGAGCTTCTTCGGGTGGCGGGGTTCTCCCTTAGAGATAGGTGAGAAGCTCCGCCATCCGGGAGAGCTCGAGTAGATCCGCTGCTCCTCCGCGACAGAGAGGCCAGTTGAGGTGGCTTTCGGGCATCTGGTTAGAATGCCCTCGGGCGCCTCCCTGGTGGTGTTTCGGAGCATGTCCAACCGGAAGAGACCCGGGGTCGACCTAGAACACGCTGGAGGGACTATGTCTTCGGCTTGTCTGGGACCGCCGTGTCCCCTGGAGAGTTGGAGGAAGTGGCTCGGGAGAGGGATGTCTGGACCTCTTTGCTAAGGTTGCTGCCCCCGCGACCCGACCCCGGACTAAGCGGAAGAAGATGAGATGAGATGAGATGGCTTTAGTAAGTAAATATCCCTCAAAATAAATAAATTTGTGGCATTACAGTATAAATTAAAAGTAATCTGAAATAAATAAAACAAGCCTTTATTTTAAAAGAAATATATACAGTAATTAAATATCATCATCGTCTTCCACTTAATCTGGGGTCAGGTTGTGGGGGCAGTAGTATAAGCAGTGAGGTCGTCCCTCTCCCCAGCCACTTCCTCCAGCTCTTCTGGGGTGACACTGAAGCATTCCCAGACAGGCTGAGAGACAGAGTCCCTCCAACGTATTCTAGGCCGATGCTTTCCTGGTTGAACATGTTTGAAACACCACACCAGGGAGGCGTTTGGGAAGCATTCTAACCAAACACCCAAGCCACCTCAACTGGCTCCTCTCAACACGGAGGAGAAGCGGTTCTACTCCGAGCTCAAGATGGCTGAGTTTCTAATCATATCTCTAAGGGAGAGCCCCGCCACGCTGCAAACTAAGTTCACTTCAGCAGCTTGTATCCATGATCTTGTTTCGCTCACTACCCAAAGCTCATGAAAATAGGTGAGGGTTGGAACATAGATTGCCTGGTAAATTGAGAGCTTTGTCTTATGGCTCAGCTCCCTCCTCGTCATGACGGACCGGTACAAGATCTACTTTAAAGCAGAGGCTGCAGCGAGCCACCTGTCGAGCTCCCATTCAATCCTTCCCTCACTTGTGAAAAAGACCCCAAGAGACTTGAACTCTTGCACTTGGGACAGGACCCCATTCCAGACCCAGAGGGTGCATTCCATCCTTTTCCATCTTTTCTTGGACTTGGAGGTGCTGATTCTCATCCTGGCTGCTTTCGAATTGCTTCAATGAGAGCTGGAGATTCCAGATTGATGAAGCTTAAAGGACAACATCATCTGCAAAAAGCAGAGATGAGATCCGATGGCCACCAAACCAGAACCCTTCAATGCCGTCGCTGCACTTAGTCATTCTGTCCATAAAAATTATGAACAGAATTGGTGACAAAGGACAGCCGTGGCAGACTCCAACCCTCACCGGAAAAGAGTTTGCCCTGCTGTTACCAGTGTGGACCAAGCTCTTGCTCCAGAGACCGAGTGGCCCATAGTAACAGGTCTAGTTCACCATACTTTCGGAGCACGCCCCACAAGATGGTCCCAGGGACACTGGAGAAAGCCTTCTCTAAATCCACAAAATGTCCGGACAGATTGGGCAAACTCCCAGGTCCCCTCCAGGATCCTGTAGAGTGTATAGAGCTTTTCGAGAGTGCTGCGACCAGGACAAAAACCACATTGTTCCTTCTGAATTCAAGGTTCAACCATTGGTCAGATCCTGATCTCCAGTACTCCTGAATAGACTTTCCCTGGGAGGCTGAGGAGTGTGATTCAATGATACTTGGAACACACTCTGGACTACCCCAATTTGCCAATCCAGTGGTACGGCCACCATGTGACGTTGCAGAGACATGTTAACTAAGACAGTCCTACAACATCCAGAAGCTCTGAGATGTTCAGGGAAGATCTCATCCACCCCCAGACCCCGACCACCGAGGAACTTTTTGACTACCTCTGCAACCTCAATCCCAGTGATGGGTGGAACCAGCCAAACCCCCAGGGTCTTCCTCCTCCACGAAGGGTGTGTTGGTGGGATTGAGGCAGTCGTATTCCTTCCACCTCCTAACACATCCCCAATTGAGGTGAGCAGCTCATCACATTCACTGTAAATGGTATTTGTGCATAACCGAGTACCCTTCTTAAGGTGTTCGATAGTGATCCAGAACCTTTTTGAGGCAAACCAATATTTCATTTCCAGGCTCTTACCAAACTCCTCCTACACTGAGTTTTTGCATCGCCGATGGCTAGACCTGCAGCACGTTTGGCCTACTGGTACCTGTCTACTGCCTCGGGAGTCGTCCCACCACCACCACAACAGATGTCCTCCATCAGGTTCAGGGTTTACCACCACAACAGGCACTGGAAGGCGGCCTTCCCCACCATTGGAGCCAACTCGCCACCAGGTTGTCATCAGTTGACAGCTCAAGTCCTCTTTTTACCCGAGTGTCTAGACCATTTGGCCACAAGTTCGGGTGACATGACTACAAAGTCAATCACTGAACTGCAGCCTAGGGTGTCCTCATACCAGGTGCACCCATGGACGCTCTTATGTTCGAACAGGGTGTTCGCGATGGAAAAACAGTGACGAGCACAGAAGTCCAGCAATGACATACCATTCGTTTTTAGATTGGACAGACTGTACCTACCGATCACACCCTTCCAGGTCCCACTATCATTGCCCACATGGGTGTTGAAGTCTCCCAGGACAACGAGGGATTCCCCTGGGGGAGCGATCTTCAACCCCCCCCCCCCCCCCCCAAGGATTTTAATAAGGGTGGGCATAAGCACAAACAACATTCAGGTGATTCCCCCAAAAAAAAAAAAAAAAAGGTGGAGGGGAGCCAACTTTTTGTCAACTGGGGAGAACCACAACATGTGGGCACTGAGATGAGGCAACAAGGATGCACTCACAGGCTTGCCTCCTCTCCCCATTAGCAACCCCAGAATGGGATAAGGTCCAGCCTCTATGGAGATGGGTGGTTCCCATCAGGACACACAAACTCCTCTACCACGATAAGGTGACGATTCAATGAGGGGACACATTGAAGCTTAAATTTAGTACAGTAGGCCCTCGATATACGCAGTGGTTTGGTTCCAGCCCCTCCCGTGAATGAAGATAATCCGCGAGTTCTGTACCCGGAAGTAAAACCCCATGTATCATATTACATGCGCGAATGAGCAACCGGAAGTAAAATGCTATGTGTCTATTACATGTGATAAAATATGTTTCTTAAACACATTCTATAGACAGTCTTACTCATTAATTAATTACAGTAATTAATTTAGTAAAATGTAGTAATGATTAAGAAAAACTTTTTTTATTTTGTACTGTGATATTTATTACAGAGGGGCAGTGGTGGTCTAGTGGTATAGGGTGCTGGATTGCTGATCCAAAGGTTGGGAGTTTGAGTCCCACTCTCCATAAGTTTGTCACTGTCTCCCCCCCCCCCCAAATGCAGCTAACTGGGTTATCAAAGGCGGGCCATGTCGCTCACTGTCTATGGTGAGAGGCATGTAAAAGAACCATTGCTGACTTTCGTTAAAAGTAGGCTGCAAAGTCGTCAGCGTGTTTCTGTCCCTTGCTAAAAGGGTTGTGACAGGAAGGGCACCCGACGTAAAAACCTCTGCCAAATCAAATGTGCGAATCAGATGATTCGCTGTGGCGACTCCCGAGTAAAAGGGAAAAAGCCGAAAGGAAGACAGACAGACAGACTGTGATATTTATTACAGAAATCTACAGTGATCCCTCGCTACTTCGTGCTTCAGTTTCTGCAGCTTCAGTGCATTGCAGGTTTTTCAAAAATATTCATGGAAAAATAAAAAATAGGAAATTTAAGGAAAAGTAGTAAAAATTTCCCTCCAACAAAACTACTTACATTTTTATGAGGTGCACCTCTGTGTGTGTGTGTGTGCGCGTGCATGTATGTGTGTGTGTGTGCGCGCATGTGTGGGTGTCATTTAAAGTGTAAGGGTTGACGACTGATAAAAATGAAGAAGAATGAAAACATTAATCTCTTGCACTTCTTGTTTGTCTTCATAGTATGAGTCATTTAGACTGGAGGAGGAAGCAAAGCTTAAGGCGCAGGGGCAGGACGTGTCACCAGAGGTGTACTTCATGAAACAAACGATCGGGAATGCATGTGGCACAATAGGGTTGATTCATGCAGTCGCAAATAACCAAACATGTCTTGAGTTTGGTAAGTGAAAATTTCCTGAGTTATTAAAATGTATTTCAATTAGTGTTAATAGATTTTAATTACAGTGGTACCTTGACTACTCCTTCTACGAAATTAAATCGTTCCGAGGGCCAGCTCGTAAGTCAAAAAGTTTGTTAGATTAAAAAAAAAATTCCCATAGGAAATAATAGAAAACCAATGAATCTGTTCCAACCCCCTCCCAAACTCATATAACCTGTCACCAAACACGTGACTTAATATATTAAAGATAAACTTCACTTCATAATAATAACAATACATGTACATTAACATTGATAATAATCAACAATAAATAATAATAATAAAACAAGAATAAACAATAAGTCAACTAACCCTTCCGTTTATCGACTGCGGAAAAGATGTTACATGGGCATGATGTCACATGGGTAGGCATGAGGTGGTACGTAACAGAGAAGGAGGAGGGGGAGAATTTTGCGCATGTGCACACTACGAATGCCAGCGAGGAAAGGCTCATGGTGAGTTCCCACAAGGCCAGTGCTTCTCAAATAGTGCAGCGTGCCCCCCTTGGGGGGCCCAGTTGGATGCTGAGGGGGGGCATGACCCTGGGGAACATGCTTTTTTGCCATACTGTACTAGAATTAAGTGTAATGGTGCATCCTCTACAGTAGGTGGCAGTGGCACTCTCACTGTGTTCCCCTTGATGTAGGGAGAAAGCACCAAGCAAACGATATGAAGTGCAGTAAACACTATTTATAGTCGCACGTGGGGTGCTCGGGAGGGCGTGAAATGTTTTTTTTTCTTCCTATAGGGGGCATCACAGAAAACAATTGAGAAGCACTGCACAAGGTGCTCTCGGAGCGTGGAGGAATTCACGCGGCAGTATACAAGGCTAATCGTCCCAGAAAGCCATTTCCCCAGCAGAGCTTGTAAATCAAAATTTTGCTTGTTGGACGGGGCAGAGTTTTGGTGGGATTGAAGCTCGTATCATGGAAAATTTGTTATTAAAGGCACTCGTAAGTCAAGGTACCACTGTATTTTTATTGTATTTATATGCTCTTACTTAGTAATTGATGAAAAATTATAGGTATTCATCATTATATTGTATTTGTAATATTTTTTTTAATCAAAGATGGGTTGTTGTTGTGCAGAGGCTGATTCACCACTGAAGAAATTCATTATTCAATCATCTAAGATGAGCCCAGAGGAGAAAGCAGTCTTTCTGGAAAAAGACGAGGTTGTATAAATATTATGGTGATAATAAGAGACACTGAATTCATTAACCTGTAGGTTTGGTGCCTGGAATTGTCAAGGTTTGTGTTTTCTTCTTCCATTCTGAAACAAACATTTTTGTCTTCTTCAGAGTATCCGTGTAACCCATGAGTCAAGTGCTCAGGAGGGACAGACAGAGGTTGGTTCAGTTTTGTTACAAGTTCAAGTTGTAACCACAGTCCTCTAATAGTCACATGTAATATAGAACACAATATATGAGTGATAACTTGTCTAAGCTAACGCCAGCTTTACGTGAATCATAGCATTGATTTTATAAAGTTCTAGAAGATAGCTTCTTCTTCCAAAAGGTATTGCCTCAATTGGTGTTTTGATCATAAGGTGTAGTGATTGACTGAAACCCAACACAACAGTCTAGTTAATATACAGGCGTTCAGTTGAACTCTGAAAGCCATTGTGTATGATTTGCATTCTTTTTTTCCCTATTGATACAGTCACTGGTCCATCCTGTCCTGTAGCTGGGATCTTATCATCCTAGAAAAGACCATTCCCATCATCATCATCATCATCATCATCACTATTATAGTATAACACGGATCTGTCAGACTAACCGATCTATCCTTTCAGCTTTTTCCATTTTTCAGGGGTTGCCACAGCGACTGATTCGTACGTTTGATTTGGCATTGGTTTTTATGTCGGATGCACTTCCTGACACAACCCTTTAGCCAGTGACAGAAACACGCTATGCAGCTACTCTTTACGAAAGTCAGCAATGTATTTTTACACAAACCTCTCACTATAGACAGTGAGAGACATGGCCGGCCTTTGCTACCCCAGTGAGCTGCATTGGGCGGTTGGGGGGGGCAGTGACAACCCTCTGGAGAGTGGGACTCGAACCCCCAACCTTGGGATCAGCGAGCCAGTGCCCTTTACCACCAGAACACCACTGCCCCTAAGTGAGACTAACCTTCTAATGGGACAAATTAAAACTGATCCTCTACCTCAGCGTCACCCAGACGTACAATACATATATATCAATTCTTTATCGTTTATCTTAGTGTGTGTTAGTTAATTTTAATCTATTCATTCCCCCCCACCCACCTCGGGCAACCTGTAAATATTTTATGGAGAACTCTAAGACTGCTTTCCCTTTTTACATTAAAAAAAAATGAAGACTTAAACCACATTCACACCGGATGCGACAAGCGGCCATGCAAAATTGATGATCGGTAGTGCGATTAGCAGCGAGAGGTGATATTTTCTCAGGTGACACGCGTAGACCAGGTCCTAAGTTCAATGCCATTTAATTCCACCAAACACACAGTTCCCCAAGACCTTTTCCTATTCACTTAGGCCGTGTAATTTCACGTACAGTTCAGCGGCAAAACAATTTGCTTATTGTTTGTTCTTTCCTGTGTGAATGTTCTTTTAGTAGGAATAGCTGTGAATATAAATCAGGTGCATTTATATACTAGTCCTTCTCAAAAAATTAGCATATTGTGATAAAGTTCATTATTTTCTGTAATGTACTGATAAAAATTAAACTTTCATATATTTTAGATTCATTGCACACCAACTGAAATATTTCAGGTCTTTTATTGTTTTAATACTGATGATTTTGGCATACAGCTCATGAAAACCCAAAATTCCTATCTCAAAAAATTAGCATATTTCATCTGACCAATAAAAAAAGTGTTTTTAATACAAAAAAGTCAACCTTCAAATAATTATGTTCAGTTATGCACTCAATACTTGGTCAGGAATCCTTTTGCATAAATGACTGCTTCAATGCAGCGTGGCATGGAGGCAATCAGCCTGTGGCACTGCTGAGGTGTTACGGAGACCCAGGATGCTTCGATAGCAACCTTAAGCTCATCCACAGTGTTGGGTCTGGTGTCTCTCAACTTTCTCTTCACAATATCCCACAGATTCTCTATGGGCTTCAGGTCAGGAGAGTTGGCAGGCCAATTGAGCACAGTAATACCATGGTCAGTAAACCATTTAGCAGTGGTTTTGGCACTGTGAGCAGGTGCCAGGTCGTGCTGAAAAATGAAATCTTCATCTCCATAAAGCTTTTCAGCAGATGGAAGCATGAAGTGCTCCAAAATCTCCTGATAGCTAGCTGCATTGACCCTGCCCTTGATAAAACACAGTGGACCAACACCAGCAGCTGACATGGCACCCCAGACCATCACTGACTGTGGGTACTCGACACTGGACTTCAGGCATTTTGACATTTCCTTCTCCCCAGTCTTCCTCCAGACTCTGGCACCTTGATTTCCGAATGACATGCAAAATTTGCTTTCATCCGAAAAAAAGTACTTTGGACCACTGAGCAACAGTCCAGTGCTGCTTCTCTGTAGCCCAGGTCAGGCGCTTCTGCCGCTGTTTCTGGTTCAAAAGTGGCTTGACCTGGGAAATGCGGCACCTGTAGCCCAGTCCACTGCTTCCACAGGTCCCCCAAGGTCTGGAATCAGCCCTTCTCCACAATCTTCCTCAGGGTCCGGTCACCTCTTCTGGTTGTGCAGCGTTTTCTGCCACACTTTTTCCTTCCCACAGACGTCCCACTGAGGTGCCTTGATAGAGCACTCTGGGAACAGCCTATTCGCTCAGAGATTTCTTTCTGTGTCTTACCCTCTTGCTTGAGGGTGTCAATGATGGCCTTCTGGACAGCAGTCAGGTCGGCAGTCTTACCCATGATTGCGGTTTTGAGTAATGAACCAGGCTGGGAGTTTTTAAAAGCCTCAGGAATCTTTTGCAGGTGTTTAGAGTTAATTGGTTGATTGAGATGATTAGGTTAATAGCTCGTTTAGACTACCTGAACATGATATGCTATTTTTTTGAGATAGGAATTTTGGGTTTTCATGAGCTGTATGCCAAAATCATCAGTATTAAAACAATAAAAGACCTGAAATATTTCAGTTGGTGTGCAATGAATCTAAAATATATGAAAGTTTAATTTTTATCAGTACATTACAGAAAATAATGAACTTTATCATAATATGCTAATTTTTTGAGAAGGACTAGTATTATAGTTTTCAAAAATTCTGAGATGAATTGTTGTTCTCCTTCCTGCTTTTCAATCAGGCTCCAAGTGTTGATGAAAAGGTGGATTTACATTTTATTGCCTTTGTGATTGTTGGAGGACATTTATATGAGCTAGGTAAGTAGCTGATCATTGGTCAGATCTCATCACCAAACACTCCACGACTGTGTCTGTCCTACTGCATAATTTTACAAATTGTTATCGTGGAGACATTAACCAATTTTCTTGGCTACTTTGCAGATGGCCGGAAACCGTTTCCAATAGTTCATGGGAAAACTACACAGGACAGCTTCCTGGAGGCAAATATATCTTTTATATATGCTTTCTATAAAACTCCAATTTTATATCACAAATTTATGGAGCTATTCTACTCGCCATTAAGATGAGATGTTCTTGTATTTGTGTTGCTGAGTGAGAATTCTGATGATTATAATGTAGGACTTTGGGGAGAAATGATCTGTTTTGTTTGCAGGATGCTGCAGAGGTCTGTAAGAAATTCATGGCACGTGATCCCCAAGAACTCCGCTTCACTGTCGTGGCTCTCTCCAAAGCCTAATGCCACCCGCCTGCTGTCTGTTTACTTAAGAAGAAACTGCCAGCCTTTCACAAATGTTGGAATGTTTACTTTCTTACATGGTGGATTACATCCTTGATCAAAGTGTTATTTACTAATATTTTGCTGTGGATATGGTTTGATTTGGTTGTGAATGAAACACAAAATATAACAAATGTGTCCTTGTATGCATTGGTAGTCTTTTTTTTCTTATCTTCAATTACTACATGAATTATCACTTGACCTTTTCTGCTGTGCTCTGTCCTTCATACTGACACATTAAATTTAAATTAGACCACTGGAGTTAAGGAGTGGTTCCTCGAAACAATGCAAAGGAATTAATCCTGTGTTAACACATGCTGATGACAGATGGTGTTTCTTCTGATGCACAAAATTACATTAAAGATTATGCTCTTTGTAAATGTTGACTTCACACTCGGATAACCTTTCCTCTATGTTGATGTTTACTTTTGTAACTGATTGGAAAGGCATTACAGTATTCTGAACATTTTACAGTCTGTGTTCAGTTTGTATTAGATGGTGTCAACTGTAGCTACAGGGGTGAACCTGATGGGATCTTCTGCTGGTTTCATGTTCTCATGTGTTTTCTGAGATAAAGTTCCCAGTCACTATGGTGATGAAGAGCAGTTCCTTGAGTTACTGTATCGTTCTGTCAATTCAAACTTGTCAGGTCGTTTTCTCACCTTTCTCTTATCAACCTGCAATCAGTGTCATTTCCACCCACAAAATTGCAGTGCAATGAATGTTTTCCCTCTGTACCATGAAACACCCACAAGATCCCATTTTGGAGTTTCTGAAATGCTCAAGCAAGCAACTGGCAGCAGCAACTATACCACTTTTTTTTTTTCTCCCTTCCACAGTTATTTTTACCAGTTATGACAGATTTTTGGTGTGACCATGAACTGGAGGGTGGTTATGGCCCAGTGGTAGGGTGCAGGATTACTTATCTGAAAGTCAAGGGTTCAAGCCCCACCATTACTGAGTCAACTGCTGCACCCCAACGCCGCCAGCTGGGCCATTAAAGGCCGGGCGTCTCCCTTACTGTGGTGAGAGGCATGTAAAAGAACCATTGCTGTTGTGTGGTAATAGGCTGTTGGTTTGCAGTTTTTCTGCCCCGTGATGGCCTGACAAGATATCCATGGTGTGCTCATGTACCCTGCCCTCTACCAGAGTCGGCTGAGATAGGCGCTAGCCTGCCTACAAGCCTAATAAAGATTAAGCAGTTCAGAAAATTAATGACATTAACTGAAACTCTTCAATGTATTACATTGCACTGCTTGTTCTGGAATCATGCACAATGTGCCCAATATCTGGAAGCAACATCAATAGTGCATATGCACTTTTTATAGGGGAAGTGGTGGCTCAGTGGTTAAGGCTCTGGTTTACCGATTTAAAAAGGTTTGGGGTTCAAGCCTCAGCAAGTCCCAGCTGCCACTGTTGGGCCTTTAACCCTCAACTGCTCAGTTTTATAAATGAGAGAAACATATATTTGCCTTTGGATAATGTAAGGTAAAGTCCTTTGGGCTTTTTACACCCGAACCATGGTGGCTCATCAGGATAGTGCTTAGCCCCGCTTCTCATAACATGGAGCGACGAGGAGTTCCGTCACAGGTTACCTTCCCAGTATATTTTACTGGTCCCCATTTATTCTGCTGGGTGAACAGAGACACACTTGTGGTTGAAACCTTGCCCAGGAGTCTTAGCACAGTGAAGGTTTCACTGGGATTTGAACACACACCCTCCCGATCATGAGCACAGCACCCTAAGCACTACACCACCGGCCCTGCCTTTGGGTAAGGATGTCTGACAAATACCTTAAATGTATGACACTTGGTGCAAAAGATGTTTTATGTGACACATAACTTTTTTCTTCTCATGTTGCTAACATGAAGTGATTTTTCTTTTGTTCCACTAGAGGGCGCGCTGGTAATACGAACGACAAAGTAGATCTCTGAGAACAACACTAACTTTCTTTTTTGAAAACATTATTTCTGCAGTAGCGTCCATATGGAGGAGGACAGGCCTGTGGTTCTTTAAAATTTGTAGGAATTCTTGGGATTGTAGATTTTTAAAAAATTCGTGTATTTAGTTTAGGAATTAACAGCTATGTGTGGTGTCCAGTATGTACAATCAGAAATGAAAGTGCTGAAAACACTGATCACGTGCATGACAGTAAGAGGGAGAGTAGATATTTACATAATGCTTTATGAAGCTGACGCATGGCTGGAGGTGACATACTGTGCCCTACTATATATATATATATATATATATATATATATATATATATATATATATATATATATATATATATATATATATATATATGTATGTATATATGTATGTATATATGTATGTATATATGTATATATATATATATATATATATATATATATATATATATATATATATATATATATATATATATATATACTGTACACACCACACATATTTACACTCACATTCACACCTGGGGCAATTTGGAACAGCCCATGAACCTTATGTGCATGTCTTTGGAGTGTGGGAGTAAATAAAGTAACCTTGAGGAAACTCTGCAAGCACAGAAAGCATGCAAACTAAACAGAATTGCTCTTGTCAAGCCTCGACTCGAATCATCCACCCATGTGACGTGATTAAAACATGACATTTCTCTATTCGATTAAAATTTTGACTTTAACAATTTGAACACTGGCTTTTTGATCCCATTTTAAGCTGGGTGAGACTGAATGCATTTAATGTGACCTCTGGCTTTTATTTATACTGGTTCATTGTTCAGGGTGATGGTCTCTGGCAGGAGTGTTTCAGAGCAACCTGTGTTGTCTGTCTAGGAAGGTTGTGTAGATTGGGATTCCTATTGAATGATTAACAGATTAGATGGGAATAGCCACTTAACAGAACTTTTAATAAGTGTGCACATGATAGCAAGTGCACATGTGAAAGGAAAGTAGTTTGTCACATGCCCTACATTCCTTCAGTAGAGTCCATGACTCTGACTTTCATGGTACAGTCACATATACTGTATATATATATATATATATATATATATATATATACACTATATACACTGTATACACACACACACACACACATATATATATATATATATATATATATATATATATATATATATATATATATATATATATATAAAATACAGTATACTGTTTGGCCGTTTACAAAAGATTTCCGTGGAGGGAAACATTGATGAATTCCATTCATTTTTGTAGGCCTTGTTAAGGCAAACCATTTCTATTTTTTGAGGGATGCAGCCACAGCTTATTGGTTAGCAATGTGGGTTTCAGACCTAAAAGTCATTGGTTTTATTCCCGAGCCAGCAAGAAAAGTTTGTGCCGATGGGGAAAGTGAGCTCCACCTTTATGGCTGAAGTGGCAACTTTATAAGGTTAGTGACCTGAAGTTCAGTGGTTCAATCTCTACTCTTTCTACTGTTGGGCCCTTGAACAAGGCCCTTAACCTACAATTGCTCAGTTGTATATAAAAAAGTTGCTCTGAATCAGAGTGTCTGCCAAGTGCTGTAAATATAATGAATGCACACATTCACCCTTGTGTATGCACACATGTGCTAAAGAGAGGTCAGGAGTCATTTGCTCATTTCCTGAACTACTTTATTCTATAGGCTCCAACCTCCCTGCAATGTCATATTTTCCAAAATTAACCATGAAACTCACAATTATGGGCAGTGGTGGCCTAGTGCTATGGGGTGCTGGATTGCTGATCCAAAGGTTGGGGGATTGAGTCCCACTCTCCACAAGATTGTCACTGTCCGCCCCCCCAGTGCAGATATAACTGGGTTGTCAGCCATGTCTCTCACTGTCTACGATGTGAGGCATGTAAATGAACCATTTTTGACTTTCGTACAGAGTAGACTGCAAAGCCGCCAGTGTGTTTCTGGCCTGGTGAGCTGTCCAGGGTGTACTCTGCCCTTGCCTGGAGTCGGCTGGGATGGGTGCCAGCCTCCCCGTGACCCTAATTAGGGTTAAGCAGTTACAGAAAATGAACTGAACTGAACTATCACATTTGATATATTTTTATTTTGGGTCTCAGACTGCACAGGTGCATGCTGGGAGGATAGACATTTGAGAGCTAATGGTGCTCTTATTAGTTGGCTGGGTGGTGATGTCATCAGTCCTTTGTGTTCATGAGCACCCCCACCCCTGACAAACAGGCGCACAGACAACATGCATAAATCTTAATTATATATAAGTAATATGTGTATGGCGCTTATGGGCAGCATGGTGGCGCAGTGGTTAGCACTTTTGTCTCGCTGAAAGAAGGTCCCAGGTTCAATTCCCTGGTGTTGGGGTCTTTCTGTGTGGAGTTTGCATGGGTTTCCTCCAAGTACTCTGGTTTCCTCCCACACTCCAAAAACATGCATGCAGTAGGCTGATTGGCTGTTCCAAATCACCCCGAGGTGTGAATGGTTGTGTGTCTGCAATTGCCTTGTGAGCTGTCCAGAGTATACCTTGCCAGACCAGTTAATCTATCAGTGGGCTTTTCTTCCTTGATGGTCCAGGCAGTTCAAGTTCATGTTCATTTATTAAAAGAGTGTTGAAAGTCTTTCGGATATTTTGGAGAAAACATTGTGGAGTGGTTCAATTTTCATGTTAGTACTATAAAATCTCAGTGCAAAATGCAATGCAATGTAACTCTGGATCAAAATAAACATTGAGATATTGCATAATGTTTTTGAAACCATTCCGCAGCCAAAAGCCAGGAAATGTAGCTGGGTACACAGTTGGCTGTGTTTCACATAAACAATGATTAGAATCTTTAATAACCAATTATATAAGTGATAATAATGCGGCTGTTTTTCTTAATCTATTTTACTCTGTGGGATCTATCAGTAAGTCTTGATTATTTTCTGATTAGTCTCACTGTAGTAGTCATTGGATTACAGTACAAGCCTTAAGAAAAATACTTGAATAATGAGGTTGGGGTGGAAAGGAATTTCCTCTCAAACATCATAGTCTATTTATTAGTTCCTTTATTATATTCTCAAAGAAAACATTTAGAAGAAAAATATTTCAGCAGGGTCTCAGCTTTATTCTGATTGAGTAACTTTTACAATAAACCAAGAGAAGCAGCATTCTTGACCGTTTCATCCCACCATTATGGTGTGCAATGATACTTTTCTTTTTCTTTTTCCTTTCTCCTGAAAATGTACCATATGTTCTTTGTCGTGGTGGGTGGTTTATAATATCGTTGGTAAAGTGCCTGTATGGCTGCAGGTTTGATCCAACCATGCAGGGGACAGCCACACCTGCCAAGCAATGGTTTGGAAACAAAGATCTGTTCATGCCTGGATTGAAAGATAAGATGAGACATCTCAAATCTAATGGATGAGAACAGCAACAGAAAACCAGTCCCTGGACTTTTAGCCAGAAACCGCTGATCCTAGCTCAGCCAGTTTTACTTGTTTCACCCACTGAGGTGTCCCGACTATCATTACAATTTGATTTCATGCGATAGTTAATGGAAGTTTTTTAATCATCATCATTATTTTTTATAACAGTTTATGGCCACTTTTTCTATTTTTCAAAATACATTTCATTTTTATTAATAATGGAAATATCTCATGAAGTTGAAATCGGAATGTTTGTGCATCTTACACTGAGAGTTTCGTGGATTAATTGCAGAATGCAGACATGCAGGCATGCACCCAGTTCAACACGGTGGCGTACCTGCCTGAATCTGCCTCACAGCAAGAAGTTGGTTTCCTCCCACAGTTAAAATGATGCACAACACATTGCTCATAGGTGTGAATATAAGTGTGCGTGTGTGTGTGTGTGTGTGTGTGTGTGTGTGTGTGTGTTGACCCTGTGATGGTCTGGAAGCAGTTCAGGGTGTACTATGCCATTACCCAATGTTGGTTGAAATAGGTGCCAGCCTCTATGTTCATTCCTAATAGGATAAAGTGGTTCGTCAAATAATTGTGTGTTGCATTGATCCATTTCATATTTATTCCTATCACTCTCCACAGGGTTGTCACTGCCCCCCCCCCCATCCCCCCAGTGCAGCTAACTGGATTATCAAAGGCGGGCCATGTCTCTCACTGTCTATGGTGAGAGGCATGTAAAAGAACCATTGCTGACTTTCGTAAAGAGTAGCTGCAAAGTCGTCAGCGTGTTTCTGTCCTTTGCGAAAAGGGTTGTGACAGGAAGGGCATCCGACGTAAAAACCTCTGCCAAATCAAACATGCGAATCAGATGATTCGCTGTGGCGACTCCTGAGTAAAAGGGAAAAAGCCAAAAGGAAGACAGACAGACAGTAGTGTGAAAGCATGACCCGTTTCGATTGGATTGAAACATTATAAAATGTTTTCCTTTACAAGGAAAGGAAAACTAATCTTCTCTATTCTTGATCAGGCAAAACATTCACATAGTCTTGAGTAGAGCTGTAAAAGGGTTACTTGGAGAACATGCTGTAAAAGTGGGGGTAAAATCTAAATAGGTATTTCCTCTTGTTGATGTGAAACTACAATAGATTGAATATCCGGCATCACATACTTAAGATCACTGCAGAGGCTAGTGCTCTATTTTGTATTGTCACATTCTTTATAAATGATCTTGATTTCTGTGGTCTGGCTGCTAGGCTCCTAGCATGTTTGCAGTAGGTCTGGCAGAAAACTGAGGTGAATCAAGTCAGCCAAGCCTCTGCTCCAGAAACTACATTGTGTTGTTGGGCAGGTCAGTTTAGGATAGCAGCACAAAGTCTGGAAAATCATTCCTATTGCACATCTTACCGTCTCACCTACTGCAGCTTCCTGTGTTTGTCCTGACTGTACAGGCGGTCACTAAGACAAGGTTTTGGGAGTGGAGACTTCGGGATTTCTCTCCACAATGGACTTCTTTTCTACTGGTAAATAATACTGTGAGAACTAGATATTTTAGTGTAATGCATCAAAGTTTTTACAGTTCCTTGTATGAATTAAGTCTCCCTGGTAGCACCCTGTTATGTGTCTATCCTCTCAGTTCAAGTCTAAGGTGTATCACTTGTTTTGCATCAAGTTCAGGAATTTCACCAGAGCATGTTTCTCATGGGTGTTGTATTGTTTTTGAGGTGTTGGCTGAATAACTGAATGTTGCTGTTATACTGAAAATTGCTCTACCCATCGCAGGGATTCCAGGTTAGGGAATTAAAAGGAACCGATTTTCGCTAATAGAACTTATATACAGTTAAGCAAAACATTATGAAACATGCACAGTGTAGACAGTATCAGTGCTGATAGGGAAGTATGTGAAGGAGAGCTGATATTTAAGTGGTTCACGGTCATTGCCCTCAGAAATCTGAATGCCATAGAATGTGAATGAAGCTTAGCTGTTAAATGAAGGTGTTTGCTATCAGGGCTACTGGTGCTAGCTCAGGGATTTACAGCTTAGATTCTGTACATGACAGAGCGTTTTTGGGATGATGTGTGGGCGGCAGCGTTTCTGGATCGACATCCTGGTGTCACATCTTTGCATCAGCATCCTGATTAGAGCAGTTTTTTTTTAATCAGAACTGCTCACTACTCCCTCCTGAAATCTCTTGTGGCACATGCTCTGCAGCTTCGTTATAGTCATGAGTCAGTAATCAGTTGGTTACAGAACTAAATACTGATATTTAATTTCAGTTCAATTCAGTTTTATTTTTATAGCAGTTTTTAACAATTGACTTCATTACAAAGAAGCTTTAGAAGAAGAATTTAAACTTTGATGTCATTGTGGCACAGTGATTAGTACATCTGCCTAACAGCAGGAAGATCCCAGGTTCTATGCTTGGGCATTTGCATGTTCTCTCCGTGCTTGCATGGGTTTCCTCTGGGTACTCTGGTTTCTTCCCACCATCAAAAACATGCACATCAGGCGGACTGCAAGTTCCAAATTTGGCTGGCGCTGCTTAGAAAAGTAGTGAATTAAATCTTTTTTGGTAACTATTTTGGATAACATTTTAAACATTTCTCTATTAATCCTTATAACCCTCATAAGCAAGTCTGTGGTAATGCAGGGAAGGGAAACTTCTCTCAGTTGACATGAGGATGAAACATTGAGCTCAAACCTGAAATGGAAACTCATGAGCTGTATTAAAGTTCTGCATGAATGGTCAGATGCCATCTATAGTGTGATGTATAAAAATAAAGATATGGTATACTATATAATACATACTGTACTGTGATCTATGTATTTAAAGTGCGCTGTGATGGCCTGACAAGCTGTCCGGGGTGTACTTTACTCTCGTCCAGAGTCGACTGAGATGGGCGCCAGCCTCCCCGCAACCCTAATGAGGATTAAGCGGTTCAGAAAATTAATGATGAACGAATGAATGATTTTCTGAACCACTTAATTCCAAATATGGTCGTGGGGAGGCTGGCACCCATCTGAGCCGACTCTGAGCGAGGGCAGAGTATACCCTGGATAGCTCGCCAGGCCAGACTCGTCAGGGTATAAGCACATTGACAACAATGCAGTCTACTTTTTAGAAAGTCAGCAATGCTTCTTTTACATGCCTCTCACTGCAGACAGTAAGAGACGTGACTCGCCTTTGTTTGATAACCCAGTTAGCAGATTCAGATGTTTACAGTAAAATAAACTTATTTTATCTGTTTAATAGTAACCTTCATAAACAAAATTTACAATTAACGCTGAACTTGGATTTTAAATGAGATAGTATTGTAATGGAAAGGAAGATGTTATACATTATAAGAGGTCGTAAACATTTTCACATGCACCTTACAGTGCATCTGTATGAGATGTGCTCATTCTTTCCTTCCTTCCTTCCTTCCTTCCTTCCTTCCTTCCAGTCTAGTTAACAAATTCAACTAAGGCATAATCAAGAAGTATTATCAGACTTTCCACACCTACTGCTGGCCTGGTGAGTTCCTGTTTTTTTTTTATTGCATTTTTTACGTGCAAGTATAATTACATAACCGCACACACCCTGTTCCTTCCACTGTGCTTGAAAAGTATGTAATTTAACCAGTTACACTAAAGTCCAAGTGCGTAAATATGTAAAATATCAAATTATGTATTATTTATTACTACTATATTTCTGTCAATTTGATTATTATGGAAATGTACTAAAAAAAACTTAAAAGGATGATGTTTGAAGAGGAAAAGCATGTGCTGTATGCATGACTGAACTGTTTTCCACGGACATTAACTACTGTACAGTATTTATTAAAAAAAGAAAAACATAAAATAAATAATCAATTCTTTGAGGTTTTTGTGAAAAATATAAATGGCCCAAAGCCCTGAGTCATGCCCAAATTGTGGCAAAGCATGTAATCTTATGGGCTCATAGCTCCTTAAAACAGCAGGATATTTACCAAGGTAAACCTGGATAACTTCTCAATGCCCAAAAAAAGCATTTACAGTGGTCTTGCCATGAGATAATTCCAAACCTGATATGTACTAAGTATAAACTTTCAACTGTGAATTAAAATTTCCTCAAACAGGCATGCAAAAGAAACCATTTAAAAACATACCCAACTTCGAGTATATTATGACTGTACTAAACTTTTGTTTGAATGGCGCTATGTTGAGTTCAACTCAAGCAAAAATGTATGTTGAACACAGAGCTCTGTCTTTATCTGCGTTTATGACTGATGAAATGTATCCTGTACCCTGTAATCAAACCTCAGAAATCATATAACAACCATTAATGTCATATCATTTACATTCATAAGAAATAAATCTTGAGTAATAAAGGTTCATTATGGTAAAAGTGGCATTTTTTGCTTATTTTAATTTCTTGATTTGACATTTCAGCTGTCACATTATCCATGAGTTTGTTTTGGCCTATCTGTGGACCAGCTTTCCATGGTAGAGAGTCCTATGTTCCAGCAAATGCCAGAGCTGTGGGTTTCCTCTCTGTCCCATCACATAGCTGATCCTTGTTTTAAAAATCTGGAGCGGAAACCTACAGTTATGTGGTGTAGTTCTGTACCACATTAGACGTGATCCTGCATAGTCTTTACGTTGAGGTTGAGCTGAGGGATGATTGCATATGGTTCCGAGCTCTGTAAACAGACTATAATTGAGCTGGGTGGATATATCTGAATTAAGCCTCGCCACTGGCAAAAGGGATTATTTTAATAGATTCCCCCCCCACAGACCACCAGATGTGTTTATCCCATAAAAACACCATCACCCATTTATTATTATTTAAGAGTGGAATTTTATTGTTTTTATAATTACACGTAATCACCAAAGTGTTAGATGTTGTGTTAGCATGTTCTTTTTCATTAGGTAGGATAACGTAACATGATGACAGAGGATACACATTGAAAGTAATTTCATTGTGGTTTGGCATCCAGGTACAGATTTTAATATACTTGGATTTCCAGATCTTGTCATCATCAGGAGAAACATTTGAGCCACATGAGGCGACTACGAGTCACTTCTGTTATCAATTTAAATTATTCACACTTTACTCAAAGATAACCTTTTAGTAATTACTTATAAATGGACTATATTCTTGTGTGGGTTATAATTGCTTGATGGACTCAGAATTTTTCTCAGGAACATATTTTCTTACTATAAAGTGAGCATGTGTTTCCCCCATCTAAAATTATTATCTCCGCATTTTTTATATATATATATATATATATATATATATATATATATATATATATATATATATATATATACATACATATATATATATATATACATACATTTATATATATATATATATATATATATATATATATATATATATATATATATATAATAAAAATAAAAGGACAGGATAGAATATAATCTTCCAGGATAAGATATAACCAGGATAAAACCAGGATAAGAATATAATCTTCTATCTTCTAATCTTCTTCTATAATCACCTGAAGAGAGAGGATGGTTTCACCACCCCTCGAAACAGATCTGTAGTGATAAATGGAGTTTCAATAGAAAGTCTTTGTCCTGTCCTTTTATTTTTATTGTTATTTGCTCTACCAAAAAGTATTGAGCACTCTCCTATGGAAGGATCTACTCAGAAAATCTTCTCTCTCTCTCTCTCTCTCTCTCTCTATATATATATATATATATATATATATATATATATATATATATATATATATATATATATATGCTGACTTTTTGTTATTTTCTTAGCAGATGCCATGCTTGTTTTTTGGGCCAGTGGTGGCACAGTGGTTAAGGCTCTGGGTTCCTAATGAGGAGGTTTGGGGATCAAGTCCAAGTTCTTCCAAGCTGCTACTGCTGGGCCATTGAGCATGGCCCTTAAACCTGGAATGCTCAGTCATGTTAGTAGATAAAAATGCGAGGCATTCTGGATAAGGGTGACTGCCAGATGCCACAAATGTAAATAGTAAATGTTAAATTAAAGGTTTGAATTTGCATGTTTGTCATAGTTCCTGTTAATTAGAGTCTTACCTTCTATGTATACATAACCACAATGTTGTGTGTGTAAAACAGGTGTGATTGGGACACTGTGAATACAGCGTACACCGTGAACAGCTCGCTAGGTCACCTCAGAGAAAAACATATGCACAACCATTCACCCCCACAGCTAGGGACAGTTTGAAACGGACAATTAGCCTAATGAGTATTTCTTTGGACTGTGGGAGGAAACCCACACAAACTCTACACAGAAACTCCTGAACCTGGGACTCAAACCTATAATCGTCCTGCTTTGAAGCGTATATGCTAATCATTGTAGCACTGTGCCGTGGTAAAGGTTTCTGTGGTTTAAATTAATTATTTGTTTATTTTTGCTGATAAACTAAATTGGTTTATTAGAAAATATGAAGGACAGATGAAATAGAAAATAATAATTGCTCAGTAGGTGCATACCCTAACTGCTTATAATCATTTCTGTGGTTAGAACACGAGATCTACGTGTAATGACCTGTGAAACAATTTACTTGAGCACTTGAATGGTTTCTAACTGGATGTTCCTCTTTAACTGCATGTAATGTTTTCGACTGATCAGTCTACATCAATTACACATTTCAATCAGTCCTGTGTTGCCTGACCACAAAAAGACTATCTTTATACTGTGAGAGATTTCCTTTTGGCTTTCCCCCTTTTTTCAGGGGTCGCTACAGCGAATGATTCACATGTTTGATTTGGCATAGGTTTTTATGTCGGATGCCCTTCCTGACACAACCCTTCAGCAAAGGACAGAAACATGCTGACGGCTTTGAAGCTACTCTTTATGAAAGTCAGCAATCGTTATTTTACATGCCTCTCACCATAGACAGTGAGAGACATAGCCGGCCTTTGATGACACAGTTAGCTGCACTGGGGGGGGGGGGGGGGGGGACAACATTGTGGAGAGTGGAACTCGAACCCCCAACCTTAGGATCAGCGATCCAGCACCCTTTCCACCAGACCAGCACTGCCCCTATTTTTATAGTGTCTGTCTTCCTTTCGGCTTTTTCCCTTTTTACTCGGGAGTCGCCACAGCGAATCATCTGATTCGCACGTTTGATTTGGCAGAGGTTTTTACGTCGGATGCCCTTCCTGTCACAACCCTTAATAGCAAGGGACAGAAACACGCTGACGACTTTGCAGCCGACTCTTTACGAAAGTCAGCAATGGTTCTTGCTGCCCCTCCCCCTATCTTTATAGTGTAAAGACTTAAAATAAATTGAAGAACATTGCTGAATGTACTCATGTCTGCTTTAGTAATGGTTTTCCTTGAGCCTGATGAGGCAAAGGGATATAATCTACGAGGGTCAATACAGGGGGAGGACGGGTGCCGAGTAATGACATAAGATTCTTGTCTGAAGGCAATTATCTTTCTCTTTCCTTACTATTTAACATTCTCTAAATAAAATGAGGGGGAAAAAATAACTGATTGCTAATTACTAATTACACAAATTACTGATCCCAAGGTTGGGGGTTCAAGCCCCGCGATTGACAGCTTGGTACTGCTGTCCTCCCAGTGCCACTAATTGGGTTATCAAAGGCCGGCCATGTATGTCACTGTCTATGGTGAGAGGCGTGTAAAAGAACCATCGTTGATTTTCGTAAAGAGTAGGCTGCATAGCCATCAATGTGTTTCTGCCCTCCGATGGCCTGGTGATCTGTCCTGAGTGTACTCTGCTCTCGCCCACAGTTGGCTGAGGTGGGTGCCAGCCTCCTCGCAACCCTAATTAGGGTTAGGCGGTTCAGACAACAAATGAATGAAAAAACTTACATGACCGGATCGTAATTGTTCAGGTCTTCTGTAGAAGCAAATGGGATAGGTCAGAAGGTGTATGATTTTAAAAGGTATGCGTGCAAATTCCTCTTTCATACCACATTCTCACGAGAGGCTCGATCTGAGTTTGACTGAAGAGTCTGATGACACCTAATTGTCTGTGGCAAAACTACTTTACCCTTCCATGGTCACTCGACCCTCTCATTTCGAATTGAATCTATGCCAATGAGTTAAGGCACCCAATGCACCCCATAATTATTTTAATGCCATCTTGATGGACAGACTTACACAGATAATGAAAAACAAAATCAAAACGTAATTTAACATGCAGATCTAATGTTATGTCCATAGCATAAATGCAGTTCACTGTGTTAAGTACACAGACACTTCATGTGTACAGCCAACTAAAACAGGATTTGTAATGCATGCAAACCCTCTCCCTCCCAAATGGAACAATTGCTAGGGGGGAAATAGTTTGCATATCAGTCACCTGTTCACATAGCAACTAGAGTCACCAAAATAATCCACCCCCTGCTGAGGCCACAGGTATGTCATGGCAATGTGGAATGACAGTTTCTGGGTGTGAAAAAACAGTATACAGTACATGCATATCTGTGTCTGGAAGGCGGGTTGTTAATGTGCGTTGCATGAATGTAGGAGGAGACTTTTTGAGACTTTGTGATGAAATAACCTCTGAGCTCTTTTGAAAGACCAAGCTCCTCCTCCCACTCGTCTGTCACAGACAGAGCAAACCCTGCCTTCTTTTTCTAATGTGGTTTTATTTGCTACCTGAGGTAGTTCCTCTCCACCCCCAGATGAGCTCACAGAAGCTCTGAACTTTGGATGTAATGATTTCTGAACTGTGTTCTCATAGAATTCCTGTATGATTACAGCCTGACTCTGGAGTTTGGCACATATTCCCTTTTGACAGGGCAACGTCAACATCTTTCTTAAGGCTTGTGCCTGGACTAAAAGAAGCCTGGATTTTTTTCCTCCTGAAGACTTGAAGGATATAAACACAACTGCAACCATCAGGTAAAAATAGTTTTACTGAGTTTCTTTAAGATATCGACTAGTTTTGATCCAGTGATGTGATACTGTTAAAAATGTTTGAATCCTACTAAGCTTCGATTGTGTTGACTGTGACAGCCAGCAAATGCTGTCCACGTGTGCCCATGTAAAATGATCTTGTGCTACTGACCCTCAGTTTAAATTTAACTGAGACAATAATTGGGTCCACAGCTGTGTGAGTGGTTTGTAGGCTTTAGGTAAAGATAAAATATAAAGATAAAGAAATCTTTACTGTCAGCTGTTCAATGAATAATGAAAATCAGTGAGGTAAAGGTGTTGACGTGCTTTTAATTATAACCTAGTCTATTTTGAGCTAATTAAAAACAACAACAACAACAACAACAACAACAACAACAACAACAACAACTAAAAACTCATTGATTCCACTAAAATGGAAATGAGTGCCAGTCACTGTCATGGCTATGAAATATCATTTGGTTATAGACTGAAGGAGGTTCGAGATTCCCTGAAAAGGTCACATTGTTTTGTTGTCTGTTTCATCAACCTGTTTTAGCCTCAGAGTTAGAATAGTTCCTCACCTGAGACCAGAGTGATACATGGCATGTTGAACAACCTGTTTAGTTTCTTCGCAGGTGTGTCTCTGGGTGGTCCCTCATGCTTACCATGGAAGTAATGCTGTCTTGTTAATGGCAAGCAATGCTTACAATCCCAGTGAATTAATTCCTGTGACAGATTGTAATAACCAACCATAACACAAGCTTGGAACAACGTTAATCATAAAAATGCTCAGTTCCTAATAAAGATAATTATTATTAGATTATTAGATCATTCATCATGTAAGCATTATAGAGATACATATCTGTATATTCTCACAAGTGAAAGTGTGGTCAGTGGTACAACTGTGAGCTGAGGTAGAACAGAGTGAGCTTTGCTAATGATGGTAACTATGCCACACCTTCCCAGCCCTAGCAACCACACTAATCAGCTGTGGGTTCTCTACTCCCTGTGGTTTCTGTGTATGTAGTGTTGTGTCTGTCCACTGGCAAGTCTATTTCAGTGTAGACAGGGTATTACTTCTATTTATAGAATGGAAAGGTCACTTTTTTGCATAGTTGGGCTAAGACATGAGTAGTGATATGATTAGTGTCTTCCATTTTTTTAGCTAGTCTTGTTTTCCCCTCGTCATGCTTTAGGTTTGTATTTGTGTTCTTTTATGTTGGACATATGTTGTGTATGTGTGTTATCCTTTTATGTTGGGCATGTGACTGCCTGGGAAGCTTATACAAGTTCTTATGCTTTTCATGTATGCAGATCATGTATTTTTAACAAATAATAACAGAATGATTGTAATAGTAGTGAATTATATTGTGAATTTATAGCCATGTAGCATTCATAAGGGTTCATAAAGATTCCATATTGATTTGTTTTTATTTCACTTAGAGGACTAATACTGTGGCCTTAATGGCAGTTCGATGTTAATGAAATATCTTTCTAAACACAGTGGTGGCAATAGAAGGAGATGTTAATACGAGGACGTGTCCAGCAAGCAAGCAGGCAAGCACACATTGTTTTATCACTCATCAGAGCAATTGAAGCAGGTATCTCACAGAATAGGCAGCTCCCAGTCATCAGCATGTGGACTCCTCCTTGTTTTGTGTCACTCCAATGTCAACATGCAACATATTCAGTGTTGACTTGTTTCAGGGACTTTATACAGTGGTACTTCACCTTCCGAAATTAATCCATTCCAGAGGCAGTTTCGTAACCTGGATTTTTCGTAAGTAGAACCGCATTTTACATGTAAAACGTGTGATTTGTTCCAAGGCCCGCAATACTACCCCCTAAACCCTATAAATATGATAAAAGCTTACCTTTTAAGCTACTTACTTCGTGTCGACCATGTCTTTTTAGCAGAGTTATAATCTTACAAATGTTTATGCAAGGTTAAAATCCTGAGCCAAAAAATAAAGTTGCAATGAGCACACTTTGAAAACTCATGAAACAACAGTAACTCTGTCCTTTACACGAAAAGCATCATAGGTATTATGGAGATACAGCTCCATAATAGCCAATGGGAGGGAGCTGTGTCATCCCTCCTAGCCAATGGGAGGCCAGTGGGGCGGGATGTTGGGAGATAGCCAATGGGAGGGAGCTGCATCATCCCTCCTATCCAATGGGAGGCCAATAGGACGGGATGTTGAAAGATAGCCAATGGGAGGCCAGTGGGGCGGGATGTTGGGAGATAGTCAATGGGAGAGCAACTCATGCATTGTTTGAATTTTTGAGATGGTGCTTTCGTAACGTGAACTTGTTTCATATCCAGAGACAAAAATTTTAGGAAAATGTTTTTCGGAACCTGGATTTTTTGTTTGCTTGGACTATCGTAAGGTGAGGTACCACTGTACCTATAGAGATTAGAAAAAAGTTATGATGGATAATTTGTAGGGAAATACTTAGCCTGCTCACCAGTCACAAAGCCCATCATCAGGTTCAGAATTTATGAATAGCACACTTTGCTGTTCATTTTTGTGTATTTACTAAATCATATACGTATAGTAATTATTGACTAATGTGTTCAGTTCATTTTCTGGAACCGCTTAACCCTAATTAGGGTTGTGGGGAGGCTGGCGCCCATCCCTGCCGACTCTGGGCAAGGGCAGAGTACACCCTGGACAGCTCGCCAGGCCATTGCAGTGCGGAAACACGCTGACGGCTTTGCAGCTACTCTTGTTGAAAGTCAGCAATGGTTCTTTTACAGGCCTTTGATAACCCGGTTAGCTGCACTGGGGGGACAGTGACAACCTGTGGTGAGTGGGGCTTGAACCCCCAACCTTAGGATCAGTAATCCAGCACCTATACCACTAGGCCACCACTTCCCACATTGATTAATGTGCTTTAAGGTAAATAAAGAGGTACTAATGCTTTAATAATTGCTATAGTTACATGGCATATCTTTATATTTCATTAAAAGCCTGAAAATTATTTAAAATATTATTTAAACTGTGCTTTCAAACAGTATTATCTTATGGAGAATTTAAGTCAATGGTATTTATTGTATATACTGAACACGTCTTAGTGAAACATCATATCATATTAATACTGAGCAGTAGTTTAGAGGCTTTCATAGCTATTTCATATAATAATGGTGAAAAGTAAACTTTGCTACCTGATCTTTGTGTTCGGGTAAGTGTTGTGCTGTACACAAAGCTCTTATTTTTTCTTTTCAATGAAAAGACAGCCATGATATACCGAATATTAGATATCAGAATATCAACTATATAAAATAATTAAACTACAATCAGAACACATTCTTTATTATATCGTATTTAGTCATTATTAGCATTATCATATATGCATATCAGTGTATTATTCATTCATTCATTTATTTTCTGAACCGCCTAATCCTAATCAGGGTCACAGGGAGCCTGGCAACCATCTCAGCCGACTCTGGGCGAGAGCAGAGTTCACCCTGGACAGCTCGGCAGGCCATCACATGGCAGAAACATCCTGATGGCTATGGAACCTATTCTTAACAAAAGTCAGCAATGGTTCTTTTACATTCCTCTCACCATTCACAATCAGAGCCTTTCTCTTCATTTGATAACCCAGTTAGCTGCACTAGGGGGGACAGCAGTGACAACCGCTGACAGAGGGGCTTGAACCCCCAAACTTGAGGTTGGTAATCTTGCACCTTATTACCGGGCCACCACTGCTCTCAGTCTTTGATGATGATGATGATGATGATGATGATGATGATTATTATTATTAACAACAACGATGACGATCACAACAACAACAACAACAACAATACTACTACTACTCCTACTACGAATAATAATAATAATAATAATAATAATAATAATTTGCTTTGGGTTTATTTTTATTTTTAAGCTAATTGTTAAAAATTTTCTGATGATACATCAAAAAATTAAATAGCATTTATCTATTATTCATTCTATGCAATTGAAATATTTCTTATGAAATAATATTACTAAATGAATTTAGAATGCAAAGTGAATTATGTAACTACTCAACTGCAACTGAATCTCAACATCAGCACATCATCTTTACAGAGCATTAAGTCAGTTTTGTCCACTGTGACTTCAGAACAAATTTTATTTCAGTGCTTTAGTAGTTCACGACTTTTCTGTGACCTGGCTGTCTTCATTTGATTTTCAAATCGTTTTATGTGGGCACTCTCACGTCTGAGGCATTTGAACTATTGAAATTTGATACTTGAGCCAAAAGGAAGGGCAGATGCCTTGATGAATGCAATGTTTGCTCTTTGGGTGTGTAGTTTTGTATGGTTGTCACTATCACAGGGACACTGATGGGAGTTATGCATTTCATAATTTTGAAAGACAGGGACATGGTGAATAGGCTGCGCTGTAAATGGGCAAACAAGGCATGGAGGAGGAGGAGGGGGGGGGGGGGTTGTGTGTGGGTTGGGTGTTTTGCCTGTTGAACACAACCTTGAAATAATCATCCTTCAGGGACCTTAGTATCTTTACAACTTTTTTGTCTTTATGCACGGACAAGATATGACTGATGAGGTAGAATGCGGTTAAATGTTTGACATTTAAAAAAAGAATGAATGATATAAAATGAGTATATAAGTCTTAATAATTTAGCCAGTAGTGCTAATATACAGTATAGAATATGTGTGAATACTGTACAACATTGTTCTGAATGTGTTTTAATCTTATTAAAGAATTTTTATGCTCGTCCTCACATCACATTGCCTGACAGTAGTTTGAGGATTGATTGGTATGTAAAAGAATAGCATTCCTTACAAACAATATGTATGTTTGTGTCACTAGACTACTAGTAATGACACTATTTATTAAACTTGAAAAACAGACACTCATAACATTCATCAGTGAATAGTTTGCCTCACCCTTAAAAGTTGTCTGTCTTGTCCAGAGAATATTTACATGTACAGGATTCCATGGTTTGGACATCCATCTGTTTTATCTATGACTGCATAGTCCACAAATTAGAAATGAGTTATATAGCTGCTTATAATGCACACCTTTATGAGTGATGTAGGTTTATACCACGGTTTCCCGTTTATGAATTATTTTGACTAATTAAGAATGTGTTTGAGAATGGACTGATGACACGGTTAATTTTATTCCATTAGTTCATTTATCGTGTGGGGCCGGTGGAGTAGTGCTTAGGGTTCTGCGCTCATGACCGGGAGGCTGTGTGTTCGAATCCCAGTTAGACCCTTACTGTGCTAAGAGCCCTGGGCAAGGTCTTAACCACAAGTGTGTCTCTGTTCACCCAGCAGTATAAATGGGTACCAGTAAAAATATACTGGGAAGGTAACCTGCGATGGACTAGCGTCCCATCCTGGAGGAGTTCAACTCCTGGTCACTTCATGCTACAGAAACCGGGGATAAGCACCGGCATGATGAGCCACAAGGCTCGGGTGTAAAAAGCCCAACGGACTTTACCTAGTTTGTTTATCACTGTGAACAAGCTTAACTGTGCATCACCTGTATTTCCTAAACTTTCTATCTATTCTAAAAATATGCAGGGCTTACGTTTAATAAAATAAAAAAGGAGAAATTTAAAATATTCACAACCCTCTGCAAATCTTTTGACCAGCAAGAACAGCTTTTTTTATTATTATTTTTTTTTTTTTTATCAGAAATTAAAATACTTAAGTAGTTAGTTTTCCCCCAATTGAATAAGCTTTTATGGTTCAAGGTTCATGGATCATTATTGTCATTCCATGTTTCCTCATAAATGAAATTTGTCCTCCCAACCAGCATCTTATAACAGACAATAATCTCTAGAGTAAATATGGAATATACTAAAAAAATAAACACATAATACTGTACTTTAATAACTATAATGACCATAAATAAACATATAATTAATAATTATGAACTAGATATTAACATACGGCAGTGGTGGCCTGGTAATAAAAGGTGCTGGATCGCTGACCCTAAGGTTGGGGGTTCGAGTCCCACTCTCCAAAAGGTTGTCACTGTCCCTCTCCAGTGCAGCTAACTTGGTTATCAAAGGCCGGCCATGTCTCTCGCTGTCTATGGTGAGAGGATCATGTAAAAGAAACATTGCTGACTTTCGACAAGAGTAGCTGCAAAGCCATCAGCGTGTTTATGTCCCTTGGGTTGTGTCAGGAATGGCATCCGACGTAAAAACTTATGCCAAATCAAACATGCGAATCATAGATTCGCTGAGGTGACCCCTGACAAAAAGGCTGACAAAAAAGCTGAAAGGAAAAGAAGAAGATATTAACATAAGTATACATATACAGTTTATTTAATAGTTAATAACGGTGCAAATATGTGCAATAACTATCTTTATAGTGCAATGGATTAAAGACAATGTTTTCAATAAAGCAGCTTGTAGAAACCTTTACACTACAAAAAAATACCCCCCCCCCCCCGCATGCATATCTTTTGTCTTAACTGAAAACACACACACACACACACACACACACACACAACACACCCACGTGTTATCAAAATTCTTTTGATAAGGCAGTAAAGAATCTATTGCTCTGAAGAATGTATGTGACATCTTATTATTTATTTATTTGTTTGTTTTTAAAGTGATACCAGAAAGGAGTACAACTCTCTATTTTATTTGTGCCTTTCTCATGCGCCGATCATATGAATCCAGAGTCAGGCCCATGAGACTCTGAACAGAAAGCTTTTCTTTATACTGAATTTATTCCCCAGGGAATAGTTTTTTTTTTTTTTTTTAAGTTGAGGGGTTTTCTTTTTCCAGAATAAATTTAGGCAATCCATGCTGATGTAAATTTTTCCTGAAATTTCATCTCCTCGAGTCACCACCTAGTGTGGACTTTGTTACGAACTATGAAATGGATTTTTTTTTTATTTCCTTCTCTCCATTTTTATTGGCGCAATAAATCTATACGATCTCGTTGACTGAGCACCTTATTTAATTCACTTCAGTGCACCTGTTGTGTTGATTCTACCACCGAAAACCCAACAGCCAGAAAGATTTTTCATGACCTTTATATCCGAGTGGTTGAATTTCTGATAGATATCATTGTATATTAGGCCAGAGTGGATGGGTGAATTCCGTTTCTTTCTAAAAGTAATGTTATTGGTTGTGGGAATGCTGCCACTATTGAGTACCAGATGTTCTACTGGCACGGTATGTAAAGTTCATGCTTTCCTAGCAGGTTCATCCAGCTGTACCACTGTTGCCACTTCAAAGGTTCCCTGGCATGTGCTGCTCCTGCTATTGTAGTCCGAACATCTCATAGAGTTTATTATATGGAGATTACTGTACATTTCCCATGTCACTGTCAAATCACACCATGTGTGACTTTTGTTTTCAAATATTTATCCCCTTACGCTTCCCAATAACCAGACCCAAACAGATTACTACTGAATTTACATTCTTTAGTTTAATTGTAGTCATTGAATAATATTACGTAAGACCAAATTCTTAATAATAAGCTGAGAAGTTTAATGGTTAAACTTTACTGTGTCGGCTGTACCTCACTAAAATTCACATTAAAATGGTCCAATGTCATTAGTGGTCATGTGCAGTGACTGAAAGTACAAAGGTAAATAAAAATTACTAGAGTTTTAATGTTTTATTAATGTTATTGTTAGGTTTCTTAGCTAGTTTTCAGCCCAATAGAAGCTATTGGGTCGAACTATTCTATGTTAGGTAAGTTTATGGTCGCCCTTTGTACCTTTTGTGGCAAAGAATTTTTATGATGATTTTATTTAGGAGCAATCTTAACTCATGAATGTTCAGGTTGAAAGTTTTACTGTCATTATCATTTTGCTGTTGGAGTTGTGGAAGACTTGCATATACAGTCCGGCGGGAGTGACTATGTTTCTCTGCCCTCCTGCGCTGACATGGAGCCTTTTGTGCAGTGTTGTGAGTGGAGCCTGGCACCATTTAGACTGTGCTCTCTCATTCCAGCTCTTTCAGTGTGAATCACTGTATTCTTTTATTGTCCTTTTTCTATGCTGTGGACAGTTAATAACATACAGCTCTTATCTTGTGCAGGCATCAGAAGATCAGCAGAAGGTATAAACACGTAAGTATAAATGTCACATTTCTGTTCATTTCAGTGTTCATGATCCTTTATTTGGTACTGTACATGTTCATGTGGTAGCTATACAGTACGTAATGCAATATTTTACTAATATTACAAGGATAGATATCTTTAATAGTGGATTTGATTTGAGGAATTGTTTTAACCTGTAAACACTTCACGTCAGCTCTTATCAATCAGGGGTATATAATTTATAGCCTCATTGTTACTTTTATATAAAAAACTATACTAATACTTTTATATAAAAAAAAACCCACATGGGAATAGCCATGTTCTTGTTTTGGGTTCTTTATTGAAATTTTGTAAAACTAGACAAATAGGGTGGTATGGTGCCTCAGTTGTCAGCACGGTCACCTCACAGCAAGAATATTTTCAGTTCAAGTCTTGCAGCTAAAAAGTACCTTTTGTGTGGAGTTTATATCTTGTCCCTTGTGCTTACGTGAGTTTCCTCCAAGTGCTTCAGTCCAAAGAGATGCGCATTAAATCAAATGGATCCCCTACATTGCCCATAGGTGCAAACATGAGTATGAATGGTTGTCTGAGTAATCACTGCAATAGAATGGTGACTTGTTTAGGGTATACTGTGCTCCTCGAACAAAGTCAGCTGGCATAAGCTGAACGTTCATCTTCTATCTAAACATTTGTGTTCATGAGCAACGTAATACATGGGTTAATACAATTATACCCCACTTTTCTCCTTCCTGAAAATAATTACAAGTAGGATTTGTGTCAATGCTATAACAGCTGACAATTGTGGAATCATCGAGAGGGTATTTACCCAACTAAATAAACAAATCACAGTTATGATATTAACAGTGATTTTGTTAAGAGCTGAGTATTCTGGCTTTGTAAAACATACCTTAAACAAAAATTCATAGAAATGACCCCCCATAAATAAATAAATATACACAATAAAATAAAATAGAGGAAAAAATTGACAGCAATAATAGCAAATTACAATTAATACTTTGTGACGTAGGCAGTGGTGGTGGTTCTGGTGGTGGGTGTCTGATCTCAAGGTTGGGGGTTTAAGCCACACTCTCAATGAGTTGTCCACTGTCCCCCAGTGCAGCTAACTGGGTTTATCAAAGGCTGGCCACACCTCTATAGTGTGTCTATAGTGAAAGGCATGTAAAAGAGCCATTGCTGACTTTCATCTTGCATAGCTGTCAGTGTGTTTCTGCCCTGTGATGGTCTTGCGAGCTGTCGAGGGTATACTCTGCCCTCGAACAGAGTCGGCTGAGGTGAGCGCCAGTCTCCCTGTGACCCTAATTAGGATATAGCTGTTCAGAAAATGAATGATTTTGTGACATCGTCCCATAAATCACAAATCGCTTCATCATCACCACCAAGCTGATTTTTGTTTTTTGTTTTTGGGATAAATGAATAAAAAAGGTCAAAGTTACATTGTCAGTGCAGTTCTGTGCATTAACTGTGGAGGTAATGAATGATACCCTGGTCTCTTACCTGATGTGTAACCCCATATCATAAATCATAAATGTCATAAATGAGTGGGGAAATTTTATTGTTTTCTTCAGGTGGTTATTGCTATTTATTTAATCAGAACTACACCAGACAAAATTTACGGCAACATTTCATTGAACTATGCACATGTGTGATTCATCACTGAATATAACTTTTATCTCATAAACCATAATCCATAATTGCTTCTCTTTAGCATTTCTGCTGGATTTTTTAATAGATGTAAATTCAGTTTCCTTCAAACAGCTTCCTGCATGTCTATCACAAACACTGAGTCCTGTTTCTCTCCATTTGTTTTTTATATGTTCTGCTGTATATTTTCCATTTTCAAGGCAAATTGATTTGATTTCTATCCTAATGCATTCTCTTTCCTGGTGTACTTGGATGATTTCCTCAGATAATGATCATTTAATTTTTCATATTCTAACCCACTTTATCCTTTATTAGGGTCACAGTGCCCTAATCCTAGCCAACTCCAGGCGAAAGTGGGTTACACCCTAAACAGCTTGCCAGACTATCACAGGGCCAGCACAAACACAACCATTCATACTTAATGTGCATATCCTTGATCTTCCGGAACACATGGAGAAAGCCAACATAAGCACATAGATAACATGCAAACTCTGCACAGAAACACCCTCGCTCAAACCCAGAACCCCTTTTACTGCGAGGCAGACGTGTTTAACTCTTTACTCGGCACATGTCACACCATTTTCTAGCTACAGAGACATTTAGGTCAGTGTTGCTACAGCTGATTTCAGACGTTGTTCCTGATCACTAGATCAGCCATTTTTGGCCACATTGGCACCATGCTGCTTGCTTTTATAACGTTTCAGTTTTATTTATTTTGTGCCAAATTTTAGACACAGCTGACTGATAAGAACCCACATCTGATCCCACAGTCCATGTTGTGTTTCCGTCTCTTTCCATTGTTTAACTTGAGAAGTTTCTGACTAAGGCCATGTTTCCTTTCACATATCCAAGTCCAGCAGCTTGTTACCACTCTCTTTTTCGACAGTGAATTTGCATTTCTTGGTTTGTGCAGGTATTTGTTTTAGAAATGCAAATTGCAAGTTGATTACATAATTTTTTACCTCACCACTGAGCAATTCAATTTTGTTTGCCCTACTTTAATTTGAAGAATTAATTTATTAACTAATTTAATTTTTTAAAAATTATTTTTATGAAGCCAGAATGTTCATTCATTCATTCATTCATTCTTCTTCTTTTCCTTTCGGATTTTCCCTTCAGGGGTCGCCACAGCGAATCATCTGCCTCCATCTCACCCTATTCTCTGTATCTTCTACTCTTATTCCAACTACCTTCATGTCCTCCTTCAGCACATCCATAAATCTTCTCTTTGGTCTTCCTCTAGGCCTTGTAAAAAGCCTTGTAGTTCCAACCTCAGCATCCTACTACCAATATATTCACTATCCCTCCTCTGTACATGTCCAAACCAATGCTGAATCCTAATTAGGGTAACGAGGAAACTGGTGCCCATCTCAGCCAACTCTGGACAAGGGTGGGATACACCATGGACAGCTCGAAGCCAGAATGTTCACAATTAAAAAGCGATCAATATGAAATCATAGCTTTAATTTGTTGCCATTAAGGAAAAATCTGGAGGAACATTCTCCACTTGAGGTGATATTTGCAACTGCATTTTTCAAATTCTGACAATAAATTCAGGTGCCACAATCTGATTCTAGGTTCAGGTGTAAAAAAGCCCAACAGACTTTCCTTTTTACAATCTGATTCATTGTAAATTTGATCTTATCTAAAGATAAAGGCTTCTGGGGGAAAGGCATTTGGTTATGTGAGATAGAAAGTATTCATAGAACTTCTAGACTAGGGAAGTCTAAAGAAGATACTGCTTTAAATTCTTCTTCTTTTTTTTTTTTTTTTGCTCAAAAGGGTTATTTTAGATGCATCCAGTCTTGCATTAAAAAAAAAAACATTGGTAAGAAGTAGATATTTGAATTGATTAATCTTAAAGCACATCCTCAATTACGGTTGATGGAATAGAATTGGATGGAATTATTGGTCTACATCTGTTGTGCTTACATTGCTCTATATATTATTATACATATAGAAATGCTACACAAATGCTCAATATTACATAAAAATAATAATTACTAATATAAATACTTTATAATTTTATAATTATATAATATATAAAATCTCCAAATTATATCATACAGGACATCTGCCAAGAAATGCTTTCTACCAGCAAGCCAAAGCACAGTAGTGGCCAAATGTCAATCTTATTCATGCAGTGCCTTCCACAGTTAGCACAGTATATAACAAACAGTATATAACAACCATGGCTATAATGTGAATATATACAAGTTTTTCCCATGAACAATAGAAAAAAAGACTCTTTTCTTTTTAATCAGTCAATGTCTTGTCCTGAGAATTGGAAAAACACTGATAAGCTGAGTGAAGTTGTTGAGTGGGTGTGTACCTGTGTGAGATTCTCTTCCTCTCTTGTTGTGGACACACAGGCGCTTGAGAATCACCCTTTTCCACGAGGCAGTGTAAGAGACAGTGGCATTGGGACAGCGGATATTTAAAAAGACAGGAGCTCTCCCCATTACTGGCTGCAAACAGGAGAAAGGACTTCTTGGACTGCTTGACACCTCGACTATTAGAATATTACCAAGACACTCCGGGACTCATCAATAAAGGTAAGATTCCTAATCTCCCATTTTATTAGATTTTATTTAAGAACTGTGAGCCTTTTGATTTTTTTTTCTAAAATTCTCATGAAAAGTTCGTAGTATGTAATGCATTCTGAACATGCAAGTGGAATATTTTCTTATTAATATCAGGCAGGAATTGACAGTATTTGAAAGGCACACTTGACCCTGCTTGTACAAATAGATGATGAAGGAAATAAGACACCCATATTAAATCTATGCATATTATAAAAATGAACAAGCTTCACATACATGCAGAGACCAACCAAAAGGCCATTCACTACATAATTGCTGATTATTTATTGACAAACCATAATGATGTGAATATGTACAGTGCACTAATTCCATTTTTTGTCAAATAGTCATGCAGAAATTATTTATACATTACTTAAACATATACCTATATTATTATTTACTATTACTAATACTGAAGTCAAAGTTCAGTATTACAAATATTTTTAAATATAAAATATATAAATATAAGATTTTTTTTTCAAAAACATGATAGGAAATCACAGAATGGTCTTATTATATAGTGCAATATATATATATATATATATATATATATATATATATATATATATATATATATATATATATATATATATATATATAGTGCCATATTCAACGTCTATGAGCTTGAGTGCATATTACAAGTGTGCTGTTTGATTGAACATGTAATTAATTAATGTGCTTAACATTTTCTAATTATTAGTGTTTGCCACGAAATAAATGATAATGACTGCTGAATTGCCATTTGATAAGGAAAGGTGACCGTTTAGTTTGTTAGACTACATACTGAGAAAAATGAGGATGTTCTTTAAATCTCACAATGGGATTTGACTTCTTGGTTTTCTGCTGAAATGCTGACTGCCCCCTGCTGTCTGGACTTAACAAACTGAACACACAAGCACAGCCCTGCAGTTGTTCAGACTCTAACCCCAAGCAAACCATCCCCCTCAAAATACACACACACACACACACACACACACACACACACACACACACACACACACACACACACTCAGTCCTACATGTGGTATAAGTGTGATATTCAGCAGACACCTGCTGGTTATGGTAGTTACTCCAAATGTCCTCCTATTAAACATCAGATTTTTTTTTTTTATCTGTAATTTGTTTTTAAAGACAGCTCTCTATACTTACTCTGTTTTCCTTTCACTGACACATTACCCTGTACTGAGCACTGGCTTTTAAATGAACTACCTTCCATTGTCCCTGAAATTCATTCATTCATTTTCTGAACCGCTTAATCCTAATTAGGGTTGCTGACAGACTGGCACCCATCTCAGCCGACTCTGGGACTCTGCACCTGGACGGATCGTCCCTGATATGTAGATATTCATTTATAATTCTTAATCCAGAATTCTACTTTTCCCTTCTAGGCTGTTTCAGTTATCCTGAAACAGGGCTGGTATTCAAGATGTCAGGAAACTTTCGCCGCTCGTTGGTGGTCACTCCAAAAACGAACACCCAGTTCAACCAGTTCCTGCCAAGCAAAGACAAGCAATCGGGCTACGTTCCGGCACCTCTACGGAAAAAGCGCAATGACAGTAGCAGCGATGAAAACAGACGCAGCTGGGCCAGTCCCATGTTTACAGAGCAAGATGGATCTTTCTCCAGGTAATGCCAGTCATCTGAAAACGATTTTACAGTGATTCTTAATTTCAAGGTGATCCATCTTGCTGGCATTATCCGTTACAGAAAATGAGCCTCGTTGACTTAAATTAGTCTTTAATTCTGCCAGGAGGTTTTAGCACATTAGTGTTTCAGTTTGCACACAGACTAAATCTTCATTTTCTCTGAAAGCAGTGATGACTAAAAGTGGACATTCATACAATTGGTGAGGCTTTGTGTTTGCATATGACAAGTGGAATATTTCAGAATGCATAGCCTCTTCATGCAAGACTTTATACGATGTATGTGTGTCACTCTTCCTGTATGTATGTATCGTGTGTCTGTGCCAATTCCTGTATGATTGGCATATGGTAACAGGATAGCCACAGGTCCGTCCTCTACCAATGAACAAGGCATGCAAAGTTCTACACAAACTGCCTGGCCATTCGAATATGAGAGCAGTGATTCAGAAGGAGAGCGCCCGGACCCTGACCTGCTCCTTGATGATTTGGCCAGCCGCCGGTTTCACACCACAACTGTTGTCACACCTGCCAACTTTGCATTACCCATGACCTCAAGGGAATCCGCTACTATGCCCCAAACCACCAAGTCAAAGGTCATGGTAACTAATGTGTCCCAACCAACGTTGACCTTTCTCAGGTCAGACCCTCCCTGGTGACTGTTGTGCTTCATTGCTAACAAAGTCATTGTTCTGTGCCCCGCCCCCCGCCCCCCCATCTGATGTCTTTTACATTTTTTCTCTTGTTTTAGTTAAAATGTGGCCAACTTTATTCTATTACCTTTTGTGTTGACGCTTGTGAATGATTTAAAGTGTGCTGATAAGTGGCCAGGCGTGGTTACTCATCCCTTCGGCTCTCTCTTGAGCAGCACTGAACCTAGGTCTCCTCAGAAGACTACTAGGAGGTCTGCATCTGCTGATGTCTATATGTATGATGACTCAGAGGAAGAAGATGATGAGACTGGTTATGGTGATCCTGTTCATGATGACCTTTATGCTCGTAAAGTAGGCCTGACAGTAGCCCAGCCCATTTCCACAGTGCACTTTGATAAATTTCTTCCAAAGTTCTGGACACCAGAGGAAGATGTGCATGTACAGAAAATCAGGCTGGGTTCTCAGCGGCGGCCTTGGTACAGAAAGATCCAAGGTTTCAGGTCTGTCTGGCACCGATGAAAAACAACAGTGACATAGATATATCTTAGTTCGACATTTTACTGTTGTTATTTTTAATTAATATTTCAAGTCCAATTATCCTATGAATATTTTATGGGCTTTTAATTTACTTTAGCTTTTGCATGTTATCAAAATAGATTCTTATAGCTTCATTTGTTTGGTCTGTTTCTGGTCTTCTTTCTCTTGGCTAATGGGTATGGCTTTTTCTCTTTCTGTTTTCTCCTGTCTCCCATCTGTGTGCTTTCTCTTCATGACCTGCCTGACCCACCTGACATGGGTCTAGCCAAAAGAAGACTGGCTCATCCACAGAGGACTCTGACTGTGATGTCAGTCCACAGCTCTGTGTGTCCTCTACCTTTCATTCTGAATCCCCTTCCTCACATTCACAAACTACAGCACAGCTCAGTCCTATCACTCCCAGGTCCTTGTCACACTCCCACAGGCAGTAGACCAGCTTCAAATTAGTTTTTACTCACACACTGACTTCACTAACTAAATTCCCCTACTCAGATTTATTTACTTTACTCTTCACTTCACACAACATGCATCCTGTGATTGTTGTTCATCTCAAGGATAATCTGCACTATGTAGGTCTGAATTCATATATCACATGACATGAACTCACATCCTCTAACAGTATTACACGTATGTTTTGCACAAGAAATTTGAATTTTAAAACATATTAAACAGCCTGCAAGTGCATAATCAGAGTAAGCAAGTAAATAAAATTAATTGATAAATACAGTAATAATTAAAATAAGCAATTCTAATCGATTGCATTAATACAATTCACTTTTACTCCCATATACTGCTTTTGCCGTGTTGTACTTTTGCACGCTATCTCTATCCTCTTAAATTCTGCTTTCTTCTTGTCTTTTCCACTCGACCTTTAGTCCAACCACACAGCCACTTATGCTCACTCACCAGACCGCTGAAGCCCAAAGATTTCAGCTCCCTGATTTTTGGCCCAGTCCAGACCCCACCTTGGGTCCAAGACTCATTAAATGCAGGAGAAACCCACTATTAGGGCGGGAACAGCCGAACGATCCCTACAATGTATCTAAGGACATTCTCCCTGACTTGGAAAATGATGACATGTTCAGCCGCCGCACATTCGCCTTCCACTCTAACACTGAGCTGGCTAGAATGAAATACGGGGGTCTAATCACTTCACATCACAGGTCCGAGCCATCTATCAGAGTGGTTACTCCGCAAAGGGATGTCGAATCTGCTTACCCTGACATTGAGAAAGATGATGTGGTCACCCGCAGGTTACAGCAGCAGTCGACACTGCGCCCCCTTTCAGGAGCACCTAATAACTACCACCCTGTGCCTATTCCTGAGCTCTGGGCCCTTCCACAGAAACTTCAGGCCAAGATATCTGCTGCTTGTCCTCCGGTACAGGTACCTGCCCAGGTGTGTGTGAAACCGAAGGGGGACACACACCGAAAATCAGATGATATGCTGGTTAGGAAGCTTGGAAATATGCATGTCCAGAATTCCACTGAGGTATCTCAGAGGTCAATTGGAAGTCAAGCAGGCCCCAGTGTACCTTCATTCTGCAGTGAGGAGGATCTCCAAAAATGGCAGGCCATTCGAGAGGCCAGTCGTCTAAGATATAAGAAGAGGCTGATGGTGGAGAGGTTAGGCTTCTGTGTGTAGGAATGGCTCGAGTCCCTGCATGCTTTTTGATATTCCATTTATAACATAACACGGATTGTTCAACTGCGCCTTTGGGTTTTGCTCTTTAAGCCTGTGATCACTGGCATTAACTGATGATATTATGTGAGCATGTAATGAATAGGTATGGTATATAATTTTCTAAACAGTATTAATTGATGTACTGTGATTTATTTTTGCAAAACATTTATGTAATAAAGTATATTGATAATATATTTTCAGATATATGCAAATACATTAAGAATGCATGAGTCTGAGTTTACCATGTCGCCACCAAAAAGCTTCCATTTCATTTTATTTTATGAGTGATAATTATTTTTTTCTGTTTTTTTTTTTTTTTTGACGGGATTGAGATTGCCTGGCATTTTGTCTTCTTCTGCTTGTCTGATAAATAAAAGTATTATTGAAATCTTTTGTGATGAATTCACCGAATGAAAATGAGATTACAAAACTGCTACGATTTCAGACAGCAAGTTATTCCCTAAAAGAGGTTCAGACAGTCACACAGACTTGTGGAAGTGAGAGTGTAATGACCAAAGCTGTTAAGGAATGTAAAAACCCGAGTAATGTCTATAAATAACACATTTAGACACAGACACAATACTGCCAACAGGCTGTGCTGCTTAGAAATTCCCCATTGCCATGAGATGCAATAAAATCTAGACATTTCACTTTTGTCGCTATGGAAGTGTACTTTCAAAACACACATACAGCCTGTAATTGTCGAGCACTTCAGCACTACATTCATACTGTACCTTTTATGTATCATGAAGACATCATGGTGACATTTTACAGAATTCCTGTTTCCTATGAAGTTAGTACACTGCTAACTTTCCCTTCGGTAAGTTAGTGGCCAAAGCAGTTATAGATTGTGTTCACACACATATACAGCCACTCTGAAGGCTGTAGAAAGATAATATCCATTGTATAACTTCTACTCTTTTGCTCCGTGTTGAAAAATTGGTTCCCTGCTAACTGAACTTGAAACATTTTGCATTTTATTGAATCTCTGTGTGGTGTCGGTCAGATATTTCTCTAAAATACACAAAATATGACCTGCTTTCTGTGTGGTTTTTTTTTTTTTTTTTTTTTTTTTTTTTTTTTTGGTTTTCTAGAGTGTTGCAAAACAACTCAGATAGTGACGGGTGAGTAGATATTTGGGGCCAGGAATGTGGCATGGTGTGTCCAGTTGTGTTGTCTCTTTTGTGTTGTTCTGCTTGTCCCAGCACTAAACACTAACATTACTCACATTGCTTTGGTCCCTGTGGTGGCAGTCCAATTCTTTTCATAGCAAAACAAAGTGGGTTCAACAGATACACACAATACTTGCTAATAAAAGCTTACAAGCATTGTACTGTATTGAGCCGTACTGCATCAGTATCCCACAGCATTCAGGTGCTAAAATTTCAAATATACAGTGCGAGCACACTATACTCATATCAGTAGTAATGCTTTGTTTACGCACTACGCTATGTGCTGTACCCACACATCGGCTTTGCTAATTGAGAACAGGCTCTACTGTTTCAAAAAAAAATGCATTAATATGTAAAATATTTGAATTAACCATTCTGGATAACAATATTTCCCTTTTTTATTAATTCCTGTGTTTATGGACTGAGGATCTTCCTTCTTTTTTCTTCTTCATTTCTACAATCACTTAGCCTGTGTACTTTTTTAAATGGCAAAGCATCCCTCTGTGTATTTGTGCTGACAGATCTAAATCACTGAGTGACATCTCTAATGATGCAGAAGCCCAACGGATTCGTTATGAAGATATACAAAAGATCCGTGCTGAGTCGAAAGAGAATGAAGACAAATGGCAGGATGTGAGTATCAACTCAACTGCTTTGCCTCTTGTCTCCTTGAATCACTGAGAACTCTACAGTATATTCGTAATCAAATCATTACTATTTTGTAAAAGTGGTTGCACTTTTCTACACTTCACTGGATGCATACTTCAAAAAAAATTGTCATTTCCTAATATTCATACAATGTTTTAAGGTTTATATGACTCATGATATCTAAGGATCATAAAATGTAATTATGTATTATAATAACACAAGGGGTGACATTGTATGTTTCAGTATAAAGCTCTGTTAGTAAGGTTATGATATCAGCAGGGGCTTCTTCACACAGTATTTAGGTCAGTTCGGGGGCTCCAAATGCATGAGGCAAGTGAAGCCAGAAAAAAGGACACCTTAAAATCTAGTCCATCCCCCCCCGCCTTTTCTCTCTCCCTTCTTCGCTTTGTTGCTCATATGCACTGCTGTTCTATATTTGTTTTTGACTGAATATGGGAATGCAGCGTGTGAGTTTTAAGAATCAGTGTCTTGTCTTCAGGATCTAACTAAATGGAAAAACAGGCGCAAGAGTGTTAACTCAGATATTGTGAAGAAAAAAGAAGAGCGAGAACAGATTGAGGTACTTACCTCAGGCAGCAGCTCTAGGAAATCAAAGACCTTTAAAGAAATGGAAGAGGAGAGGTAAAGTGCACATACACTCAGATATCTGCCTGATAATAAGTTTCTCTAATTTAACTGATGTGTTTTTCCTGGTCATAAATGCAGTTAGTCTTGCACTTACCGTACTCCAGATATCTATATAGCCTTAGCTTTAGTGGTTGCCTGATATAAAATGAAGTTTGTAGTTTGTGTGAGAGGATACTTTAATAAAAGCTACTTCCATCCTCCCACCTTTCACTATTTAGAGAAAAAAGAGAGCCAGGCTACAGGAGTCGCTTTGCTAATTTCTCAACTTCGGATGACCAGGACGTCTTTGATGAACCAACGCCCAAGACCAGAGTCATCACAAACCGCAGGAATGTAGTTAATAATTCATACTCTCTGAACCGATCTAGGGTAAGCTCTTTGCCCAGTTTGTTAGATGAGGAACCTGAGGACAGAAGCCTGCAATCAGACGTGCTAGATTCTCCATCCAAACCTGCCCAGTCTTTCTTAGAGAACACAGTATACACAGGGGAAGAACAACAAACAAGCATCTCCAGCAGCCATAACCTTCTGGATGATCCAGTTCCAATCAGTGATACCAGCAAACCCAGCCTACTAGAGCCCACCAGCACCATTCAGTCAAGTCGCAACAGCAACCCAAACAAATTTACAAATTTCAGCACGTCTATTAATTCTGTGCCTGCATCAAGCCAAGACCAAAGCCAAGTTTTCTTGAATGAACCAGTTTCAGCAGAAATAAAGCAACCCTTCGCTCCTCGGGTTTCTGCCTCACTCCCTAGAAGCTACCAGAGATCAGATGGTTCACGGATCACTTCGGTTGTTGCTCCAAGGCCTTTTGGCACCTCAAGCACCAAAGTTGCCTCCCTGCCCCGTCCCTATGTGGTGAGAAGCCTCGCTCCATTTAAAAACCTATTATTGACCTCCAATTTTTGATGTTTGCATATGATATGTGACATGGATCTGTACTAATACAAATGTCTTGTATAGTATAATCTACATTATTTAAATTTTTACCATATGCAATGTTATTATTTCGCAACATTTCCATATTAATGCAAGCCCTTGTCTGATTCCAGGTCGATGAATCTCAGAAGCGCTTTAATGGTGAAACAAACAGTACCAAGCATTCTTCAGTTCCCAGCCACTATACATCATTTCTGCAAGAAGATGAGGTTAATTCCCAGAGCAGTTCTGTACCAAGCAGTAATGAGGATGAAGAGGAGCAGGTGACTCCCCCTACTTGGACATCCTCGACTGTTACTCCAGTTAGACGAGTAGCTCCACAGCCCAAAACAGTGCCTGTGTTCAACAGCACACAGCAGGTGAGTTTATAACCGGTCATTCATTATGTGTGTGAGGAAATTTGTTTTCACAGATATGAAAAAAAAAAAAAAAAAAACAGTACAGTGATCCCACGCTACTTCGTGCTTCAGCTTCTGTGGCTTCAGTGCTCTTCTTCTTTTCCTTTCGGCTGTTCACTTCAGGGGTCGACACAGCAAACCATCCGCCTCCATCTCACCCTATCCTCTGTATCTTCTACTCTTACTCCAACTACCTTCATGTCCTCCTTCACCACATCCATAAATCTTCTCTTTGGTCTTCCTCTCGGCCTTCTGCCTGGGAGTTCCAACCTCAGCATCCTACTACCAATATACTCACTATCCCTCCTCTGTACATGTCCAAACCATCTCAATCTAGTCTCTCTGACTTTGTCTCCAAAACCTCTTACATGTGCTGTCCCCTCTGATGTACTCATTCCTGATCCTATCCATCCTCGTTACTCCCAAAGAGAACCTCAACATTTTCATCTCTGCGGCTTCAGTGTATCGCGGGTTTTTCAAAAATATGAATTGAAAATTAAAAAATAAGGAAATTAAGGAAAAATAGGGGGATTCGTTAAGGAAAATGTCACAAAACAAGGCCAATTATGCAAAAAATAAATATATAAACAAACAAATAAACAAAACCAAAAAGCAACCCAACAAAACTACGTACTGTGCTTCCATTTTTACGTGAGATGCACTGATATTATATATACATATACATGCATGTATATGTCAGTCAGGGGGGTCGATTCTACTTTGCAGAAATCGGTGGTCACGGGGGGGGGGGGTCTCGGTCCCCATTAACCGCGGAAAGTGAGGGATCCCTGTACTCATAATTTAAGGGAAGTACTTCGAATGTGCATGCTTTATTTTGTTTAGCTTTAATATAGCTTTGTCAAAGACAAGCTTTGAGATTGGAAATAACCATATGCTGTATGCTTATTATATTTTTCAGTGGTCTTTACATGAATTAAGACGATGAAGCCTGTAGTTTATAAAACAGGTGTTAAACTCAAGGTCTGTGGGTCAAATCCAACTCTGCAAACTCAATTTACGTGACCTGCAAGAGCTTTAAATATGATTATCGTACATTCTTCACATCATCCATTACTATGAAACATAATTCATCATCCTTCCAAGTGGCCTATTTTAAGTAAAACAACTAGTCATGCATGACTCAAGAAAGATTGCACGCTAGCTTGTTGAAGTTAGCTGTTGTCAGAAAATCCATGTGAATAAAGGATAAAAGGAGACGTTCCAAAACAAATGATTTTATTAATTATTGCAATAGCTTGAAATTACACTTACAGACGCTCCCCAGCTTACAAATGAGTTAGGTTCCAGACGGCTGTTTGTTAGATGAATTTGTTCGTAAGTTGTTACACGGCATTCTTTAGAGAGGAACATATGTGAGGCACTCCACCAAAAGTAGGCGCTTGTAGCATGTGACACACTGAGCTTGTGAGACGAAGCTTATACAGACTTCCGATCTTTCAAGTGAGCAAGTGATAACTGAGTACTAAACAAGTATTCGACTATTCGAGATTCAAGAGTCTTTATTGTCATTATGTTCACACATAACGAAATTTCATACGAGACGCTCAGTATTAAAATGTGCAAACAAGACAATAGACTGCAATTAATGCTTTATAAACATATCAATTTACAAGAATATAAACACAAGTACGGTAATTATGTACAGTAAACTTTAAGTAAAAATATAAAATAGAAATTTAAACTCTGTACCTATGAATGAGAATCGAACACTGAGATATACAATATGTACATTTATTTATATTTGGCATGTATTCACGTTTGTAGTGCTTTTGAGGAATGTATTTACCGTTGCACAGCTTACTTCTTGACTCACCCTATGTGAGTATTTTCGGTCAATACTATATTTTATATCAGCTGAACACTCCTTTGTGTGTCTCATAGGAAGACTACAGTGAAATGAGGATCAGCATGAGCCAGACACCCAACAGCAGTCATGATTTTGGCTTCCAGACCAACTGGGACTCTACAGGGGCAGTTGTTAAATCTATACAACAAGGTATAAACAAACAAATGGTTGAAATAAGTTTACTTGATATAATATAACTATATTAACATTAGTGATTTTCATTTTCCACTGACTTTTTAATGCCGTAGAACTCATAAGCTCATCATTTATAAAATGCTGCAGGAGTTATATTAGTTAATTTTTTATTTCACTCAACTATAAGCTTCAAAAAAGGCATATCTACAGGCCTTGCGAAGGCTGTGTTAACCAGAATTTTGTGTCACCTCTGATTCATTTCGAGGCACATAGATGGTACCATGAAAGTTCCAACTTAATATTTACTGGAACAATTACAATGTAAAATTTAATGATTATTAATGTACTGTCATGTACAGGTGATAAACAGAAGGACTCTAATGGTTAGTGTCATAGCTCAAGTAAAGGACATACTGTGACAGTTTACTTTATTTTTACATTACAGTACTATAGTCTAACATAGAGTATTATTTTAGTTTCAGTACTGAAAATCTGCAATTTGCATTCACTGGGGTTTTTTTTTCTATAAAAGATGAAAGTGACGGAATTGCGATTTTCCATTATAAGTTTAACCTTTTCTTGATATCAAAATGATGTCTTGAGCTTTAGATTTATATATATATATATACACACACAGGGTGATTCAAAAAGAATGACCCTATTTCATGATTAAATACTTGAATATTTTCTATGACATAGGGTCATTCTTTTTGAATCACCCTGTATGTATGTATATATATATATATATATATATTGTATATTATAATTAGGTTCAGCTTGTTGTATGGTTTAGAAACAGTGGCCCTGGGGAAAAGACAGGAGGCAGAGCTGGAGGTAGCAGAGATGAAAATGTTGAGGTTCTCTTTGGGAGTACCGAGGATGGATAGATCAGGAATGAGTACATTAGAGGGACAGCACATGTAAGAGGTTTTGGAGACAAAATCAGAGAGGCTAGATTGAGATGGTTTGGACATGTACAGAGGAGGGATAGTGAATATATTGATAGTAGGATGCTGAGGTTGGAACTACCAGGCAGAAGGCCGAGAGGAAGACCAAAGAGAAGATTTATGGATGTGGTGAAGGAGGACATGAAGGTAGTTGGAGTAAGAGTAGAAGATACAGAGGATAGGGTGAGATGGAGGCAGATGGTTTGCTGTGGTGACCCCTGAAGGGAAAAGCCGAAAGGAAAATAAGAAGAAGATGAGGTTTAGCTAATCTAATCACTGGCAAAGGAAACTATTTCCTTCAAAGCTATGAATCACAGGTCAGGCGCTGTCTATAGCAGTTTGATTTGTAATATGTTTCACGTACCTCCACAATAGACAGACAGAATGAGGATGAAGATTAGGTTAATAAAAATAAGAAAAGGCAAAAAAGTGTGTTTGTGTTCTTTTTTTAATAGGCAGTCCAGCTGAGCTGTGCCACCTGCAGGTTGGGGATAAGATTCTAGCAGTGAATGGGCAGAAGGTGGCAGACATGAGCTACCAGCAGTGGAAAAGGATTATGGATGAAGCCCCGCTTGAGGATAGTCTTATCATGGACATCCGCAGACAGGGAAAGAACAGTAAGTTGGCTCCCTCTTCCGCATTCCACTGCATTTTTCCTGATTGGATAAGGTAATTGTGAGTATGGCAGACATAAGATGAGACAGAATCATGGCAATAAGTAGAACACACAGAGGAAGAGTAATCAATGTCACTGCTACTTGTAGGTGTAGTGGTCAGCTGGTCAGACTGAGTTCTTCAAACATTCGATGGCAGGTTTTAAAGTTGTTGTAGCATTTATTTGAAGTAGGGGTGTGTGCAGTGATAATCAGAGATATGTAGTTAAGTCATAATGGGCAATGATTACAAATCTGACCCAAAAAAGCACATTTAAAACAAAATGACTTCCAGCATTCTCCTCAAAGACGAGCATGTGCGTTCAGATACGAAATATGATGATAGACCCTTATATGACCTTCAGAGAGTATTCTTTATCTAGACCTATCTAACTCTCAGAAAGAATATTTTTGTGTGTGTATATATATATATATATATATATATATATATATATATTTGGTAATATGCCAGGTACAGACTGAAAATTCAAAAAAATTGTCAATTCTATTTTGGTTTTCATTCGCACTACAGTACATTTATACATTTGCCTTAATTAACAAAATGTATGCGTCCGTCTCTGAGTCTATCAGATAATGTCTGTCAGTCTTTTTCTTTCTTTTTTTTTCAGTACCAACTCGTTTTTTTTTTTACCCATGGTGTGTTTTTTTCTTCATGTCAGTGTGTTTGCACCCTTGTCTGAATTGTGCAGTATGTAAAACTAGGCTGTGCTATTTAACAATTATTCTCTGAACGTGAGGTGGACCAAGCCTGAAGAGAGTAATTGTTTTAGTATATGCTACATGGGAGCATAAAAAAAGCAAATCACGATTTTTGTACTTTATTTTTATATATTTAGTTGATAGTTGCATGAAACACAACCTGCTCCATTACAATGCACATGTGCACGTCATGATGCCGTCTTTTAAAACTCAAAGCTTAAATAAAGTGCTTTCATACCTTGAAAATGTGATGGCAATATGCATAGATTTCTTCATATTTTTTGTAAAGTACAGGGTACTGGATCGCTGATCCTAAGGTTGGGGGTTCGAGTCCCACTTTCCACAAGGTTGTCACTGTGGTTGTCCCCTCAGTGCAGCTTACTGGGTTATCAAAGGCCGGCCATGTCTCTCACCATCTATGGTCTAAATAAAAGAACCATTGCTGACTTTCGACAAGAGTAGCTGCATAGCCGTCAGCGTGTTTCTGTCCTGTGATGGCATAGCGAGCTGTCCAGGGTGTGCTCTTCCCTTGCCCAGAGTCGGCAGGGATGGGCGCCAACCTCCCCGCGACCCTAATTAGGATTGAGCTGATGAAGATGAGCTGAATATTTTGTAAAATTTGTATACTTCCAATATCAGTGATGCACGCCCTGAATGTTTGTGTGGCGTATTGAATCAAGAATTATCCACGCTGGATTAAATCCACCCCCCACCCCAATAGCAAACCTATCAGAGTGTGCTGTTCCCTTGTAGTACATACTAATTAATAATTAGTTGTTACCAGCAAGCCTATACCATTATCAATCATGTTAATTACATTTATTAATAAATTATTGAGACATCGCAAACTATTAATGCATCACCCTAGTATTATAAGGTTACGTTTCCTATTACTTTGTAATCTATATCACGCTAAAATACCAATATAATCATTTGTTTGTATACACTTATCCTCCCAAGGTGCACAGGTTGTGTGCTAATATGTGTATGCTTGTTGGTAATATTGGTGTGTTGTGCTTTGTGTATTGCATGGCAAGAGAAGGTGGTCTGTTTGTCAATCCCCACTTTTAGAAATGTAGATCTTATAGGTAAAGCTTTTCTTTCAGACGCTTGTGTGTAGCTATGTGTCTGGTATTACAGTTGCTAATTCTTTGTTTTTAAAATCTATGACTGTGTTAATACGCAACTATCAGATTGGGGCAAAGACCTACCTTCCCTTCCATTTAAAAGCCATAAGGTCATCAATCTCACCAGTACGGATCCTTTAGGTTCCCCTGAGCCATATCCCAAAGCGAGTCTTGACTTCAGCAGACGCCCAGCTATGGATTCCACTGTGAAAACTCTGAATGTCAGCTCCCTCCCTGTCAATGTGAGCATGTCAAACACTGCACATGAGAAATGTGATTCTTTATTCTTTATATTCTCTATTGAAGTTTTTTGAAGGGTTTTATATCATTGTTGTACTGTGTTGTAGAATCTGCCTTCCAACATGATTAATGGTGGAATACGTGATGAACCTGTGACTCTGAGAAACAAAGGTAAAGTATAATTCTCCCAGATGTACCTGTTCGAAGTCTGACCTACACTGAACACAATGCTACATGTGTGTTAATTGAGAGTTATGCTTGGTGTATATTTATTTATTTATTTATTTATTTATTTATTTTTGTTTATTGTATTGAATTACTTTTTTATTTACTTTCAAATTAATATTTTCATTTGAATATTAATAGAATTATTTTAAATGCAATGGGTTTTAGACTGTAAACCTATCCGACCGTATCTGGATTTATTTGATTTTAGTTGGTCTTTGTCATTTTCTCAATCTATGTCCTTTCTCCAATTTCTTTATTATCCATTTAGAATCCATTTCTTTAACAAACCTTAAAAGGAGATCAGAATTTTTTGAACAAGGTAAAAGAGCAGCCCTTGTCATATTTATTTGGTGCTGGGCATTACGAGGACTTCATACTGCCATCTTCCTTTTCCTCCTTGCAGCTGAAGCCCTTGTAACTTATGCGCTCTTCCCTCAGGCTCTGCAGTCTCTGCTCTGGTCTATCTTGCTGGTCAACAGCATTGGGTGTACAGTGTCTCTTCACATTGGCACACAATGTCTGCAGTAGCCCTCGAGAATAGTAATATGAAAAATATTAATGAAAAAATATATATCTTCAAAATTGTACTATGGGCTCCACAAAACTGAATATTAACATCATACCAACAAGACCTTGTATGCCTCCACTGATCAGTTCTGTGTCAGATATTGCATTCATGAATATATTACATAGTAAAAATACTGAGATATACTGTTTAGCATGCATTTTCTGGTTCTCATCGAATAAAAGATGCGTATAGACCCATTAAATGTTTTTGAATTAATTCATGATTGTTAGGCATGTGCCTGGTTGAAAAAAGAAAGTAAAAGATAAAGGAACACAATGGTCATATCTCGCTAAAAAATGTCAGTGAGCTCAAAAGAAATCACAACCTCGGATAAAGTTGCATTAGATAAAAATCATAATAAAGTGTTTGCTGGCAGAGAAAAGTTTCCTGATCCATACACCACCGCTGATTAAAAAGAACAAAACAACCTAAAGATCACAATGTTAACAACTGCCCAGTGTGAATGCTCCAGATATTTACAATTATCTGATAAACTTCCCTGAACTTTACAGGCTGAATCACTAAAAGCCTATAAATCTTTATAGATATGATCATCACTCCTGCCATATCCAGCAGATTCCATATCATGGAATTTCCTATGAATTTGCAGAATTTCTGGTTGCAATGTCAGCAAGCTAATACTGTACTTTGCTACACCCAAAAAACAAATAAACAAACAAAATAACAAAGCCAGACAAATTTATGGCCAGATAAGACATTCCTGTTATTAAATGTTTACTGCGTAGTCAGTCATGTTTGGATTGTTCCCACAGCTTTTGAGGGTTATTCCCGGCTGTCCACATATGAGTCCCTTGCCAGTTTATTTTTCTGATGGTATCGTTTGGAAATTGGTAAAAAATGGATTCCCAGATCCCTACCAAAAAGCTCACAGAGTGCACACAATAGATAACAAGCATTTTGTTTGTTTGCTTGTTTGTTTGTTTTGTATTTGTTAATTTACACGTGACTGGAGTAAAATAATTTAGTTTTGCCAATTGAAAGAATCTGGCTAGCTAGTCAGTGGTTTGCGACATCACCGATCAATGGGTTTATTAGAGCCAAATGCTACTGATGCAAATGCTATCCTAGGATGCATAGAGGTGAGTGTTGGTATGGTGTTCATGTTGCACATTAGGATTCCCTTTTGCATGCTGTGCTGAGCATGGGTCGCATGTCTTGCATGTAATGATTTATACTGGGAAGGGTCCACTTTTTTACAAGTGGTAATTTTTGCCAAATAGTTGCATGTATTAAACTGCATGTGAATTGAAAATAATACAGTGATGACATGATAATAAACGTTTAACCGTGTACTTTCATGATGTTTTAAATCTTTCAAATTTGTTTTTCATCATCCTGTTTTAAAAAGGTCCAATTCGAAAGGAACTCTCGTGAAATTCCATCTAATTAATTTTTTTCTTGTAGGTGGATCTGAAAATCCAATGCTGGATGGAAGTGAAAATGTGAGTTCATAATATTTTAACATATAACAGTCCTTTATCTTTACAAGTATATCTTATTTGTTTATATATATATATATATATATATATATATATATATATATATATATATATATATTGAATTATTAAATATAAAGTATATTGTAGGTTAATTATATAAATAGCTAATGTGTAAATATGAAAAATGTGGTCAGGCTGTCAAAGTATATAAAAAGCATCAGCAGAATACAGTGGTACCTCACCTTACGAAATTAATCCATTCCAGAGCCTTTTTTGTAACCTGGATTTTTCATAAGTACAACCGCATTTTTCATGTAAGATGCATGATTCGTTCCAAGGCCCCCAGTATTACCCTTTAAAATTATAAAAGCAAACCTTTTAAGGTACTTACTTCATGTTCATGTCTTCTGAGCAGAGCTATAATTTTACAAATGTTTATGCAAGGTTAAAAGCCTGAGCCAAAAAATAAAATTGTAATGACCACACTCAAAAAACTAATGAACAATCTGCTGCTCAAGGGAGCTACGTCATCCCTCCTAGCCAATGGGAGGTCAGCAGGGCGGGATGTTGGGAGATAGCCAATGGGAGGGAGCTGCGTCATCCCTCCTAGCCAATGGGAGGCCAGCGGGGCGGTATGTTGAAAGATAGTCAATGGGAGAGCAGCTCGTGCATTGTTTGAATGGCGCATTTGGCGCATTTCGTAAGGAGAACTTGTTTCGTATACAAAGACCAAAAAATTTGGAAAATGTTTTTAGTAACCTGGATTTTTCATTTGCTGGGACTATCGTAAGATATTGTAACTGGAAAAAAACCCCCAGTAAAAACAATGAAAAAAGATCATTATTTACATTTAAACAGCAAATTGGTTTTTATTCTAAAATTTTAAACGGTTCCAGCAGGTTGTTTGCTTGTTTATTTACTTATATTTCTTTGTGTAATAGAAAATGTGCATGTTTGCTGGTTAAGTAGCTGAAATTTGCCTATGTTCTTTAGATACAAGGTCCTTCTCTCATATCCTCCACTACTCACTGGGACATTGAGGAAGAGCGCAAGCGACAGGAGAAGTGGCAACAAGAGCAGGAGCGGCAGCTCCAGGTAACATTTTAATCAGCTATTTTTGGTTGCTTTACTACTTTCAAAGCAAAGATAAAGTTTAATTAAAAATACTTAACGGTTTTATTTCTATTCCAACTCACCTGTATGAACAATGCATTTTTATTTGCTTTCCTGCAGGAAAAGTATCAAAGAGATCAAGAAAAGCTAAAGGAAGAGTTCAGAAAAGCCCAGCAAGAGGCTGTAACAGAAAGCACAAAACAACATCAGGAGGTATCAAGTGAAGTACAAAAAATTTTCAGTGAAAATTAGATATGTGTTACTTGAAAGCCCTTCATGAATAATTAGAGAAAACAATTGAAAATAAAAAATATATATCTAGTATGACATGTGCTGAAGCATCAAGGTACCGATCAAAAAATAAAATTGTAACGTGATATTGTGGCTGTTGGAGAGACACTCTCTTACAGTCTAAAGTCTTGGCTATTAAGACATAACTGGCTGGTATGAACTGCCAGGTAAAAGTAAAATAATGATTTCATAATGGATTTAAAGCAAGCATTAATTATAATAATAGTGTTGTGTGTATGTGGCTTCAATATGACATGTCGATGTTAATAACAGCAATTGGGGGCAGTGGTGGCCTGGTGGTATAGGGCGCTGGATCGCTGATGCTAAGGTTGGGGGTTCGAGTCCCACTCTCCACAAGGTCGTCACTGTCCCCCCAGTGCAGCTAACTGGGTTATCAAAGGCTGGCCATGTCTCTCACTGTCTATGGGGAGAGACTCATGTAAAAGAACCATTGCTGACTTTCGTAAAGAGTAGCTGCAAAAGTCGTCAGCGTATTTCTGTCCCTTGCTATAGGTTTGTGTCAGGAAGGGCATCCGACGTAAAAACCTATGCGAAATCAAACATGCAAATCAGATGATTCGCTGTGGCGACCCCTGAGAAAAAGGGAAAAGCCGAAAAGAAAAGAATAAGAAGTTAATAAGTGCAGTTAACAAGTAAGTTCGAACCCACACATCGTCCAGAAACTGCCAAGATTGGCTGCTACACGGCCACCCCAGTAAGAACAACAGATTCAGTGGCTAGTAAATGACTGGAAGTTAGCTCAAGTTTGATAATAATTTGTTTGTCTGTAATATTGTTTGTACGTCTATATCATTAGAAGAGTATCAGATTGAAAGAAAACTTTAAGATGAGAATGTGAGTTAAGAGTATTTTCAATTAAGTTTAACTTGATCTAAAGTAAAAACTCATTCATTCATTTTCTGAACCACTTAATCCTAATTACAGTCACAGGGAGGCTGGTGTCCATCTCAGCCAACTCCAGGCAAGGGTGAGGTACACCCTGAACAACTCACCAAAGGGACACCACTCACACAAACATTGATACCTATGGGCAGTTTGGAATAGCCAATTCATCTGCCATGCATGTTTTTGGATGATGGGAAGAAACCCATGCAAGCACAGGGAGTACATAGAAACTCCAGACAGAAATGCCCGAGCTGGGAATCGAACCCAGGACCTTCTTGCTATGAGGAGGACGAACTAACCACTATGCCACCATGCCATCTAAAGTAAAAATGATTAGCAAAACATTCTCAATTATATTCATGAGAAGTTTCTACTTTACTGCTTTACCCAAGTGAAAATGATGTTCTTCGACTCTTATGAGACAGTAAAGCATTACAACAACTTCAATATATCAATTGTACCTACAAATCATGACATAATAAATGTAAACATAATAAAGAGAACAATTTTTCCAGTGGAATCCAATGTGAAATATTTGTACTGCCACTAACAGGAGATGAGAAGGCTTGAGCTTGAGAGGGAAGCGGAGGAAGAAGAAAGGAGGAGAGAGGAAGAAAGGAAAAGAAGGGAAGACCAAGAGCGTCTAGAGGCTGAGAGGAAAAGAAGAGAGGAACAGGAGCGTATTGAGGCAGAGAGGAAAAGAAGGGAGGAACAGATCCGTCTAGAAGAAGAAAGAAAAAAGGAAGAGGAGTTTAAACAAAGGGAGGAGGAGAAAAGAAGGAGGGAGGAAGAGGCACAGAGACTGCAGAGAAAAAGGGAAGAGGAGGAGGAGAGGAGGCGCCAAGAAGCCCAGCAGAGACTTCAAGCAAAGTAAGTACCTGAGAAAGATTCATGGGTATGTGGCTCATGTGGCTAACTTTGCTTGGAAATGTATGGAAAGTACAGTATACATTAAATAATACATTAGCAGCTCAAACTAATTGTGGCACTGCATGTTTGGCTGAATGTGCATTTTAGAGGCACCATATTTCATACTCATATTATAATCAAAAGCTTTTTGTCATGTGTCTTCTCCATTACTGCACGATGTTGCTGTTGACATATACTCACTGATGTATATTGTCATGTATTAACAACCAGATCACAAAGCAGACCTCAGTTTTATCATTTGTGTGCATCTGTGTATGAATGCTATAAACCTTTGCTTCTCTGTGCTGCTTTTGCTGTTTGATCGCAGTGATGTGGAGTATTCTTTCCCTCAGCTATCCTACTCACACAGGTAAATGTAATAATTTACTTATGGACATTCCAGTTAATGATTTCATAAACTGCATAATTAGGAAAAAAAAAGAAACAAACAAACAAAAAATGTGTGTGTGTGTGTGTATATATATATATATATATATAGGGGGGCAGTGGTGGTCTAGTGGTATAGGGTGCTGGATCGCTGATCCAAAGGTTGGGGGTTCAAGTCCCACTCTCCACAAGGTTGTCACTGTCCCCCCCCCCAGTGCAGCTAACTGGGTTATCAAAGGCGGGCCGTCACTGTCTATGGTGAGAGGCATGTAAAAGAACCATTGCTGACTTTCGTAAAGAGTAGCTGCAAAGTCGTCAGCGTGTTTCTGTCCCTTGCTAAAAAGGGTTGTGACAGGAAGGGCATCCGACACAAAAACCTCTGCCGAATCAGATGATTCGCTGTGGCGACTACCGAGTAAAGGGGAAAAAAGACGAAAGGAAGACAGACATATATATATATATATATATATATAAAATACATTTTATATATATATATATATATATATACAAATACAATAAATTATATACTGTGTATATATATATAAAATAAAATAATTTATTGTTTTCCTTTTTGGTTAACATTTTTACAGGGCCAAGTCCAAATCTACACCAGAGCTGGATGACAATGATAGAGCAGATATTACAGGTCAGTATATTCAGTCATCTGATACAGAGTAAGCCATATCTGAAGTTATATCAAATCCTGCTGCATGAAAGTGACACTGACTTAAGGCATACACAGAGGAAGTCTGGTCTAATGAGGCTTGTTCCCTGAACTTACACCTAGCCCAAGTTAGTACAGAGCCTTGTCAGTGTGTGTTCGGCTGTATGCAGGTGTGTATAGCAAGCACAGGGGTATGGCAAGTTGGCTTCTGGAGGAAGAGTTACGAAGGAAGAAAGATTCTCATATCCAGCGACAAAAGGCTGCATCTGAGCTAGAACTTGAAAGAAGAAACCTCCTTAGTGCTATGAGATATAGTAATCCAGAAAGAGGTGGGCCAGGGCTTGTGACCATGTGAAATTATGAAGCCAAGTCAATCACCTTATCACCAAAAATTCTATAATCATCAACGTGATCAAGTCTGATTAAGCATGTTCTGTGTTCACCATTCAATCACCCAGATCAATGTCCACCCCCGACTTTGATTCAGGATCTAAATGCCATGTATTTTAATACATGCTATACATGTGATTTGAACTATCTGGAAATAACAGTAATGCTGTGTACATGTAGTTCTGTTAATAATATTGTCTCAGGCCCTGATCAAATAATGCCTTCCTTCCAGCCATAAGCAGTGGCTCTTTCAATCGGGGCAGTCTGTATATGAAAGAGCCGGTATCTCAGGCTGAAGTGGAAAGACAGCGTGTTATTCAGGACATGAAGAAAAAGACCTCAGTGCTGACAGACAACAGCTGGATCCGTCAAAATACCGTCAACACTATGAACAAACAGCCAGTCAGCCTTCCAATGAGAAGGTCAGTGTGTGTTATCTTTATCCAACATGACAGGATCAAAACATTATGAGAGCAAATTAAAGGACAGAGGACTGTGTCTCTATGAAATTCTTCCTATAAACTAATTTAATTGGGATAAACTGTTATTGTTTTTTTTTTTTTAAGTAAAAAAAACAAAAAAACAAAAAACCTACCAAAAAATTAAGTGAATGCAAATATACAGCGTAGAATGCATTCAATATAATTCAAAGACTATATGAATGTGACTGATTGTCTGATTTGATTTTGTGCTGGTTTGGTAGAGGTGAGTCTCTGGACAACCTGGACATGACAGCAAACCGCTCCTCCTGGAGGTCCTCATGGACTCCAAGCAATACTTCCTCCATCCCAGACTATAGCCGTCCTTATTCATCGCTTTCTGGCTCCTCTTCAATCCAAACTGGACGTCCAGGGGTTGCTACACAGCCTTCATCCCAATTTCCAAGCTCCCATAGACTATCAGTGCCCCAGTCTACATCCACCAGCACCACAAAACCTGAGAGTCAGAGTTCATCTAAAAACAGGTATCATGTCTACATCATTTTCTTGTTCGTGTTAGAGATGTTCTGGAACATTATGGGGTCAAGTCCTATAGCTGTGAGAGTTTCACTGTTGGGCTGTTATGTAACATTCTTAACAATGGCGATGTAGTTTATTTTTTAATCTTTTTTTTTGTTTTTTCATTTTTTAGCCATAGTAAAAGAATTATATTGGCAATAGAGATCGTTAGATTAAGAAAACATTGCCATAGAGGAGAATAATGTTAGATGCACTGTTCAGTGATTGCCTAGGATTCCACGTTCTATTAATTCCCTGTGTACTGTATGATGTTTAGACTGTCTAAACACATTTGTATTTGAGAGTTATTTGAATCATGTGGGGTTGGGTCATTTTGTTGGTCTCTCAGGTCATGTTTACATTCTATAATTTAGGTCAGTCAGTGGCAGGAAAATGTGCACTAACTGTGATTTGCCACTGGGCAAAGGAGCAGCAATGGTCATCGAGTCCCTGGGACTCTGTTTTCATTTACAATGCTTTAAGGTGAGAGTTCTGAACTCAAATGTCTTGGGGTTTAGTTAAACCTCTCTGCTCATTTCTAACCTGTACCAGTCAAACCTTATTACTCAAATCCTTCTCACTTTACCTACACGCGCTGTGAATAATTAAAACTAACATTTATGTCTACGTGGAAAGGTTGCAGCTGCATGGGAATGATTTGTAGCAATATGGCTTCTGTTTAAAATTTTACCATTATTTAATTTACTTCTTCTGTAGCTACAAACCAGTTTAGTTGCATATTCCCAGCTGGGCTCCCTGCCATCATATCGTAATAGGATCTATATACTTATACCAATTATTATTTTCTGCTTGTTCTTGGGCCTTTTGGTGAATGGTTTCCTCTTATTTTTTTAAATTATTGTTCTATTATAGAGATACTGTAACTTGCTGCTTTGCTGGCTCAGAGATCCTCTGTCCATTTAGAGGAGTACTTGGTCTGCACAGTCTTTTTTACTTTGCATCCCTGTGTCTCATATTTCAGTGCTTTCAATGCAAAACTGACCTCGGCGGATCACAAAGTGGAGCAGAAGTCAGAATACGAAACAATAAGCTCTTCTGTAACTCCTGCTATATGCGTGTCAAAAGTAAGCCATCATTCACATCACTCTGCACATAAATAGAGATGAGTTACAAATTAAAATAAAAAAAAATAATAAGATTTAAAAAGCTGTCTTGGGCATAGAATATAAAACCCCTTTCGATCTATACTGGAGGGATAAACACCATTCTTTCAAAAAATTATTTTTCTCAGTTTATATGGTGGTTGTGACACAAATACTTAATATGCCAGTCCGAATTTACTTATCAGAATGAGATCTGGGGTTTTAAAATACCAAATTTTATGTTTATTTTATAATTTACATACTTGGGCAGCACAGTGGCGTAGGGGTTAGCAGATCTGCCTCACAGTAAGAAGGCCTGGGTTCAATTCCCAGATCGGATGTTTCTGTTTGGAGTTTACACATTCATCCAGTGCTTGTGTGGTTTCCTCCCACACTCCAAAAACACATGCAGTAGTCTACCTGGCTGTTCCAAATCACTCCTAAGTGTGAGTGGGAATAGTTGTCCCTGCGATGGCCTGGCGAGCAGTCTAGGGAGTACCCTACCCATGACCAGAGTGGACTGTAGCTTCCCTGTGAACCTAATTAAGATTAAACAGCTTTGAAAATGAATGAACAAATTTACATATTCAAGTAACCATTGTGTAAATTTTTGTTCCCTGTAAATGTAAACATTTAATTTCTCGAAGAAACCTAACATTCCCGACAGCACAGAACATTTTCATCATATTTATTGATCAATTTTTGTTTGATTTTCAGTCATTTTTCCCTCCCAGGAAAACTTCAGTCAAATTATCAATACAGTATAACAGGGACAATGATTTTCATTTAATTTGTCACAAATCTTAATCTCAAAGGCCAAATGAATAAATAATAATATTTAAAAAAAAGAATTCACATTATTTTGTCATCATCGGAAAATGTTGTTTCCTTCACAGCAGGCCAGCCCACTGCGATGTGAAGTCACTGGATTACAACAGATTGAGGAAGAACCTGGTCCCGATACAAAATAATGAACACTACACCTAGAGTTTTGCATAAGGACAACATTATGGGATGACAGTCATGATTACAAAGTAAAACCTCTTTGTTTTGTTTTTTTATCCCAAAGGGGGAGAGAAAATGTTTCCATACAAGTATTACTGACTATGCTGCACAAAGTACGGGATATATAAATTTATTTAAAAGCTAGCAATGTGCTTTAAATAATTGAGACTTTGCTCATTACAAATGGAAGCTCTGGATGATTTGTCATGTTAAACGTATTTGTCATGAAGGCCTGTTTCATAGTAATTTTTGTAGTGTTAGTTTTTCCTCAATACTTTTAAAGTCTGCCATCCATCTAAAAGACATGTTAGGACTAATGTATGTTATGGTGTGTTGTTAAATACTGTATTCTGTCAGTGATTCATCATCTTGCCGTTAGATTTGTGATGGGGAATGATTTTTAGAGTAAATATATTAAGGATATATTGTGGCATAATGTGTAGGAAGAGTTTCATGGAATCCATTTAAGACACTAAAGTAAGAATTTCCACAAACAATCTTATGCATGCAATTCAATTGTATTCACCAATATTTGTAAATAAAGTGACACACTGAATATCTGAGCTGCATTAACATCTGTGTATACTGTAATTTTAATAAGTTCAGTATCTGTTCTGTAGTCTGTGATAATGTAATCCATACTTTTCAACACAGTGGGTTATGTGTGCAGAGCAAACATAGTTTAGATTACAATAGTATTATCCATTTACACTTTTGACATTTCTGATATTTACACTTTATAAACATACCATTAATAAGTTTGCATTGGAATATTATGTACAACTCTTCTTCTGGCTGTCAATCAATATGATGATGACTGCAACGCAAGGAGAGTTAAGTCCTGCAAAACTGCAGGTGGGCTGCTAGGCTGGCCTGTAAACAGCAAAGTCGTCAACAACAAAAACAGGAACAACAAGCAAACTCTGTTGTTGGCAAGGAATGTCTCATTTGATGTCCATATTCAAGCCTGCTGCCGTCGCTGTCTATGCATCGCCGCAGGGCTTCTCTCCACCTCCTCCTCTCCTAGCACAGCACCTTGCACAGTAGTTAAGCCAGGCGGTGTCGTGTCCCCGCCATTCTGTCTAACTGGACCTCCAAGTCTTATGCCAAGTAGTGCAAACTGGTGCCACAGACCTAGCCAAAATGGAGTTTGCCCCACAATGGCACCTGACTTGCCTGGTGACGCCAACCGTTGACCAAACCTGGTTCCTTTGCTTGCCATCTGGTGATGCGCCATTGATCTAGAGGTTCTTCTGCCACAGAGCACCAAGGACGTCCTGCTGCCAGTGCCCTTGGAAGCAGTTTAAAGACATACCCTGGTCCGGTTTGAAATCAGAGTGCTCCGTCTCCTAGACGAAAACCCTCGCAGGTGAATGAGCACCATCTGCCCAGGTTTGAAATCAGAGTTTTCCTTCTCTTAGGTGAGCAGCCCTCCAAGGTTTGCGAGTCCCACCTACCCGAAGCACTGTTTTTAGGCGCCAGAGAACTCGCCCATGCCCCTTATCCTATTAGTATAAACAGTTTTTTGTAGAAATGTTTTTTTTAGGATTAGTGTGGAAGACCACAAACCCATAACTTCAACCCTACAGAACACCTTTAAGTGAATTGGAAATGACAGTATGCCCCAGTGCTCATTGCTTGACATCATTAAAGTTCTGGTGGTGAATGGTCAAATGATTAAAAAAAATCAAAATCATAGTAACCCACAATCATGACCAAAATATATTGGAAAACAGAAGAATACACGGTTATTATCACAACAGAAGGGATTACAGATGGGCTCAAACATGATCTGGCAAGGTATTCAAGGTTTACTCCTCTTTCACTCAGAAATGAATGGGATGGGCTCAAGACTCACCCTTAAAACTAATAAATGATAAAGCATTATAGAAACGAGAAATATACAGTAGTGTAAAACAACATAACATTTTGTCTCCATTGTTTGTAGAATCACAGAGACAGCTGATCTAAAGTCTCAATGAAACCCCATAAAAGCTGTCATGTCCTTTAAGATAGAAAGCATTACAGTTAATTTTTTACTTTTATGTATATTTGCATTTGTTATCATACCTTATGATTTTAATTAAAGTGCTTTACACACCTGAACAGGATGCAATTACAATAAATACCCACCACTCCATTGCCACACTTACTCATACCTTTATACATAATATTAGCAATTATTTTCTCACCTTTACAGGACATAATTAAAATCAACACCCAATTCTACTATCACCACACCCAGTCCTACCTTTATAGATAATATCAGCATCCATTTTCATACTCCCAGACTTTAATTGAATCACTTCACATACCTGAAAAGGATGTTATTAGAACCAACACCCACCCCTACCATCACCATACCCACTCATATCTTGATACATATTAGCAAACTTCTCCTCCATTCCTCTGGCATCCTCTCACTTTCTAAGACCTTGTTGAATGTTCTTGTCAGGAAATCTACTGCTACCTCTCCTAGACACTTCCATACCTCCATCGGTATGTCATCAGGACCAACTGCCTTTCCATTCTTCATCCTCTTCAATGCCCTCCTCACTTCACCCTTACTAATCATTGCTACTTCCTGGTCCTCAACAGTCACCTCTTCTACTCTTTTTTCTCTCTCATTTTCCTCATTCATCAGCTCATCAAAGTACTTTTTCCATCTTCCCAGCACACTTCTGTCATCAGTCAATACATTTCCCTCTCTGTCCTTAATCACTCTAACTTGCTGCACGTTCTTCCCATCTCTATTTCTCTGCTGTGCCAACCTGTATAAATCATTTTCTCCTTCGTTACTTTCCAACCGAGCATACAAGTCATCATACGCCCTGTGTTTGGCCTTTGACACTGCTACCATCGCCTTACGCTGTGTCTCCCTGTACTCCTGTTTACTCTCTTCAGTCCTCTCAATGTCCCACTTCTTCTTAGCTAACCTCTTCCTTTGTACACATCCTGCACTTCCTCATTCCACCACCAAGTCTCCTTATCTACTTTCCTTCCAGATGACACACCAAGTACTCTCCTACCTGTCTCCCTGATCACATTTGCTGTAGTTGTCCTGTCATCTGAAAGCACTTCCTGACCACCCAAAGCCTGTTTCAACTCCTCCTTGAAGACAACACGACCCTCTTCCTTTTTCAGCTTCCACCACTTTGTCTTCTGCTCTGCCTTTGCCTTCCTCAGCTTCCTCACCATCAGTGTCATCCCGCACATCACCATCCTATGCTGTTTGGTAACACTCTCACCCATGACTACTTTGCAGTCACTGACTTCCCTCAAATTGCATCATCTACACAAGATGTAGTCTACCTGTGTGCTCCTACCTCCGCTTTTATCAGTCACCCTATGCTCCTGTCTCTTCTGGACGAAAGTATTCACCACAGCCATTTCCATCCCTTTTGCAAAATCTATCAACATCTGTCCTTCTGCGTTCCTGTCCTGGATACCAAACCTACCCATCACTTCCTTGTCCCCGCTGTTGCCTGCACCAACATGTCCATTGAAGTCTGCATCAATGACCACTCTTTCACCCCTGGAGTTACGCTGCATCACTTCATTTAACTCACTCCAGAATCTCTCCTTCTGTTCTAACTCACATCCTGCCTGTGGGGCATAAGCACTAACAACAGTGAACATCAAGCCTTCAATTTCTAACTTGAGACTCATCACTCTGCCTGACACTCTTTTCACTTCTAGAACATTCCTGACCGACCCCTCCTTCAAGATGAATGACTCCTACTCCATTTCTCTTCCCATCCACACCATGAAAAAACAGCTTAAACCCTGCTCCTAAGCTCCTAGCCTGGCGACATTTCCACCTGGTCTCCTGAACACACATTATGTCCAACTTCCTCCTCTGCATCATGCCAGCCAGCTCTGTAGCCTTTTCTGTCATAGTTCCAACATTCAAAATCCCTACTCTCAGTCCTAGACTCATGCTTTTCCTCTTCTCTCTTTGCCTACGGACATGCCTCCCGCCTCTACTTCTTCGACCAACAGTAGCCCAGTTTCTACCAGCACCCTGTTGGTTAACAGCACTGATGGCGGTCGCTGTTAACCCGGACCTTGACCGATCCGGTATGGAGGTCATATTTGTGATTTGCATATTTGATCTGGCTCAGGTTTTACGCCGGATTCTTTTCCTGATGCAACCCTCTGCATTTATCCGGGCTTGGGACCGGCTGCATTATTCATCTTATATACTGTATCTTATACATTATTTTGAATGCTTAATTGTTATTATAAGTATTTATAGTTTGAATATGTATTTATTGATATTATATACACATATTAGTCAGAGCAGGGGGCCAAGCTAACGTTATACTACTAATCTATATATACATACACTTACACCTATTATTACGAAAATAAAAGTCTATAGATGTCCCCTCCAGGCCATGTTGAACAAGAAATTTGCTGCACGTTTTGAATGACATCTGTGAGGTGCAAGGGAGGTAATGAAGAATTCTTCTATTTATTTATTTACCAAATCAAACGTGATAATTCGCTGTGGAGACCCCTGAAAAAAATAAGTGAAAAAGCCGAAAGGAAAAAAAGAAGAATATATTTCATTACAGCGACATCTAGAGGCTAAGGCTAGTTGCTGGAAGAGGTTACAGCGACATCTACAGGCTAAGGCAGTTGCTAGGGAGGATTGGGTGCCGAATAGACCACCCTTCAAGAAACAACACAGAAAGGTTTCTAACAGGAAGGAAGAGAAAGGTGGAGAGAGACAGAGATATTAAGACACAAGTAAGTTGAATGAGTTTAAAGAAGGATGTATTTTTTTTATTATTTCAGGCACATTGGTGCACTTTAAATCTTTTCTATTACAGATAAAAAAACAATGTTCATGAAGTTTTTTTTATTGAAAGTTGAACTATGTTTCTTTCTTTTTGTTTTTAATGTTAATAAAGATACAATGTTATGCAGAGGTGTTGGGGGGGCATGAAATATATTTTTTTCTTCCTAGGGGGGCATCAGAAAAAATAATTGAGAAGCACTGCACTAAAGCAATTCCTTCTACTAGATTATTTCTATTCAGGCACAAAAAGTCCTTGAGTATTGCAGTTGACTTTCCATTAGTGCTTGAACATTTTTGTAAAATGAGAATTTCTCTCTTTTCGCACACCCACCATCCTCCTCCCACTCATTCATTCATTCATTCATTCATTTTTAAGCCACTTAAACCTAATTAGGCTTGTGGGAAGGTTGGTGCCCATCTCAGCCGGCTCTGGGTCATGGCGGAGTGCACCCTGTACAGCTTGTCAGGCCATTGCAGGGCCATACTCCTCCACTACAAATTGAAATCACTCTAATTATAGTAAGAATGATTGATGGCATTTGAAAATTTAACTGTGATGTGCTTATTGTGCATGGGGAGTATCATGTATACAACTTCCTGGCTGTAAAGCTAGAATGGCAGATTGGAGAATGTTTGATGCAACATTCGCAATTTTTATACAGCATGATACTAAGAGTAATTAAGAGTGGAAAAAATTAGCTTTATCAAAAGATTATTATTATATTTTTAAATATTGCATCCTACCAGGTTTTTGTCTTTAAACCATGTAAATCTATGTCTGTGGTATGACTTGAACATCTAAGTAAATAAAAAGATTACTCCCAAAAGACTTAAATGCTGTAACGTAATGTGTAAAATGTTGATCTTGTATAGCTGGTTAACATAATGTTGAATTTGATTAATTGCGGTTTTATCCACTGCCCCTGGAGGATCTGGGGCTGCTTCTTTTTTCCTAAGCCATGGTATATCCTACCTCACAATAGAAAGAATTTGTATCAGATAATTGTAAGGCCTCTTAGTGAAACCATGGGAATTAATCAAGGCGTAAGCCAAATGCTATTAATATTGATTTATTACTTTTTGTGCATTTTAATTATTAATCATTTCAATAATATATTTCCAGATAGTTTTCTTGGCTTCATAAGCATACCTAAACTAAAAGTAAATTAATTTTGCAAAATGTAATTTATATTGGTAATATGAGAATGTCGTGGGTTTGATTCCCAGCTCGGGCATTTCTATGTAGAGTTTGCATGTTCCCCCCGTGCTTGTATGGGTTTCCTCCAGCTACTCTGGTTTCCACCCACAGTCCATAAACATGCACAGTCGGTTAATTGGCTTTTCCAAATCACCCTTAAGTGTGACTGGGAGTTTGTGTGTTCGATGTTTGTGTGAGTGTTGGCCGTCTGATGGCCTGGGTAGCTTGCCAGTGTTGTGTACCCTGCCCTTGTCCAGCGTCGGCTGAGATGGGCAGCAGCCTCTCCGCGACCCTAATTAGGATTAAGTGGTTCAGAAAATTAATGAGTTTTATTGGCGTACTCTACTGTGCTTTGTCTCAAATCAAGCCTGTCAATATTTGTTAAGATCGATTCGCTGTTCATTTGGTCAGTGTAGACAAGTCTATCAGGCTCCAGTGAGGAGAATAATATTCTACAGATTGCTCATTATACAAAAACTTTATAAACTAGCTATCTCATTCTCTTGACCTTCAGTTTTACTTTAGGTGATGCTTTCTGTTTGTTCGGTCCTAAAAAACTAAGAGGAGGCACATATGCCTGAATATAAAGTGCCTTATGGTGCTTACAAGAAAGTTTTTCTAAAGAAGAGGAATTTTATATTCAGGTGTACGAATCAAAAGGGATTTAAAAAAGGTCAAGGCCTCCATTTCATAGTCAAAATGTGAGAAATGAAGAAAGGCATGCCAGTGGCAAATTCTTATTAGATTTGTTATGAGAAAAACTGAGTAGGCATGTCTGATCAGATATTGCGATTCCTTCTGCTGATTTGTAATTTCCCTTGTTGGCATAATTTAGATATTCCAGAAAAATACCTTACAGTATCCTACCCAGTCACAGCTGGATGATGTAGATATGCTTCAAATGTTATTATGCCCTTGCCCGGTGTAAACATAGGCAGTAATAATGAGCACACAGGAAAAATAGCATCCTTCAGTTAATTGTCTCATCTCCATTTCCACTTTAAATGTGTTTAGTAACTGGCATGTTGTTTTTCAAGCATGTAGAAAAAATATTGGTGAGGAAGATATTGATGGGGAAAGTGTTAGTACAGCTCTCAAAACAGCTTCAATGTACCTTGAGATAGATAGATAGATAGATAGATAGATAGATAGATAGATAGCTAGATAGATAGATAGATAGATAGATCGATCACGTTAATAATTCCAAGCAGAAATTCCAAGACTGTAGTGTCAATCAACATGAAGCATGTACAAACACGTATTCAGATAATTAAATTACAGTCGGCCCCTAACTTACGAAGACCCCTATGTACGAAATCCTTGGGTTTACTAAAAACATTTTCCTGAGTTTCCGTCCCCGAAATACTAAACAACCTCCTCTTACGAAAAGAAATTCATAATTCAAACCCACCAATCAAAATTTCACAGGACGCACGAGTTGCTCTCTCATTGGCTGTCTCTCAACATCCCGCCCGCTGGCCTCCCAGATAGAGACAGAAGGAAGCTTCACTCTTTAGTTTTTAGTTTAGTTTTTTAAGGTGTTTTAATTCAGTAAATGTTTCATAAATGTGGATGCATTTGAGCTCATCTGGAATTCCGATCCCTCAAGGAATCAAATTAAATTTGAGTTTGTCAAGCAGGGAATGTGATTTGAATTCCATGTCTTGTGGGCATGGCCCGCAGCGCACGTGCGAGAGAGAGAGAGAGAGAGAGAGAGACAGAGAGAGAGGTGTGTGTGTGTGTGTGTGTGTGTGTGTGTGTGTGTGTGTGTGTGTGTGTGTGTGTGTGTGTGTGTTTGTTTGTTAATAAAAATGTTTAATAATGGTTTAATTAATAAATATGTCAATGAAATGTTTAAATTGTTGAATAAATAATGTTCTTTTACTTTTAACACATATTTCATACAAAATTGGTGTACTTTTATCATTTTTAAAGGGTTTATTAGGTTTATCCAGTCCAAAGACTGGAGCCTTGGAACGAATTAGGTGTTTAACGTGTAAGATGTGACCCCTACTTACGAAATCCCTGCTATACGAAAAGGGCCCGGGAACGGATTAATTTCGTAAGTTGGGGGCCGACTGTATTGCTAACCATACTGATGCCACTGGCGGTGGCATGGTGGCGTAGTGGTTAGCACGTTTGCCTCACAGCGAGAAGGTCCTGTGTTCGTGAGCTCGGGTGTTTCTGTGTGGAGTTTGGAAGTTCTCCTTATGCTTGCGTGGGTTTCCTCCGGGCACTCCGGTTTCCTCCCACAGTCCAAATATATGCACCGTAGGTTAACTGGCTGTTTCGAATCACCCATCGGTGTGAGTGTGAGAATGAATGGTTGTGTGAGCGTTGGCCCTGCAATGGCTTGGCAAGCTGTCCAGGGTGTACCCTGCCCTCGCCCAGAGTAAGCTGAGATGGGTGCCAGCCTCCCTGCGACCACGATGAGGCTTAAGCTGTTCAGAAAATGAATGAATGAGGATACAGTAGGCTTTGTAATGATCGTCTTCTAAACAAAAATAAAAGTGACAGTGCATATAACATAGTACTAATCCCAGGATAAATGAATGATTAGTGTAATGCATAATACAAATGCTACAAACTAGAGTAGCTGTGATAAGCAGTTGCACAATGCAAAAGTACCTTCAGTGAAATAAGCTGAATTTGTTAATTTTCCGAATCATTTAATCCTAATTAGGGTCGTAGGTAGGCTGGACGAGGGAAGACTACACCCTGGACAATACGCCAGCCCATCGCAGGGCAGAAACACACTGATGTCTATACAGCCTACTCTTGACACAAGTCAACAATTAATTGTTCTTTTTTTACCTGCTTCTCACCACAGATAGTGAAAGATATGGCCAGCCTTTGATAACCCAGTTAGGTGTGATGTGGGGGCAGTAGTGACAACCCAGTGATAGTGGGGCTTGAACCCCAAACTTTAGA
>CM045729.1:55018579-55156079 GCA_024760905.1 Plotosus lineatus
TCACCACCCCTCGAAACAGATCTGTAGTGATAAATGGAGTTTCAATAGAAGTCTTTGTCCTGTCCTTTTATTTTTGTTTATTTGCTCTACCAAAAAGTATTGAGCACTCTCCTACGGAAGGATCTACTCAGAAAATCCTCTCTCTATATATATATGTATATATTCACATGCTTACTGACCTCAGCCTTTTAGTTGTGCTTCAATGAGAAAACATAGCAGTGACAGGGTTGCCAATTTTACATCTCACATTACAGAGTAAAAAGAATTTCTGAGATTTAAATTGAAACTCCATGTTTTGCATTAAACAAGTATGATAAATGTTCATGTAGCATGTGCATTAATAGTCAAAGCACTTAAAAGTAAATGGAGGAGAAAAAGACAGTATTAAATATAACAAAAACGGCAGATAAAGAAAATTTAAGTTAGCAGCTTGGACATGTTGAGGAGGAGCAGTCTACAAATACAGGGAAACAGCAGAAAAAGTTCTGTTGTCCATAATTTGAAATATGAAACCAGAATTAGAAACGTGATAGACAATATGGATGGATGAGTTCTGACAGGCAGGGGAATGGGCATATAAGACCTTGTTGTGAGCAGGATTTTTAATCGTCTGCCAGACAGCAAGTCAGTGAGGATCTTGAAATACTGGAGTGATATGATAATGCGATGGGGTCGGTGCTAGCAGACGGGCAACTGTATTCTGCATGTGTTGTAATCGATTGAGTAGGTGAGAAGGCAAACCACTGAAAAAGGCATTACAGTAATCCAATCACAAGGAAATAAATGCAAGTATTATATGTTCTACATCAGAAAAGAAGTGTAGCAGGCCGACACAGGAAATGTTTTAGGTGAAAGGAAGATAGTTTTGTGTTTTATTAATGTGGTTTTCAAGTGAAAGGGTAGAGTACAGGAGAATACCCAAACAGTTGACACAAGGTGAAGCTGAAAGAAAGGAAAATTGATTGAGGTTGTTGATAAATGACTTCAATCTGATTCTGAATCCCAACTTTTTTTTTAGAGTTAAGTTTTAAGAAATTACTGAGCATCTTTTGATGTTTGGTAGGCAGGTATCAAGTGTTATTGCATCAGACTGTCTGATTTGGTACAAATGTAAATTTGAGTATCATTTGCACACTGACTATTATAGAGCTAAGGCTATGAGAATTGATCATGTGGCAATGCAGTCCACCATGCAGTGCATTCAACCAACTGACACTGTTAATGTGATTACATTATTAACAGCTATGTATTCGACTGATGGGAAAAATGGGTGAGAGAAATGAGGGATATTTTACAAACAATGCCACACACATAGGAAGCAGAAAACCTGTCTGTGAGCAAAGAGCGGGTAGGGGGGTAAATGGCAAAGGCGTTGCACCTGCAATGGATTTAATTAGTGAGTGTGCTCTGTGTTGTAGTGAACAGCAGAAGATATAGAGTGCTTGGGGTGGGGTCGGGTACTGTATCTTGTGTGTGCGTGTGTGTGTGTGTGTGTGTGTGTGTGTGTGTGTGTGTGTGTGTGTGTGTGTGTGTGTGTGTGTGTGTGTGTGTGTGTGTGTGTGTGCTATATTATATATCCTAATGAGCCCAATAATAATATATAGTTATTTCACAATTTTAAATATTAATTAGAAATATGTAGTAATAATAAAAATAGGACAGTATTTTTTAAATCGACCTTCAGGAGCTATTTGGATGGGTACCCACAAGGAATCTGTTGTTTTTCTTTCTTTCTTCTTGTAAGAAAACTGTAAAAGGTTTTACAAAAGGTTTGGGTTAGGTTACAGTGCTGATATAGATTAAAATAATTGTATTCATTATTATGTCAAGGAAAGGTCCTCACAAGGACAGATATGTGAGATTGCGCACGCACGAACACGTGTCTGTGTGTGTGTGTGTGTGTGTGTGTGTGTGTGTGTGTGTGTGTGTGTGTGTGTGTGTGTGTGTGTGTGTGTGTGTGTGTGTGTGTGTGTGTGTGTTGTCCACATACATGTGTATGTATATAGCTAAGTTGTGATATATCCTAGTGTAAAGTTGAATGGCAGCCATAGTTAAAACCTGCGGTGGATATAAATAGATTGCACTCAATGTAAATCTATATAAATATACAGATGCTCCCCGACTTACGTTTTTAATTGGTTAAGTTGAAAGTGCACGTAAGTTGTTACAGTGACGTATGACATGTGAAGTATGACGCTCATACTGTACTATACATCCATAAATGCCATTACCGTGTCTCATAAAACACCCCTAAATCAATTATTATAAACATAACATTGTAAAATAATATCAAATATATCAAATAATATCAACATTAATTTCAAATAAGTCATTTACTTATACCCAGTCACTTTACATGAAGCTTAAAACAGCCAATCAAAAGCTTGCAATATGTGAGGCGCTCAAAACCGAAAGTAGTGTACTTGCGAAAGTAGTGTACTTGCTGTGAGTTATACGGACTTCCAGTCTTTCAAGTGCACAAAGATGCCATTGAATTCATTTAGAACACAGCCTGCACTGATGTGAATCACCAGCAGAGCAGAGAGTTCTCTTTCTTTTGTGGATTTGGATTTTAATTTTACAACTCTCTTTGCTTAACTGAGTGTGCATGGTAGATTGCGCCGATCCGAGCAGATAGATAATTCATCTCTGTGTATGAAACTTGCACCCATGGTAGTAGGCTTACGCTTCTGACAAACCATATTTGCTTAGGGTTACAAAAGTCCACAAAACAGTGTAAACACAAAGATCACAGAGACGACGTCGTAACACAAGGGTAACACGCTATATAACTGAGATATATATAAAACAATATATATATTTTTTTCTTTCTTTCTTTCGGCTTTTTCCCTTTTCTCGGGAGTCGCCACAGCGAATCATCTGATTCGCACATTTGATTTGGCATAGGTTTTTACGTCGGATGCCCTTCCTGTCACAACCCTTTTAGCAAGGGACAGACACAACCTGACGGCTTTGCAGCTACTCTTTACGAAAGTCAGCAATGGTCCTTTTACATGCCTCTCACCATAGACAGTGCACGAATGAGCAGCCGGAAGTAAAATACTATGTATCTATTACATGCGCTAAAATATGTTTCTTAAACACATTCTATAGACAGTCTTACTCATTAATACAGTATTAATGTAGTACAATATAGTAATGATTAAGAAAAACGTTTCCATTTTTACTGTTATTTTAATGTTATATGCTAAAATATAAACATTATGCAGCATATACTGTTGTAAAGCACTCGTTTTAAAGTCTTTTTCAATTATTATTCCAAATAACTGAACTGGGAAGAAGGAGGGGCACGTTCAGTCTGTCGTTTGTAAACAATGGACGCAGCGTCATTACGTCATTGCGTCATTACATCAGCGTGCTACGTAGGTACGTCTAAACTCAAAAGTAAAATCCAAAAAAATGTAAAATGGATGAACATAAGTTGGGGAGCGTCTGTATTGAAAAATATGGAATATGTATTGACGATAGTTAACTTCCAGTGACTTATGCAAATTTACCAATAATTCATGATGAGGTCATGATAACCATGTTGTGTGAAATAAAAAGCCATAGAAACCGGTTTTTTGATTAAAAAAATTAAATTATTAATTTTAAATGAATGCTTTCAATAAGTGAACAACATGAATGCTAATGCTTTGAGCATCGATTCATGATTATTACCAAGATTTTGCAAAAAGAATAAATATATAGTCTGTATGTAAACTCAGTTTAGGATGCCATGATGAATATAATTGCTGTCTATACATTTAACTGCAGGTAGCATTTCATTATAAGGTGTGGCTGTATCCCTGGTCTACCTCTGCAGAGTGACATTTTGTGCTAGTAAAAACTGTTTCTTAGGTAAAGTATTGAGATTAATCTACTCCCTTAAGCCAAATTCTATTAACTTGGAAAATAAGAATTTCCTATACCATTCTCTGATTTGAGTGGAATTGTGGCTGTTTTTAATTTTTAGATGATGAATAATGCAATGTACCAATACACTCTACATGTTAATACTTGAATATCTGCCTTTGAAGAAGCTTGTTTGATCAGGGTGGGCCAATTTACTGTTATTTTCCCCTTGTCAATATCAGTTCCTGTGCAGGTCTGTGTGCCCATTGCCATTTGCAGGCCTCATACTGTGAAACAGTTCTGATATTGGTTTGGGGATGGGAATGGAGAACAAATAGTACTTAATCGTTGTGTGCTGGAAGATGTGGGTGCAGAAAGTATGAATAGTGATCAAACCTATACATCCTTTCACAATACTCATTGTAATGAAAATAAAAATAATTATCTTAAGCTTGAAAGTGTATAGATTGATTATATTTAGCATTAGCAATGATCGTTGGGGGATGAAACTTGAAACCAGTATTACAAATAACAAATAGATAGTGGTGAATTGAAAAGCCCCTGTCATATACCGTATTCAACATAATAAGTGCGCTGCTCCTCTACCCCCCAAGTTTTTGATCTTCCGTCTAATAACCGTCCATATGTACTGGGAGCAAAATCGTAGAATAAACTTACCAATTTTATTCGATCAGTGTCCGTAACCGTAAAATGAGGCGCTCACTGCCTTTAAAAGTGAGTTTACACGGTATTTCAAGACCCCCTGCCACTGGGAAATGTCTATAATATTCATCAGTAACAACATATTTGATTGTTCTGCTGTGCTTTAAAAAACAGAAAAATATTTTGTGTTTTGGTAAATGTCCAACAACCGATGAACCATTAGAAACCGCTACAGCAAAACTATGGGATGCTCTGAATGAATGGAACGATGAGCCAGATATGGACCTATCAGAAAATGATGATGAGTATTTTTCACCTGATTCTTCTGCTCACTAAGGTCATACATATAAAGACTTTCCTGGCCATGTGCTTTTGTTTATGTTCTTGTTGATTGGTTCAACATCCCATGTGCTAAAGTTCACATGTGTGTCGATTGGCTCATTTTCCTTCCTGGAAAATGTTTAAAGGAACAGCACCTGGAGGGAAAATTAAAGGATCTTTAAAAAAAAATTTTTTTTGCTGTTTTCTGTTTATTTTCAGCTTTCATGTAAGTAGTTTGGTTGATACCACAAAATGAATAACACAAATACAAGTAAAACTCTTTTATTGTTCTGTTATTATTCATGTTTTCCACCTCGATGGTAATAAGCACTTACCGTTCCACTCCGCTGGTAACATTTTAATAAGCGCCCACCCACTCCAATGTTTAAAGTTCCCTGCGTGATTATCACTTCGAATACTGTAATAACAATTTGGGGAACTGATATGAAATATGAAAAATTACAATAAAACGCTAGCATATTTTGAACTATCAATATTCCAGTTTTGAAAGTATACATAACCTATTAGTAACTTATCCAGAACCTATCATAAACTTATATCTAACTTATATCTAACTTCTCTTTGGTGTATATTGATGTATGTAGACGTGCCTCACATGTTCCACATGACTACAGAACTTTTACTGAGCATCTTTCTAACTTACATCTTGTGTATTATGGAGGTATTGGCAGTGTTTAGAGCAATTTGATGCTCTAGAGCCACTTGCAGCTTTCATCCCTTTGCTGTGGTTCCTGTGGCTTATATTGCTGACAGACAAATGAATAACGTTGACCTCTGGTAAGTGAACAATGTGTAAATCTAAGAAAAGAAAAGTTTCTGACAACAAAAGAATGTTTAATACATCATGGATAGATTATTTTGATTATTAATTATTTTAGATTATTCATTGTAGCTCTTGACACATATTGACAATTTAGTCAGCGTATGGCAGGGGTCACCAATCTTATTGAAACTGAGAGCTACTTCTTGGGTACCAATTAATGCAAAGGGCTACCAGGTCAATGCACACTTCTGAAATATATATATATGTGTGTGTGTGTGTGTGTGTGTGTGTGTGTGTGTGTGTGTGTGTATGTATAATTTAATTTTTAATTATATGTTATTATTAATGATTAATGATATTCATCTATGTGAAGGTATTGATTTGATTTAAAAAAAAAAAAAAAGTAACAAAATTAGATGCCGCTCAATGAAGAGTGGCTCTATGGCGCTGCGGGCCTGTTCTAAAAATGGCAGTGAACAGGCCCCCGGGCAACTCATGTTGTCCTTGAGGGCGACCTGGTGCCTGCGGGCACCATGTTGGTGACCTCTGGTGTATGGTGATATATGAGAAATTTGGCAGATATGCTGGTGCACATTATGGGTAAGTTTTGTGTAAGCTAGAGCACAGTGGTATAAGTTATAGTACGACACAGTCATGGAAAAAAATTTATGTATGTTCAAAATTTTTGAGGTATCCTATGTTTCATGTTCTGCATACGCAGGCCATAAGTTACAGGTAAGTTATACTATAATACACACACACACACACACGCGCACACACACACACACACACACACACACACACACACACACACACACACACACACACACACACACCTTATTTCTAAGTTACAAATAAGTTGAATATAAGATATATCATACTTTTAACCTATGTATCATTTATACCGGTGAATGCCTAGTGTGTTAACAGCCTTTGCAATTTATGAAGAAGAATCATAGCAGTGTATCACCAACATTACGTTCATGTGACGTTAAAAAAAAAAGACTGCACTGATTCAAATCAGACTTGCAGTGGACATTGCAGATCTGATTGCATTCAACATCATCATCATGCCGCAGAAATCGTAGTTCACCGACATTGTAAAAGCTCATAGCAGCAGCATGTTCATTGTCATTAATAAGGGCAAACAAAAAAAAGTGCTTTATGTTCAGGTGTGCCGTCATTCCTTAATTTCCTCACGTGGCATACAGAAGTCAGTCATCAAACTGAATATGAGACACAACTACATTAGTTTAGGGTCTGACATAAAATATATATCTTTTCACAATCAGCGTTATAAGACGTCACTTCCATTTTCACGCAGGATTAGAAGCTTTCATCTTTGAGAGGTACGATGTATATTTATGATGTAGTTCATGATAGAAAAAAACTGCTGACACAAGTACGTAGCTCACAAGATGACAAGAGTCCAAATGCATACTTTTCGTCTTTATATAAGTGTCAGGAATGGCACTCCATGTATCAAATATAAAGAGGGGCATGAATCAATACATCTGTGGCAAACAGTGTCATCGTTCATCGTTTATTTTCTGTAACCACTTAATTCTAATTAGGGTCATGGGGAGGCTGGCGACCATCCCAGCTGACTCCGGATGAGGGCAGAGTACACCCTGGACAGCTCGCCAGGATGAAAACACGCTGATGGCTATGCAGCTACTCTTGTCGAAAGTCAGAAATGGTTCTTTTACATCAACCTCACACCATAGACAGTGAGAGACATGGTCAGTCTTCGATAACCCAGTTAGCTGCACTGGGGGGGGACAGTGACATCTTATGCTCAAATGCCAACACTTCCTGCAACACTTGCAGGCCTACGCTTGCATGGCCCTTTGATTTTTAAACACCAGACTAATTTCAATCTATCTAATCTAATTTCTAATTCTAATTTCTCACCATACATTAAGCAGGCTGGTAAGCCAGTTTTATCAAATGAGTCTGTCCACGAAGTGTTTCCTTTTTCTTCGTCTATTCCATTGCTAGCTTATCGTAGGTCAAAAGGAGTCACTTGTTTGATGGCAACAAAAGCCGCGGGAGCCAGAGCAGAATGAGCTGCATGTGACACCATAGCTGCAGGTTGCTGAGCTATGCCCTGAATTCACACTAGGCTAATTGGTATTAGTTATATGTAGGTTCAACGTATGCAGACATTATATTTAACTTATATATAACCCACAAATAACATCGCATAACGTATCTACAACTTATAGTCAGTATATGTTGAACATAATAGATATATGCTGGTTTACCGTGAAAATGTTGTATATGCTCATAATATTTTCATGATCTTACCATACTGGTGGTATAAGGCGCTGGATCGCTCATCCTAAGGTTGGGGGTTCGAATCCCACTCTCCACAGGGTTGTCACTGTCCCCCCAGTGCAGCTAATTGGGTTATCAAAGGCCTGCCATGTCTCTCACTGTCTATGGTGTGACGCATGTAAAAAAAGAACCATTGCTGACTTTCGTAACGAGTAGGCTGCAAAGCCATCGGCGTGTTTCTGTCCCTTGCTAAAAAGGATTGTGTTAGGAAGAGTATCCGATGTAAAAACCTATGCCAAATCAAACGTGCGAATCATTCGCTGTGGCGACCCCTGACAAAGGGGAAAAGTCAAAAGGAAATCAGCATCAGCATCACCATACTATGACTTATAACAGCGTATATCCTTCAAATTTCTCATACATCAGCATACGCTGGATAAATGATCAATACATGGCAGGGGCTTAGTCAGGCAGTAATGGCTCATGGTTAGAGCTGTGGGTACCGATCAGAAGATTGAGATTTCATACCCTAGTACCACCAAACTATTATTGCTGCTCTGAATAAGAGTGTTTGCTAAATGCTTTAAATGTAACTGTAATGGTTCCTTAGAGGAATTACATGAGCACTAAAAATCTTCTTCTTCTTTTCCTTTCGGCTGTTCCCTTCAGGGGTCGCCAAAGCAAATGATCTGCCTCCATCTCTCCCTATCCTCTGCATCTTCTACTCTTACTCCAACGACCTTCATGTCCGCCTTCACCACATCCATAAATCTTCTCTTTGGTCTTCCTCTGGGCCTTCTGCCTGGTAGTTCCAACCTCAGCATCCTACTACCAATATACTCACTATCCCTCCTCTGTACATGTCCAAACCATCTCAATCTAGCCTCTCTGATTTTGTCTCCAAAACATCTAACATGTGCTGTCCCTCTGATGTAGTCGTTTCTGATCCTATCCATCCTCATTACTCCCAAAGAGAACCTCAACATTTTCATCTCTGCTACCTCCAACTCTGCCTCCTGTCTTTTCCCCAGGGCCACTGTCTCTAAACCATACAACATCGCTGGCCTCAACACCGTCTTGTACACTTTTCCTTTCATTCTTGCCGATACTCTCCTATCACAGATCACACCGGACACTTTTCTCCATCCATTCCAACCTGCCTGCATGCGCTTCTTCACCTCTTTTCCACACTCTCCATTGCTCTGGATTGTTGAGCCGAAGTACTTAAAATCCTCCACCTTCTTTATCTCTGCCCCCTGTAACCTCACCGTTCCTCTTGGGTCCTTGTCGTTCACACACATGTATTCTGTCTTCGACATTAGCACTAAAAATATGTTCTCTTATTTCTTATATACATTGTCGTATTCATTCATTGATTTCCAAATTCTGGTTTAAGAGTAACTGTTTACATTTCTTCAGTAGTGAAAAAAACAACAACTGCAAAATGCAACATACAGTACATGTTATTCTAGGTTCAGGATGGGGAAATACTACCCATCACCCATTAATAGAGCTACTTTTGCATTTCAAAGCAGGATGTGGCCACTGAACCAAAGACCATGATCAATATTCCTTCCTTGCACATGCAAATTACTCTTGAAAAAAGGATTCTCTGATGTACTTTCTTTTTTTTCTGTGATGTTCTGTGATTTTCCTTCAGTGTAGTGAATCAATCAGTAAAATATTTTATGCAGAAAAAAATTATTTGATTAGACTTTCTTCTTAACCTTCCAGTGGGAAATAATACTGACGGGCTTTAATTAGTCTTCTGTTTGCTGCAATGGATAATTGCACCTACTGTAGTCTTGTACCAAAGAGCTGCTGATTTGTTTCCTGTAGCAGTCTCAGCAGTCCTTTACACAATATTCACACACTAAACTTTCTTTCAACACAATTAGTGTTTGACTTTATAGTTGAGAGTGGTTGAAGGGATCTGGTGTCACCCAGAGGAGGATGGATTCCTGTTTGAATGTGGTTCCTTTTACTCATTCATTTTCTGAACCGCGTAATCCTAATTAGTGTCACAGAGAGGGTGGCGCCCAACATCACCGACTCAGCAAAGGCAAGTTAGACCCTGGACAGCTCAACAGGTCATCACAGGGCCAACATGTACACCTATGGGCGATTTGGAACAGCCAATTAACCTACTGTGCATGTTTTTGGACTGTGGGAATAAACCAGAGGACTGGAATGAAACCTATGCAAGCACGGGGAGAATATGTAAACTCCATACAGAAACGCCAAGTTGCAAATTGAACCTAGGACCTTCTTGCTGTGAGGCGAACGTACTAACCACTGCACCACCGTGCCACCGGTTCCTCTTACTGTTTCTTCCAATGGTTGTGTCAGAGTTTCATTGTCACTCTTGCAGCAGGCATGTAAAGATTCTTTCATACAATATTGGTAAAAGTACCACAGATGAATTGTTCAACAATCCTTCCTTACTCATCATCAGTTCATTTTCTGTAACTGCTTCATCCTAATTAGGGTCACGGGGAGGCTGGTGCCCATCCCAGCCAACTTCGGGCGAGGGCAGAGTACACCCTGGACAGCTCGCCAGGCCATCGCAGGGCGGAAACACGCCAACGGCTTTGCAGCTACTCTTTACGAAAGTCATCAATGGTTCTTTTACATGCCTCACACCATAGACAGTGAGAGACATGGCCAGCCTTTGATAACCCAGTTAGCTGCACTGGGGAGGACAGTGACAACCTTGTGGAGAGTGGGACTCGAACCCCCAACCTTTGGATCAGCAATCCAGCACCCTATACCACTAGACCACCACTGCCCTTTCCTTCCTTACTCAGTGATGAGTAATTCTCTGACTTGTGATTCCCTTGACTTGTAGACCCTGACAAATAAACATTTATTTAGGAACAAAGAAACATCAAGCAGAAGGTAGTGGAAGGCATATTAATTGTGAATTGATTAAATACAATCTCTCCTTGTTTTTTGCATCTTGCTTTTTGCATCTGTAATGACTGCGCTGGATTTAAAGGTGACCTGGATCAGATACACATCTCAGCGCTAAGATTCATTTAAATTGTAAACAGGTTTAATGGCCTGTTGTAATAGAAAGCTCACACAGATGGTCAATTGTCAGCAGAGACCCACAGCACTAAGGTCAGCACTGTTGTTTAGTGGCCTGTAGTTTAGTGAATAAGAATACAATGTTCAACACAATATAAAAGACACACAGAAGGAAACCAGCATATGCTGTGTACTACTTCCATCTATTAAAACAGATACATAGATAGAATGTAAGGAAACAGCATAAATGAGCAACTATTTAAATTTGGAAACTTCTACAAATCTAAAAAGTCTTTTGCAGTGGGACAAAATTGTTTTGCAGGTAAATGTTGAGCTTGGCAGAATAATAATAAAGTTAGTCTAACTATAAATATTTCAACTGAAATATCATTATATCAACGATAACTAATCCTGGTTCTGGAGGACCTCTATCTTGTACATTTTAGGATTTTTCACATTCTATTATGTTCACTTCTTCTTTTCCTTTCGGCTTTTCCCTTCAGGGGTCACCACAGCGAATCATCTGCCTCCATCTCACCGTATCCTTTGCATCTTCTTCTCTTACACCAACGACCTTCATGTCCTCCTTCACCACATCCATGAATCGTCTTTTTGGTCTTCCTCTAGGCCTTTTTCCTGGTAGTTCCAGCCTCAGCATCCTATTACCAATATACTCACTATCCCTCCTCTGTACATGTCCAAACCATCTCAATCTAGCCTCTCTGACTTTGTCTCCAAAACGTCTTACATGTGCAGTCCCTCTGATGTGCTCATTCCTGATCCTATCCATCCTCGTTACTCCCAAAGAGAACCTCAACATTTTCATCTCTGCTACCTCCAGCTCTGCCTCCTGTCTTTTCCCCAGGGCCACTGTTTCTAAACCATACAACATCGCTGGCCTCATCACCATCTTGTACACTTTTCCTTTCATTCTTGCCGATACTCTCCTATCACACATCACACCGGACACTTTTCTCCAACCATTCCAACCTGCCTGCACACGCTTCTTGACCTCTTTTCCACACTCTCCATTGCTCTGGATTGTTGAGCCTAAGTACTTAAAATCCTCCACCTTTCTTATCTCTGCTCCCTGTAATCTCACCGTTCCTCTTGGGTCCTTGTCATTCATGCACATGTATTCTGTCTTACTGAGGCTAATCTTCATTCCCCTCCTTTCCAGGGCATACCTCCACCTCTCTAGATTTTCCTGCACTTGTTCTCTGCTCTCACTACAGATCACAATGTCATCTGCAAACATCATAGTCCATGGAGATTCTTGTCTAACCTCGTCTGTCAGCCTGTCCATCACCATAGCAAACAAGAAGGGGCTGAGAGCTGACCCTTGATGCAGTCCCACCTCCACCTTGAACTCTTGTGTCACACTGACAGCACACCTCACCACTGTCTTACATCTCTCATACATGTCCTGCACCACTCTAACATACTTCTCTGCCACTCCAGACTTCCTCATGCAATACCACAGTTCTTCTCTTGGCACCCTGTCATATGCTTTCTCCAGATCCACAAAGGCACAATGCAGCTCCTTCTGACCTTCTCTGTACTTCTCTGTTAACATCCTCAAGGCAAACACTGCATCTGTGGTGCTCTTTCTTGGCATGAAACCAAACTGTTGTTCACAAATGCTGACCTCTGCCCTTAGTCTAGCTTCCACTATTCTTTCCCATAACTTCATCGTATGGCTCATCAACTTTATCCCTCTGTAGTTGCCACAACTCTGCACATCTCCCTTGTTCTTAAAAATGGGCACCAGCACTCTTCTCCTCCATTCCTCTGGCATCCTCTCACTCTCTAAGACCTTGTTAAATGTTCTTGTCAGAAAATCTTCTGCTACCTCTCCTAGACACTTCCATACCTCCACCGGTATGTCATCAGGACCAACTGCCTTTCCATTCTTCATCCTCTTCAATTCTATTATGTTCACTTCATGCCATGAAATTCTGTAAATACATGGAAGGTTCTGTGATGTAATTTTTTGTTCCGCAGGAAATTGTGTTTCTGTCCACAGTCCATGAGTGCATGCTCGGTTGTGGTATTACCTTTTGCGTGAGCTGTTTTTTGTTCATATTGTTCTTTCTCGACATTTGAGAGTTTACAAAAATTGTAGGAAAGGTAAAGTCTGTTGGGTTTTTACACCCGAGCCATAGTGGCTCATCAGGCCGGTACTTATCCCCGGTTTCCATAGCGTGAAGCAACCAGGAGTATAACTCCTCCTGGATGGGACGCTAGTCCATCGCAGGTTACCTTCCCAGTATATTTTACTGGTACACATTTATACTGCTGGGTGAACAGAGGCACACTTGTGGCTGAGACCTTGTCCAGGGGTCTTAGCACAGTGAGGGTCTCGGTGGGATTTGAACTCACAACCTCCCGATCATGAGTCCATCACCCTAACCACTATACTACCGGCCCCACTTACAAAAAGATGTTACAAAAATTGTGCTAAAATAATATTACCATCGTCATTATATTTACATAGACAAGAACTTTCCAACAGGTCTAACACCTGTTACTATCACGGGAGGGATGGCATACTTTCACGTCCCTGTCACTCACAGCAATCCCTAGCCATGGGTCTCTGTGAACTCATTCAGGGGGCATTTAGTGCTTTCCAACTAAGTGTGTTGACTGCCCCCAAATATACACTTGCGGTAGTTTGAAAAGAGGCATGCAATGTGGAAGCAAATCTTGATTTGTGCGAATTGGATATGCCAAAATTTGCGGGAGAAATTGAGGGGGGAATAAAGGAATAAATAAATAGATAAATAAGAAAGTTCAACATTGTCTTCATGTTAGACAGGGCACGTGTATGTCCGAGTACCTATAATAAGCAAAAGCCCATTGAATGTGTATTCGCTTCACCAGTCATTTGCTAATTAATTAAATCATGTGTGTTGGAAACAAGATAAACACCAATGTTAACAACAGTTATCTTTTTATTGTATAATCAGGAGTGATTGATTTATAGCTATGAGACATCAGTCTAAAGAAGTTGCGGGTTTGCTTTTTGTACTCGTGTTTCATGTAAGCGCTTATAACAATTGGCCAGACAAAGGACTTCGGACAGAGTTTTTTCCTCAATTTTTAACAATCTATGCCATCACTTGACCAATTAGAACAGAAAGGATAAAAGCATGTGATTGGCTGCAGTATTATTCATCAGACAGCCCAAAAGGTTTAGTGTTAAAAAAAAAAACCTGACTTGCTAAACTATAACTACGTTTGTTTATGCTGTAATGGGGCAATGAGCAACAAGCAACCATGCAGTCAATTAAAGTGAGTGATATGAGCGTTAAGAAGTGAGGTTTTTTCAGTTACACAAAATGAGCAAATAGAGTTTAACTGCGCTGAACTATCCTGCTATGTTATTCGAGCAATAAAATTCAATTCAATTCAATTTTATTTGTATGGCGCTTTTTACAATTGAGATTGTCACAAAGCAGCTTTACACAGTAAAACAGTAAAAGTAAGGCCTTACAAAGTATAAAGGAATTTAAACATTTCCTATTACCCCTGCATATCCCGAATGAGCAAGATGGCGGCAAGGAAAAACTCCATTAATAGTTGCGAGGAAGAAACTTTGAAAGGAACCAGACCCAAAAGGGAAACCCGTCCTCATTTGGATAAACCATAAAAATACAAACCATATATATGAGAAATTCATTACAGTCCAAAAGGTAGTCCAGTAGGTTATACAACTGCAAGTCCTAAATAATTATGGGGAAAAGTCCATATCACCAGCAGTGAAAAGTTATGTTCACAGTCTGTTAGTGCACATCTGGGTCAATCTAAGTCTTCATCAACAAAGAGGAAAGGCTTCCAAGATGTAGACTCCAGTCAGCATCAGCACACCAAAACAGACCACAGGACTCAGGAAGCAGAAGGATCAGGATCACTGGCATCCCAGAAGGAGAATGTGTACCTCAACAGAGAGAGAGAGAGAGAGAGAGAGAGAGACTGTGTGAGAGTGTGAGAGTGTTAGGTAGACTCATAATAGTGTAATGTAAGCAGATGATTTTATTATTGTTGAGTGCAAGCAATACAGTAGGGCTTGAGCCCCCAAGGTTGCACCTTATCACCGGGCCATCACTGCCGTCAACAGAGAACAGCAGTTCATTTCTGCCATGCATAAATATCCTGCACTTTATTACCAGACATATACATTTTACATAGATGACAGCAGGAAATGCTACTCTTGGGTCCACATATCTTTAATGGTTGGTATTTAGTGTGTATATACATTTAACTCTCAATGCTAATGTGAAAGATTTTTAAGGGAATCATCTGAAACTATTATCTAGACAACAAGGGCAAACAACAATTCAGCAGCAAAATAATTAGTATTGCTTGTGAGGTGATTTGTGTATCGGTCAGTGTTGCAGCAATTGCTTATTGGTTATCTTGTGTGGGTGCTGCTTAAGTTCTGATAAAGTATTTTTCAAGCTACCAGGTCAATTAGATAGAAATTGATTGCTCGCATGCCTAAACATTTTTCCCCCTAGAGCTTTTGGTTTTCAGAACGTTGACTTGCCTCATTGTGAACAAAAATATTAACTGATTCTAAACCACCAGGGCCAACAACTGTCTGAAGGAAATTACAGAATGTTCCTGCTGGTTTTTACTTTGCAGGATATAATGATATTTGATCCATGAGATTTAGTGAATACACACCACTAAGATCATTTGTGTGAAAAGTATTGGTTTTTCTCCATTCATCATATTCTTTAGGTTTAAAAGGAGGTTCTTTTTCTCTGGTATTGATTAATAATTGTGATTTCTAAAAGGCACAGACATTTTCTATGAAGCAAAAACAGGCTAGTTTGAAAAGTGTTGGATTAAAAGGACAGCCAAGCAATTGTGGTGAAATTGTTCAGCACTTGAAAGGACTGTCTTGAGAGAGCTTGGTTGCCATAGGCACTATTGAAGCAACTGGAACAGCTGCAAGAAATTTTAAAAGTTATTATTGATTTACCTTCACAACACAAAAGAAATGAAATAGAGGATTATACCGGGACTAAAAGTGAGGACATACACACACACACACACACACACACACACACACACACACACACACACACATTTTATATATCTATATATATATATATATATATATATATATATATATATATACATATACAGACACTCCCCCAACTTACGTTCATCCATGTTACGTTTTTTGCTTTTACATTAAAAAATGGCAAATTTTGAGTTTAAACGTACCAAAGTAGTACACTGACGTAATGACCAATGACGTAATGATGCTGCGTCCATTGTTTACAAACGACAGACTGAACGTGCCCCTCCCTCTTCCCAGTTCAGTTATATATATATTTCAAGCAAGTAAACTACTTTCAGCAAGTGCACTACTTTCGGTATTGAGCGCCTCACATATTGTAAGCGTTGATTGGCTGTTTTAAGCTTCATGTAAAATGAGTCGCATCAGTTTTTTGTCATGTGATTCAGCTCAGCTTCATGTAAAGTGACCATCCGTCGACCATCGGAACCATTTACAAGCAGAAAGATCGCATCATAGAGAATGTTAAAGGTTATATTTGACACTGTGTTTAATATATGATGAGTGAATTTGATTAAAATTTATCAATTTGAAATTATTTTGCTTGAATTTAATTTATTTGAAATTAATGTTGATATATTTGATATTATTTTACAATGTTATGTTTATAATAATTGATTTAGGGGTGTTTTATGAGATATGGTAATGGTATTTATGGAGTATAGTACAGTATGAGCATCATACTTCACACGTCATACATCATACGTCACTGTAAATACTTACGTTCACTTTCAACTTACGTTCAGGCATCCGGAACCAATTAAAAACGTAAGTCGGGGAGCGTCTGTGTGTATATATAGAGAATTACTAATCACTGAGCAAGAAAGGAAAGGGCAGTGGTGGTCTAGTGGTATAGGGTGCTGGATCGCTGATCCAAAGGATGGGGGTTCAAGTCCCACTCTCCACAAGGTTGCCACTGTGCCCCAGTGCAGCTAACTGGGTTATCAAAGACGGGCCATGTCCCTCACTGTCTGTGGTGAGAGGCATGTAAAAGAACCATTACTGACTTTCATAAAGAGTAGCTGCAAAGTCGTCAGTGTGTTTCTGTCCCTTGCTAAAAAGGGTTGTGACAGGAAGGGCATCCGATGTAAAACCTCTGCCAAATCAAATGTGCGAATCAGATGATTTGCTGTGGCGACTCCTGAGTAAAAGGGAAAAAGCCGAAAGGAAGACAGACAGATATATATATATATATATATATATGTTAAATTGAAGTTACAACCTTCCCAGAATCTCTGCTGTTTGTTTATGCCAAATAGAAAACAAAATAATAGTAACTGTAATAAACTGCTGGATATTTATGGTGGATTTTTAAAAGTTTCACTACTTTGTTTCACAATACACCAAAAATATTGTTAAAACGTCATCAAAATTGACATGTATATTGCCTGAAAGTTTGTAAAAAGAATGTAAAAAAGAATGTAATAAAAAAGGATCATAATTCATAAGAGTCATAAGGAATATGAAGGGACCGTCCTTGCACCCACACCCCTGATCCACATCTGTCAACATATGATCTAATTTTTAAGGTTGTTTTTCTTTTTTTTGGAAGGGGGGCATCTATCAACTGTCCAACTATAGACCTATATCAACCTCCCTTGTATTTCTAAGTTCTTAGAAAAAAGCTTTATAGAAGCAGTTATGTTCATGTCTTCATAAGAATAACATTCACGAAATGTATCAGTCAGATTTTAGGCCTCATCATAGCACAGAGACAGCCCTTGTTAGGGTGGTAAACTGACGTGATGAAGGAAGACATGAAGGTCGTTGGAGTCAGAGAAGAAGATGCAGAGGACAGGGTGAGATGGAGGCGGATGATTTGCTGTGGCGACCCCTGAAGGGAACAGCCGAAAGGAAAAGACTATATATATATATATATATGGCCACTCCCAGGCATATTGAAGCTACAGTTACTCAGCACGAAATTGATAAACAGTCAGAGAGCAGTGACTCTTGCAGTTGCTGCAGAACAATTCCATCAGTTTTGTGCGGCTCAAGCTGCCCTTTGTTTATTAAAGCTGCATTAATTGAAATCTCATGGGTGCAAAAAAAATTTGATTATCTTTCATTTGATTATCTCTTATTTAATTATTTTTTATTTACCATTGAAATATGGGAGGTTTTATTGGGTCAATAAATTTACAGGAAATCTTATTGGCTTCTACCATGTTTGACTCTTGTTGTTACAGTCAGTTACCCTGTCAAATAAAACCTACTCAACCACCTAGTATCGAGCTTCTAAAGAATGTGTGATGCATGTATTTATTTCTTTTGGGGGAAACTACAGTACACTGGCAGTACTGTGCGTGTAATACAGTATTACCTTATTTCAGAATTAACTTCTCAAATTATAATTACCATAAAAATTAACATTCTAAAATATAAGACTCTACTTAAAATTGTTACTTGGATGAAAAACTGTTTGAGTTTCTTCTTTTTACAATTCAGCCATTGCTTTTATTTACAGAGTTATTAATAATTATCTTTTAATGATCAATTATTGTTTGTGTGGGCTTTGTTTGAGTTCTATGGTTTCCTACTACAGTCCACAGACATGCACATTAGGCTAACTGGCTTTTCCAAATTGCCCCTGGGTGTAAGTGTGAATGTGAATGGTTGTGTGTGTGTGTGTGTGTGTGTGTTGCTCTTTGATAGTCTGGCAAACTGTTCATGGTGTATACCGCCTATAACCAGTGTCGGTTGAGATAGACACCAGTATCCTCTCAACACTAATAGGATTTAGCAGTTTGGTGAATGAATGAATTAAAAAATAATTTTAAATTCAATTTAGTCTTTATAAGTCGGTATGTTGTACTGAGTCATTATTTTCCTTAATAAGTATGGAGGATATTTACACTAAATAAATATGTTCTGAGCGATTAAAGACCTCTCTGTTGGGGTCCATCTCCATAGTTCTATTAATTTATAGTTCTTATTTTATTCATTTATAGTTCTTATTTAAGTTCACAAAGAAACCATTGTCAAACACTTCAAATGCCACTAACATGCAGGGATAAAATGTTCAATAGTTTCTCATAGGAAAACAGAAGGCACCATGAGCACAGTCATGCATGCAGATCCAATCGGCACATATTTGCATACAAGTTTATGCATATACACAAAGCACTGAGTTGTTTTTGTGCTCTGCAATTTTCCCCCCATCTGGGCTCATAACTAGCAGACGGCATGGAAATTACATTAGTGAAGACAGCAAGCTTATTATACAGAATCCACATACTCTTTAGATAGTATACCATTATTTCGAGCATCTATGTCTGTCTGTCTGTCTTCCTTTCGGCTTTTTCCCTTTTACTCGGGAGTCGCCACAGCAAATCATTTGATTCGCACGTTTGATTTGGCAGAGGTTTTTACGTCGGATGCCCTTCCTGTCACAACCCTTTTAGCAAGGGACAGAAACACGCTGACGACTTTGCAGCCTACTCTTTACGAAAGTCAGCAATGGTTCTTTTACAGCATCTATATTTCGAGCATCTATGTGTCAGAATAAAAATGATAGATAGCCACAAAGGGCATTTTTTCATTATTGATGATGTCACACTGTGTCAAATTAGAAAATTAAACTCACTATCCCTATAGCAGAACAGAGGCATAGTGGTTAACACATCCACCGTACAGCAAGGTTCTGGGTCCAGGCTCAGGTGTTTCTGGACAGATTTTGCATGATCTCTTCATGTATGCATTGGTTTTCTCTGGGTAATTCAGTTACTTTCTCCAGTGCAAAGACATGCATGTTGATGCAAAATTGACATGCAAAATTGGCTGCTCCAAATTACCCTTAGGTTTTGATTGTGTGAATGTACATATGAACAAATAATACTGCCATAATATTTGGCAAAAATATATAATAATTTATATATTTATACAATCTAAAAAAAATGTAAAACATAATTTGCCATTTTTACCCCTGCCATTTTTGCCTAGCTACCACTGAGGCACAGTGTCTGCAATCTCCGAACTTCAGAAAAGTGTGGAGCTTCACGATTTATGACTTGACTTAGAACAGTTGTCGTATTAAAGAGATGCAGGGTGCATTCAAGGGATGAAGATCATCAAGATCCACTATGATGGTACGTCAAGGTCTGTTATGCTCTGTTAAGCTCTACTGTGCTTTCTATGTTCTATAAAGACCAACATCAAATCATAAAACATTGTAACCATCTTGGCAAAATTTTTGACAAACATTTGTCACGATTGGGGAAATCACAGAAGAACACATCAAGTTCAATCAAGATCAACATGATTTGACCTCCCCCATCTTGATTCTCTCAAATTGAAGAGATTGCAGACATCATGCCCCAATGTAAACTCAGGTTTGTTGTATGACTTTAAACACATTGAAAACCTCATTTGATCGGTAATGATTTCACAACAAACAAGCATGTTTCTGTGTAGAGTTTGTATATCTTTCCTGTGCTTTACGTGGTCTTTCAAGGAACTCTGGTTTCCTCTCACAGTCCAAAAACCTGCACAGTAGGCTAAGTGGCCATTCCAAATCATTCCTAGGTGTGGGGGTGAGTGGATGTATGTATGTATGTATGTATGTATGTATGTATGTATGTATGTTAGCCATCTAATGATCTGGTGAGCTGTTCTCACCGCAACCTTAATTACAATTAAGTGGCTTAAAAAAATAATAAATTAATAAATATTTGTTTTAAATTGAAATGTTTTAAAAATAAATTGAAAATAAACACAAACCAGGCAAAAAAGAAAGAGTAAGTATAAATGTCTGTGAAAAATTAATGTTAAGTTGTAAATGAGTTATTAAAACTAGACGTTTTCTTGTTGAGCCAAACAACATTATCAGTTGCAATTAAGAAATGGTGGCCACACTGACAAGATTTCCAGCTCTGGAATCCCCCCCAATAAATGAATGAATAAATAACCATGATTGATTAGAGTCTCTAGAATGTTTTCTTCCTGTAGGTTCGGTTAATACCCGTCTGCCTGTGAGAAGGAATTATTTCTTTCATGCACTGCAGAGGCACAGATCTTAACACAGCACTATAGGCTGAGGACAACTTATGTCTCTTAAACCACCTCCTCAGTTTAGTGAGAGCAGATTCACTTCAACATAGATGGCCTCCTTGGTACCTTTTTCTAACCATTTATCTTCCCTGTCTAATATATGCACATTATCATCCAGAAATATATCTTCTTCTTTTCCTTACGGCTGTTCCCTTCAGGGGTCGCCACAGCGAATCATCTGCCTCCATCTCACCTTATCCTCTGCATTTTCTTCTGTTACACCAACTACCTTCATGTCCTCCTTCACCACATCCATAAATCTTCTCTTTGGTCTTCCTCTAGGCTTTCTGCCTGGCAGTTCCAACCTCAGCATCCTACCAATATATGCACTATCCCTCCTCTGTACATGTCCAAACCATCTCAATCTTGCCTCTCTGACTTTGTCTCCAAAACCTCTTACATGTGCTGTCCCTCTGATGTACACATTCCTGATCCTATCCATCCTCGTTACTCCCAAAGAGAATCTCAACATTTTCATCTCTGCTACCTCCAGCTCTGCCTCCTGTCTTTTCCCCAGTGCCACTGTTTCTAAACCATACAACATCGCTGGCGTGAACACTATCTTGTACACTTATAATCCAGAAATATATGTTACTGCTATTATAAATGTGTGTATACTGCAGTATATTGGCCAGAGGAGTTCGATCTTTGATGTTGAGTCATCTGTCTGCTGAGAGGCTGTTTGTATACAGGTCTTTACACTCCTCCATGCATTGATTGTATAATACAGCACTGCTCGTTCGACCCCTTGGAATCTGGACTTTATGATGGACCACATGCTGTCTCAAGATATTTGCTGGTTTAAAAAATACTGGGATGTTATTTTGAGAGAGTACTTTTCTGATCTTCTCTGATACATCAGACACATAAGGGTGACACCTGTTTTTTTCTGGATGTGGTTAATGTTTTTTTAGAACTATGAGAGTTCCTGTACTGTTTGGGTAATGCTCTGATAAAGGTTCATTCAGGATAACCAGATTGGGTCTTTTTTTTCCAAGCTTGTGTGTTCACTCTGTATATAGCTCCAGAAATTATATATATATATATACACATACCCCTCCCTGAATCGCCACCTTATCGTGGTGGAGGGGTTTGCTTGACCTAACGATCCTAGGAGCTATGTTGTCGGGGGCATAATGCCCCTGGTAGGGTCACCCAAGGCAAACAGGTCCTGGGTGAAGGTCCAGACAAAGTGTGATTCACAAGACCCCTATGCCATCTCGGACTAAACGTTTGAAGCAGTCTCCCTTGCCCGGACACGGGTCACCGGGGTTCCCTCCTGGAGCCAGGCCCAGGGGAGGGGCTCGAAGGCGAACGCCTGGTGGTCGGGCTTATGCCCATGGAGCCTGGCTGGGCCTCGCCCGAAAAAGAGACATGGGTCCGCCCTCCCATGGACCCACCACCCGTGGGAGGAGTTTTAGGGGTCGGGTGCAATGTGAGTTGGGTGGCAGCCAAAGGCATGGGTTCTGTCGGACCGATCCTCGGCTACTTACTCTGACCCTTGGGACATGGAATGTCACCTCTCTGGCGGGAAAGGAGCCTGATTTGGTGCGTGAGGTGGAGAGATACCTACTAGATATAGTCGGGCTCACCTCAATGCATAGCTTGGGCTCTGGAACCATCCATCTCGAAAGAGGCTGGACCTTATTCTATTCTTAAGTTGCTCATGGGGAGAGGCGACGAGCCGGTGTGGGTATTCTTGTTGCCCCCCGTCTCGGTGCCCAAATGTTGGGGTTCTCCCCGGTTGACGAAAGGGTAGCTTCCCTTCATCTTCAGGCGGGGGGACGGGTCCTGACTGTTATTTGTGCTTATGCACCAAATGACAGTTCAGAGTACCCACCCTTTTTGGAGTCTTTTGGTTTTGGGGGGTGTTGGAGAATGCTCCATCGGGAGACTCACTCGTTGTCTTGGGAGACTTCAACGCCCATGTGGGCAACGATAGTGTGACCTGGAAGGGTGTGATTGGTAGGTACGGCCTCTCCAGTCTGAATCCGAATAGTGTTTCGTTGTTGGACTTCTGTGCTCATCACAGTTTGTCTATCACGAACACCATGTTCGAACATAAGGGTGTCCATAAGTGCACTTGGCACCAGGACACCCGAGGTCGCAGTTCGATGATTGACTTTGTAGTCATGTCATCGGACTTGCGACCATATGTTCTGGACACTCGGGTGAAGAGAGGAGCTGAGCTGTCTACCGATCACTACCTGGTGGTGAGTTGGCTTTGGTGGTGGGGGAGGTTGCCTTCCAGACCTGGCAGGCCCAAGTGTGTAATCAGGGTCTGCTGGGAACGTTTGGCGGAGTCCCCTGTCCGAGAGGCCTTTAATTCCCACCTCCGGCAGAGCTACAACCACGTCCTGGAGGAGGCGGGGGACATGGAATCCGAATGGGCCATGTTTCGTGCCGCCATTGCTGAGGCGGCAGCCCATAGCTGTGGCCGTAAGGTCGTCGGTACTTGTCGTGGCGGTAATCCCCGAACCCGGAGGTGGACACCTGCGGTGAAGGGGGCCGTCCAGCTGAAGAAGGAGGCCTATCGGGTTTTATTAGCCTGTGGGACTCCCGAGGCAGCAAACGGGTACCGGCAGGCCAAACGTGCTGCAGCCGAGGCTGTCGCAGATGCAAAATCTCGGGCGTGGGAGGAGTTCGGTGAGGGCCTAGAGAGTGATTATCGGTTGGCCTCAAAAAGGTTCTGGACCACCATCCGACGCCTCAGGAGGGGGAAGCAGTTCTTCACAAACACTGTTTACAGTGGAGGTGGGGAGCTGCTTACCTTGACTGGGGATGTCGTCGAGAGGTAGAGGGAATACTTTGAGGACCTCCTCAATCCCACCAACACACCCTCCGTGGAAGAGGAACACCCTGGGGGTTCGGGTGAGGGTCCGCCCCTCACTGGAGTGGAGGTCACTGAGGTTGTCAAAAAGCTCCTCAGTGGTCGAGCTCCGGGGTTGGACGAGATTCAGGAGAAGCACTCAAACACACACACACACACACACACACACACACACACACACACACACACACACACTTACTAGTGAACATCCAGGGACAGGACATTGAGACAGTGGACAGTTTCAAGTACCTGGGTGTTCACCTTAACAATAAACTGGACTGGTCCCACAACACCAACGCCCTGTACAAGAAGGGCCAGAGTCGCCTCCACCTTCTGAGGAGACTCAGGTCCTTCGGCGTATGCAGACCTCTGCTCAGGACTTTTTATGACTCTGTGGTAGCCTCTGCAATCCTCTACGCTGCCATCTGCTGGGCCCCGGGCAGCACAGAGCGGGACAGGAAGAGACTGAACAAGCTGGTCAGGAGGGCCAGCTCTGTCCTCGGCTGCCCACTGGACTTTATGGAGGAGGTGAGTGAGAGGAGGATGGTAGCAAAGCTCACATCCATCCTGTTCAACAGCTCTCACCCACTGCACCAGACTGTAGAGAAGCTGAGTAGCTCCTTCAGTGGACGACTGAGACATCCTCAGTGCAGGAAGGAGCGCTACCGCAGGTCGTTCATTCCCACCGCTGTCAGACTGTACAACGCCACTTTGTAACTGTCTGTGAAAATACCGGTTATGTGCAATAAAAACCCCACGCACTTTAATCAACCACATCTACCCCACTGACTGTGAACCATATCAACCCATCTACTCTGCACTCAGATACATTACACTTTAATATAGGCCAGTCTACAAAGTTGCTCCATTCTTTTCTTTTATTGTTTAGTAATTTATACTATTTATGTATCTATTTATTTATTTACTTATATAATATATATGTATGTGTGTATGTTTGTACTTGTATCTATTTTTGCACCCCCTACTGATGGTACCTCAAGAGCCTGTAACAGTGAATTTCTCCATTGTGAGATTAATAAAGCTGTATCTTATCTTATCTTATCTTATCCGCCTGGAATATCTCAGGGCTCTGGATGTTGTAGGACTCTCTTGGTTGACACGTCTCTGCAACATCGCGTGGTCATCAGGGGCTGTACCTCTGGATTGGCAAACTAGGGCGGTAGTCCCAATTTTTAAGAAGGGGGACCGGAGGGTGTGTTCCAATTATCGGGGAATTACACTCCTCAGCCTAACTGGGAAAGTCTATGCAGGGGTACTAGAGAGGAGGATCCGACCGATAGTCGAACCTCGGATTCAGGAGGAACAATGTGGTTTTTGTCCTGGCCGTAGCACTTTTGACCAATTCTATACGCTCCACAGGATTCTGGAGGGGGCATGGGAGTTTGCCCAATCTGTCCACATGTGCTTTGTGGATTTGGAGAAGGCTTTCGACCGTGTCCCTCGAACGATCTTGTGGGGCGTGCTCCGAGAGTATGGCGTTCCAGACCCGTTGCTACGAGCTATTCGGTCGCTGTATCACCGGAGCCAGAGTTTGGTCCGTATTGGTAACAGCAGGTCGCATTCATTTCCAGTGGGAGTTGGAGTCCGCCAAGGCTGTCCTTTGTCACCGATTCTGTTCATAATTTTTATGGACAGAATTTCTAGGCGCAGTCGAGACGATGAGGGGTTCTGGTTTGGTGGCCATCGGATATTGTCTCTGCTTTTTGCGGATGATGTTGTCCTTTTGGCTTCTTCAAGTCGGGCCCTCCAGCTCTCATTGGAGCGATTCGCAGCCGAGTGTGAAGCAGCCGGGATGAAGATCAGTAAATTCCAAGTCCGAGGCCATGGTTCTCAGTCGGACAATGGTGGAATGCACCCTCCGGGTCGGGAATGAGGTCCTGCCCCAAGTGGAGGAGTTTAAGTATCTTGGGGTCTTGTTTACGAGTGAGGGAAGGATGGAGCGAGAGATCGACAGACGGATCACTGCAGCCTCTGCTGTTAAGCGGTGCCTGTACCGGTCCGTCGTGGTGAAGAAGGAGCTGAGCCGCAAGGCGAGGCTCTCAATTTACCAGTCGATCTACGTTCCAACCCTCACCTATGGTCACGAGCTTTGGGTAATGACCGAAAGAACAAGATCACGGATACAAGCGGCTGAAATGAGCTTCCTTCGCTGGGTGGCGGGGTTCTCCCTTAGAGATAAGGTGAGAAGCTCCACCATCCGGGGAGAGCTCGGAGTAGATCTGCTGCTCCTCCGCATTGAGAGGGGCCAGTTGAGGTGGCTCGGGCATCTGGTCAGAATGCCCCCCGGACACCGGACACCTCCCTGGTGTGGTGTTTCGGGCATGTCCAACCGGGAAGAGACCCTGGGTCGACCTTGAACACGCTGGAGGGACTATGTCTCTCGGCTTGTCTGGCACCGCCTCGGTGTCCCCCCCGGGAGAGTTGGAGGAAGTGGCTCGGGAGAGGGACGTCTGGACCTCTTTGCTTAGGTTGCTGCCCCCGCGACCCAATCCTGGACTAAGCGGAAGATGATGATGATGATGATGATATATATATATATAATATGTATATATAATATGTATGTGTGTGTGTGTATATATATATATATATATAAAATTAATTTCTGGAGCTATATACAGAGTGAACACACAAGCTTGGAAAAAAAAACCCCCAATGTGGTTATCCTTAATGAACCTTTATCAGAGCATTACCCAAACAGTACAGGAACTCTCATAGATCTAAAAACACATTAACCACATTCAGAAAAAACAGGTGTCACCCTTATGTGTCTGATAAATATATATATGTGTGTGTGTGTGTGTGTGTGTGTGTGTGTGTGTTATTTTTTGAATTCTATAAACAATAAATAAAAGAAAATTGTGAAACTCTAGATATTTGCACTAAATTCAATGATTGATGCTGATAAAAAGTTAATGAATAATGATTAACTGCTCAATTGACTCCTGTCTATATTACACTTCAAGAAACTTTGTTACAAGTACTGTCAAAGACTGGGTATTTCAAGGTATTTCATCATCATCATCATATTCACCAACCAGATAGTCCAAAGTGCATTTTGTTTGATTCCACCAGTTGTTTTAATGTTTGTCGATCATCTACAATTTTTGCAGCACTTCTTATTTCTTGGTCTTCCCCTTCCTTATGTTTCCAGGTATTCTTCCATGAATTACAGTGTTGATGAAGTTCATCTCAGTGCTATGAAGGACAACATGTCCAAACCATCCAGTTTCTTCATCCTTTAATAATGGATCCGAGTTTAATGCTTTTTGCTCTTTCGTGCAGTTTCATCTTTCACACGCTTGTTAGTTTTACGTGCTTTGTACTGTATCTGTAGAATCTACCTGTAGCACTTAATATCAAAAGCACTCACCCTTCTTTCCAACCCTGCATCCAATATTCACGACTCACAAACATATGTTATAGTGCTGGATATCAACCTTCCTAAATTTTCCCACGTCACACCACTGCTACGAGTAGTTGCTCGCATTCGATTTAAAACACTCATAGTTGCCTGCAAAGCCAAAAATGGACATGCACCTTCCTACTTCAAAGCACTTATCACATCTCATACTGTACCATGTTCTCTCAGATCCATTTGATCTGCGAGACTGATCCCCTCCTCTACCAAAAGACATGGGAAAAATGCATCTAAACTCTTCTCTGTTCTGGCTCCAAGGTGGTAGAATGAACTTCCTCTGAACATCTGGACAGCTGAGTCACTGGGTATCTTCAAATGACCCCTGAAAACTTACCTTTTTCAGCAGTACTTAGATTGAGCTCTATGCTGTATACACACACACACACACACACACACACACACACACACACACACACACAAAACCCACACACACACACACACACACACACACACACACACACACCTGAGTTTGACTGATGGTATACTTAGTGTGTGTTCTAATAAACCAGTACATGAATATATTCACTCAGAGACTTTAAAGCTCTTCTGTAAGTCGCTCTGAAGAAGAGCGTCTGCTAAATGCTGTAGTAAATGTAAATATCACAGCAGCCCTCATATGTGGTATTTATCTTCAAATTAATTTATATATGTAATCATATATAGATACATCTACTACACAAACATGTTTCTGAGAATAAAGGATCAATAACCATACCGGACATTACACAAGATGGAGTGTTCAAAACAGAGAATCTAATTAGAACTACCAGGTTACTGTTTTGAATTAAACACAGCGTTGTGTTCTACAATTCTGGGGACAAATTCGAGAACTATGCTTTAGAATTCTTTTAAATGTTTGTGGGGAAACATAGACGAGTCGTGAGTGTGCTTAACACTACAATTCTAAGGAATTAGCATCCTTCTAGAAAGACACCCTTCGTGAATGGTTCCTGATAGCTGCCTACAATAAGAATTTGTGCTTAGAATTAAGTTCCTGCTAGAGCACCAGTAAATAATGCATAAACACTGTCTGTCTTGGACGCAAGATTTTTCATTTTGTCCCTCAGGCAATTTTGTCCCTCCGTCACCGCAGCTGGAGCCCTTTGTTAGTTACACTTGAAATGATAATGGAATCATAATTTGACTACAGCTGCACCATTTGCATTTAAGCATCACACACAATGAACTTGTGTCACAAAGACAACAAGATCTACACAGAAAAGCGAGTAGGGATATTTCTGGAAGCTTGACTCATTAATATTCACAATAAGAAGCCTTTGTAGTTTTTCTCAGGAGACATGTCTTCGCCAACTCTTTGGTAATTTTTTTTCCTCTTTATAAATCTCAAACCTGCTAAAAATCACAACCTACATTTCTACATTTATAATTAATATCTACAGACAGACACAACTCTGTTGTTTATATCCTAAAGTTCTCACATAAAGCAGATGATGTCATCCACGAGTTGGTAGCAAAAACAGTTGTTTTGATAAAGTGTATTTTATCTCGAATCTGTATTACATATTATATTGGAAAAACAGATGAACAAAAAACCCGCCATACACTAGTCTGTTAATGGAAGGAAAAATTTTTTATTGAATTTATACAAGCATTTTAAACACACACACACACACACACACACACACACACACACACACAGAGTTATAAACACTAATCTAGAGCACAAGTCTTCACAGTTCATAGACACCTATAACAGTGTGGTACAAATCTAGAATCTTACATGAGAAGCAAGACATGCACATTTTAAATTGGTGTAACTTTTTCTTTTCTTTTTCTTTTTTTTAACTGGATCAGAACAACAGTACCAAAGTCAGTGGAAACAAAGCAAGCACATGAAGTAAAAGATCTGGGAAGAGCTGTTAAATTAGACTAATAATCAACACACAAGTCTGAATAAATAACATCTCAATTTTCGCCTGCATCTGGAAATTGGCACCACATCTAATTTTTCTTTTTTCTTCTTCGTCTACTTTCTTTTTTTCAAATCTCGCTCAAAACCTCAGGAAGCACTAAAGACAACGTAAAAACGAGAGAACATGCTTCCAGATTCGATGCTGTGAGTTTGGTGTAACACTAATTGAAATAGTTCTTCCTTCATCGAGTTTCTGAATCATTCAACCCTAATTATGGTTACAGGGAGGCTGGTGCCCATCTCAGCCAACTTTGAGCGAGGGCGGGGTACACCCTGGATCGCTCACCCACCAGGCTATTTCAGGGCTGAAATTGTGATATTTTCCAAATATTTTTGGAGCGCCAAAGCTGCTGTTCATCGTTTCAGACAGGCGACGGAGGGTGCATCGTGTATCTCCAATCACTTCATCTACATTTAGCTTCAAAAAAAGCTTCTGGGCTTCGACAGTCACTTTATTTCTCTCTTTCTCTCATTAAAAAAACACACCTGTATATCTCACCATCTGTTATTTCTCAGAAAATCCATATGCTTTCATGATGATTATGCAAAGATCATCTGTCCATCCTCCACCTCTACAGGTCCAGATCATTGAACCTGCTCCGAATATTTACATCATGATGATAATGTTTATTTCTAACAACCGATTGCACGACTTGATTTCCCCTCATCTTGTGTTTGCACACTTTTCCAGGAATCATGAATGGACCTGCTTTGAGTGTCAATCCCGACAGAACACATACTCTGTGTAACTCGTCCAGATTTTGTCCTCGCCCGGGTCGTTGCTCGCGTACGCGCACGTGCCCGTGGAGCTGCACGCGGCCATGCGGAAGCCGAACTCCGTGAGTCTGTCGAACGCCTGTTCCAGGAAGTTGTATTTCAGATAATATCGGGACGTGTACCTCTCGGGAGGTCGGTCTGGGTCTCTGCTCTCGTTCAGGGTGTCTCCGAATACCTCTTTGGCAAGAGACGTCTTCCCGCAAACGGTGATGCGCGCCACGCGCCTGAACTTGGCGTCAGTCTGAATGTCCCTCCCGATGGTGTACGAGCCTCTGTAGCCAATGGTGATGTAGCCCGACTTTCTGCTTTCTGCCGACGCGGAGTGCGCCACGCTGAGCGCGGAAAACGCGCGCGATGCGTCCCAAGCGGACAGCGCGGCCCCGCGCGCCACCAGCTCGTCCGAGTCGCTGTGGGAGCAGCTGTCCTCACACACCGAGTCGTCCTTGCTCATTTTGGGACTCAGGCGCTTGCACAGCTCGCGCAGCTGAAAGAACTCGGCCTCCCTGTGCAGACGCTTCCTCTCCGGGAAGTAATCGGGGAGCACCAGGTTGAGGTCCCGGAGGTAATCCAGGATGTAACGGAACAGAAAGCCGTCCCGGTCCAAGAAGAAGCGCCCTTTACTGTCCCGGGCCAAACCCTGTGGCGTGCTCCTGCTGAACATGGCGCACAGGAGAGACTCGGGCACTGCGGTTAAAGTTGTGCGCCTCGTCACATACACTTGGCCGCCGACGTTTAGTTCGATAACGTCCGAGAACGCGGACGCGGCGTCTGCACCGTTACTTATTCCACGCTGTGGATCCGCCAAAGCCATAACGTCTTCAGAAAAGATGAAGTCTGCCTTGAGCGCGAACTGAGGGAGTTTCACAGTCACAGTCCGGTGGAGAAGTGCAGGGGGTCGGATTCAATCAGGTGCCTGGGAGCAAATGGACAGCTGCACCTGCGGACTCCGATACACCGCAGACACTAAACCCTCTACCGACAAACCACGGAGCTGCAGGTGAAATACTCTGTGTGCGCGCGCGCGCGCGCGAGAGAGAGAGAGAGAGAGAGCAAGTGTGTGTGAAAGAAAGGGAGAAAGAGAGAGAGAGGGAGAGTGTGTGTGTGTGTGTGTGTGAGAAAGAGAGAGAGAGAGAGAGAGAGAGAGTGTGTGTGTGTGTGTGTGTGTGTGGAAGAAAGAGAAAGAGAGAGTGTGTATGTGAAAGAGAGAGAGAGTGTGTGTGTGTGTGAGAGAGAGAAAAAGAGAGAGAGAGAGAGAGAGAGTGAAAGAAAGAGAGAAAAGAGAGTGTGTATGTGAAAGAGAGAGAGAGAGTGTGTGTGTGTGTGTGTGTGTGTGTGTGTGTGAGAAAGGGAGCGAGAGAGAGAGAGAGAGAGAGAGCAAGTGTGTGTGTGTGTGTGTGTGTGTGTGTGTGTGTGAAAGAGAGAGAGAGAGAGAGGGAGTGTGTGTGTGTGTGAAAGAGAAAGAGAGAGAGGGGGAGAGAGAGAGAGAGAGAGAGAGAGAGAGAGGCGGTGCCTATTACATGATAAATATCTGTATGTTGTGCACAGAGGACCTCTTGTAAGCGTGGTGTTGATAAAACATACAGCACATAATACATCAACAGAGCACATCGGAGCAATTCTCAAGCTAAATAGGCTTACAGTTGTTTTTGTTTGTCAGTTTCTCAGAAAATGTTTACGAGCGGTTGTACGTCTCCAAAGTGTGCACAGTAAAACTGTACGGTCGGATTGCCATCTGGTGTTTTTAAAATGAATTTCAACAGTTCGTAGTTCTTAGATGCCACAAACTTTATCCTGGAAGGTCAGAGTCCCTACCACAACACACTAGTACAGTACATTCTCATGATTGTATTTCAGTGCAATATTCAGTTCAGTGTACATGAACAGGAAAATGAAACGTTGTGTGTTTAATAATATGGGATAGAAATGTGCAATGTTAAAAACGAATGTAAACAAACAAAGCCCCACACATACCTTAATATACAAATGCTCTTCTAGCACCATAGTCTGCTGATGATTGGATGATACTTTAAGTGGAGCTCTAGAGTGGCGAACCATAGGCACGAAGTACGGCTTGGATGGTCGTCCCATATGCTGAGCTGATGCTGCTTGGCTTTTATATATCACTGGCTTGCATGATGACGGGCGGCAATTAAAAATATTATTAAAATGTCATGGCAGACATTGTTCAATTCACCAAGAGACATTGGTCGAAAATCAGAAACACTTTATTGAGTACAAGAATCAAGTGTTTAGCAGTTCAGGACAACAGGTGTGATCTTCAAATGAGCATTCAAAGACACCCCAACCACCACCACCACCACCACCACCACCACCACCACCACCTCTCTAGAGCAAAAGCTTTATTTTTAAGTCCCGGACAAAGAGGATGTGTGGTTGTTTACTTCGAGCTTTGTTTCGATGTTGAGACTGCATCGCTGACCTTGAGACTTGTTGTATCAGAGAAAGGCCTTGTATGCTTCGTGTTTGAATGTGTTGTTTCTTCTGGGATCTGCAGCTTTACACTGTAGAAGCCTCTGTTTGGGTCTCATCTGGGAAGTGGATATTAGCATGTCACCCAAACCTCATTTTGGCCATTCTGCAATATTCTGGATGCCACCCTCCTCTTTTTCACACCATCACTTAATCACTTAACAGTTCAACTACAATTTAAACAACCAGAATTCCCTTGTATGCTGACAACCATCTACCTATCAGAGAATTAACAAATGACTAGATATGTGTATCTATATATGTGTATCTATATATGTGTATCTATATATGTGTATCTCAGTTACTCACACATTGACTGGCAATTTGAAAACAAATGGTCTATTTTTGAATATAGAAATAAAAATATAAAAATATTGGTGCTCTTTCCGATGATCGATTAATTGAAAAAATAATCGACAGATTCATCGACTATTAAAATAACTGTTAGTTGCAGCCCTATTAATAACCCATAGGGCTTTCTCCCACAAAAAAACAAAACTAAAACTCAAAATTCCAGGCTTATTCTCCACTGTTCAGACTTAAACATAATTGAAAAAGAAGAACTTCGTAAGGCAGACAAACTTGCAGGTAAATAAATATGCGTTTATCAGAAAATGGCAAAATCACAAGCTTGTCAGAACTTGAATTAATCAAACTAAAACAGTTAGTAAGTGTAAATTAGCAAAATAAAAAAAGAATAGGCACTGAAAGGCAACCCCAGGTTCAGGTACATAAAAAAGAGATATCTGTTCTGAGCTCCACCTTTAGACAGCAATGTTAAAAGCAATGTTGTGGGGACGGTGGCCTAGTGATTAAGGTGCTGTGCTCATGATTGGGAGGTTGTGTGTTCAAATCCCAGTGAAACCCTCACTGTGCGAAGACCCCTGAGCAAGGTCTTAACCCAGTGGTTCTCAAATAGTATGGTGGGATGCCAGGGGGGCGTGTGTGACCCCAGGGAAATGCTTTTGTTTTTGTTTTTTTTTCCCTTTTAGGATAAAGTGTAATTCTACATCCACTACAGCAGGCGGCAGTGGCTTCCTCACTGTCAGAGTGTGCCCAGATGTAAAATAAGAAGTGAAGTTAATAAGCCCACTCTGGAAATTTTTTAAAGGGATGGAAAGAGAGGTGGTGAGAAAAACGAAAGTCTCCAGAAAGTTAAGTTGAGGAGGTCTGATGAAGTGGGTGTAGCGCTCGGCTTCACTGTGCTGCGGTGAGAAACGAGGAAAGATCGAAAACATTAGCAGTGGACAGTATGAACCCGAATAAATTCAGGCGTCACTTAAAGACACCGCTCCCCAATCACATGATGAGCCGAGTGAGATTTTTCAGCGAAAATGTGCCGAATATCGCCAAGAACAATTGTGAATGCTACTCCAGCAAACCAGCGAGCTCTGCTAGCATCAGCTAAGGTGGAGTACCAAAGTGCTCAGTGCAGAAACTCCCTGTAGCTGATAGTTTAAATCCAATGGTTTAAATTGTTGGTCAAAAATGTTTACAATTTAAATAAGGATTATTTATTTCAGGCAAATTGATGCACTTTAAATCTTTTTATTTGAAGACTAAAAAATTGTTAATAAAGTTATTCTTTGTTAGAAGTTGATCTATATTTTTTGTATTCCATAATGTTAATAAGGATTTATTATGTTAATAAGGATACAGCGTTATGCAGAGGATTACTTATAACAATTTTTAGACAAATAATACTTTATATGGGGGGGGGGGGGCGTGAAATGTTTTCCTCTTCCGGGGGGGGGGGGCAGAAAATAATTGAGAAGCACTGTCTTAACCGCAAGTGTGCCTCTGTCCACCCAACAGTATAATTGGGTACCAGTAAAAATATACTGGGAAGGTAATCTGTGATGGACTTGCGTCCCATCCAGGAGGAGTTGTACTCCTAAAGTCGCTTCACGCTACAGAAACTGGGGATAAGCACCGGCCTGATGAGACCCTGTCTCAGGTGTAAAAAGAAAAAGCAAAAAAAAAAAAAAGCAATGTTTCCTTAAATGTCCAATCATATCCTATCTTAGAAGCTAAGCAGGGTAGAGAATGATTGGGTAGGAGGACATGGGTAGGAGACAACCTGGGATCTTTAGGTGCTGAGGAGAGATAAGAAAAGACCTCGTAACCTACCTTATAAGAAATCTGCAAAGATAACTCGGTTGAAGGTGCAGTAACAACAACTTCTTCTTCTTCTTCTTCTTTTAGTAGTTGCAGTAACAACAAGACATCTATATACTGTATTAGTTTTTGAACTGCATGTGGCCAAGCGACAACTTTGAGATGTTAAAAAATCTAAACACCACTGCTGCCTGTGACCCATTCAGATTAAACCCTCACAGAGGCTCCTACCAGAACGCAACAATGGTGGTGCCACAGCTTTACATTAAAAAAGCAGCAGCAGTAAGAGGAGGAGTGCAGTAGTCATTTGGTGGTTTCCTGTGATAAGGTGATTACCTAAATATACAGTACATACAGGTATATAAATATACCTAAGTATATTTATATAAGTATATAAGTATACAGTACCTGAAAAATTGGCGATATAAGAAATAGGTTGTTGTACTTAACAAGCTGGCAACTGGTAAGAAAAGATCAAATATGATGGAATATATACAGTACATGCAAGAAAGGCATGCACTAATAAGCACAATCAATTGCAGGTATCCATAGAAGCAAAGAATACCAGTTATACAGTCTCGATGCTGAATTAGTGGAAACACTCACTCGGTCATTTGCTAAACCACTTAATCCTACAACTAGAGACACAGGGAGGCTGTGCCTATCCCATCCAACCCTGAGTAAAGATGGGGTACACCCTGAACAGCTCACCAGGCCATCACAGAGCAACAGTCACACAACCGTTCACACACATCTAGGGGCAATTTGGAGCAGCATGTTATTTAGCGCGCATGTATTTTGACTGCGGGAGTAAAACTTACCCAGAGGAGACTGGCGCACGCACAGGGAGAACAATTCCACACAAAAACCTCCAAGCCCGGAACTTAAGACTTTGCTGTGAAATGGATGTGCTAAAACCACTACTATACCAAGAGGACACAGAAAAGAGGAAACCTCAACACTTATAAGGAAACTCCAGATACAAAAACATCAACCAAAAAAATAGTGAACTAATCAGATATTGTAACAAAAAGTAATGACAACTGGATACTTGCAAACTGAAGGGATTACATTAAATAAAGAAGGAAAATGAGATGCTGGTAGAATACTCACACTGAAGGAGGAACTGTAAGGATTGTGGAAAGTTAAAAAATATTTTTGTTCTACTAGTCATAGAAACATGTTTTCAAGATTAATGTCTTCAGCAGATTACTGGAATGACAACATCCATCTTATTTTATTAATGTGCTTCATTTCAAGATGCATTGTCAAAATATTTAGCTTTTTGACTATTTTCTCTTCATTTTTGAATAGACTCCTATTATATTCGTATATTATTAATAGGTAAGTAAGTCTGTTGGGTTTTTACACCCGAGCCTCGTGGCTGAGCCTCGTGGCTCATCAGGCCGGTGCTTATCCCCGGTTTCCGTAGTATGAAGCGACCAGGAGTTCAACTCCCCCTGGATGGGACGCTAGTCCATCGCAGGTTACCTTCCCAGTATATTTTACTGGTACCCATTTATACTGCTGGGTGAACAGAGGCACACTTGTGGTTGAGACCTTGCCCAGGGGTCTTAGCACAGTGAGGGTCTCAGTGGGATTCGAACTCACAGCCTCCTGATCATGAGCGCAGCACCCTAAGCACTACGCCACCGGCCCCACGATATATTATTAATAGTGGTATATTATTTTATTTATATATATTATTCCCAGACGATCTTTTCAGCCATCTATTATTTGAAAGGGGTGGCGTAGTGGTTAGCACGTCCGCCTCACAGCAAGAAGGCCTGGGTTCGATTCCCGGCCTGGGCGTTTCTGTGTGGAGTTTGCATGTTCTCCCCGTGCTTGCATGGGTTTCCTCCGGGTGCTCCGGTTTCCTCCCACAATCCAAAGACAAGCACAGTAGGTTAATTGGCGGTTCTAAATTGCGCGTAGGTTCACATCGTGCAGAAGGCAATGGCAAACCACTGCACTAATCCTGCCAAGAAAACCTCCATGAAGATGATAACCAGGGTGTTGTCACCAATGGTCGTCCTACGACTCAGGCACTAGATAGATTGATTGATGATTTGAAGTTCATAAAGAAATTAAAGAGATTTTAAGGAGTGGTCATCCCAAGGATTTTGTAGGACTCTATAGTATAAAGTCAGTTCAACAATGGTAATAAATTCCTAAACAGTTGTACTCGGTGTATGTATGCCAAGCACACCCCAGAGATGTTCAATTTGTTCTGGAGAATTTGGAAGCCTCACAACTTCTTGAATGCTGACCTTTTACTCAATGTCTGATTCATTTCTTTAAAGCAAAAGCAGCTGCATTATCCTGCTATTACATAGTACCTGTCATGATGTGGGGTACTTGTCCTGTAAAAATGTTTCAAAAGATGGTGTCAGAGTACTTTCTACATGAATACTAAGACCAGAAGTTTCCCAGAAAATCATTCATTCGCTGATTTACCTTTTTCTTGGTCTGGCCTATAGTCATCTCTTCCCCAGGTAAGTGCATGGCTATGACTTTCTATTTTGGAGATGCACCGATCTAAGCGTCACCACAATTTAACCCTTGTTAAAGTCACATGCCCACTGTCAGGACAGATTAATAGTTAACATGGTAACCTCATGATGAGAAAATTCAGGGTTCAGATCTGTGTGGAGTTTGCATGCTCTTCGCACAGTGCAGTGCCACACTTCCCACAAAGCCATGTGAATTAAGTGGCTACTCTAAATTATCCATATGTCTGATTGTAATATGAATGGTTATTAGTGTCTGTGTTAACCATGTCATAGTTGGCCACCTCTTTGAGGTGTACCCTGCCTCATGCGTCAATGTCAGCTGGGATTAACTCCAGCTTTCCCCTCAACCATGATGGATAAGCAGTGCAGTTTTTACAGTAAAAGCTGTCAGAAAGGCTAAAGTACAGCCACTTTGTATAATAATGGCAAGAAACAGACCATCAAAAAACCCACAAAATGTTAAAATTTGAAGCAGATCATCTATAACAATAGGTGGGACAAGCCAGGTTCAACGTCTGTTAGCCAAGAACAAAAAGTTAAGGCGGAATGTGAACTCTTACGTGAAGAATGATCTGAAGAATCAGACACACATGCTAAGGCAGAATTTTGCAACAACATAAAGTAAGCCACCTAATCTGACTTGTGTCATCAGTCCATGCTGGTGAAGTTGGTGTTCTACTGATAGGATGTTTTGTTTTTACATGTCGGGCTCATTCATACAAATCAATCATCACACTGCCTATTTGAGTACTGTTCCTGTTTATGTACATCCCTTCATGGTCAAATTTATTATTATTATTATAGTAATTATGATGATGATGATGATTATTATTATTATTATTATTATTAGGGGCAATAGTAGGCAGGTGCTAGGGTGCTGGAGTACTGCCCTCAAGGTTGATGGTTCAAGCCCCACTGTCAATTGTTTTCAGTGTTGTCCCCACTAGTGCAGCTAACTGGGTTATCAAAGGCCGGCCATGTCTTTCACTGTCTGTGGTGAGACACATGTAAGAGAACCATTACTGACTTTCATCAAGAGTAGCTGCATAGCCATCAGTGTGTTTTCACCCTGCAATGGCTTGGTGAGTTATCCAGGGTGTACTCTGCCCTTGCCCCGAGTCGGCTGAGATGGGCACCAGCCTTCCCGTGACCCAAATTAGGATTAAGCAAAAATGAAACTACGTTTATTACAACAAAAAATGAGGAATATTAATGAAATAATTTGTAATTGTATTAATAATTCTGTAAAGCATCATTTGCAAAAATCTAATAATGTTTCTTCCTGTTTATTTCCCAACCTCATGAGATGCTTTTAAAATATCAGGTTATATTTATATTCACACATGTAAGTGAGTGATTAGAATGAATGATTAGGGCCTGACCTTTGAAATATAATGTGAAATCATGTACTTCTCTGATGAAGTTTGTGATGTCGTTGATTCATTCAGGAAACTTGGTGAGCCAGTTCCCATGCAAAGTAGGAGGGAGTTCCTTTTCATACCCCAGACCACAGCTTTAAGGATGATATGAAAGGTACTGTCATTTTTGTATTATAATTAGCTAATTAAGTGTAACTTCATACATATACAGTTTTTTTAATAATAATTATTGTAATATTCACTAGAAATAATTTTAATAAGCCAAACTCTTCATTTATTTTTCAGAGCATTACAGGGAGCTTTGGTACGGCCATTCCATCGTTGAGTATGTGCCCATCTTACTGATGGAGTTATCAGAAGAAGCAAGAGAATGATGCTGGACACTCTGGGGGTTGGACTACTTGGAACCAGCACTTCTGTCTTTAATTTGACTTTCCAGTACAGCAAAGTAAATATTACATAAGAATACAAGTTACTAATAAATAACAAAATAAGACAAAGAGTATCTTACATTCCTTCATGCATCCTTTTTCTGCACTTCTGAGTTCATGTGTCCAATTGCAAATGATTTATTTTATTTAGGGTTACCAAGCAAAACAGAACAGCAGAGTGTGGGGAAAACCAGGGTCATTCCTCTCACCTAATTATCCTGCATTTGTCAATGGGGTTGCAGTAGGTTACCAATAATTCTCCCATTCTGAGGAGTTTAGTTTTGCAATAAAATAAGAAATAAAAAGGTTTCCATGTGAAAATGAAAAGAGCAAGTATATATGAATCAGCAACTGGATATTTGCTCCTTTCATTTATAATAAATAAGAAAATATCCAACGATACAAATCCCAGTGTAGTGTCACTATTTGCTTATGTTAGTTATCTGGCTGAAAATTATGGTTAGGTATCTGATAAGTCCTTGTAATTCATGATTATTCTTGGCTATAAATAAGTACTAGATATAAACCAGCTTATGACATTCTCATTTTCTTTGCAAGATGTCTCCGTGTAAACAGAGATTGGTTACTCTGGACGACACTATTTCATATTGATGATGTCTTATAGGTGCACTCTATGGATTTTGCTGACACCTGGCATCCTGCCACTCACCCCTCTGGAGCTGTGTTGTCTGTTCCGCTTGCTCTAGCTGAGAGTCGGCCTTCCAAACCTTCAGGCTTCGACCAACTTCTGGATTTTCAAAAGAGGCTTATGACCTCCCCACATTTCCCTTGTGGCAATTATTACTTCTGCATTTAACCCATCCAAAGTGAACACACATACATGTAAACAGAAACACACACATGTGGAGTCGTCGGGCGCCACACACATTGGAGGTGCCTGGAAAACAGTTGGGATTAGGTGCCTTGCTCAAAGGCAGTTCAGCCACAAATGTGGAGGAAAGGAAAGTGCAGCTCACCCGCCACCAAAAATTTTTCCTGCTGGCTCGGGAATTTAATGAACGACCTCTCGGTCCCAAAGCTGATTCTGTTACCATTAGGCAATACTTGGTCAGAAATCCTTTTGCATAAATGACTGCTTCAATGCGGCATGGCATGGAGGCACTCAGCCTGTGGCACTGCTGAGGTGTTATGGAGGCCCAGGATGCTTCGATAGCGGCCTTAAGCTCATCCACAGTGTTGGGTCTGGTGTCTCTCAACTTTCTCTTCACAATATCCCACAGATTCTCTATGGGCTTCAGATCAGGAGAGTTGGCAGGCCAATTGAGCACAGTAATACCATGGTCAGTAAACCATTTAGCAGTGGTTTTGGCACTGTGAGCAGGTGCCAGGTTGTGCTGAAAAATGAAATCTTCATCTCCATAAAGCTTTTCAGCAGATGGAAGCATGAAGTGCTCCAAAATCTCCTGATAGCTAGCTGCATTGACCCTGCCCTTGATAAAACACAGTGGACCAACACCAGCAGCTGACATGGCACCCCAGACCATCACTGACTGTGGGTACTTGACACTGGACTTCAGGCATTTTGGCATTTCCTTCTCCCCAGTCTTCCTCCAGTCTCTGGCACCTTGATTTCCGAATGACATGCAAAATTTGCTTTCATCCGAAAAAAGTACATTGGACTACTGAGCAACAGTCCAGTGCTGCTTCTCTGGTTAAAAAGTGGCTTGACCTGGGGAATGCGGCACCAGTAGCCCATTTCCTGCACACACCTGTGCACGGTGGCTCTGGATGTTTCTACTCCAGACTCAGTCCACTGCTTTCACAGGTCCCCCAAGGTCTGGAATCGGCCCTTCTCCACAATCTTCCTCAGTGTCCGATCACCTCTTCTGGTTGTGCAGAGTTTTAACTTTTTCCTTCCCACAGACGTCCCACCGAGGTGCCTTGATACAGCACTCTGGGAACAGCCTATTCGCTCAGAGATTTCTTTCTGTGTCTTACCCTCTTGCTTGAGGGTGTCAATGATGGCCTTCTGGACAGCAGTCAGGTCAGCAGTCTTACCCATGATTGCGGTTTTGAGTAATGAACCAGGCTGAGAGTTTTTAAAAGCCTCAGGAATCTTTTGCAGGTGTTTAGAGTTAATTGGTTGATTCAGATGATTAGGTTAATAGCTCGTTTAGAGTACCTTTTCATGATATGCTAATTTTTTGAGATAGGAATTTTGGGTTGTCATGAACTGTATGCCAAAATCATCAGTATTAAAACAATAAAAGACCTGAAATATTTCAGTTGGTGTGCAATGAATCTAAAATATATGAAAGTCTAATGTTTGTCAGTACATTACAGAAAATAATGAACTTTATCACAATATGCTAATTTTTTGAGAAGGACCTGTATACTGTATGCCCAGGGTCATGTGTGACTCCACTCGGTTGTTTGAAGGTTAAGCCCAGTGTCTGATAGGGCACATTAACTTGAAAAATACATTATCTCTTTTATGTCATCGAATGTGAAAACACTTTTACTGCACACTATCGTAAAAGTTTGTAACTTGTTATATTTCTTCTTTGAAAAAAGAAGTCACTTATTCTTGAGCAACCGCTCATCCTTGATGCTAAACTTTTTGTCTTCTTTTCTCAGGTTTCATCCTCCTACAGTTGTTGGCATTATGGGTAGTGCAGCATCCACAGCTAAACTCCTGGGTCTGACCCCATCTCAGACTGTGGCAGCACTTGCTATTGCATGTTCATCTGCCAGCACGCCACTGGCAAATGCTGCTACATAGACGAAGCCACTGCACTTGGAAAATGCTGCTAGGACGAGCCTGGAAGCATCTCAGCTTGCTCTTCTTGGTTTAGATTGCAATAAAAATATTCTGGACCTGGAATCAGGCTTCAGAATCTTCCACGAGGATTATTTTCCAAATCATTTTCTTCTGGTTTCTTCAAATAGCCAGTACAAGTGGGTGCTGAAAGAACAAGATATTGCATTCAAGCGCTTTCCTGTCCATCTTGGCATGCAGTGGGTAGCTGATGCAGCAATAAAAGTGAGGAATAAAATCCATGCCAGAGAGCCAAATGCTGATCTCAGTCAAATTAAGAGAGTTGTCCTGAGAGTCCCGTCAATGCAGCCGTGAGGGAGGGGCACAAGCCAGTGTCTTTCCCTCACGCCGGTCCCAAGCCCAGATAAATGCAAAGGGTTGCGTCAGGAAGGGCATCCGGCGTAAAAAAAAAAAAGGCAAATAAAACATGCGACTCACAACAAAGTAATTCATACCGGATCGGTCGAGGCCCGGGTTAACAAAGACCGCCATCAGTGCTGTTAACCAACAGAGTGCTGGTGGAAATTGGACTAATGTTGGTCGAAGACGTTAAAGAAGGAGAGTGTCAGACAGAGTGATGAGTCTCCAGTTAGAAATTGAAGGCGTGATGTTTAATGTTGTTAGTGCTTATGCCCCACAGGCAGGATGTGAGCTAGAAGAGAAGGAGAGATTCTGGAATGACTTAGATGACGTGATGCAGAGTACCCCCAGGGATGAAAGAGTGGTCATTGGGGCAGACTTCAATGGACATGTTGGTGAAGGAAATCGAGGGGACGAGGAAGTGATGGGTAGGTTTGGTATCCAGGACAGGAACGCAGAAGGACAGATGTTGGTAGATTTTGCAAAAAGGATGGAAATGGCTGTGGTGAATACTTTCTTCCAGAAGAGACAGGAGCATAGGGTGACTTATAAAAGCGGAGGTAGGAGCACACAGGTGGACTACATCTTGTGCAGGCGATGTAATTTGAAGGAAGTCAGTGATTGCAAAGTAGTAGCAGGTGAGAGTGTTGCCAAACAGCATAGGATGGTGGTGTGCAGGATGACACTGATGGTGAGGAAGGTGAAGAAGGCAAAGGCAGAGCAGAAGACTAAAGTAGTGGAAGCTGAAAAAGGAAGAGTGTCGGTTTGTCTTCAAGGAGGAGTTGAAAATGGCTTTGGGTGGTCAGGAAGTGCTGCCAGATGACTGGACAACTACAGCTAATGTGATCAGGGAGACAGGTAGGAGAATACTTGGTGTGTCATCTGGAAGGAGAGGAGATAAGGAGACTTGGTGGTGGAATGAGGAAGTGCAAGAGTGTGTACAAAGAGGTTAGCTAAAAAGAAGTGGGACATTGGGAGGACCGAAGAGAGTAAACAGGAGTACAAGGAGACCCAACGTAAGGCGAAGGTAGCGGTGTCAAAGGCCAAGACACAGCGTGAGTCGAAAGTAGCAGTGACTAAGGCCAAACAGAGGGCGTATGATGACTTGTATGCTCGGTTGGAAAGTAAAGAGGGAGAAAATGATTTATACAGGTTGGCACAGCAGAGAAATAGAGATGGGAAGGATGTGCAGCAAGTTAGAGTGATTAAGGACAGAGAGGGAAATGTATTGACTGATGACAGAAGTGTGCTGGGAAGATGGAAACAGTACTTTTAAGAGCTGATGAATGAGGAAAATGAGAGAGAAAAAAGAGTAGAAGAGGTGAGAGGACCAGGAAGTAGCAGAGATTAGTAAGGGTGAAGTGAGGAGGGCATTCAAGAGGATGAAAAATGGAAAGAAAGTTGGTCCCGATGACATACCGGTGGAGGTATGGAAGTGTCTAGGAGAGGTAGCAGTAGATTTTCTGACAAGAACATTTCCACACTCTCCATTGCTCTGGATTGTTGAGCCGAAGTTCTTAAAATCCTCCACCTTCCTTATCTCTGCTCCCTGTAACCTCACTGTTCCTGTTGGGTCCTTGGCATTCATACACATGTATTCGGTCTTACTGAGGATAACCTTCATTCCCCTCCTTTCCAGGGCATACCTCCACCTCTCTAGATTTTCCTGCACTTGTTCTCTGCTCTCACTGTAGATCACAATGTCCTCTGCAAACATCATCATCTATGGGGATTCTTGTCTAACCTCGTCTGTCAGCCTGTCCATCACCATAGCAAACAAGAAGGGGCTCAGAGCTGACCCTTGATGCAGTCCCACCTCCACCTTGAACTCTTCTGTCACACTGACAGCACACCTCACCACTGTCTTACATCTCTCATACATGTCCTGCACCACTCTAACATACTTCTCTGCCACTCCAGACTTTCTCATGCAATGCCACAGTTCCTCTCTCGGCACCATGTCATATACTTTCTCCAGATCCACAAAGGCACAATGCAGCTCCTTCTGACCTTCTCTGTACGTCTCTACTAACATCCTCAAGGCAAACACTGCATCTGTGGTGCTCTTTCTTGGCATGAAACCAAACTGTTGTTCACAAATGCTGATCTCTGCCCTTAGTCTAGCTTCCACTATTCTTTCCCATAACTTCATCGTATGGCTCATTAACTTTATCCCTCTGTAGTTGCCACAACTCTGCACGTCTCCCTTGTTCTTAAAAATGGGCACCAGCACACTTCTCCTCCATTCCTCTGGCATCCTCTCACTCTCTAAGACCTTGTTAAATGTTCTTGTCAGAAAATCTACTGCTACCTCTCCTAGACACTTCCATACCTCCACCGGTATGTCATCAGGACCAACTGCCTTTCCATTCTTCATCCTCTTCAATGCCCTCCTCACTTCACCCTTACTAATCTTTGCTACTTCCTGGTCCTCAACAGTCACCTCTTCTACTCTTTTTTCTTTTTTCCTTCTTCTTGGCTAACCTTTTCCTTTGTACACACTCCTGCACTTCCTCATTCCACCACCAAGTCTCCTTATCTACTTTCCTTCCAGATGACACACCAAGTATTCTCCTACCTGTCTCCCTGATCACATTCGCTGTAGTTGTCCAGTCATCTGGAAGCACTTCCTGACCACCCAAAGCCTGTTTCAACTCCTCCTTGAAGACAACCCGACACTCTTCCTTTTTCAACTTCCACCACTTTGTCTTCTGCTCTGCCTTTGCCTTCTTCACCTTCCTCACCATCAGCATCATCCTGCACACCACCATCCTATGCTGTTTGGCAACACTCTCACCCGCTACTACTTTGCAGTCACTGACTTCCTTTAAATTACATCGCCTGCACAAGATGTAGTCTACCTGTGTGCTCCTACCTCCACTTTTATAAGTCACCCTATGCTCCTCTCTCTTCTGGAAGAAAGTATTCACCACAGCCATTTCCATCCTTTTTGCAAAATCTACCAACATCTGTCCTTCTCGTTCCTGTCCTGGATACCAAACCTACCCATCACTTCCTCGTCCCTCTGTTTCCTGCACCAACATGTCCATTGAAGTCTGCCCCAATGACCACTCTTTCACCTCTGGGGTACTCTGCATCACTTCATCTAACTCCTCCAGAATCTCTCCTTCTCTTCTCGCTCACATCCTGTCTGTGGGGCATAAGCACTAACAACATTGACCATCACACCTTTAATTTCTAACTTGAGACTCATCACTCTGTCTGACACTCTTTTCACTTCTAGAACATTCCTGGCAAACTCCTCCTTCAAGATGACTCCGACTCCATTTCTCTTCCCATCCACACCGTGATAAAACAGCTTAAACCCTGCTCCTATGCTTCTAGCCTTGCGACCTTTCCACCTGGTCTCCTGAACACACAGTATGTCCACCTTCCTCCTCTGCATCATGTCAGCCAGCTCTCTACCTTTTCCTGTCATAGTTCCAATATTCAAAGTCCCTACTTTCAGTCCTAGACTCATGCCTTTCCTCTTCTCTCTCCGGCAACGGACACGCCTCCCGCCTCTCCTTCTTCGACGTCTTCGACCAACAGTAGTCCAATTTCCATCAGCACCCTGTTGGTTGACGGCACTGATGGCGGTCGTTGTTAACCCGGGCCTCGACCGATCCGGTATGTCATTCTTTCTTGTGATTCGCATAGTTTATTTGGCATTTGTTTTACGCCGGATGCCCTTCCTGACGCAACCCTCTGCATTTATCCGGGCTTGGGACCGGCGTGAGGGAGAGACACTGGTTTGTGCCCCCCCCTCACGGCTGCATTTTGTTAAACATACTACAGAACATAAAATCTCATGCATAAACATAAACTTAGGTACTGTACTAGAATAATAATTGAAAAATATTTGAATACAACAGTTCAGAGAAAGGAGAAAGTCTTATTTCTTCAGAAGAGACATCCAGCGTTTTCTACCGTTTAGCCAGAGAAGACGCACCGCGTTTGAGTGGTATCATAGCGCTTAACTGGTAATTAAAACACACAAAAAAAGAGGCTCATTGACAACTTGTGCGCGAATTAGTAAAAAGGGGCGGGACTTCAGCTCAACCAATCAGCAGAAAGGAGGACAGCCATTGGCTGAATTTGAATCACGTGCCGGTTGCTGGGCAGACCGCGTGTACTCAAACCACAAGTGCAAAACCGCGAATAGTCAAGGGCCTACTGTACATATACTGTCCACTTCCAATGACAAAGCATGAGGACCAGTTCAACTGCTGCAGTGCACTGCTTGATGGCGAGATGACTGTAGACTCCTTCAGCAGTAAAATGATGTAAAAGAAAGCACTGAAGGATCTGTTCTGCAAAGTTAATCTGGAAAATCCAACAGACAATCAGACTAGTTTTGAAAAGATACACTCTGAAATCATGGTAGAGATGACCAATGGAGAAGCACACACAGCACGGTACAACACATTTTATGGTCACTGGAGAAAACCTCTGACTCAGCAGCATTTGGTAAGGAAATTTATGAATAATGCACTAACCGTGCTGAACACAGATGCTGTAGATAATATTATGGAACTTATAGATAGCCTGGAGACAGTCACTGACTGTTCTGTTCCTGGGTCATGCATGCAATATCATAAGCATGGAAAGCACGATAGGTCATCCTATTGCTCAGTACTGTATCTGCTTGAATGGTATTTTAAAGATATAACAAATATGTAATCCATTTAGGAGGACTTGACTGAGATTTTTTGAATAGTATACTTTAAATATACGAGAACCTTATTCTCCTGTCTGAGAAGCATCATAAACTATAGACTGCTTTTATTACCTGTCAAAAGATATGTGAAATGAATAACACATATACTAATGATAAATTTTAATGGTTGATGGTCTACATAGTTAATTGTATCTTTAAAATGTTCAACTTGAGTCCAAAATATGGATTGTGAATTACCATTAGAAGGATCATTGTGATACAACATATTTTTATCTGTATGCATGCTTGTAATTAATCCTCTGTTGACTAACTGTCCCCTTCTAATTGTGCTAAACTTATTTCCCTTGGCAAAAATGTTGATTTTGGGCTAACATTTGAAAAAAAAAATTTTTTTTTTGACTGATTTGGCCCGTATATAGCAGACATGCTGTGCTAGTCAATAGAGCATCAATAATGACTGAAGCTAAATGTCATTATTTTCTGTAATGTGATGTATATATCCAGTGTAATGCATAAATTATGTGGATTTATTTTGGGAACTTTTTAGGAAACATCAGATCAATTTCTACCACACATCAGTCATAAGACAAATAAAGTAATATGCTTACGACATAGAAACTAAAGAGGAAAAAAGTTTAAGAGTATCGGCTAAGTAAAGGGGAAAGGAGGATGAGGAAATGTCAGCTGACAGGAGAACTGTACAGTATTTCATTTCAGACAGTCATGTGTAAATTTCAGAAATTACACCTCACAATGAAGATATACATCAGAGAAGTTATGAGAGGGTCATCCTTTGATATGCTTTGGAAATCTAAAAAGTGTTTATACTTGTGCTCTGCGATAGCCTGGTGAGCTGTCCAAGGTGTACTCTGCCCTCGCCCATATTCGGCTAACATGGGCGCCAGCCTCCCTACGACCCTAATATAGGATTAAGCGGTTCAGAAAATGAATGAATGTATGTTTATGCTTGCTGGATTTTGCTGCTAGAATGCATCCAGGAAATAACTTGTATCACCACACCAATGCCATCAAATATCTCATGAAGCGATGCCTTACACATACAGCCAGAGTTGGTGACATTATTTTTCTCATCCACGTGATTCGTCAACATTTTTTCAGGTTTGTTTGCAGCCCAGTGGGGTGATGTGTTCTCCAGTCCCTGGTATATCAGGAGTTCTGAAACCTCAAATAGGTCACAGAGCATTACTCAATATCTACATGAGGATTCCTTTTGTCAGATACTGAATTGAGAAATTGAAATTATAAAATAAAAATAACAATAATATAAATTAGTTATTTTATAGTTTTAAAGTATTTGTTGAATTGATTACAAAGTTAAATAAATGATTAGGCACTGTGAGGATTTTTTGTGTATGCACATGCTACTCAATGTCACAGGTTATTAAATGGCAAGATGGATGTGAAGAAAGTAGCTTCTTCTCCATAGCACTGTCTGCAAGTCAGCTTACAAGTCAGTAGTTTATAATGACCACTTGAACTTAAACTCGATGTGGAAATGTATCTAAGTAAATTTAAGAAAAAACGTGAAAGAAACAAAAAAGCAGAGAAAGGAAAAACAGACAGAAAAAAAAACACTGTCATAAAATTACATTTATTTTTGCATACCTTTGATATTTACTGTTAGGTGGGTATTTGCCGTACTTATTTCAGAAACATTTCATTTCATTTCATTTTCTGTAACCGCTTAATCAAAATTAGGGTCATGGGGAGGCTGGCACCCATCCCATCTGACTCCGGGCGAGGGCAGAGTACACCCTGGACAGCTCACCAGGCCATCGCAGGGCAGAAACACGCTGACGGCTATACAGCTAATCTTGTTGAAAGTCAGCAATGGTTCTTTATATGAACCTCACCACAGACAGTGAGAGACATGGCCGGCCTTTGAGAACCCAGTTAGCTGCACTGGGGATTTCAGAAAGATGTGATGATGCAAAATTCCATTGGCTAATATCTTGTGAATTTGTAATCAGAAGACAGTATTGCTTTAGGTCTGAAATAGGGATTGGTAAATTAGTCAAAAATTTACGTTCGCTAATCAGCATTGTCAGGAACTTTGAAAAAAATGTATTAGTAAGATGGTAAAGAACACACCTAACTCTAACCGCAGTCATCTGAATGAAAAAAAATGTTTGAAGTACTGTACTGTATTAATCAAGTAAAGAATATTCTCTCTCTCTCTCTCAAACACACACACTGCTGCATTCTGGGATGCCCTTCAGCATTGCCTATTTGATGAAAACAGTGTTATGGCTCCAGCTCATGGAACAGAACAAAAAGAAAGAGGATTTAAAAAAAAGACACCATTTCAGAAGAAAAACGGGATACAAAAGTAAAATCAGTGGAATAATGTGTGAAGGAGGTGGGGACTGAAAAAAAGTCACAAAAAAAGCATGACTGTATAGGCAGGTAGGTGGCACTAAACTTCTAATACAGATTTCCAATACAGCACCTCAGATTAAAATAAACAAAACAAATAAACCCCCCAAGATGGCAATACAGTAACCATCTCCTAAAGCAAGAACAGAATTCACACACTTCGGTAATAGTTATAATAGTTATAAAAGTGTGAAATGTTGAAGAAAGAACATTCACGTAACAACCTTCACTTCTCACGCCCAGATTTGGTGCAGCGGAGTTGCCCAGTTTCGAGGGCGCGCGTTCTGCCGTTGCCACGGATCTACGCATGCGCACTCCAACAAACTCCAGAAATTCGGGCTTTCTAGCCACGTTCATAAGTTCATGCGATATTGCTGCCTTGAGTGTTACGTTGGCGACTTTGCCTAATGACAAACGTCATTTAAAAATTTTAGGTTGTTTTTAAATCAGGTTTTGACCCTTGTTATGCAAGCTGCATGGTGCGCAGGTAGCGGGTGCATTGAAGAGCATCATTCTTAAAGGAGATGCGCAGAATTTTGTGGACTACGTCACTGTTACTGCGTTTCCTGAACTCACCTTCACCATCCTTTAAGATTGGTCCAGGCGCATCTTGGGTCTAGATATAGTTTTCATGGTCATTTTATACCTTCCAGCCTTGCATAGATGACCATGACTTTACTGAGACAAAAAGTTGACAAAATATGGTCTGTCTTGTAGAAGTGCAAAGGGAGAGTGATCGAGGGAGCATGATATGTGAATAGATGTGTTAAAAGCCCAGTGGTGACGTCAGTGTGGGACCTCAAACAGCCAAGAGCTCAGGATAAAGAAGTGCAGTAGTGCTGTAAATCATCCTATAGCAATACTGTGTTGGTATACTCTTATATTTATGATAAAATTGGGGATTGGCAACACTGTTATTGCTGTATCTTATAATGTCAGCACCGGAGCAGCACGGGTTTAGGATTAATATTTGATTTTAAGAGTCATTTGTCATTGACTTCCGGTGTTATGGGAGAATTGCATTCAAAGCAACTGCTCGTCTGACAGGTAAGTAATGAGCTGGTACTGAATGTAATACGTGGCGGAGGAAGGAAGAAAGTACCCGTATGCTCTAATTATCAGCGTTATTATAGGGGAAAGACCTTGATCATTAGAATAATGAGTGTATCAGACTGAATGGTCACCATGAAGTTTTAACATGCTGCATACTATAACATGTCGACCTGGACTGAGTGTGCAAGAGTGGAGCAGCTCTTCGGTCCGGGATACTGTTTCCTGTGTTTATTCGCGTTTCCACCTCAATTTAATTCGGACTCGGAGTTTTTCTGTCGTATTTCATCAGGGTACCACAAATCACATTAGGGGTCTCTCTAGCCCACCCCCTCCCCCTCTCTCTTTACTGTCCCATCTCTCTCCCATCCCCCTCTCTCTGCTCTCCCATCTCTCTCACTCTCTCGCTCTCTCTCACTCTCCCCCCTCCCATCTCTCTCTCTCCTCTCCCACCCCCTCTCTCTCTCCCCCATCTCTCTACTCTCCCATCTCTCTCTCTCTCTCTCTCTCTCTCCCCATCTCTCGCTCGCTCTCTCTCCCCATCTCTCTCGCTCTCTCTCTCTCTCTCTCGCTCTCCCCCTCTCCTCTCCCATCCCCCTTCCCCTCTCTCCCCTCTCTCTCCTCTCCCATCTCTCTCTCTCGCTCTCTCTCACTCCCCCTCTCCCATCTCTCTTTCCTCTCCCTTCCCCCTTCCCCTCTCCCTCTCTCTCTCCCTCCCATCTCTCTCTCTCTCTCTCTCACTCTCCCCTCTCCCCATCTCTCTCTCTCTCTCTCTCTCTCTCTCTCTCTCTCTCCCTCCCTCCCTCCCATCTCTCTCCTCTCCCATCTCGCTTTCTCTCTCTCTCCCTCCCCCATATCTCTCCCCTCCCATATCTCTCTCTCTCTCTCTCTCTCTCTCTCTCCTCTCTCTCCTCTCCCATCCCCCCTTCCCCTCTCTCCCACTCTCTCTTTACTGTCCCATCTCTCTCCCATCCCCCTCTCTAATCTCCCCATCTCTCTCTCTCTCTCTCCCTCCCATCTCTCTCCTCTCCCATCTCGCTCTCTCTCTCCTTCCCTCCCATCTCTCTCTCCTCTCCCATCTCCCCTTTCCCCCTCTCTCCTCTCTCTCTCTCTTTACTGTCCCATCTCCCCTCTCTCTCTCTACTCTCCCCATTTCTCTCTCTCTCTCCTCCCATTTCTCTCTTTCCCTCTCTCTCTCTTTACTGTCCCATCTCCCCTCTCTCTACTCTCCCCATTTCCCTCTCTCTCTCTCTCCCTCCCATCTCTGTCTCTCCCTCTCTCTCTTTACTGTCCCATCTCCCCCTCTCTCTACTCTCCCCATTTCTCTCTCTCTCTCCCTCCCATCTCTGTCTCTCTCTCTCTCTCTCTCTCTCCTCCCCCCTCCCATCTCTCTCCCGCCCATCTCTCTCTCTCTCTCTCTCTCTCTCTCTCCCATCTCTCTCTCCTCTCCCATCTCTCTCTCCCCCCTCTCTACTCTCCCATCTGTCTCTCTCTCCTCTCAGATCTCCCCTTCCCTCTCTCTCCCTCTCTCTCTCTCTCTTTACTGTCCCATCTCTCTCTCTCCCATCTCCCCTCTCTACTCTCTCTTCTCTCTCTCTCTCTGCTCAATTACAATCAGATGAAAAATTCAACAGCTATAAGCTTTATATATATTTATATTACCTCTCCTACAGTGGGTGATTGATCACATTTTCAACGCCAGAGAGACACTTAAATGCATTCAGGGGCCGAGACACACACACACACACACACACACTAACCTCAGGACTAGGAACCAAGGCCTTTTTGTGTGTGGCAGACTTGGTGACCACTACACCACCATTCTGCTGCCTAAGAGACTTTCAAGAACCAGAAATGTGAACTGCAGATTTGAAGGGTCATGCAAAATGTCAAATCCTCTGTTTAATTCACACCAACCGCTCAAAAAAAAATTAGATAATATTATCACATACATTTTTATTAACCACTTAATCTGAAATAGGGTCACCAGGAGGCTGGCACCCATCTCAGCTGCCTCCGAGTGAGGGCAGAGTACACCCTGGACAGCTCGCCAAGCCATCGCGGAGCCAACACTCACACAACCGTTCACACTCGCACTCAGGGGCGATTTGGAACAGCCAATCAACTGACTGTGCCTGTTTTTTGGACTGTGGGAGGAAACCCTCACAAGAACAGGGGGGACATGCATACTTCACACAGAAACACCTGAGCAGGGAATTGAACCCAGGACCTTCTTGCTGTGAGGCGGACGTTCTAACCACTTCACCACCATGCTGCCAATGTCACAACACTCTGTGATAAATATTTTAAGAATGAACATATGTTAACGGTGTCTCAGTGGTTAAAGCTTGCGATTACTGATCCGAAAGTTTTCCTGTCAAGCCCCAGTTCCACCAAGGTGCCACTGTTGGGTCCTTGAGCAAGGCCCTTCACCCTAATAAAAAAAAGCATTATGAATGTAAGTCACTCTCAATAAGAGTGTCTCCCAAATGCTGTACATGTAAAATGCAAGCTCGTTATAATCCTTCCTCTTTTCAGATGCCACCCAAAGTACCTTCCTGACTTTCTCCCTAGCAACAACTGCCATAGCTGCCCATTAACCTATCATCCCCTCACTGCTCCCCCACACCTAAACAACCCAGCTGTCTCTTAAAATCATGTTTAGTGGGAAAAAGTCGACCACTTAAAAGTAATATATTTTATATATATATATATATATGTCTGTCTGTCTTCCTTTCGGCTTTTTCCCTTTTACTCGGGAGTCGCCACAGCGAATCATCTGATTCACACGTTTGATTTGGCAGAGGTTTTTACGTCGGATGCTCTTCCTGTCAAAACCCTTTTTAAGCAAGGGACAGAGACATGCTGACAACTTTGCAGCCTACTCTTTACGAAAGTCAGCAATGGTTCTTTTACATGCCTCTCACCATAGACAGTGAGAGACATGACCCGCCTTTGATAACCCAGTTAGCTGCACTGGGGGGACAGTGACAACCTTGTGGACAGTGGGACTCGAACCCCCAAGCTTTGTATCAGCGATCCAGCGCCATATACCACTAGACCACCACTACCCCTCTATAAAAAGCTCTCATGAGCCACATAAAATGTGTTAGTGGGTCCGATTTGGCCCACAGACCTTGAGTGTCATACATGCTCATAATGTATTGTACTGACTCAAGTTTTATATGCGTATAGCTCTGTGTTGTTTGCTGGTATTCTGCCAGGCTGTTGATCATGATAAGATGTCCTGTATTTGCCTACCCCTTCTTCTTCTTCTTCTTCTTCTTTTACTTTCGGCTGCTCCCTTCAGGGGTCGCCACAGCAAATCATCCGCCTCCACCTCACCCTGTCCTCCGCATCTTCTTTTCTGACTCCAACGACCTTCATGTCTTCATTCACCACATCCATAAATCTCTTCTTCGGTCTTCCTCGAGGCCTTCTGCCTGGTAGTTCCAACCTCAGCATCCTACTGCCAATATACTCACTATCCCTCCTCTGTACATGTCCAAACCATCTCAATCTAGCCTCTCTGACTTTGTCTCCAAAACATCTTACGTGGGCTGTCCCTCTGATATACTCATTTCTGATCCTATCCATCCTCGTTACTCCCAGGGAGAACCTCAACATTTTCATCTCCGCTACCTCCAGCTCTGCCTCCTGCCTTTTCCTCAGCGCCACTGTTTCTAAGCCATACAACATCGCTGGCCTCACCACCATCTTGTACACTTTTCCCTTCATTCTTGCTGACACTCTCCTATCGCACATCACACCGGATACTTTTCTCCAACCATTCCAGCCTGCCTGCACACGCTTCTTCACCTCTTTTCCACACTCTCCATTGCTCTGGATTGTTGAGCCTAAGTACTTAAAATCCTCCACCTTCATTATCTCTGCTCCCTGTAACATCACCGTTCCTCCTGGGTCCTTCTCATTCACACACATGTATTCTGATTTTCTGAGGCTAACCTTCATTCCTCTCCTTTCCAGGGCATACCTCCACCTCTCTAGATTTTCCTGCACTTGTTCTCTGCTCTCACTACAGATCACGATGTCATCTGCAAACATCATAGTCCATGGAGATTCTTGTCTCACCTCGTCTGTCAGCCTGTCCATCACCATAGCAAACAAGAAGGGGCTCAGAGCTGATCCTTGATGCAGTCCCACCTCCACCTTGAATTCGTCGGTCACACCGACAGCACACCTCACCACTGTCTTACATCTCTCATACATGTCCTGCACCACTCTAACATACTTCTCTGCCACTCCAGAATTCCTCATGCAATACCACAGTTCTTCTCTAGGCACCCTGTCATATGCTTTTTCCAGATCCACAAAGGCACAATGTAGCTCCCTCTGACCTTCTCTGTACTTCTCTATTAACATCCTCAAGGCAAACATTGCATCTGTGGTGCTCTTTCTTGGCATGAAACCAAACTGTTGTTCACAAATGCTCACCTCTGCCCTTAGTCTAGCTTCCACTATTCTTTCCCATAACTTCATCGTATGGCTCATCAACTTTATCCCTCTGTAGTTGCTGCAACTCTGCACGTCTCCCTTGTTCTTAAAAATGGGCACCAGCACACTTCTCCTCCACTCCTCCGGCATCTGCTCACTCTCTAGTACCTTGTTGAATGTTCTTGTCAGAAAATCTACTGCTACCTCTCCTAGACACTTCCATACCTCCACAGGTATATCATCAGGACCAACTGCCTTTCCATTCTTCATCCTCTTCAATGCCCTTCTCACTTCACCCTTACTGATCTTTGCTACATCCTGCTCCTCAATGGTTACCTCTTCTACTCTTTTTTCTCTCTCATTTTCCTCATTCATCAGCTCTTCAAAGTACTCTTTCCATCTTCCCAGCACACTTCTGTCATTAGTCAATACAGTTCCCTCTCTGTCCTTTATCAATCTAACTTGCTGCACGTCCTTCCCATCTCTATTTCTCTGCTGTGCCAACCTGTATAGATCATTTTCTCCCTCTTTACTATCCAACCTATCATACAAGTCATCATACACCCTCTGTTTGGCCTTAGCCACTGCTACTTTCGCCTTACGCTGTGTCTCCCTGTACTCCTGTTTACTCTCTTCGGTCCTCTCAATGTCCCACTTCTTCTTGGCTAACCTTTTCCTTTGTACACACTCCTGCACTTCCTCATTCCACCACCAAGTCTCCTTATCTACTTTCCTTCCAGAGGACACACCAAGTACTCTCCTACCTGTGTCCCTGATCACATTTGCTGTGGTTGTCCAGTCATTTGGAAGCACTTCCTGGCCACCCAAAGCCTGTTTCAACTCCTCCTTGAAGACAACATGACACTCTTCCTTTTTCAGCTTCCACCACTTTGTCTTCTGCTCTGCCTTTGCCTTTTCACCTTTCTCACCATCAGAGTCATCCTGCACACCACCATCCTATGCTGTTTGGCAACACTCTCACCCACGATGACTTTGCAGTCACTGACTTCCTTCAAATTACATCGCCTACACAAGATGTAGTCTACCTGTGTGCGCCTACCTCCGCTTTCATAAGTCACCCTATGCTCCTGTTTCTTCTCAAAGAAAGTATTCACCACAGCCATTTCCATCCTTTTGCAAAATCTATCAACATCTGTCCTTCTGCGTTCCTGTCCTGGATACCAAACCTGCCCATCACTTCCTCGTCCCCTCTGTTGCCTGCCCCAACATGTCCATTGAAGTCTGCACCTATGACCACTCTTTCACCTCTGGGGGTACTCTGCATCACTTCATCTAAGTCACTCCAGAATCTCTCCTTCTCTTCTAGCTCACATCCTGTCTGTGGGGCATAAGCACTAACAACATTGAGCATTACACCTTCAATTTCTAACTTGAGATTCATCACTCTGTCTGACACTCTTTTCACTTTTAGAAAATTCCTGACAAACTCCTCCTTCAAGATGACTCCGACTCCATTTCTCTTCCCATCCACACCGTGATAAAATATCTTAAACCCTGCTCCTAAGCTTTTAGCGTTGCTACCTTTCCACCTGGTCTCCTGAACACACAGTATGTCCACCTTCCTCCTCTGCATCATGTCAACCAGCTCTCTACCTTTTCTGTGCATAGTTCCAACATTCAAAGTCCCCACTCTCAGTCCTAGACTCATGCCTTTCCTCTTCTCTCTCTGCCTACGGACACGCCTCCCACCTCTCCTTCTTCGACGTCTTCGACCAACAGTAGTCCAATTTCCATCAGCACCCTGTTGATTGACAGCACTGATGGCGGTCGTTGTTAACCCGGGCCTCGACCGATCCGGTATGGAGGTAATACTTTTGATTTGCATAATCAATAATTGGCATTGGTTTTACGTCGGATGCCCTTCCTGACACAACCCTCTGCATTTCTCCGGGCTTGGGACCGGCATGAGGGGGAGAGACACTGGTTAGTGCCCCCCCACCTCATGGCTGCATTCTGTATTTGCCTACCCCTATTGTTCTGTAATCAAAAACCTTAGGGAAGCAGATCGAGAGGCCAGATAGGGCCACAAAATACATTATTATATTAAATATAACCCACAACTTTGCATCATATGCCTCTGGTGGAAAACAACATTAAAATTAGTTTAATGTTATTTTTAGTTTAGTTGAAAACTAGCACTGTAAACCCACTTCAGGTTTTTTTTTTGGTTTGTCAACAGGTTCAGGACTCTGTAATTTTACTCATATACATGAACAAAACTGCAGTTCTCAAAATACTTTGTCATGTGCATAAATAAATAAACAAATAAATAAATAAAAAGAATAAATACTGTTATTTTTTATAAAAAGGTCATTTTTAAAAAATAAAAAAAAGTTATTTTTGTTTGTGTCTCCTTACATTGGCTCAAATTTAATCTGATTTAAGCTGTACTGGTGTAACTCTTTAAAATGTAAAATGAGCTTTGACACTGTCTTTTCTTTAGGATCCTGAGCAATTTGAAACTCTGTTACATAGGGTGGAGATGCCTTTGACCCAAGAATCTCTACCATTACATGCAGAAAACAGGTCTGAGTCTGAGAAGAGGTATAGAGGAGGTTAGTGTGCACCGATTGCATGTGGACTGTTATCCCAGAGGTTCTCTACAAGCCTGAGTGTTTGCTTCCTTTCACATTAAGCCTGAATGAGGAAATGCCATGTTTATGACAGGCTGTGTAGGTTTTATTTTATAATAAAACTGGACAAGAATTTTCTCTCTGGAATGTTTTCCAGCTGCATGTGCAGTTGCAATCCTGTCTCTCCCACAACACTTCCCTATGGTCATTTCTCTAGTGAGCTAATCATTTGAATACAAATCCACATTAGTAGTTATCATTTCAGGTTCTGTTTACAGACTGTAAGAAGGGATCTTTCTGCAACATTATGGAGGACTGAGGAGATGTGGATTGATTTACAGGCACAGTGATAATGAACATGTGGTGCAAAGGAAAGAGCAGGACACCACTGTCGCCTCTGTAGGTTACAGTGAAGCTAAAACTAGGTAGGCAAGAATAAAAGATATAATAAATAATACAGCTTTATCACTCACCATATTGTACATACGTACAATGTCAATTTTTTTGCTCTGTACATCAGATCACTTGTTATTGAAAGGCTACTATCAGGTGTCCTCCCAGGAAAATTAAGGAAAATTATTTGTTCCATTTAGATCTCGGGGCAGTTGTGACCTAAATAACAAAGAAGGTGACTAATGACGGAATGGTTGCTAGTTCTATTGTTGTAATTCTAGTGGTTAGCATGTCCACCTCACAGCAAGAAGGTCGTGGGGTTGATTACCAGCTCAGGCGTTTCTGTGCGGAGTTTGCATGTTCTTCCTATGCTTGCGTGGGTTTCATCTGAGTACTCTGGTTTCCTCCCACAGTCCAAGAACATACAGGTTAACTGGCAGTGTTGGCCCTGCGATGGCCTTATTGAACTGTCCAGGGTATACCCTGCTTTTGCCCAGAGTTGGCTGAGATGGGCGTGAGCTTCCTCGCGACCCTAATTATGATTAAGCGGTTGAGAAAATGAATGGATCAATGAAATGAAATGATCTGGGAAATAAATTTAACTCCTAAATGCCTACTGCGCCTGTGCTTCTGTGAGTTCTCACTACTTATGTGTAAGGATGGTTTAAAGCTGAGGCTGGTAATTTGGAAAGCTTGTAAAATTTGAAAGTAGCATTACTTGAGGGCACTGGCTGAATCCTCTCCTGCCTATAGAGGTCCTACCAAAGCCACCCCCACCCCACCCCCCACACACAAAAACTTCACTTTCACCGCAGGTTCAAGTATGGTGAGGTATGAAGTGACGCCTGGGCAGGAAGACATGAAAGCATTTAATCGGATAAATATATATATATATATATATATATATATATATATATATATACTAGTCCTTCTCAAAAAAATAGCATATTGTGATAAAGTTCATTATTTTCTGTAATGTACTGATAAAAATTAAACTTTCATATATTTTAGATTCATTGCACACCAACTGAAATATTTCAGGTCTTTTATTGTTTTAATACTGATGATTTTGGTATACAGCTCATGAAAACCCAAAATTCCTATCTCAAAAAATTAGCATATCATGAAAAGGTAGTCTAAACGAGCTATTAACCTAATCATCTGAATCAACCAATTAACTCTAAACACCTGCAAAAGATTCCTGAGGCTTTTAAAAACTCCCAGCCTGGTTCATTACTCAAAACCGCAATCATGGGTAAGACTGCCGACCTGACTGCTGTCAAGAAGGCCATCATTGACACCCTCAAGCAAGAGGGTAAGACACAGAAAGAAATCTCTGAGCGAATAGGCTGTTCCCAGAGTGCTGTATCAAGGCACCTCAGTGGGACGTCTGCGGGAAGGAAAAAGTGTGGCAGAAAACGCTGCACAACCAGAAGAGGTGACCGGACCCTGAGGAAGATTGTGGAGAAGGGCCGATTCCAGACCTTTAGAGACCTGTGGAAGCAGTGGACTGGGCTACAGGTGCCACATTCCCCAGGTCAAGCCACTTTTGAACCAGAAACAGCGGCAGAAGCGCCTGACCTGGGTTACAGAGAAGCAGCACTGGACTGTTGCTCAGTGGTCCAAAGTACTTTTTTCGGATGAAAGCAAATTTTGCATGTCATTCGGAAATCAAGGTGCCAGAGTCTGGAGGAAGACTGGGGAGAAGGAAATGCCAAGATGCCTGAAGTCCAGTGTCAAGTCCCCACAGTCAGTGATGGTCTGGGGTGCCATGTCAGCTGCTGGTGTTGGTCCACTGTGTTTTATCAAGGGCAGGGTCAATGCAGCTAGCTATCAGGAGATTTTGGAGCACTTCATGCTTCCATCTGCTGAAAAGCTTTATGGAGATGAAGATTTTCATTTTCAGCACGACCTGGCACCTGCTCACAGTGCCAAAACCACTGCTAAATGGTTTACTGACCATGGTATTACTGTGCTCAATTGGCCTGCCAACTCTCCTGACCTGAACCCCATAGAGAATCTGTGGGATATTGTGAAGAGAAAGTTGAGAGACACCAGACCCAACACTGTGGATGAGCTTAAGGCCGCTATCGAAGCATCCTGGGCCTCCGTAACACCTCAGCAGTGCCACAGGCTGAGTGCCTCCATGCCACGCCGCATTGAAGCAGTCATTTCTGCAAAAGGATTCCCGACCAAAGTATTGAGTGCATAACTGAACATAATTATTTGAAGGTTGACTTTTTTTTTTGTATTATAAACACTTTTTTTTTATTGGTCAGATGAAATATGCTAATTTTTTGAGATATGAATTTTGGGTTTTCATGAGCTGTATGCCAAAATCATCAGTATTAAAACAATAAAAGACCTGAAATATTTCAGTTGGTGTGCAATGAATCTAAAATATATGAAAGTCTAATTTTTATCAGTACATTACAGAAAATAATGAACTTTATCACAATATGCTAATTTTTTTTGAGAAGGTCCAGTACTCAGTGGTTTCTGAATGTTTGCTCTATTAATTAGTTAATTGGTTGATTCAGATGATTAGGTTAATAGCTCGTTTAGACTACCTTTTCATGATATGCTAATTTTTTGAGATATGAATTTTGGGTTTTCATGAGCTGTATGCCAAAATCATCAGTATTAAAACAATAAAAGACCCGAAATATTTCAGTTGGTGTGCAATGAATCTAAAATATATGAAAGTTTAATTATCACAATATGCTAATTTTTTGAGAAGGACTAGTATGTGCCAGGAGAAGAATAGCTAAAAAGTAATTGTGGAACAGGCCACAGGGGCAGTGAATTTTTGTTTTGTTTTGTTTTGTTTTAAAATGTATTCCTTAATTTGGTCGTATCTAATTCCCACCCACCAGGTGTTGCCTTCCCCATCACATGTCGACCACCGACCAGTGAGGGGTGAAATCATGCACACCCCCCACTCCTGACACGCGCGATCCCCACACACACACACACACTCACACACACACTTTCGAACTGAGGCGCATGCGCATTTGGGGGATAAATCCACTCCTAAGCAAAACGCTATCCACCCCCTCGTACAAATGCGCTCACAAACGGCCATGCTGTGAGTGACAGGGAAGTGAGCGTATGTCGCCCCTCCCTCCCATGAGAGCTCAGCCAATTAGCTCCCTTGGACTCCTCGCCACGGACAGCTGTGATATTAAATCGGATTCAAACTTGTGATATCAGGGCACTGTAATTCTTTATCATCTGACTTTATAACCCATGTAAAACTGAGATTGCACAACTTTAGTGGAGGGCTGCCCTCTCTAGCAGCATTTCTGCTATCCAAACTAACATAGCACCTTATGCACAGTACAGTGCACTTCTTTATTATACTCTGTAAAAAGTATAACCCAAATAAAATGAACACACCATTTTCTGAAACCATTTAATCCTAATTATGGTGAAAGGAGGGTTGGCACGCATCTCAGCCGAATCTGGGCGAGGGCAGAGATGCATACACCTTGTAGTTAATTATGTTTTGTTTTTTGTTTTGTTTTATGACTCTTATTTATTTTTTAATTTTTTTTTTTAGCGGTAGAGCCTTGTAGTCACTTGTGTATCTGTAAAGGCATTCATACGCTGCAGTATTAATAATTGACTTTTTGCATATAGTGCTTGTGTAAATAAATATCTTGTTTTTTCTTTTTTAAAATCACTTTTTCTGAATGGCACACCAGACCCACTCCATTTAAGTGCATATTCTCGTCTAGACCTGCATGTGTTTATAATCTGCATGCATCTAGACTCTATTTCAAGCTTGGGGCTTTTCTGTTCTTTACATGCTCGTGCATGATTAATAAATGAAGAATAAAGAATATTTATTAACATTATTTCAGCGCTTACAGCTTCTGAATTATCTGAGACCCTGAGGAATCTGATCATGAAACTGTACTCTGATCACATCTCTGCTGATGGCAAGGTACTAAATACCCTGATCTAGCATGCAGTTTTTCCAACAAGTTTAATGTAAACGGGTAATATTATAATCCTTAAAATGGAGTGGGTTTAGTGTAGCATTAGTCTGCTGTAAGTTGTGTGAAATTGATTTCTTTCTTTCATCTGCAGTCAGTGGACTATAAGACCATATGCAGTAGCACATGCTATGAACATTACTGTGAGCTAGCAGTAGACCTGCAGCGTGTGGACCTACTCTCTTTGAGTCACAAGGAGAGGTTGGCCTTTTTCATAAATGTCTACAATGCCCTGGTTATACATGGCTACCTGCGCTTTGGTATCCCCAAGAACATACTGCAGAGGTACCGGGTAAGAAGGTTTTAACTTCGTCTTGAAATTCCATTTGAAAATTATTCTATTGTATGTGATACCGATATAAAATTTTTAAAATGAAAAACAATTATATCACTGTGCAGTTCTTCAACTACGTGAGCTACCTGATTGGAGGAGAGGTGTTCACACTACAGGACATTGAGAATGGAGTGTTGCGCGGAAACAGGAAAGGAATTGCACAACTTCTGAAACCTTTCTCAAAGAATGACCCGAGATTACAGGTGACTTATATGTGTGCCATGATACTTGTTAGCAGGGCTTCTTATTCTTATCTTAGTCTTCAGTTGACCCTTTTTAAATTCTTTTCAATTATTATTATTTTTATTATTTTAAGCAGTAATGAACACATGAAGAATTCTATGTAGCTCGGAAACAACAACTGTCTTCCAGATCACTTCCTTGTTCTGTTGTCCTCAATAGAACAATTAATAATTCACTGTTCCTTAATAATGTTTTTTTTTTTTTTTTTATTGCTTGTTTCTCATGGGAACTGCATTTCTGTCTTATCACAACAGCAAATATACACAATTCACTTGGTGATGATCATCAACCCCACTCCCCCAACATAATTATGTAGTAATTAGCCATAACTATTTCCTGCATTTAATGTTTTTTTGTTTGTTTGTTTGTTTGTTGTTTTTTGGGGGGTGCCTGTTACGATTGTAATTTTATATATTGTTATTGATTTAATGTAATGGTTTTTGCTCATTGAGTTATTAGAATAGAGGGGTAAATGTTACTTATGAAGTAAAACTTTGTATTGTACCCTGTGTAAATAGCTGTGCTATTCCTAAAGGAAGTGGATTTCGATTAGATCAATCCTACGTTTTCTGATATCTCATTAGATTGCACTTCCTGAAGTTGAGCCCCTTATTCATTTTGCCTTAAACTGTGGTGGAAAAGGCTGCCCACCCATTAGGACCTACAACCCGAAGGTAAGCTATATTTCTGAGTTAGTTATCTTGTTATTAATTTCAGATGAACAGTATTATTATTGCTGTTATTTTTTGTGATTATTACAGGAGATTTTCAGTCAGCTGCAGACTGCTGCAGAGGCATTTCTGGAGGCTGATAATGGTTGCATAGTGGATTCTGTGAAAAGAGAGGTGAAGCTTAACCAGATCTTCAAATGGTACAAGACAGACTTTGGAGACACTGATTTAAAGGTAGTCTGATTCAAAAGCTTGAGACAGCTGGATAGTTAATGTTTTTTTATTTATTTATTTTTTTAATCTTTACACATGACTAAACATTTCAAGCTTGACACCGCATGTGCACAGTGTCTTATTTTAATTTCTTTTGCGTTTTATTATTTGTGTTTTATGATCAGGTGCTGGACTGGATTTTAAACCACATGAGGGCTTCGCAGAAGAAGACAAGTCTAGAAACTCTTCTCTCTGCAGAAAATGTTAAATTAAGCTACATGCCTTATGACTGGTCCATCAACAGCACTCACTGATTAAAACTAAGATTTAAGGACTTCGAGATGACCTGCCTAACCATAGTACGTTTCTATTTTCTTCAGCAAATGCATGATAGCACAGATATTTTACTACTGCTTCAGCCAGCTTCTCTGTCAATATTAGGATAAAAATTAAAGTACAGAAATGCTGGCCTTCCTTTTAAAGAGATACCTATGCATCAAGATTCTTAACAATAATTCCTCCAAAGTGTAGGTTTTCCTACCAGCAGTTATTATACTGGATTTAACATATCATTTATAATTATTTACATTGTGTTAACCAGTTTTTGTTTTGGTCCAATTTAAACAAAATACTATATATATTCAACTTATTTTTCTTAATCACATTATTAAGTTAACTTGAATGATGCACTTTTGCTAATAAAAAATGTAGAATAATTGTAGTAGCTATTAGCTCTGAGATGTTATACCTTACAAGAATGGTTTAGCATGGACTTGATCAGTAGCTGGACCTAAAAACATAAAAATGCATGCAATTGAAACTTTATTTTTTTTCACTTTGAAAAAGTCGGTCAAAGGATGTCAGTACTGAAGCGTATATAATATTATTTGGTTTATCAGTGTAAATTGTTGCTATGGTAAAAATACTGATTGAGTTGAGTGTGTTATATAAAATTAAGCGGCAGTCATATTGAAAACCTGGAATTTTAGAATAATACACATAATAATGTATAAATTGTATTTCATCAGATAACTTTTTACCTCACAACAGGACACTCACTTGCATATATTCCAAGTGCGCTTCATGATCAGTTCAAATAATTACTGCTTTTTTATATTCTGAAACTGAAAGACTTACAATACTATATTGTATTATTGTATAATATTCTATATGTACAACATATGCAGGAAAATTAAACAGCAGGTTAATGATTTCATAACCCAGGAATGGATTTATTATTATATTAATCAGGATATGAACCTGTGCAATGCTGCCTGGAAAATATTGCATTCATTCTGTAGCATGAGCCTATACCAATACCAATATTGTGCACTGATGAATAAGTTATGTTCACATAAGTTTTAACAATAAATCAAATTTTTTTCTGACAGGGGTAAATTAATGAAAACTAAATTAAGAAAATTCTCCAAATGGTCTTCAGTTCCTGTTCTTGTCTGAGACTTGTGAATTAATTATTAAGGTAATTTTTTTTTTACATTATATTGGTTGCACTTTGTGTCACATGCAACTGGAGTCACTGTTTAACTCAGATTGTATGTATCTTTACATGATGCAACTGAAATGTAAAAACTATAACCTTTTAATCATTTCAATCTAGTGGTATAGGGTGCAGGATTGCTGATCCTGAGGTTTGGGGGTTCGAGTCCCCACAAGGTTGTCACTGTCCCCCCAGTGCAGCTAACTGGGTTATCAAAGGCGGGCCGTCACTGTCTATGGTGAGAGGCATGTAAAAGAACCATTGCTGACTTTCGTAAAGAGTAGCTGCAAAGCCGTTGGCGTGTTTCTGTCCCTTGCTAAAGGGTTGTGACAGGAAGGGCATCCGACATAAAAACCTATACCAAATCAAATGTGTGAATCAGATCATTCACTGTGGCAACTCCCGAGAAAGGGAAAAAGCCGAAAGAGAAGAAGAAGAATTTCAATCTAATCGTGCTTAGCGAAAACATCTACTGTATTTTGCGAACACTGGAAAGATTTCTGTTTTGCACATTTCTTTTGGCAGTTTCAGAGAAAATTGTGAATGTTTTTTTCTCATTAGTCTACAGTACTGAGATAATGTGCAGGAAAATGAAAATACACTAATTTGATCAATAAATCAATTGTCATATGTATAAACAATAATAACTGACATAAGTTTCCTTTTACCCTGAAGAAATGTGCACTAAAATACTGAATTATTACATGACGAATAAAATTCTGTATTTTATGAATGGTACTGTATTATTATTATTATTATTATTATTATTATTATTGATTGATTGCTTGATTGTCACAGTATACTGTAGTGAATATCATAAATAAATTACATATATACCTTAATTATTTTTAGACATCATGCAATGATTTTAAATATATTAATGCTTTACTTCCATTTAAATAACATTTACATAAGTTCATTAGTTAGAGCTGTTGATTCACAGTACTGTAAACAGGTTCTTGACTCAAAGAGTCTGACCAATGCCTTTATGTGTGACGTTTGCACATTGCCCTCGTACCTGTGTGGGTTTCCTCTTGGTTTCCACCAACAGCCCAAATACATGCAGATTATGCAGACTGTCTGCTCTAAATGCCCCATATGTGTGAATGTGAGTGTGAATGGTTGTTTGACTATTTGTATTAGACCTGTGATATATCACTGATCTGTTCAGGGCCAGTACCTCTGGCCTAATGTCAGTTACGATTGGCTACAGCTTACCCATGATGCCCATGACCCACAGTAGATAAGTAATATAGCTAATGACTGAATGAACAAAAGGTTATCATCATAATCATGTTCAAAACTGAATAACAAGGGAACGACAGAATTTCTATCAGAGGTAAGGTTTGTATGACACACCCATAACTGTGTAGGAATTTGTCTAATTTTCTCTCATGGACCTTTTGTGTAATACATCTGCCAGAGGCTGTAAGAATAAAAGCAGGATAGCAATGGAAAATGAGTAAAATTAGTGATGTAATGTAAATGAATGTATAAAAATTCAAAATGTAGTAATGCAAAGAAAGAAAAGAGCAAAGGAAATGAAAAAAACAACACTGCAGCCCTTCAGCACTGCTGGATGGGCTGGACAGACATGGCTAATCATTAATTTTAAATGATTAATAGATGCTTTCTTTCGTAAAATTAGATGTCCAAATGATATTGGTTGTAAATAAATATGTTTTTTGTTCATGTAGAAAAAACCATTTTCTCTTAATGTGGTTCATTGTAGAAGTCTTATAAGTAATACAGTACATTATATCTGTTCAGCAAATGGCACTTAGGAAGAGAAGAAGGAAGGCATTTGGGATAGTTTTATTTGAAAGGATTAATTGGTGGTTTTGGCTTCATGTGGATTGTGATTGAATCAGAATGGTAAGTAATAATAGAGGTCTTTCAGAGAATTACGACATGCATATAGAATGGACAAGAGGAATAGGAAAGAAGGAAGAAAAAGAACAATTACATGATGAGGCTGTCAGGCAATTGGCCACTGGAAGAGGTTGAGAAAGGATGTGAAATAAAGGGTGACATAAAAAATCCTCCCCCATTTCAAAAGGTAAATTCATCCATTCATTCATTTTCTGAACTGCTTAATCCTAATTAGGGTCACGGGGAGGCTAGCACCCATCTCCACCGACTCTGGGTGAGGGTGGGGTACACCCTGGACAGCTCGCCAGGCCATCGTAGGGCTAACACACAACCATTCATACACACACTCATACCTAGAGGTGATTTGGAACAGCCAATTAACCTACTGGGCATGTTTTTGGACTGTGGGGGAACCGGAGTACCTGGTGGAAACATACACAAGCACGAGGAGAACATGCAAACTCGACAAAGAAACACCCATGCTGGGAATTAAACCCAGGAAAATCTCGCTGTGAGGCAAACGTGCTAACCACTACGCCACCGTGCCGCCACCTATATTTTTTTACTCAGTATGTTTAGCAATAATTTTATTACTCTGAATATGTGATAGTCAGTTTTACTGGAATTCAGAGATGAAGTTCTTCCTGAAAAGGTTACAGTTGGACATGTGAGCTTCAGTGTTAGAGCATAAGTTCCTCATTCCCTCAGATACTATAAATATTTGAGATGTGGCCACACTGATAGTGTGTGAGGGATTAATAGTAAAAAAAAAATTACAACTGTGAAGGAAGAATAATGTATGTAGAAGAAGGGAAGATTCTGGGTAATGATAAAAATAAATAAAAATATGAGTCAAGGAAAAAAGAACACACACACACACACACACACACACACAGGGTTAGGAGTGTCACATACCTACCAAACAGGAATCAAAATGGACAGGTTAGTTCTGTTTATAGTTTACCGCAGTGATGAGAATTTTAAGCCTTTTCAATAATCAAAATGGCCGTTCTTAAGATCAAAACAAATTTGATGTAAAATATTGAGTGTTTTTGGGTTTTGTTTTGTTTTTTTTTTGTTTCTTTTTTTTGGGGGGGGTATGAGTGTATGAGTCAAGCCAGCTGCTGCATGGTGAGCCCTGCTTGCATTAGTCATTACCCACCGAATGTACCGTGGACTTCACTGTTACGCACTGTTTCTCTGCCGCTTGCTGTAATAAATCTTTCACAATTGAGGCCTGACACAGCTTATCACGTATGCAAATAGTGATATACATATTCAAGTATACGCCAATAAGCAGTTGCTTGACTGCCGAAGACTTGAAGTACGTCAATTAATTCCTGATTGCTTGGCTGGTGGCCGATGCATCCAAATAGTCCAATCACAAGCGATGTTAAAACAGACTAGTTCTTAAAGCTTCTGTTGAACACCGTGCCACATATTCATGATATACTCTGACTTTTACCAACTGTAACATAACTTGAACGTCACATGAATGACTGCCATTGGGTACCTAACAAGAAGGTAATGTAAACTTCGTGAATAGTTTATGTTACATGAAATAATTATTCATTTTCTGAACTGCTTAATCTTAATTAGGGTTGTGCCATCTTAGCTGACTCTGGGCAAGGGCAGAGTACACCCTGGACAGCTTTCCAGGCCATCACAGGGCAGAAACACACTGATGGCTATGCAGTCTACTCTCGATGAAAGTCTGCGATGGTTCTTTTACATGCTTCTCACCACAAACAGTGAGAGACATGGCCGGCCAAAATTTTTAATTATTTGAGCATGACCTTGGGAAAAAAATACATGCGGACTTCAGTCAAAGAGAATGAATGTCAGAAGGTAATCCTCAAATCATACTGAAATTTTAATATTTCTGTGGAGGACCAGAAATCTGACTGCAAATAGGCAAAGAAATTTCAATACAGTAAAAACTGAACCAGATGATAAACACATATGTATGTATATGTTGTGCTTGACTAAAACCAGCTATAGATTTTAGTATCCAAGGATATGCTATGTATGAGTGACATGTACTTCATCTTCACTTAGTCTCCATACAGTATATACCTATTTCAGTAGGGTTATCGGCTCTAGTCCATGAGCAAGATCATGCTTATTACGTGAACTCTTCTCTCATTGCTTAGGCGAGATACGCCAAGCCAACCATCATCCAGGAGCAGCGTTTGATCACCTAGTGGACTGAAATGTACGTGACAGCAATCTGACAATTTATTTATATACTGTATACCCATTCCCTTAACTAAAACTCTATGTTTCCTTCAAATCATGAACAACACTGTAGGCATATGGACTAAGTAGTCAGAGAAAACATTTCCCTCAGGGCGAGAACATCATATCTTTTTCTGATTACAGCTTTACTTAAGGTCAAACTTTAAAATACAGAATTGCTACTACATTGCCTACAGAAACAGTATCAACATAAGGCACGAAGATTCTGTTTCACACAAGAAAAGCACTTATTAAAGAGAAGACAGTGTGAAACTTTAATTTTCCACTCCAAGTATTATAAGCCCAACATTGTTATTTATCATTTTAAATGTTGTACTTGCTTGCAGATGATGGAGTTATGTTGGAAAGCAGATGAAATCGACTTTAAAACTAAGCTATTATAGCAGATAACAGACACTGGAGGCATTGGCATTGTAATGGTCTTTTAGATTTTCACTTGCAAAGGTAAATGGAATGTTTGGCTTAAAAACTTCTTCTTCCTCTTTTCCTTTCGGCTGTTCCTTTCAGGGTCGCCACAGTGAATCATCTGCCTCCATCTCACCCTATCCTCTGCATCTTCTTCTCTTACTCCAACTACCTTCATGTCCTCCTTCACCACATCCATAAATCTTCTCTTTGGTCTTCCTCTAGGCCTTCTGCCTGGTAGTTCCAACCTCAGCATCCTACTACCAATATATTCACTATCTCTCCACTGTACATGTCCAAACCATCTCAATCTAGCCTCTCTGACTTTGTCTCCAAAACTTCTTACATGTGCTGTCTCTCTGATGTACTCATTCCTGTTTCAAGTGGCAAGCTGTTTCAAGTGGCAATTGTCAAGTACTTGTCATTTTTATTGCTCAGTAAGAGGTATTATAGTATTTCACCTCACAGGTGATTCCATATTAACTCATAAACACCATCACTGAGCATCACCATGTTTGCTGTGGATGTTGCGCCTGTGTAATTGTACACTGTGTACAAGTACATAAACCTGTTCATTTTCATCATGGTCCAATATCCAATAGGTCCACTGCAGCTGCATCTTGAATTTGCATTCTGTGCATTCGCTCAAAAACACCAACATCGATTATCACTATTTTTGGTGTGGATGGTGGGACCATGTAATTACCCAAGCCGGTTTATTTTTGTTGCTGTGTGATATCCAATATGACTTATTATATAATATAAGTACGGAATCACTAATAAAACACTAGTTTTGTGAGTTTCGGTGTCTGTACAAAAACACCCTCTAAATCTATCAGTTTTGGAATTGGGATTAAGGATTTTGGATATGCTACAGAATACTTCTAGCAGACTGAACAAATTTCAATCTGTTCCACAGTCATATGTCCCAAAATTATGTGCTTTCCAAAAGCCTTTGTGCAGTTGAACACCATGAAACTCACAAAAATCTTGTTGAGTAGACTGAAGCCTGCCAATTTTAATGTTAACAAAGTTAGGCCATAAAGCCTGTGCACCATTTTGAGGGATTGTTTTGCCTATCTAATGGTATAATTACGATCTTGTTTTATTTAACTTGTACATTAGACTAAGTCCCAATTTGTGGTTACATTATTAAAGCCATGCACATATACTAGTCCTTCTCAAAAAATTAGCATATTGTGATAAAGTTCATTATTTTCTGTCATGTACTGATAAAAATTAGACTTTCATATATTTTAGAATCATTGCACACCAACTGAAATATTTCAGGTCTTTTATTGTTTTAATACTGATGATTTTGGCACACAGCTCATGAAAACCCAAAATTCCTATCTCAAAAAATTAGCATGTCATGAGAAGGTAGTCTAAACGAGCTATTAAGCTAATCATCTGAATCAACCAATTAACTCTAAACAGCTGCAAAAGATTCCTGAGGCTTTTAAAAACTCCCAGCCTGGTTCATTACTCAAAACCGCAATCATGGGTAAGACTGCCGACCTGACTGCTGTCCGGAAGGCCATCATTGACACCCTCAAGCAAGAGGGTAAGACACAGAAAGAAATCTCTGAGCGAATAGGCTGTTCCCAGAGTGCTGTATCAAGCCACCTCAGTGGGACGTCTGTGGGAAGGAAAAAGTGTGGCAGAAAACGCTGCACAACCAGAAGAGGTGACCGGACCCTGAGGAAGATTGTGGAGAAGGGCCGATTCCAGACCTTGGGGGACCTGTGGAAGCAGTGGACTGGGCTACAGGTGCCGCATTCCCCAGGTCAAGCCACTTTCGAACCAGAAACAGCGGCAGAAGCGCCTGACCTGGGCTACAGAGAAGCAGCACTGGACTGTTGCTCAGTGGTCCAAAGTACTTTTTTCGGATGAAAGCAAATTTTGCATGTCATTCGGAAATCAAGGTGCCAGAGTCTGGAGGAAGACTGGGGAGAAGGAAATGCCAAGATGCCTGAAGTCCAGTGGCAAGTACCCACAGTCAGTGATGGTCTGGGGTGCCATGTCAGCTGCTGGTGTTGGTCCACTGTGTTTTATCAAGGGCAGGGTCAATGCAGCTAGCTATCAGGAGATTTTGGAGCACTTCATGCTTCCATCTGCTGAAAAGCGTTATGGAGATGAAGATTTCATTTTTCAGCACGACCTGGCACCTGCTCACAGTGCCAAAACCACTGCTAAATGGTTTACTGACCATGGTATTACTGTACTCAATTGGCCTGCCAACTCTCCTGACTTGAACCCCATAGAGAATCTGTGGGATATTGTGAAGAGAAAGTTGAGAGACACCAGACCCAACACTGTGGATGAGCTTAAGGCCGCTTTCGAAGCATCCTGGGCCTCCATAACACCTCAGCAGTGCCACAGGCTGATTGCCCCCATGCCACGCCGCATTGAAGCAGTCATTTCTGCAAAAGGATTCCCGACCAAGTATTGAGTGCATAACTGAACATAATTATTTGAAGGATGACTTTTTTGTATTAAAAACACTTTTTTTTTTTTTTTATTGTTCGGATGAAATATGCTAATTTTTTGAGATGGGACTTTTGGGTTTTCATGAGCTGTATGCCAAAATCATCAGTTTTAAAACAATAAAAGACCTGAAATATTTCAGTTGGTGTGCAATGAATCTAAAATACATGAAAGTTTAATTTTTATCAGTACATTACAGAAAATAATGAACTTTATCACAATATGCTAATTTTTTGAGAAGGACTAGTATACAACTGATATCTTAAATTTGTGTTTTGCGCATTAACTCAAAAACACCATCACTTTATGGGACTGGGCATAACTTTTATAATCTGGCACATGGACTGCCTTGTATTGCCCTTGGGCCTTGCTGGCTTATATTAATCATATCCCTATTATTAATGAATGAATGAATCAATCAATTATAATAATAATACAGAGCAGTGTTAAAGACCGGCCTTGTCTCTCACTGTCTATGGTGTGAGGCATGCAGAAGAACCATTGCTGATTTTCGACAAAGGTAGACTGCTAAGCTGTCAGTGTGTTTCCGCCCTGCGATGGCCTGGAGAGCTGTCCAGGGTGTACTCTGCCCTCGCCCGGAGTTGGTTGGGATGGGCGCCAGCCTCCCCGCAACCCTAATTAGGATTACGCGGTTACAGAAAATGAACTGAACTGAACTGAATGGGGCAGTGGTAGCCTGGTGGTAAGGCGCTGGATCATTGAGCCCAAGGTTGGGGGTTCAAGCCCTGCTCTCAACAGGTTGTTACTGTCCCCCTGGTGCAGCTAATTGGGTTATCAAAGGCCAGCCATGTCTCTGACTGTCTATGGTGTGAGGCATGTAAAAGAACCATTTTTGACTTTCAAGCATCAGCGAGCTGTCCAGGGTGTACTCCGCCCTCGCCCAGAGTCAGCTGAGAAGGGTGCCAGCCTCCCTAAGACTCTAATTAGGTTAAGCAGTTCAGAGAATGAATGATTGAATAATAATAATAATAATAGGTGGCATGGTGGCGCAGTGATTAGCATGTCTGCCTCACAGAAAGGAGATCCTGGGTATGATTCCCAGCTCAGGTGCTTCTGTGTGGAGTTTGTATGTTCTCCCCGTGCTTGGTTGGGTTTCCTCGGGGTTTCTTCCCACCGTCTAAAAACAAGCACAGTAGGTTAATTGTCTTTTTCAAATTGCCCATAGGTGAGTGAATATGAGTATTTTCCCTGACAGCTGTCCAGGGTGTACTCTGCCCTCGCCCAGAGTCAGCTGAGATGGGCGCCTGCCTCCCCGCAACCCTAATTAAGATTAAGCAGTTAAATGAATGACTGTCCTCCTTTCGGCTTTTTCCCTTTTACTCGGGAGTCGCCACCACGAATCATCTGATTTGCACGTTTTGATTTGGCAGAGGTTTTTACATCGCGAATCATCTGATTCACACGTTTTGATTTGGCAGAGGTTTTTACGTCAGATGCCCTTCCTGTCACAACCCTTTTTAGCAAGGGACAGAAACACGCTGACGACTTTGCAGCTACTCTTTACGAAAGTCAGCAATGGTTCTTTTACATGCCTCTCACCATAGACAGTGAGAGACATGGCCCACCTTTGATAACCCAGTTAGCTGCACTGGGGGGGACAGTGACAACCCTGTGGAGAGTGGGACTCGAACCCCCAACCTTTGGATCAGCGATCCAGTGCCCTGTGCCCTATACCACTAGACCACCACTGCCCCATAAATGAATGAATGAATGAACTCATTAAATAATAATAATAATAAATAAATAAATAAATAAAATAAAATAAAAAAATAATAATAACAATAACGAGTAAAAACGAACTGAGGATGAACAAACCTGTGAAGAAGCTGCTGCTATTTAAATGAACGAGCACTGCAGAAGCTTCGGTGATTTCAGTCTCTGTTCGGAAACGTGACAGCCTGAGATCTCTACAATTATACCGACACTTAACCGTGTAATAAGAAGAACAGAATTCACACGCCTCAGTAAATTTTACAAACGTATGAAATGCTGAAGAAACAACATTCACATATCCTTGACACACTTCCCTACATGCGCCCATAGTTGGCGCTGCGGATAGCATGCAGCTTGCTGGTGTTGTGATGAATCACGCGGCCTGGAGAATATGGGCTCCAGAGCAGTTCTGAGCATGCGCACACCAATAAGCCGCACAGTCTGTGTGACTGAGTTCCCAAATGATATGTTGAAGATTTTGGCTAATGGTGATCGATATTCTTTTTCCAGCTTTTTGACCTTTGATCTCAGCATGTGTGAAACTACAACCCACTGGCCTGTCACAGGTCTAAACGTCATGTGAGAACCGAAACGGCCACTGAAGGCGAGTTTTTATTTTTCTTTCTTTCTTTCTTTCTTAAACTATTTCTAATGACTTTATAAATCTACCGAGAACAGCAGTTCGAACACATTAGCCTTGTTTTTGAATGACAAAGACAATTAATGTCGGGCCACATTTAGCCTATTAAAATGTAATTCCTTTTGTTTGTTTTTATAGATTTTTTTTTTTATTATTTTAAGTATGACTGAAAAAAATGTTGCAGGGCAGTATACGTTTATTTTGGTTACTTCCTAGGCTCGTTCTCGGCGAGCTGGTGGCGGGTGCGTTCAAGAACATCAGTTTTTATCGAGCCGCGCAGGATTCTTATGTACTGTACTGTACCTGTAATATCACAGTATCTGCACAGCCACTACGCTGAATGATCCCAATTACAACACCTGTATCGTGGATGCAGTTTTATTTCCATAGACATGTTTGATATACACCCCACTCCCCACCCCCGCGATGACCTGGCGAGCTGTCCAGGGTGTACTCTGCCCTTGCCCAGAGTCGGCTGAGATGGGCGCCAGCCTCCCTGCGACCTTAATAAGGATTAGGTTCAGAAAATGAATAAATGCTGCATGTTTGATACCCTTCATGGCACAGTTGTTCAGACTAATAACGTTTCAGTGAATCAAATAGGCTGCCAAAAATGTGGACAGTCTTTGGAATTCAGACGCACAATGGAACGTCCTCTCTAGCAGTGCAACAGGAAAAGATGAGAAAGAAGTCGATTTTTAATAATCCCAATGTTGTCGTCATTGTAATGGATGGATCTCAGAGCACAGGATATTATAGAATTGTTGTAAATAGTCTAGCAGTGTTTTTCACGACTGTGCGTCGGTCTATGTGGTGACCTTCGCAGTACTGATCGACTGTTTATGTATCGCCCGTATTTACCTGACGACGGTTGTCAATGACGCTTAAAGTTGGAGCTCAGCAACTCTGCCGTCTCAAATGGGACATGGCAAACGCTTCAGAGCTTTCAGGAGCGCACCATAAATAAATCATATCTAATTAATTCCATGGCTGTAGGTTCCGACCCACCCTTGCCGTCAGTGAATAATTTTGAATTAGTTATATATCTGATAACTACAACAGTATTGTCTTATCATCATCAGAGATGGGAGCGTCGCTTTTACGCAGTGCCCACATCTTTATACAGTATTATGTAAGAGGAACACGAACAACACTGTTATTGTTGTAGGTAATAATGTGAGGACAGGAGCGACATAGATACTGTTACCTGAGGGTTTAGGCTTTATCTGACCTTGAGAGTTGCATGTCACGGACCTCCGGTGAAATTACATTCACAGAGCATGGTAGCCCCTCATCTCATCTGCAGAGGGCGCGCGAGCACACGTTTGCTGCCACAGAGAGACTTTGAATACGGCTGCTTTGAATAGTGATGCAAAATTTTCATTTGGATGAGGCAACACCAACCGCTCCAGGCCAACTAGCAAAACCTTTGAGGAAATGCAAAATTAAGAAAAAAATATAAATATTTTTAGAATGAGATTGTTTCTGTACCAGTAGCTCAACGTGCTGCTTTTTTTTGTGTGGACTAAGTAAGCCGCTTCACGTCACTGATGTATTATGTTTAACCTGGGACCCGTATATACAGGTACTGTACTAGAAACTTCATTGTTTCTAGGCAACAATGTTTGTCTAGCTCTTTTGACACTCTGGGACATGTTCACTAGATAAAAATATAAGGCTCTATGCTCACAACAGCCATATTTAATGCTTATTTTTTACACTTTCTTGACAGACACTGCAGTAAAGAATTCCGCTCATAAAATCAACTTCAATACCAAGACAAAAACTTTTATTGTTATCCTACAGCAGTGCTTCTCAATTATTTTCTGTCGCCCCCCCCAGGAAGAGGAAAATATTTCGTGTCCCCCCAATATAAATAGTGTTATTTGTCTAAAAATTGTTATAAATAATCCTCTGCATAATACTGTATCCTTATTAGCATAATAAATCCTTATTATCATTATGGAATACAAAACAATGAAGAAATATAGATCAACGTCGAACAAAGAATAACTTTATTAACAATTTTTTAGTCTTTAAACAAAAAGATTTAAAGTGCATCAATTTGCCTGAAATAAAAAGGTAGCGTAGGCGTCCATCAGTCCCGAAGGACTATGGCTGTGCTCTGGCCAGTATCCCAACTGGTGATACTCCCCAGTGCACAGAGCCTGGGTAGGGAGTAATGAGGGACAGGCTGTTACCCAAGCAGCAAGTCTCCCCCTGTCTCAGCACCACCGGAAGGGTCCAATGGAAAGGCAAGTGCCGATACGACTGGGTTCCAGTGCCGCTGCAGGAGAGAAACTACGGTCAATTTAGAACGGCCAATTAACCTACAGTGCACGTCTTTGGATTGCGGGGGAAACCGGAGCACCCGGAGGAAACCCGCACAAGCACGGGGAGAACATGCAAACTCCACACAGAAACTCCCAGGCCGGGAATCGAACCCAGGCCTTCTTGCTGTGAGGCGGACGTGCTAACCACTACGCCACCGTGCCGCCTGAAATAAAAAAGTATCCTTATTTAAACTGTCAACATTTTCTGACCAACAATTTGAACCATTTGATACTGAAAAATAAAATTAAATAAAATCAATGAATAATAATAAATTCAAATTGATCGGCAATATTAACTCAGCAGCACAATATACAAAACACTTTAACCTACAAAACAAAATGAATAAAATTATTATTATTATTATTATTATTATCATTATCATCAAAATGATTAAGTCCAGATTAATGGCTATAATGAGCACATTTCTCAGTGCACAGCTTTTCGAAGCCGGGTTTAAAGCACGATACTGAACTCTCAGCTCCTGCTCAATGCTGAACTGGGACCTGGACTTATTTTCGCAGCAGTGACGTCATCCAGCATGACAGAGACTGTGTGTGCTGCAGGTCGGAGCAGTTCCTCTGCTGTGCTGCGGGGAGTTTCTACACTGAGCAGTTTGGTACTCCACCTTATCTGATGCTAACAGAGCTCGGTTTGCTGGAGTAGCATTCACAATGCGGATGGTTGTTGGAAATACTCAGCACATTTTTGCTGAAAAAACTCACGTGGCTCATCATGTGATCAGGGTGTGATGTCTTTAAGAGACGCCTGAATTTATTTGGGTTCATGTTGTCTGCTGCCAATGTTTTCAGACACAGTAAACACAGCGGTCTTTCCTTGTTTCTCACCGCAGCACAGTGAAGCCGAGTACTACATCCGCTTCAATCATACCTCCTCCACTTAGCTTCCGGGAGACTTTCGTTTGTCTCACTGTCTCCGTCTCTCTCCGCCTCTTTCCATCCCTGTTAAAAATGTCCATGGTGGGTTTATTAACCTCCCTTCTTATTTTACCTCTGGGCACATTCTGACAGTGAGGAAGTCGCTGCCACCTGCTGTAGTGGATGTAGAATTACACTTTCTCCTAATACGAAAAAAAAAAGCATGTTACCAGGGGTCACACGCGCCCCCCTGGCATCACACCGCACCCCTTGAGAACCACTGCCCTACAGCTAGGTGCTTATGAGTAAAAGTGGTCCAAAAATAATAATAATTATCCCAGTTGAAAACAAACCACATTCCAAAGAAAAAACTTACACTTTTTTGATGTATGCTAAATGAGTGTAATATATACTAGTCCTTCTAAAAAAAATTAGGGGCAGTGGTGGTCTAGGGCGCTGGATCGCTGATCCAAAGGTTGGGGGTTCGAGTCCCACTCTCCACAAGGTTGTCACTGTCCCCCCAGTGCGGCTAACTGGGTTATCAAAGGCGGGCCATGTCTCTCACTGTCTATGGTGAGAGGCATGTAAAAGAACCATTGCTGACTTTCGTAAAGAGTAGCTGCAAAGCCGTCAGCGTGTTTCTATCCCTTGCTAAAAAAAGGGTTGTGACAGGAAGGGCATCCGACGTAAAAATCTCTGCCAAATTAAACGTGCGAATCAAAATGATTCGCTGTGGCGACTCCTGAGTAAAAGGGAAAAAGCCGAAAGGAAGACAGACAGACTTCTAAAAAAATTAGCATATTGTGATAAAGTTCATTATTTTCTGTAATGTACTGATAAACATTAGACTTTCATATATTTTAGATTCCTTACACACAACTGAAGTAGTTCAAGCCTTTTATTGTTTTAATATTGATAATTTTGGCAAAAAAGTAAAGAAAAACCAAAAATCCCAATCTCAAAAAATTAGCATATTTCATCTGACCAAAAAAAAGTGTTTTTAATACAAAAAAAGTCAACCTTCAAATAATTATGTTCAGTTATGCACTCAACACTTGGTCGGGAATCCTTTTGCAGAAATGACTGCTTCAATGTGGCGTGGCATGGAGGCAATCAGCCTGTGGCACTGCTGAGGTGTTATGGAGGCCCAGGATGCTTCGATAGCGGCCTTAAGCTCATCCACAGTGTTGGGTCTGGTGTCTCTCAACTTTCTCTTCACAATATCCCACAGATTCTCTATGGGCTTCAGGTCAGGAGAGTTGGCAGGCCAATTGAGCCCAGTAATACCATGGTCAGTAAACCATTTAGCAGTGGTTTTGGCAGGTGCCAGGTCGTGCTGAAAAATGAACTCTTCATCTCCATAAAGCTTTTCAGCAGATGGAAGCATGAAGTGCTCCAAAATCTCCTGATATCTAGCTGCATTGACCCTGCCCTTGATAAAACACAGTGGACCAACACCAGCAGCTGACATGGCACCCCAGACCATCACTGACTGTGGGTACTTGACACTGGACTTCAGGCATATTGGCATTTCCTTCTCCCCAGTCTTCCTCCAGACTCTGGCACCTTGATTTCCGAATGACATGCAAAATTTGCTTTCATCTGAAAAAAGTACTTTGAACCACTGAGCAACAGTCCAGTGCTGCTTCTCTGTAGCCCAGGTCAGGCGCTTCTGCCGCTGTTTCTGGTACAAAAGTGGCTTGACCTGGGGAATGCGGCACCTGTAGCCCAGTCCACTGCTTCCACAGGTCCCCCAAGGTCTGGAATCGGCCCTTCTCCACAATCTTCCTCAGGGTCCGGTCACCTCTTCTGGTTGTGCAGTGTTTTCTGCCACACTTTTTCCTTCCCACAGACGTCCCACTGAGGTGCCTTGATACAGCACTCTGGGAACAGCCTATTCGCTCAGAGATTTCTTTCTGTGTCTTACCCTCTTGCTTGAGGGTATCAATGATGGCCTTCTGGACAGCAGTCAGGTCGGCAGTTTTACCCATGATTGCGGTTTAAAAGCCTCAGGAATCTTTTGCAGGTGTTTAGAGTTAATTGGTTGATTCAGATGATTAGGTTAATAGCTCATTTAGACTATCTTTTCATGATATGCTAATTTTTTGAGATAGGAATTTTGGGTTTTCATGAGCTGTATGCCAAAATCATCAGTATTAAAACAATAAAAGACCTGAAATATTTCAGTTGGTGTGCAATGAATCTAAAATACATGAAAGTTTAATTTTTATCAGTACATTACAGAAAATAATGAACTTTATCACAATATGCTAATTTTTTTTGAAGGACTAGTGTGTGTGTGTGTGTGTGTGTGTGTGTGTGTGTATATATATATATATATATATATATATATATATATATATATATATATATATATGGCTGCAAAGTCGTCAGCGTGTTTCTGTCCCTTGCTAAAAGGGTTGTGACAGGAAGGGCATCCAACGTAAAAACCTCTGCCAAATCAAATGTGCGAATCAGATGATTCGCTGTGGCGACTCCCGAGTGAAAGGGAAAAAGCCGAAAGGAAGACAGACATATATATATATATATATATATATATATATATATATATATATATATATATATATATATATATATATATATATATATCTTCTTTTCCTTTTGGCTGCCCCCTTCAAAGATCGCCACAGTGAATCATCTGCCTCCATCTCGCCCTATCCTGTGCATCTTCTTCTCTTTCACCAACTACCATATTGATATGTATATATAAAACATTTGTGTTAACACAGGCAGTGATACTAGTGGTGATTTATCTTGATACATCACGGAGAAACTAGTCCTGTAAGTGCTGCAACTGGATGTAGTGACCCTGTTCGGGAGTCATCACACTCTCTTGCCTTGTATGTGGCCAGTTTTCAACTGATCCAGTAATGTTGTGGCGGTTAGTCAGGTTTCTGTTGGTGGGTTGTGTGCAGCCAATATGCCTGGACACCTCACTGTAGCTCAACCTCACTTGAATGAATTATTCTTGAACCCTCTGTCAGCTCCTCATAGAGAAGTGCCTTTTACTAGTTGGTAGTCTGGTATGCGTGTAATATGGCCGATCCAACGCAGTCTGTACCTGATAAGTATGATCTCTATATCTGTAGCTTTAGCACAATTAAATACCTCATCATTTGTGATGTAGTGATTCCGTCTTATCTTAAGAGTATACCTCAGACGCCTTGCTGGACTGTTCTGAAAAGATTAATATGATGATGATATAGGGTCCATGTCTCACTTCTGTACATCATTAGCAGGATTATGCATTGGTTGTATACCTTATGTTTTATATCTACTGTCAGTACTCTGCAATTGAAAACCCTACTCTTGAGTCTTCCTATCACACCATCTCACTTACAGTCTCTGGTGAAAACGTCCGAGATACTTGAAATGCTCTACACTCCTTAGCTTGTTCCCCTCAATGAAGAAATCAACCTGTTCACCTATACTCATAGTTTCTGTTTTCTTGATGTTAATTCTGAGACCCATTTTCTTTGACAAAATGATATAGGCAGATAACATGTTGTAGTGCCGTGCCATCTTTGGTAAAAAAAAAAATGGTAATATCATCTGCATACTGGGCTTGTCGTATGTATGTATTAAGTGTCTTGGTCTTTGATTTCCAACACCTGAGATCAACTAGGTTACCATCATGTCAAAAATGAACCATGATACAGTACTATAATGTGCACTCATTTTCTTGACTGCAAGGTGGAGTGTGATTGCAGCATATATCCCAAACAGATTGGGAGCTAGCTAGTTTTTTTTTTTTTTACAGCTCCTTGACGCCACTGTTGTACTCTTTTGGTTTAGAAAGTTCACCATCTATACACAGTCTAGCATGCACTCCAGAATGCAGCGACTTGATGACTTTGCCAAAGTGATCAGGACATCCAAGCTTTCCCAGGATAATGAAAAGAAGCTGTTGATTTACACAATCAAAAGTTTTGAAGAAGTCAATAAAGGCACTATGCAAGTTCTGTTGTTGTCCTCTACACTTCATCATCTGACGCAAGATGAAAATAACTATCCATCGTGCTTCTCCCGTTTCTGTAGCCAGACTGAGATTCAGGGTGAACTGACACTGCTAGCAGTTGGAGGTGTTGCTTTCCTATGTCAACAAAAATCTTCACAACCATACCAAGCAATGAAATCCTGTGGCAGTTGCTACATTCACTACAGTTGCCTTTTTTTTTTTTTTTTTTGAGGAGGTAGATACAGATGATAGTGTCAATTAGGTCAGATGACAGGTTTGCTGATATTCAGAACAGATTGAAGATGGTAAGCAGAAATGATAGTAGGGTACTTACACTATAAACAAGAACCTCAGGTAGTATATCATCTGAACGTGGACTCTTTCTGAGCGTAGTGTTCTTAATATCTGTCTTAACTTCTTCCATTTTAATGGGTTCATGAAACTCTTAGATGCTTGGACACAGTTCAAGTTCATCAAGTACATCCCAATCAAAATCAGTAGGTAGATTTAGGAGTTCTTCAAAATGCTCAACCCATCTCTCCTTGACATCCTCTGGAGATGAAAGAACACCACTCTTTGGCCTAATGGGAGAGAGGCCTTTGGATGTTGGGCCATAGACTGTGTTTATCGTTGCATAAATCTTTCTGAGGATTTAGTCCTTTACATATTGTTCTACTTCATCAGGTTTCTGCTGGAACCATTTGATCTAAGCTTCCTAATCTCTTCTTGGAGAACTGTCTTGTTACCACAAAGTGACCACAAACACTATATATATATATATAAATATATAGACACACACACACACGCACACACACACACACACACACACACACACACACACACACAGTTCTAGAATCCAAGCATGAATGCACTGAAGTGTTTGTGTCGTCCAAAATCGTGCACTGTTTCTTTGGTGAATGTGACTTCAATATAAACCTGTGATTTCATAATCGTACAATGCAGATCCTTGTTCCCTTACACTGGTCCCAGGCTAAGCTTGCATCATTTAATAAGGAACAAGTGAAATTAATCTGCACGGATCCTAACAAATACATTTACTATATATTCAATCATTTTTGTGTGCGAACCATTATGATGTTTTAAAATGTCTTCATTTTATTGCTTTTATTCAACCGGATAAATGTATCCTTGGGATTAAAAATCTGACTTTCAAGCTAGAGCTCACCTTTGGTTTCAACATGAAAAGTAAAAAAGCAGAGATACAATATAAATGATTGGATTATGGATGTTATTTCCACAGATATTTTGATGGCTATGTCTGAGAACCATATAGCAGGAAGAGTTACTGTGTACTCAGTGCCAGGATGCCCTCATTGTTTAGAGGCCAAGGCTACATTACAGGCACTAAAACTACCTGTGTATGACCTGGATGTGAGTCATGATGCAGCTGTCAGGGCTTGGCTGGGTGACGTGACTGGTAGCAGCACTGTGCCGCAGATTTTCTTTAACAACATCCACATAGGAGGAAATGATGCGCTAAAAAACTTGGTAAGATTTTATTAATAAAAATTTTTTTAAAGAATAAACAAGCAATAATAATACAGTGGTACCTCACCTTACGAAATTAATCTGTTCCAGAAGTGGTTTCCTAACCTGATTTTTTCGGAAGTTGAGTGACATTTTACATGTAAAAGGTCTGATTCGTTCCAAGGCCCCAACACGACCCCTAAACCATTTAAAAATTATAAAAGTATACATTTTCAAGCAGTATGACCGGGAGTGCTAACCTTAAACTGCTAACCAAGCAACGGAGTTGTCATTTAGCCCCTCCTCGCCTGCCGCGTCTCCGCCTGGGTTTATTGTTATCCGGCGTGCGGCTAGCATTAAGCTACCATAGCATATTAGCTCAGGATAGGAGATGAGCGTGCTCAGTTCTAGATGTCCAAGGACTGTGCTTTCATAGCTGTAGTAGGGTCGCACAGTCATAGACGAGAAAAATGCAAAAAAGCAAGCGAACAAAAACAATATTTAAAACAAACAAAGAAACAATTTGACTTCAAGAACTCCGCGACGTGGCCTTCTAGGAAGCTCGATCTTGACCATTTAAGGCCTCCTTCTGCTTCAATATCGTACCGATGGTAGACATTTCAGCCATATTCCTTTGCGATATCACTCAACTGCATGCCACGAGCCCGCTTCTTCTTTTCACTCACACCGGGAATCACTTTCTTGGGGCCCATGATGAATGATGAAAAATAAAGTTGCAATGGACACACTAGAAAAACTCACGAAGCAACAGTAACTCTGTCCTTTACGCGTGTTAGATCTGCGTGACAAACAATGGATTGAAGGCACACGAAAAGCATCATGGGTATCATGGAGATGCAGCTCCCTCCTAGCCAATGGGAGGCTAGCTGGGGTGGGTGTTGTGAGATAGCCAATGGGAGAGTAACTCTATCGTGCCAATTTCAAAATAAAAGCCGAGCGCGCATTGTTTGAATTTTTGAGATGGCGCATCTCGTAACATGAATTTTTTTCGTATCCAGAGACGGAAATTTTAGGTAAATGCGTTTCGTAACTTGAATTTTTCATTTGTTGGGTCTTTTGTAAGGTGAGGTACCACTGTATATTATTATTATTATTATTATTATTATTATTAACAACAACAACAACAACAACAATAATAATAATAATAATAATAATAATAATAATAATAATAATAATAATAATAAATATTTACCTTAAACGCTTCTAAAAATTTGTAAGGAATTCATTTATGTGTGCAAGTTGCAGTATACATGAAAGATTTTGCCTTTCTTAAAGTCCTGTACATTTATACACAATATGAGATGTTTTCATGTTGCTTATATATTTAAGTGCACAAATATAAACGCTAAACCACTCATCCAGGCACAATACTACATAATTTACTTTCAATTTCTGTAAAATTAGTTTTCTTCTCATTATATCCAATGATATGTGGTATCCATTACATCTACTCTTATCAGTTGAGATGCATTGAACAACTCTTCAGTCCTTTGTATTTTTTCAGTCAGAAGTCAATACTGTAGTGTTGTTTTTGTCAGTGTCGCTTACTGTTGGCTAAAATTGAATCTTTGATTAATCTGAGTGAAGATGATTTGTAATACTGCCTTTTCTTCAGGACCCTGAGCAACTTGAAACTTTAGTATGTATGGTGAGGGAGGAGCCTGTGACCCCAGATACTCTACTGTTACCTGCAGAAAATAAGCCTGAGTCTGCAGAGCGTGCTAGAGGAGGTTAGTGTGCACAAACTACATGCAAACTGTTACAGTGATTATAGAAAATAAACACCCCTTTCCAAATTGTCACATTTGTTTGCTTTGTGCTATTATTCTCAATACTGTACTTATAACAACCAAGTGAAAGATATAATGGTAACTGCTCAGCAAAATGTTTTCAAGAAAAATAGTATTGCTGAGGTGGTCAGCCGAAATCACTCTAATTCAGCATAAAAGCAGCTATTCCATGAGCAGTTTATGGACATTTAACTGCAAGAAAACAATCAACTATCAATGGTAATGAAGTGTAAAAATATCTCATGGATGAACTTGTGGGCCGGGCAATTCAGGAAATGGATACGAAATATTTTTAGCAATCTTTAGGGGCGTTATCAATCCCAAGGAACACCTCCCACTACTCGGATCCTTTCCAGATCAGGCCATCCTTCAGAACTGGATTTAAAAGTAAGAAGGTAACTGGCCAGAGGTGATTGGCACTTTGAAACAGTTACAGGAGTACAATAGCAGCATAGTTATTGGGTCCATGTGACCACAATACAACAAATGCTCCACAAAGTTGACTTGTGCTGCATAACTTGTATGTCATTATTATTGATTATTATTCATAATAAAAGTTTATGAAGGAGACTAAGCACTAAAATAAATAAGATGCAAAGTTGAAGAAGGGATGCAAAAGTAGATTAAAACACTCCTGAGGAAAGTTTACATCAACTCTTGATTAAGATTTGCCAAAACTTTGAAGGTTCTCAGGCCAAACTGAGGCCAAAAATCAAGACATTTGGGCGCAAGACCAAATGGTATTTCTTACCCATACAGCCTTCCACCCAAAGAACACGATGGAGGTGCTAACATTCGTTATGGGATGTTTCTCTGCAGCAAGAACTGGGCACTTGTCAAGATAGAAAGTTCAGCTTCCAACATGACACTGATTAAAAACACACAGCAACATTTACCACAGTGTGGGTTAAGGAGAAAACAGTGAATGTCCTTGCGTAGCCTTGTCAGAGTCAAGACTTAAACCCAATGGAAAATGTGTAGAATGACTTGATGATTGTGGCTACCAACAGTCACCATCCAATTTGATTGAGCTTCAGCAGTCTTCTAAAGAACACTGGGCAAATATTGCATGGTCTAGATGTGCAATGTTTGTAGAAATTTATCTCAATAGATTAATGGCTCTTCGATTGCCTAGCGAACTGCCCAGGATGTACTTTGCCCTTGCATGCAGCTTTGCTCTTTGGCTGAGATGGGTGCCAGCCACCCCACGACCCTAATTAGAATTAAGTGGTTCCGAGAATGAATGAATGAATTCATTAATGAAGAGTAATGGCTGTAATCTGGTGGTTCCACAGATGACAGCTATTGTAAATTGCAATGAGTAATTTACACAAGACAACATATTTGTCTCTGTCCGCATTTCAGGCTGCAAAATATCAAAATATTAACTTTCAAGGGTGGGGTGAATATTTTCTATGCCCACTTTAAATTCAAGGTTCTCTACACACTTGAGTGTTTGCTTCTTTTCACATTAATCCTGAATGAGGAAATGTAGTGTTTATGACATATGTGTTTTTCTTTTTGTTCTGTCCATCAGATCATTTCCATTAATAAAAGGGACTATCTAGAATCCTGCCTGATATTGGAAAAAGATCTGCACCAGCCACCTAAATATATCTCAAACTGTTTCTTTGAAAAATATTGATGTTAATGTTAAAACTGATATTTCACTGCCTGGTAAACTTAGTTGGATTAACATAGCACTTAGTTCAAGATCCGGTGTACAAGGTACTCAGTAGTACAGTGTAAGCTGAACTTTTGTCTGTATGGCACACTAGGCCCACTCAATTCAAGTGCATATAAGGGTGGGCTGAAAAGTTCATAGGCCAGCCATCATGCAATAAAGTCTAATTTTGATCAAACGTGGTTTATTTTTCCAAATAGTCTTCCTATGGTCTACATTATTATTCCATCTATGTCGCAACACTTGGATGAAATTGGTATAGAAACACTTAAGTTTCTCTTAAGTTGCTCAGCCTATGAACTTTTCAGCTTACCCTTGTGTTCTCCTCGAGACCTGCACATGTTTATAAACTACGCGCATCTAGACTCTATTTCAAGCTTGAGGCTTCACTGTGTTTTACATGCTTGTGCAGGATTTCCCTTCAATTTTAGTAAATAAAAAATGTTTATTGACATTATTTCAGCACTGACAGCTTCTGAACTATCTGAGGACCTGAGGAATCTGATCCTGAAACTGTACTCTGATCACATCTCTGCTGATGGCAAGGTACTAAGTGCCCTGATCTAATATGCAGTTTTTTTTTAAGTATTTAAGCTGATTATTCAACAGTAATATTATTTACTTAAAATGATATATTCCTTGGGCAATGGTGGCCCAGTGGTACAGTGCTGGCTTAGTGATCTGAAGGGCAAAGGATCAAGCCAAGTCCGGTTATCACCAAGTTGTCACTGCTGTCCCCCCCAGTGCAGCTAACTGGGTTATTAAAGACCAGACATGTCTCCTACTGTCTGTGCTGAGAGGCATGGAAAATAACCATTTCCCCCTGTTTTAAAAAGAATAGACCATTGGGATGCCTTGAGCTTGTTTCTGCCCTGCGATACGAACTGTCCAGGGTGTACTCTGCCCTCCCCCAAACTTGGCTGAGATGGGCACCAACCTTCCCCGCGACTCTAGTTATGATTAAGCACTTCAGAAAATTAATGAGTTAACTTACTTAAAATGGGCACTGGTGGTATAGTGGTTAAGGTGGTGGGTTACTGATCTGAAGGTCAGCAGTTCGATCCCCACTGTCACCACTGTTGGGCCCTTGAGAAACACCCTTAACCCTCAATTAGTTGCATAAAAATGGTAATTGTAAAGTCTGCCAAATGCTACATTGGACTCACTGCATACCTTACACATGTCTGCCAAATGCTTTAAATGTATGTGTGTAATGTATGCAGTGGGTCTAGTGTAGCATTAATTTACTGTATGTGGTGAAGGAGGACATGAAGGTCGTTGGTGTAAGAGAAGAAGATGCAAAGGATAGGGTGAGATGGAGGCAGATGATTCGCTGTGGCGACCCCTGAAGGGAAAAGCCGAAAGGAAAAGAAGAAGAAGATGTTGTGTGACATTGTTTTCTTTTATTTTGTTTCTGCAGTCTGTGGACTATAAGGCCATGTCTAAAAGCACATACTATCAACATTTTTGTGAGATGGCTGTGGACCTGCAGAGTGTTGTCCTACTGTCTTTGAGTCATGAGGAGAGGCTGGCCTTCTTCATCAATGTTTACAATGCCCTGGTTATACATGGCTACCTGCACTTCAGCGTCCCCAAGAACCTATTGCAGAGGTACCGGGTAAGAATTTACTTTGATTTAGTCTTGAAAGCCCATTTGAAATGTCAGATTGTATGCAGCACTGATGTAACAATTTTTTATTGAAAATCAACAATATTATTGTGCAGTTCTTCAATTGTGTACGGTACCCGATTGGAGGACAGGAGTTCACACTACAGGACATTGAGAATGGAGTGCTGCGGGGAAACAGGAAAGGAATTGCACAACTGTGGAAACCCTTCTCAAAGAATGACCCTAGATTAGAGGTGACTTATATTTGTGTACCCCCAGTGCAGCTAACTGGGTTATCAATGGCCAACCATGTCTCTCACTGTCTATGGTGTGAGGCATGTAAAAGAACCATTGCTGACTTTTGACAAGAGTAGCTGCAAAGCCATCAGCGTGTTTCCGTCCTGCGATGACTGTTGTTGTGGAGAGGCCCTTTTGTAATCCTGCATTGACTCTTAAGTAAGCAATCATCTTTTCCCAGCTATGCATAGTGAGCAGGGTCTACCCCATTGTGATATGTACACTGGTGGTGCTGAACTGCCATGCTGGACTGGGACATAGTGAGGGGAGCAGTTCCTTTATCACCACCAGTGCAGCATGGTGAAGATTTCCGACTGATTTAGAGGCGTTTGCCACCAGTTAGTTTCTACAGTAGTACACTTTATTAGTAGCTGTGTCTTTTTACTGGCTTTTCTTTAGTGGATTTCATTTCAATCTATCCTGCGTTTTGTGGTGTCACATTAGATTGCACTTCCTGAAGTTGAGCCTCGAATTCATTTTGCACTAAACTGTGGTGCGAAAGGCTGCCCACCTATTAGAGCCTACAGCCCCAAGGTGAGTTAGCTTGTTTTTCATTTCAAAAATTCTAAATTATTGTCATTAAAGATGTTCTCATTTCATTCAGGGAAAAGCCATTGCATAATTCTTGGTCCAACGGAATTATTGCACTGTAGCCATCATATAAACTAAATGATTATTGCACATCTGGTATGCGTAACATCGGAACTGTATAATTTAAAAATATTATTAATGAATCAAGTATAATCAAACCATTGCAGAATTTGGCTTTTGTATGATATGGGTAATTATTCTGTTTCTGAGGCAGATAGCAACAACTTGATACTGTTCTCTGTCATGCTTCATGTCATTCAAAAATTGCTCGTTATTACTGTTATTACTATTTTGTTTCATTAATAAAGGAGATTTTCAGTCAGCTGCAGACTGCTGCAGAGGCATTTCTGGAGGCTGATAATGGTTGCATAGTGGATTCTGTGAAAAGAGAGGTGAAGCTTAACCAGATCTTCAAATGGTACAAGACAGACTTTGGAGACACTGATTTAAAGGTAGTCTGATTCAAAAGCTTGAGAGAGTTTTATAGTTAATGTTTTTTTTTTTTTTTTTTTTATCTTGGCCACATGGCCAAACATTTCAAGCTTGACACCACATGTGCACAGTGTCTTATTTTAATTTCTTTTGAGTTTTATTATTTGTGTTTTATGATCAGGTGCTGGACTGGATTTTAAACCACATGAGGGCTTCGCAGAAGAAGACAAGTCTGGAAACTCTTCTCTCTACAGGAAATGTTAAATTAAGCTACATGCCTTATGACTGGTCCATCAACAGCACTCACTGATTAAAACTAAGATTTAAGGACTTCGAGATGACCTGCCTAACCATAGTACGTTTCTATTTTCTTCAGCAACTGCATGATAGCACAGATATTTTACTACTGCTTCAGCCAGCTTCTCTGTCAATATTAGGATAAAAATTAGTACAGAAGAGCTGCCCATACTTATGCATCCTTTTATTTTTCTTTAATTGAATTAAACAATATACTATTTATTTAATGTATATTTAAATTATATTTCTTAATCAGATTGTTCATTTATTTTGTATGATGTGCTTTTGCTATTAAAAAAGGATTACATATTCTAATAATTGAAGTAGCTATTAGCTCTATGATTTTATACGCATAGACTTGATCAGCAAGCTGGACCTAAAAGAACAGAAATGCATGTAATTGAACCATTATTATTTCTACATGTTTCACAAGGAGAATAAACTTTGAAAAAGTCTGTGAAAGGATGTCAGTACTGAAGCGTATATAATATTATTTGGTTTTTCAGTGCAAATTGTTGCTATATTAAAAATACTGATGGAGTTGGGCGTGTTATGTAAAATTAAGCACAAGTCATATGGAAAACCTGCAATTTTAGAATAATACACATAATAATGTATAAATTGTATTGCATCATGTAACTTTTTAACATCAGAACAGGACACTTTGTGCATATTCCAAGTGCCCTTCATGATTGTGTTTTAGGGTGAAATAGTGCATTTTTTTTCCCAGTTTTCGATGCGCGGCCTCATCAAAAACCTTCAATATTGATTAGCAGTGTATGTATGTATATATATATATATATATATATATATATATATATATATATATATATATATATATATATATATATATATATATATATATATATATATATATATATATATATATATATATATATATATATACACACACACACAGTGGTACCTCACCTTACGAAAGACTCAACAAATGAAAGATAACAAGTTACGAAATGCATTTACCTAAAATTTCTCTCTCTGGATACGAAATAAATTCACGTTACAATATGCGACATCTCAAAAATTCAAATAATGCGCGAGTTGCTCTCCCATTGTCTGTCTCCCAACACCACGCCCCGCTGGCCTCCCATTGGCTAAGAGGGAGCTGCATCTCCATAATACCCATGATGCTTTTCGTGTGCCCTCGACCCATTGTTCGTCATGGAGTTCTAACACGCGTAAAGGACAGAGTTACTTGTTCCGTGAGTTTTTCAAGTGTGCTCATTGCAACTTTATTTTTTGGCTCAGGCTTTTAACCTTGCATAAACATTTGTAAGATTATAACTCTGCTAAGAAGACATGGTCAACACACGCAAAACCTTTTACCTTATTCGTTCGCTTACCTCTGAAAATTTATTCCATTACTGTCGAACTAAAATTCACTTGTACATTTGACCATGAGCTATGAGCCATGTGAGCTAGGCATTATATTTTATTAACCGAAATGTTATATGTGCAATATATGAAGGGAAGAATATGCATACCGTATTCAACATAATAAGCGTACTGCCACAATAAGCCCCTCAGTGTTTTTGATCTTACGTCTAATAACCGCCATGTGCACTGGGAGCAAAATGGTAGATCAAACTTTTGAATTTTATTCGATCAGTCTCTGTAACCGTTCACTGCCTGTAAAAGTGAGTTTACATGGTATTTCAAGACCCCCTGCCACTGGGGAATGTCTATAATGTTCATCAGAAACAACACATTTGATTGTTCTGCCGTGCTTTCAAAAACAGGAAAATATTTTGCTGTGTTCTCTTGGTAAATGTCCAACAAGATGAACCATTAGAAACTGCTATAGCAAAACTATGGGATGCTCTAAATGAATGGAACAATGAGCCAGATATGGACCTATCAGAAAATGATTACGAGTATTTTTCACCCGATTCTCCTGCTCACTAACTTCATAAATTTAAAGATGTTCCTGGTCATGTACTTTTGTTTATGTTTGTGTTGATTGGTTCAATGTGCCACATGCTAAAGTTGACATTCGTGTTGATTGGCTCTTACTTCCAGGAAAATGTTTAAAGGAACAGCACCGGGAGGGAAAAGTAAAGGGTCTTTTATTTTAAATTTATGCTGTTTTCTGCTTATTTTCAGTTTTCATGGAAGTAATTTGGTTGATACCACAAAATGAATAACATAAATACCAGTAAAACTCTTTTATTGTTCTGTTATTATTCATGTTTTCCACCTCTATGGTGATAAGCACTTACCGTACCACTCTGCTGGTAACATTTTAATAAGCGCCCACCCACTCCAATTTATTAAGCTCCCTGGGCGCTTATCACATCGAATACAGTATGAATAAATATGATATATGTACAATATATGCAGGAAAATTAAACCGAGGTTAATGATTTCATAATTCAGGAATGGATTTATTATAATATTAATTAGGATTTTAATCTGTGCAAAGCTGTGTAGCGAACACTGCATTCATTCTGTAGCATGATCCTATGTTGTATTATTATTTGTATGTTATTGTTATGTTATTAATATTGTGCACTGATTAATAAATTATATTCATAGAAGTTTGGAATTTAATAAAAGATTATCAAAGAAAATTACCATTAGGAGAATTGCATCTCCTGTCACATGCAGCTGGAGTCACTGTTTAACTCAGATTTCGCATATCTTTATATGGTGCAACTGATTTGCAATTCTCTCTCTCTCTCTCTCTCTCTCTCTCTCTCTCTCTCTCTCTCTCTCTCTGTCTCTATCATTACAATTTAACCGTGCATTGTATTTAGACAAAAATAAAATAAAATGAAATTTGTGAAGACTGGAATGCTTTCTGATGCACATTTCACGAAACATTTTTGACAGACATTTGTGCAGGCCTTTTTTCCCTCTTCACTCCTCCGAACCAAGATAATGTGAATAGCATTGAACGGAATGTTCACCTAATGAATGAACTGTCATTATTTATCAACAATGACTACTTACACAGGTTTCTTTTTAGCCAGAAAAGATATGTATAAAAGTAAGAAATTAATAATTACCTGAATGACACAATTCTGTACTTTGTGAATGTTAGTATGCTTATTATTGAAAGTTATATGTAGTTGGAGTAAGAGTAGAAGATGCAGAGGATAGGGAGAGATGGAGGCAGATCATTTGCTGTGGCGACCCCTGAAGGGAACAGCCAAAAGAAAAAGAAGAAAGAAGATATTACAAATGTACCACATACTGTATATGTCTTGATTAATTACAGACATCATTTATTTAGAAAAATTATATTAATGCATCACATACAATTAAATAACATTTACATAACTTTCATTATACATATCAGTAGTTAGAATGGTCAACTCACAGTAAGCAGGTTCCGGAATAAGCCTACATTCTGGCCAGGGTCCTGAAATGTGGTTCATGTGCCTAATGGGGTTTCCTCCAGGCACTTCGGTTTTCTCCAACAGTCCAAAAGCATGAAAATTAGGCCAACTTGCTGCTTTAAGTTGCCCATATGAATGGCTGTTCATCTGTCTGTGTTAGGCCTGCGATATATCAGCCTGTTCAGTGTGTACACTGCCTCTGACACATTGTAAATTGGGATTGGATGCCACTTGCCCATGATGATCAATGGACAAATTGTGTACAGAATGAATGAATCAGCAAAAGATAATTCTAATTCTCATAGAATACTTTTATTCATATACGTAGTTACATGTATGATTTTTGTGACATCTACAAAATGATTCCTCTGACATGTGGTCAGCTTAAAATAATCTTACTTGGAACATGAAATTTGTTGACAGATGACATAATAAATTAAGGTCCAAAGAGGTTTCAAGGAAAATATCACAAGAGCAATGGTGATGTCAGGCATTGTTGATGCATAAGTAGGTCTGTGGTTTAATGGGTATTCCAGTTAATGCCAAAGGTGTTCAGTGAGGTTGAGTTCTAGGCTCTATGCGGGTCATTCAAGTCAACCTTAAGAAATCATGTCTCCATTTGTGCATGGAGCACTGTCATGCAGGAACATGTTTGGGCTCCTTAGTTCTCATAAATGGAAATCATTATTGTACCGTATACAAACGTATTCTGTTGAATTACGTACTCCCAATTTTGCTTCATCAGTTTGGGGACGGTACACTTATGGATGTGATGGTCAGGTGTCAACAAACTTTTGCTTATGAAGTCAATTTAAATTGGTGAATAAAAGCCTATGCTCATTGAGAAATCAGCATTAAATGTATGTTCTTTATTAAAAATCTAACAAAGAAAAAACAAAAAGTTTATGCAGATGATACTTTGTTTGAACCATTTGAAGGACACCTGTCCCTCAAACTTTTGGAAGTGATTTGTCTCAGAACATAGTGGTTGAATACTGGTTATCCCAGACAGCACTAACATTCCATAATTCCTCCAGCAGTTTTTATTGTCATCATCATATTCCTCCGCTTATTCCAGGGCCGTGTCTCGGATCGGCAGCCTACGCAAAGAGGTTCAGATGTCCCTACTCTGCCCTTCCTTGAATCGCCACCTTATCATGATGGAAGGGTTTGAGTGTCCTGATGATTGTGGGAGCGATGTTGTCGGGGGCATTATGCTCCTGGTAGGGTCATCCAAGGCAAATAGGTCCAAGGTGAACATAAAGATGATGCACAGTTCAAAAGTGCCTACTGAAAAACATAAAAGCACACAGTCTCCCTTGCTCAGATGTGGGTCACCAGGGTCCCACCCTGGAGCCAGAACTGGGGGAGGGGCTCGAAGACGAGCGCCTGGTGGTCAGGCTTCTGTCCATTGCCCAGCCCAAAAAGGAGACATTATTCCACCCTCCCATGGATCCACCACCTGTTGGAAGGGCTATAGGGGTCTGGTGCAGTCTGAGTTGGGTGGCAGCCAAAGGCAGTTTTTATTGTCTTTAGGACATTTACTTTTTTATATTAGGTCAAAGCTTATTTAAAAAAAAGGTGTCTTCAGCCATTTGATGGGTAGCTTGTAATTTACTGGAAATATGAAGTATATTAAGAAGTCACCAGTTTTAAATATTCACCATATTACAGATATCTTGATTTTCTCTTTCACTTTCAAATGTTCACATCAATATTTAATGTTTTCTGAGAAATATAGGATATTCCATTTTCTGTATCAGAGTTCATTTCGGCATTTGATCAACTTATGAAAGGCTTTCTTGAAGTCCTCATTGAAGATAGTATAGATGAGTGGGTTTATTAGTGAGTTAAGGTAACCGAGCCAGGTCAGAAATATAGTTATTGCATAGTAGTGGCAACAGCTGCTGCAGATGTTTATAATCACTTCCTGAATGAAGAATGGCAGCCAACAGATGACAAATGCCCCAAGAATGAGGCCCAGGGTCATGGCTGCTTTTCTTTCACGTGCTCCAGAAATCCGTTGCCTTTTGCTTGAAATCTCATTGTGAAAATATGGGCTCGCGGCATAGATGTGTCCCCTGTCACCCTCTGTGGAGGGTTCTGACATTGACTTCTCTGGTACGGTGAATTGGTTCTGTTGTTCTCTGCCACAACACACAGGGATTTTGTGTCCATTAAGTTTAAACTTTTTCACAGGGCTGAGCCTTCTTTTGTGGTAAATAATTTTAGCTGCTTTGTATATTTTGTAGTAAAGGATAAGAATGAGTATAAGAGGGATGTAGAAGGCTCCAAAAGTGGAGTAAAGTGTGAAAGCAATGTTTTCATGCTTTATGATGCATTCGTTCTGATCATTTTTGTGATGTCTCCAAACCATTGGAGGTAGGGAGATGAGAATGGATAGGATCCACACAACACTGATTGTGACAGTAGCCCTCAGAGACGTCCTCTTCCTGGAGTATTCCACAGCATCTGTAATGGCGTGGTAGCGATCCATAGCGATAGCCGCCAAATGCAGAATGGAGCATGTGCAGCAGGTAATGTCAGTGCTCAACCAGATGGTGCACACTAGTTTACCCATGATCCATGTCTCCTTCACAATATAAATGATGCTGAAGGGCATGACCAGGATGGCCACAAGCAGGTCCGTCACCGCCAGAGAGCAGATAAGGTAGTTGGAAGGGTGATGAAGTTTCCGAGTGACAATGATAGCAGTGATGACTAAGGAATTCATTGCTGTGGTTAGTACAGCCAACACGGACAAAGTAAAAGAGAGAAGAATCATGCCTGCAGAACCTTTATCAAGCCCATCTGCAGACTTGACACCATCTATGCAATTTGGATGTGTGCTGTTTGGATCCATGCCTGGGATGAAATGCAGAGAAAACAAAAAACATTTGTAGAGCATTATTAATGAGGCTTGAAGATGAAGATTGAACAGATGATCTTAGTGATCCTATATGTAAAAAAGCAGCACAAGAAAAATATCATATAAATATCGTACATATGCGATATTACACATAATATACCCCACTGAATTTACTGGGTGCTGACATAGTGGCGTAATTGGTAAGCGATCTGCCTCACAGCAAGAAAGGGCTTTGAATCTTGATCCCGGGCATTTCAGGATAGAGTTTACATATTCTCCTCGTGTGTATGCGGGTTTCCTCTAGGTACTCTGGTTTCCTCCCACAATCCAAAGACATGCACATTAGCCTAACTTTTTGTTCCAAATTGACCCTATGTGTGTATGTGAGCATGAATGGTTGGGTGTGTTGACCTGCGATGGTCTGTTAAGTTGTTGATTGTGTACCCAGCCTTCAGCCAGTGTCAGTTATAATAGGCTCCAGCCTCACCATGACCCTAATTGGATTACGCATTTGTTAAATGAGTGAGTGGATTTGCTAGACTTATAACACATGTAAATCCTTGGAAAATTGATTTTCAAGTAATGTACCTTAAAGAAGTTTGTCTGTTTCTCATGTTATTATTTGCGCTTCTTGGATTAGTTCACTAACTACCTAATGTTAATAAATATATTTTTGGATGTAAAACGTGCCTTTTCTTCAAACTTTTAAATGCAATATATCACGTTGTTTGAAGCTTCATACTGTTTCCAGTTTATGAGTGAACATTCCTCATGCAGCAACATAACCCCCGAGCTGTGACCCATGTTTTATCATGTGGCCAAAATTCACTCACCGAACATAAAACACAAAACGATTCATCATATACCTGCCATTTGATTTTTGAGGATGTTTTCTTCAGCCTCTACAACACCACAACAATCCCGTCTTTACAGGCAAGAATAAATAGATTTAAATACAGTACCATGTTTGACCACCATTTTTACATCATTGGTTTTAACTAGGCAGGTTCAACTGGACAAGTCACTCTTCAATAAATTGTTTTCCTAAGGTTGTTTTATGTCTGTGCTTGGTATTTCTAAATTTAGTCTGTAAAAATGCCATTAACTATGTGCTTCCAATTCCCACTCATAAAGCATAAAAAGGAGTTGCAGTGCTATGCTTCACCCAGATACTTCTTCTTCTTCTTCTTCTTCTTTTACTTTCGGCTGCTCCCTTCAGGGGTCGCCACAGCAAATCATCTGCCTCCACCTCACCCTGTCCTCCGCATCTTCTTTTCTGACTCCAACGACCTTCATGTCTTCCTTCACCACATCCATAAATCTCTTCTTTGGTCTTCCTCGAGGCCTTCTGCCTGGTAGTTCCAACCTCAGCATCCTACTGCCAATATACACAGTGGGTGGTGGTTAGCACATCTGCCTCGCCCAGAATCAGCTGAGCTGGGCAAAAGCCTCCCCGCGACCCTCAATGGGATTAAGCGGTTCCGAAAATGAATGAATGAATGAATGTTATCTCTCTTGTTATCTGGAAATCTTTCCCAAAGCTGGATTTGCTTCAGCTTCCCCTCCGACTCTAACAGATAAGAAGTATAGATAATGGATGAAAGGATTATATCACAAAAAAATTGTGTTTCCATCAGAAATAATAGAACTCTTTTATTACCTTGCATGGCTACCAAAGTGCAGACACCCAAATATTACTTTCAGATGTTATATTATGAATGTATTTTATTTTAGAATATGGCTGTGAGGATTTGTTTCCAATCAGCCACAAGGGCAGTATGACTGCTCTTGTCCCAGTATTTTTCTAAAAAAAAAAAAGAAAAAGATGGTTTTTGTACTTGGGTATAGCTGAAAGACCTCATCTCTCACTCACTCATTTGTCAAACCATTTAACCCTTTAATGCCCAAATTATTTATTGCAGTTAAAAATATTATTACTAGTTTTTCCTAATCAAAAAAGCCTAAGGAAACACCCCAAACACATTTCTTTCAACAAAATTATTATAACACTAACACTAATAATAATAATAATAATAATAATAATAATAATAATACCTAATAACAAATAATAACACTCTCACAAATTCGTGAACAACACAATCCTGTGCACTCAAGGCCATCTCTGGTTGACTGAGGCATGTGGAACCAAGCTGTGTTGCATCAACCAATGCTACAAGTATAGAACACTTGAGCAGCATTGAGTACAATGTATCTAGTAATTAGCATTTTTTGAAAGAGGGCTGTATGGTCCTGTTGGTGTTAAAGGGTTAATCCTTCTAGGTTCATGGGAAAGCTGAAGCCTTTCTCAGTCAACATTGGATGAAGTGGGGTACACTCTGATCAGCTCATTGGACTATTGCAGGACAACACACACAAAACCATTCACACTTCTACTCAAATCCAGGGACAAGTTGGAAAAGCCAACTAGCCTAATGTGCATACCTTTAAACTGTGGAAGGAAACTGGGGTACCCAGAGGAGAAAACATGTGAACACCACACCATCATGTCACTCACTCAAAGACCTGAACACACTTTCACCATCAATTTTTTCATGTTGTGAGTTTCATGTTTTTTCAAGTACAGTAAGAGAGACAGAGTTAAATGACAAGAAAGTAAATGTGGGAAATAAAAACTAAGCTCACAAAGCCAAAAAAACAAAACAAAACAAAAAAACACATTTTGAACTGGTTTTATGGACATAGTTGTCATAGTGATTGTATCTCTGGAATGAGAAAAGGCACTTACTAAATGAAATAATAAATTATTTTATTGTTTCAAGTCAATTTCCCAGAAATACCTCATCATAAAAAATATTTTCACCAAAGGTGCTTCAATAGCACATACCACACAAAAGAAATGAATTAGATTTTGCTGACGGCATAACCCTCAGTCTGGTGTTCTTTTCATGTGAGTTCAGGGCATGGTTCTCACAGAGCTAATAAATACATAGCAATGTGAGTCAAGTAAAATTTCAGTTATTAAATTGATTGTGAAGGATTGATGCTTTAGTTGATGAATGTGAAGCATTTATATAGATAAATCCCTGAAAGCTATCTTTACACTCACTGTTCTAAAATAAACTGGGAAATTAAAGTGAAAAAAGACCCAATGGCTTCTGCATTCATTAACAATTATTCAGTGAAAGCAAGGAGGACATCATTGAGTAGCCCCTGAGATGGAATTGTGAGGGGAGTATTCAATCTGCAGACATCCACCGAGCCTGAGGTAAACAAATTTGTTGAGCATATACTACACAGGAACATAAATACGAAAAATCAAAGAATTTTATTTTTATGGATTTTAACCATGAAATGGCTTTAAATCCCCAGATAGGAGACCAATCATATTACATCATTCCTATGTAATAAATACTAATTTTCACTGGATTGTGCACTCTTTAAACTGTGATTCATGAAATTGTCTTTAGTCATTAATCATTTTCGCCAGAAAGAGCACAGCCATAGTGCCCTATGTTTATACATTACATTTATTGCACTTGACAGGTGCCCTTATCCGGAGCGAATTACATTATACTCCCCTATACAACTAAGTGGTTCAGGGTTTAAGACCTTGCTCAAGGGTCCAACAATGACAGCTTGTTTACCTATATGGTGGCCATATAATCAGTAACCCAGAGTCTTAGCCTCTGGGCCACCACTTGAGGGGCCCTGAATACTATTGCTCATGACTCATCTTCACAGCTGTTTAAATGCACACTGAAAGAATCTCCATTTATGAATAGCTTAGTTCCCTCATAAAACATGATGTGCAGATCCTATGTCATTAAACCTGTCACACTCATATGTTGATGTCTCTGATGAGGGAGAGAGGATTGTGCTTTCATGCCAATAAACAGAAAACAAGCTGAACTCCACTCAGTGACATTCATTCATTGTCTGAACCGCTTAATCCTAATTAGGGTCACAGAGAGGCTGGCGCCCATGTCAGCCAAATCTGGGCGAGGGCAGAGTACACCCTGGACAGCTCACCAGATCATTGCAGGGCAGAAACACGGTGACGGCTATGCAACCTACTCTTGACGAAAGTCAGCAATGGTTCTCTTACATGCCTCTCACCCTAGGGTGAACGACATGGCCGGACTGTGATAACCCAGAAAGCTGCACTGGGGGGACAGTGACAACATGTTGGGAGTGGGTCTTGAACCTTGGGATCAGTGATCTAGCACCTTACCATCAGGTCACCACTGCCGTACTCAGTTACATACTGACTCTAAAAATATGCCAACATAGGCAACCATGAGTTCCTTCATGTCAGCCTTCATCTTTTAACTATATTGACTGATCTTTTGGGTATGCCCTGGAGTATATAAACTTGTTTCCCCTTCCTTTTGGTGTTCCGAATGTAATCTCAAGTGTAGAGAAACATGCCAGCTCCTGGCTGAGGATATGCCCAGGCCCTGGGGCCCAGGGCAAGACATCTTTGTCGCTTCTAGCGGGAACCCAGACGCTCTTGCTATAATGCAATCTTTCTCAGAGATTAAAGGACAAGGCTAACTCAGCCCCAGCTAGCAGGGAGCAAAATACAAACCCAAACTTAAGCAAGTAAGTCGGGTGATGAGTTTCCATGGACATTTGAAAAGCACTACTTTCTTTAGACATGATAGACTGCACACATACTGGGTCAGTACATGAGCATATAATAATCACACCAATCAAGATCACTCTTCAACTTATTGCCTTTTACAAAGTGGTCAAAAAAACAGCCCTCTAAAGCAAAACCACTTAACAGACCCAGCACTAATCACACCTTTCCCAGAGTAACAGTGCCAAAATTGCTCAAGCCACATTCCCTCACCTTCCTCTTCTCATACCTGCTACATATAATATGTGTGCAGTATAATATATAATTATGAGTGCAGTATAATGCAGTATAATCCATGCTGGGGCTCAAATCATAAACAAGGACAAATTCACCTCGTATAAAGAATGTCCTGTGTTCAATTTCGGAGTTGGGGCATTGCTGTGTGCTATGTGCATGTTCTCCATGTGCTTGTATGAGTTTCCTCCAGGCATTCCGGTTTCCTCCCACAATCCAAAAGCATGCACAGTAGGCTGATTGGCTGTTCCAAATTGCCCCCTATCTGTAACACTAAGTCTGAATGGTTGTATGTATGTCGATCCCTCAATGGTCTGCCAAGCTGTTCAAGGTGTACCTGCCCTCACACAGAGTCGGCTGAGATGGGTGCCAGCCTCCATGTGACACTAATTAGGATTAAGTGGCTTAGAAAATGAATGAATTAATAAATGAATAATCATAAACAATTATATTAATAAAAATAACTCTGTGAATGTGTTTAGTTTTATACAGGCTAGTCCATATAGCAGTGCTGTTTTAACATGCTCATTGATTATAGTACAAGTTTGGTTCATTCTATATATTTATTTTAAAATGTAAACCATTTATCACATGAAGCATATGGTGCATACTATTAATGTTCGATGAGGTTTAATTTTTAAAACTAGCTCAAGTTTGCAAATGCTCTGCTTGAGGAATTACTTACTCAAAGTTATCATTTCTGTAGTTTACTATATTGGCGCAACCTTATATTTATTTGATACTGTGATGATTGCTCAATGTATTCACTTCAAAATGTACCAAATTATTTAATTCTCATACAAACCTGTTAAGGGGCAGTGGTGGTCTAGTGGTATAGGGCACTGGATCGCTGATCCAAAGGTTGGGGGTTCGAGTCCCACTCTCCACAAGGTTGTCACTGTCCTCCCCAGTGCAGCTAACTGGGTTATCAAAGGCCGGCCATGTCTCTCACTGTCTATGGTGTGAGGCATGTAAAAGAACCATTGCTGACTTTCGACAAGAGTAGCTGCAAAGCCATCAGCGTGTTTCCGCCCTGCGATGGCCTGGCGAGCTGTCCAGGGTGCCCTCGCCAGAAGTTGGCTGGGATGGGCGCCAGCCTCCCCGCAACCCTAATTAGGATTAAGCGGTTACAGAAAATGAACTGATGATGAACAAACCTGTTATTAGTAAACATCTATAGAATACAACATGACTCACATTGTTGTCCATAAAAACCTCAGAAATAAAATAGCATGTCATAAGATCATGACCAAATAATTACCTGATTTGAAGAATTTAGAGTAAAATCCAGCCGGAAAACAGTTATAGTTATCCCAGTGCTCTTTTACTTGCTCCCTGCTGATAACTGTCTCACTGACACACACTGTTCATGCTCATGGTAGTGTAAACAACACTTGCAAATCAGATACAAAACAATATTTGAATGATTGAGAGATAAGGTATTATTAATAACATTAGTTGGAAATCAATTTATAACCTGTAAACATGATCAACTACACAAACAACAAATTTTTAAAATGTATAACTTTATAGACATTATAATAATATTGTATATATAATCATGCAGATGTAATTAACCTATGAAATACTGTATTTAAGAGAAAAGTATTTTGGGTGGCTGCTCAATTCCATCACTGTAATAGTTTTCAATTTGTTTCAGCAAAATGGATGTTGTTTATTATAGAGATGAGTTTAATGTGCATGAGTTTATAACCACATTTAAATTGTTCACATTTTTATAATTCATGAGAAACATACAAGCCCTATTTAGGCTTTTTGTGCTCCAGTATATTATTTATTTTTAAATGTTCATTAATGTACATGATTTTACTCATTACATAATATTGCATTTTTGCATTTTCCCAGATTTAAGAATACCAAGAGTTGAACACACAGTTGGCAGTCATTCCACACATCTTCGAAATGTCATATTGTCACTATTTATGATATAATTTTAGTGATATTAAAATACATATCACTGCTGTTCTCTCGGCATGCAAGTCAACATAATTTACCTTTTCAAAATTGTCTATTTTGGGTTCTTGTATAAGTTGACATTTTTTGTCTATTCACACAGCTGTGTCTGCAACAAACAGACAACAACTGATCACACACCCAACACAATCCAACAATACTTAATGACTCGTGGTGCGAACACACATGTTCAGTCACCTTGGTGATTCTCAAATTTCCTACTGGTGGAAAACTATCCAAAGTTGGTAATAGTATTTTAGTTTAAATACCATAAATTATAACTCATATGTAAAAGCTCAAATTTGTGGATGTGAATCTAGACCATGTTCACCCACACAGAACTGCAACCAACAATAAGCTTAGTTCAATATCTTCACCCACTTCCCACCACAATCAGCAGTTGGGGCCTTCACAGTAAGTCATAGATGTAGCAGAATACATCGCAGCAGCTTCTTCCCTGTATTCAGAAGTCAATTCTACTATTACTATTGTATAATAGATTTATTCTTTAATTACATTTTAATGTGAAAAATAAGGATTGCTATTTCTAGGTGTTTTAGTATTTGTTAGGATTATTATTATTACTGTTGTTGTTGCTATTATTGCCATTATTGCAATTATCAATAATCAACAATAAATAGCATGTTCTTAATAAGGTGTAGATTTATCTGCAGTTAAATTTGTAATTATAGAGAGACGACCGGCAACTCCCATCACTAGTTGCAACTTTTCAGGTAGGCCTTATTAGATGCGACAGTAGGCAGTACATTCTGCCAGCAGTTACTTTCTGGGATTTTGGAGATATAGAGTGTAGCATGTCAAATAATAAATAAAAGTAATGAGATCATTGTTGTATAATAGGGCTTAACGTGAGGTTACATTATCTTACCTGATGTGTCTAATACTACTAATAACATTATGACATTAGTCACTATGTCATAAGTGGAGAAATTCAAATTGGAAGCTTACCTTGTTCAAGTGTTCAGAAGCATGTACTGTATGTTGTCTAACTTGAAGACGAAGTTGAACTTATAATTATTCTAACACATGATTTTGGTCTGCTAAACTGAATAACTTCCGAGGACCAAACACACACTAGTGGACTGCTGAGAGACAAACAGGCATACAGTTTCCTGTGAAACAAAAATTGGTGCATCACAGTACCTTCCAGGCAGCTCACATGAAATGTAATCACATAATCACATGAATTGATATATTGATGCTACCAGCACACAGCACACTCATATAGCAATCATACAACCACACACACACACACACACACACACACACACACACACACACACACACACACACACACACACACACATTCCTATAACCATCACATACCAACAAGCTCACAGCCCTGTAGCCATATTCATTCATTCATTTTCTGTAACCACTTCATCCTAATTAGGGTTACGGGGAGGCTGGTGCCCATCCCAGCCAACCGAGAGCGAGGGCAGAGTACACCCTGGACAGCTCGCCAGGCCATCGCAGGGCGCCCTGTAGCCATCATACACAAAAACACACACATTTCGACTGCCATATTTTTATATATGCTGCACACTAAGTCCAACATCAACACAGTCCGATATAACAACCACACACACACACACACACACACACACACACACACACACACACACACACACAGGCTCCTGACTGCACACCCACTCCAACAATAGTAATTATACACCAGCATACACCTAAAGGCTAAGTAATGGTTTGACACTTGTTGATGTATCTCAGACAGTTCAGCTGAGGAATGTGCTGGTGCATTAGTCATGAGTGATGCTCTTCCTGCCATATTTGCACCCCTTCATCAGCACCAGCTCAGAAACCCATCCATCAGTGCAAATGGATAATAGCAGGATATTTCCAGACAGCAATTCATGTTTACATGTCCTTTTTGTTCCCACACAGTCACATCCCCTTTACCATCACAGTACCAGATGTTCCAAATCACCTAAGCATTTCTATTGAGCTAGTAAAAGTTTGTGGATGGTGTAAATGTGTGCAGTTCAGAACTGTGATCATGAATGTTTCAGTGTGTATAACATGGAGATTAATGAGACTCCACCAAAGCTCTTACCTGTGTAAAGTTCAGGTGTTTACACAATTTAGTTTAAACTCATTAACCTGGTAACATATTCAATGTATAATGTGTGCCATCGCTTTACGTTTGCATCACTATAAAAAGACCTGAACATGAAAACACACACTGCATTTCTGAAAAGAGCAAAAAACCAAACTGCGCCTGACCTGCATGTAAAAGAATTAGCCCAATTCAAACCCTTGAGCTTCGAATGTAAATGCACTGCGTGCTGGTAGTCCTGCCTGCAGTCTGTCAGACAGAGATTTATTCATATTTTGTTTGGCACTAGTCTTTATCAGAGGAACGACTCAGGAATACTCACATGCTCGGGTATAGTCCCTTCAGCGATGGAGCTGTTCAGTCGAGCGGCTCTCCAGACAGTGTCCGTGCGCGCGCAAAACCAAAGGAGACGTGCACGAGTCCTGCTGTGGAGTCGGGTCGGGAACACGCATGCAGATGTGGGATTGCACAAGCGGATGTGATATCAGAGTCGGGAAATATGGTTTGCTTAACCTGATATAACCATTAAAGTTGGATTGGCCACCCCTCCACGCATCCACCTCCACCCTACTGCAACCTTAACCCCAGGAACTAAAAGAAACGCACACATCTTATATGTGCAAAATTATGTCCTGGGTTCAGTAACTGAGTGAATCTTGGCTTTGTTATAAATAAATGTCTCACACACACAGAGACAGGAACATCATTTTACTCCTGATTTCTTTTAACGATCATTTATTATATGATTTAGCATTTGGATTTAGGATTAGTGCCTATAATAAAGCAGAGTGGTGTGTTTATATGAGTGAAGGTAACAAAGATGAATGGATGAATGAATTAATGAATGAATGAAGGGGTGGATGACTGGATGGATGGATGGATCGATGAATGAAGGGGTGGATGGATGGATGGATGGATGGATGAATGGATGGATGGATGGATCGATGAATGAAGGGGTGGATTACTGGATGGATGGATGGATGGATAAATGAATGGATGGGTGGATGGATGGATGGATCAATGAATAAAGGGGTGGATGGATGGATGGATGGGTGGATGGATCGATCGATGAATGAAGGGGTGGATGGATGGATGGATGGGTGAATGGATGGATGGATGGATGGATAGATGGATGGATGGATGGATTGATGGATGGCTTGATGAATGAAGGGATGGATGGATGGATGGATGGATGGATGGATGGATGGATGGATGGATAAAGGGGTGGATGGATGGATGGATGGATGAATGGATGGATGGATGGATGGATGGATGGATGGATGGATGGATGGATAAAAAAATATGAAAACAAATATTGAAACATGCTAACATATTGTTTAACAAAAACCCATACATCTGATGCTCCAAGCAGCTATCCCTAAGATAGACCAATGGGGCAAAGGATGAAGAAAAGATCAGACCATCATATCCAGTGCCCTCTCTTTCATTCCCTCCACCCCCAGCCCATAATGCTAAAATCCATACTGCAACTGATTGTTGTGCTTGTAAAAAAAAAAAAAAAAAAAAACAATAACAAAACAAACCAAGAAACCAAAAAACTGTAGAATGACTCTAATTAAAGATATGATTTCTAATTTCACCTGCAGCTCTGTTATCACAGTCCCCTGGGTTAAAAAATTCATTAATTTCTTCATTCTATTGTGCTGTATATTGGTTAATATATAATTGGTCCAAATTACCAGTACACATTAAAGTACTTATTTGCATTTCTGTTGCAAGATTGCTCCCTGGTAAACATCAGCTTAGAGATAAGAGAAAGACAGTGATGTTCTATTTTAATTTTACAAAGCCAATAAAGAGAAACTATAATTAAAGCTATACACTAGTATATTCAATTAAAACTACAATTCATCTGCAGTTCAACTGTTTTATAAGAAAAAAACTAAATATTTTCTTGGATTACTTGCTAGAGACAAATCCAAGAAACAGGTCAAAGTGATGCTCCAATTACTTGCTAATTCCTACTGACCATGCCCTTTCTGATGGAGATAAGTTGACACATATCCATCACATATAAAAGTAAGGGATAGGCAGAAAAAACTTCTGATAACCACTCACCATGTAAAATGAACTGAAAAACATACATTGAACATACACTGAACCATTGAAGATGATGATTTTTTTCCTCTGACATAGGGTGTCTCATATGGAGTCACTGCAAAACGTCAAAAAGCTTTTGGGTTTTGATCTGTCTAGCCCGCTCTCCCTTTTTCCCTTATGGTGTCTTTCTCACTTAAGATGATATGCATTTTGAAATCCAGAGTAAGGGTGATAGGTTTCTCTCTAAAACCAGACTTTTATCTCTGGTGAACTGTTTTCATGATTAAGAAAAAATGGTAAAAAAAAAAATGGTCATCATATTTCATGCCATTGTACTGTCTAAGAAGAATACTGTACAATGTTATTCTTATCAGAAGAATTGACAAAAATTCTCACATATCCTTAAACTTCTGCAGCTATGAATCAACTGTTGATTTTGGCAGAATCTACAAACTTTCCATAACAATTAAAAGCCATAAGAGTAGAACAAGAGGAAGATCAAGATACAAAAGATTAATAGAGAGACATATACATGCAGATGGAGCAAGGTCATATTTGATAGGGGGAAACAAAGCATAATTAGTGATATAGATGGCTGAACGCCAAATGTCCCAGGATGCCCTCATGTGTGCCTTCCTTCTGGTTCTTTCTTTTCATAGTCAGTCATGCCAGAGTTCCTGCTCAGCACCAATAAAATCTCTTCTTTCACCATTACACTATTATTAGCATACCCAACCCCCCCCCCCCCCCCCATTTTTGTTGAGGGACACATCATGCTACTTCTGAGATATCAGTGATCCTTATCCTTCTGGTCTCTGAATCCTGTGATTCCTCCTGATATGGTACTACTGGTTGGAGTTTTCATCTAAGAAGCCACTCACTCCTACTGCTGATGATCCATATGGACTAAAATATGCACTCAAAAACTGAATATGATTTTATTAAAATGATCTGGGACTACAGTTACAATTACAATTATGAAATTAGAGCAACTATAACTTAATATTAAACTATAGTGAAGTTTCTGATACATGGTTTGTATTTTTATCTGGGTTCACCTAAATGAAGATGGGGTTCTCCTTTAAGTCTGTTCTCAAGGTTTCTTCCTCTTGTCAACTGATGGAGTTTTTCCTTGTCACTGTTGTCACCGGATTTCTCATTAGGAATGTGTAGGGTTTATAGGGAAAAGTTTAAAATCATAAATCTGAACTCTTTACCAAATTTGTTTTGCTATGCAACACTGCTTTGTGACAGTATTGATTGTAAAAGGCACTATGAATTGAATTAAGTTCACACACACACACACACACACACACACACACACACACACACACACACACACACACACACACACACACACACACACACTATTATTATTATTATTATTATTAACGCGGCACAATGGTGTAGTGATTAGCACGTCCACCTCACAGCAAGAAGGCCTGGGTTTGATTCCCAGCCTGGGCGTTTCTGTGTGGAGTCTGCATGTTCTCCCTGTGCTTGCACGTGTTACCTCTGGGCACTTCGGTTTTCTCCCATAGTCCAAAAACATGCACAGCAGGTTAACTGGCTTTTCCAAATCGCCCCTAGGTGTGAATGGTTGAGTAAGTTCATCACCCTGCAATGGCCTGGTGAGTTGTCCAGGGTGTACCCCGCCCTCGTGCACGGTCAGCTGAGATAGGCGCCAACCTCCCCACAACCCTAATTAGGATTAAATTGTTCAGAAAATTAATAAAAGAATAATTATTATCATAAGAGTTTTTGTCTCACTAACAATACATTTTCAAATTATATTGCTGTGACACAGACTGGTAATGACTTTAGAAAGCTTTCCACTCATCATCGGATTATTTAACTTTAATGTGTTTATGTTTATGTTGATATTTAGTAACTACAAAGTCTAAGTGCTTGTAATACAGTTGTCTCCTCGCACCTTGATCCAGAACTTTTGAGTTTTGAATGTTCTGAGTGCTTTGGTTTTCCGATTTATTTTCTTCACATGTGTTGTAGTTGACACTTGATTGTTTTTTTTAATAGATATATATTTTCTCCTCTTTTTCACAAGCCATTCCAGTTTACTGTTTCAGAATGGATCTTCTGTTTGAGAGAGGTTTATGCAGAGATACAGATGAGGAGATAAATCAAATCACAAATTAATCATCATGTCAATATTTTTTTTCATATTTATAGTGAAAGAACATATTTTAAAAAAGGAATTATTGGCATTTTGTGAAAATATCAGAAGGTAGGAAGCATGATTCATTCATTGAGGTCAGTGACAAACAGAATTACTAACCGCATACATCAGATTTACACTTGAGTACAGTATAAAAATTTGCAGATCAAAGGGCAATAAAGGACTTATTGCTATGCAGAATAATTTACATGTCACCAAATGTGATTCTGAGAAGCTTAAACTATAGGACACCTAATTAGTGAAATAGTCTGATGTGTTCTCACAGGTGGAGCTGAACAAGAGTCATTAGTAGAACTGAGCCCAAAGTCATTAGTACTAATTATGATTGTTTACATTAGGCATGCAAACACCCATCATATCTCAGACAGTTATTTATTGCTTTATTTATACCAATAGCTATTGTAAACAATAGTGAACAAGATAGCTTAGGACATATCATTGAGGTATTGCATATTAACCTTGTTTTGGGTTTAGTTTCCATTTCCTTGATTGGACTAATGGCTTATTAATTTAAAAAGATCTAACAGTTTGGCACGAAAAGCTATGTGAATCGTTTTAGATCTTGTTCAAGCTGCATAAAAGCATAACAGACTAATGAATTATCAGCTATGAATATTCTATTATAACATAGCGAGCGTTTGTTCTCAGGAAGCAGGTAGAATTTTAGCTTGACTCCAGGCTCCAACAAAGTAATTAAAACAGGACAACTCTACAGAAATTGGGCCTATCCTGGACACAGCATGTGCAAATCTCTCTCTCTCTCTCTCTCTCTCTCTCTCTGAGTGTGTGTGTGTGTGTGTGTGTGTGTGTGTGTGTGTGTGTGCGTGTGTGTGTGTGTGTGTGTGCGTGTGTGTGTCAGAAACCAAACAAGCAATTCATATACGCAGCATACTGTGCTATTATCTGTGTAGCTGGGGCTTCTACACATGATTTTTGCTTATGTCCTTTTTGTCAAAATAATGAACTCTAAAACTTATAGGTCAAAATACTACCCAGTACGATAAAATTCTCCAATTTGGATTAATCTCAAATTAATGACATAAAAGGAATAATCCCTTCAGTTTCCTCCCACAGTCCAAAAACATGCACAGTAGGTTAACTTCCTTTCTTCCTTTTGGTTTTTTCCCTTTCACTCAGGAGTCGCCACAGCGAATCATCTGATTCGCACATTTGATTTGGCAGAGGTTTTTACGTCGGATGCCCTTCCTGTCACAACCCTTTAGCAAGGGACAGAAACACGCTGACGGCTTTGCAGCTACTCTTTACGAAAGTCAGCAATGGTTCTTTTACATGCCTCACACCATAGACAGTGAGAGACATGGCCCGCCTTTGATAACCCAGTTAGCTGCACTGGGGGGACAGTGACAACCCTGTGGGGACTCGAACCCCCAACCTTAGGATCAGCGATCCTGCGCCCTATCCACAAGACCACCACTGCCCCATGCACAGTAGGTTAACTGGCTGTCCAAAATCGCATGTATGAATGGTTGTGTGAGTGTTGGCCCTGCAATGGCCTGGCGAGCTGTCCAGGGTATATCCTCTCTCTCACCCGGAGTCAGCTCAGATGGATACCAACTTTCCTGCGACTTAATTAGGATTGGTTAAGAAATAGAATGAATGAATGAATGAATGAATGAAATGAATAATCTGTGGCGGTGTTTCTGTTGTGCATGCCTTGGTGGACCTGCTCGTATAAACCTCCCTATGGAGTTAATCTTCTTCTTCTTTATCTTTCGACTGTTCCCTTCAGGGGTCGCCACAGCAAATGATCTGCCTCCATCTCTCCCTATCCTCTGCATCTTCTACTCTTACTCCAACGACCTTCATGTCCGCCTTCACCACATCCATAAATCTTCTCTTTGGTCTTCCTCTGGGTCTTCTGCCTGGTAGTTCCAACCTCAGCATCCTACTACCAATATACTCACTATCCCTCCTCTGTATATGTCCAAACCATCTCAATCTAGCCTCTCTGACTTTGTCTCCAAAACATCTAACATGTGCTGTCCCTCTGATGTACTCGTTTCTGATCCTATCCATCCTCATTACTCCCAAAGAGAACCTCAACATTTTCATCTCTGCTACCTCCAACTCTGCCTCCTGTCTTTTCCCCAGGGCCACTGTCTCTAAACCATACAACATCGCTGGCCTCATCACTGTCTTGTACACTTTTCCCTTCATTCTTGTAGATACTCTCCTATCACACATCACACCGGACACTTCTCTCCATCCATTCCAACCTGCCTGCACATGCTTCTTCATCTCTTTTCCACACTCTCCATTGCTCTGGATTGTTGAGCCGAAGTACTTAAAATTCTCCACCTTCTTTATCTCTGCCCCCTGTAACCTCAAAGTTCCTCTTGGGTCTTTATCGTTCACACACATGTATTCTGTCTTACTGAGGCTAACCTTCATTCCCCTGCTTTCCAGGGCATACCTCCACCTCTCTAGATTTTCCTCCACTTGTTCTCTGCTCTCACTACAGATCACGATGTCATCTGCAAACATCATAGTCCATGGAGATTCTTGTCTAACCTCGTCTGTCAGCCTGTCCATCACCATAGCAAACAAGAAGGGGCTGAGAGCTGACCCTTGATGCAGTCCCACCTCCACCTTGAACTCTTCTGTCACACCAACAGCACACCTCACCACTGTCTTACATCTCTCATACATGTCCTGCACCACTCTAACATACTTCTCTGCCACTCCAGACTTCCTCATACAATACCACAGTTCTTCTCTCGGCACCCTGTCATATGCTTTCTCCAGATCTACAAAGGCACAATGCAGCTCCTTCTGACCTTCTCTGTACTTCTCCATTAACATCCTCAAAGCAGACACTGCATCTGTGGTGCTCTTTCTTGGCATGAAACCAAACTTTTGTTCACAAATGCTGACCTCTGCCCTTGGTGTAGCTTCCACTGTTCTTTCCCATAACTTCATTGTATGGCTCATCAACTTTATCCCTCTGTAGTTGCCACAACTCTGTACATCTCCCTTGTTCTTAAAAATGGGCACAATCACACTTCTCCTCCATTCCTCTGGCATCTGCTCACTTTCTAAGACCTTGTTGAATATTCTTGTCAGAAAATCTACTGCTACCTCCCCTAGACACTTCCATACCTCAACTGGTATGTCATCAGGGCCAACTGCCTTTCCACTCTTCATCCTCTTCAATGCCCTCCTCACTTCTACCTTACTAATCTTTGCTACTTCCTGGTCCTCAACGGTCACCTCTTCTACTCTTTTTTCTCTCTCTCATTTTCCTCATTCATCAGCTCTTCAAAGTACTTCCCTATGGAGTTAATACGTATTTTAAAAACTCAAACTGCTAAACATTGTCTGGTTAATATACTTGTGTATTTGTGGAGTTCTAAATAAATTCAAGGAATTATTTACAAAATCCTTTTAGTCCCAAAGCTCTTTCTGATATCATGCAAAATGTCATCATCGTGTTTTCAATTAGTTTTTAAAATCCACTTAGATATTATTATGTGGGGCCGGTAGCATAGTGGTGCTGCGCTCATGATCGGGAGGTTGTGTGTTCAAATCCCAGTTAGCCCCCCACTGTTCTAAGACCCCTGGGTAAGGTCTTAACCATAAGTGTGCCTCTGTTCACCCAGCAGTATAAATGGGTACCAGTAAAATATACTGGGAAGGTAAGCTGCGATGGACTAGCGTCCCATCCAGGAGGCATTGAACTCCTAGTCGCTTCACACTACAGAAACCAGGGATAAGCATCAGCCTGATTAGCCGCTATGGCTCAGGTGTAAAAAGCCCAATGGACTTTAAATTTACCTTAGATATTATGACAATTGATTAGGATGATATTATTATTATTATTATTATTATTATTATTATTATTATTATTATTATTATTATTGTTGTTGTTGTTGTTGTTGTTGTTGTCATTCTTGTTGTTGGTGTGGTTGCTGCTGATTTTTTTTTTTTACTCTTCTTCATTTTATTACTACTAATGAACTTCTGCACCATTCCTACCAGCAAGTAACAATACTACAAGATGGATCACGTATACTTCTGGATTGTGGGATGAAACTAAGGTGAGCCATGACACGCTCGTGATGGTAAGCCAGTCCCACCATCCAGTGTTTGAACGGCACCTTGTCCCAGAGTAAGGCTTTGTTCAATCTAGCATGATTCTATTGCTTCAATATTGCTGTAGAAGTTCTAACACTGCACTTTAATAAGCGTCCATACTGAATGAGTGTCCTCCTCAAAGGCGTTTTAGTTTAAGTAAATATATACATCTTATTCAAAGGTCTGTGTAAGTATTTTTTTTTTCATTCATTCATTCATTTTCTGAACCGCTTCATCCTAATTTGGGTTGTGGGAAGACTGGCACCCATCTCAGCCAACTCTGGAAGAGGGCACAGTACACCGGAACACATCACCAAGCCATTGCAGGGCAGAATTACGCTGATGGTAATTTAATAGGCTACTCTTTTTGAAAAACAGCAATAGTTCTTTTACATGTCTCTCAGCATAGACAGTGGGAGACAGGACTGACCTTTGATAACCCATTTAGCTCCACAGTGGGACAGCAGTGACAACTCAGTGATAGTGGGGTTTAAACCCACGACCTTTGGATCACAAATCCAGCACCCTACTACTGGGCCACCTCTGCCACCTGCCACTATTATTACTGTGATTTTGTTGTTGTTCTTATTATTGTTATTCATTCATTCTGTTAACTGCTTAATCCTAATCAGGGTCAATGGGGGGGGGGGGGGCTGCCGCCCATCTAAGCCAACTCTGGGCGAGTTGAAAGTACACTCTGGACAGCTGGCCAGGCCACCGCAGGGCAGAAACACACTGATGGCTATGCAACCTACTCTTGACGAAAGTCAGAAATGGTTCATTTACATGCGAGGTGAGAGACATGGTCGGCCTTTGATAACCCAGTGATAGCTGGACTAGTCGGGGGCAGAGACAACTAATAGTGGTGCTTGAACCCCCAACCTTCAGATCAGTAATCTCACAAAGTTCAACCTGACCACTACTGCCCCTCTTCTTCTTCTTCTTCTTCTTCTTCTTCTTCTTCTTCTTCTTCTTCTTCTTCTTCTTCTTATTATTATTATTATTATTGTAGTTGTTGTTGTTGTTGTTGTTGTTGTTGTTGTTGTTGTTATTATTTAACCATTCTAAATCTTTTCTTAGTGTGAGTGTGTGTGAATGGTTGTCTCAGTGTTATCCCTGCAATGGCCTAGTGAGCTGTCCAGGGTGTACCCCACCCTCGCCTGTAGTCATCTGAGATGGGCATCAGTCTCCTTGCAACCCAAATTAGGATTAAGTGGTTCAGAAAATGGATGGACGAATAATGAACACAAAGTAATATCATCCTGACTGTACTCAGGATTGAGGCTTAATCTTCATTTTATTTCTTTGGTGTTATTGGAACATTAATATTAAGATATTATGTGATAAGGTGAATGCCATTCCCTCCTTTTATATCATGCATAACACATTTAAGTGGCCACAGATAACTATAAGTTGCAGCTGTCTGTCTGTCTGTCTGTCTGTCTTCCTTTCAGCTTTTTCCCTTTTACTCGGGAGTCGCCACAGCGAATCATCTGATTCTCACGTTTGATTTGGCAGAGGTTTTTATGTCGGATGTCCTTCCTGTCACAATCCTTTTTAGCAAGGGAAAGAAACACGCTGACGACTTTGCAGCCTACTGCAGCATGGCAACAAAAACACACTGTCCATGGTGAGGTCATCTGCAGCTACTAACAAGCTCAACATCATCTGTTTAAGATTTGTGTTTTACTAGCTTTGGATGGAGGGAGGTTATCATGATTAGAACGGCGCTCTCGAAATATTTTGCAAAGATAATTGAGTTCACTTGATGATCTTGCAGTATAGATGCAGTAATGCAGTGCTCCAAGCAGAGCAAATAGACTGCAGGGATGACAGAATGCTCAGTAGAGACTTAAAACTTAACTGGAAGTGGTGAACTGGAGTTTAAAAATTGACTTGGACTTCATCAAATAAACATGAGGCTTGACTTGGACTTGCGAAAAAAAAAGCATCCCTGACAGCTACTTGAATCTGACCCGAAAAAGAGATCATAAAAACCCTTGGTTCAGCTACTTCACATTATGCGCTGCTTTGATATCATTCTGTGTAATGTAACATTCATAAAATATCCTGGCACCTGGAGAATTAGGGTGAACTGGTCTGATTCTCTTATAATTAATCTTGAATCTAGGAGCAGTGGTCTGCACTGGGACACTTTCATCCTTAGTCTGTGCCGTGCCCTGTTTGATCTGAGCCTTCAGGCTGTTTTTAAAGACTACAAGGGACAGCAGCAGCCCTGTCATTAGCCCCAGCACTTTTATCTGCTTCAAAGCTACTGACTAGTCAATGCCATAAATCATAATGAAAATAAATGCCAGCTGCTTTCCACTTAATTTAGTGTAGAACCTTATTTATGTGTAGAATTTATTTTGTAATTCAATTGATATTCTCAAATTTTTAATGAGATAATATTATGTGTGTCCAGTAAGGTTGATATTACTTTTTTATTTATCCATCTATCCATTTCCTGAACTGCTCAATTCTAATTAGGGTCACATGGAGTCTGACGATGGAGCCCATCTCAGCCAACTCCGGGCGAGGGCATGGTACACCCTGGACAGCTCGCCAGGCCATCGCAGGGCCAACACTCACACAACTATTCATATTTACACTCACACCTAGGGGTGACTTAATACAGCCTAATGTGCATGTTTTTGGACTGTGGGAGGAAACCAGAGGACTCAGAGGAAACCCACGCAAGTACAGCGTAGAACATGAAAACTCTGCACAGAAACGTCTGAGCTGGGAATCGAGTCAAGGACATCCTTGCTGTGCTAACCAGTACGCCCCTGTGCCACCATTTTGTTTGTTTGTTTATTTATTTATGGGGAGCAGGTATTTCATAATTGGTATTATATTTCCCTGAAATAATGTTTGCCCTCTCTTTCTAATAAGACTTCATTCATTTTCTGAACCGCTTAATCTTAATTAGGGTCGCAGGGAGGCTGGCACCCATCTCAGCCAACTTTGGACAAGGGCAGAGTACACCTTGGACAGCTCGCCAGGCAAAGCAGGGAAGAAATACGTTGACGGCTATGCAGCCTACTCTTGATAAAAGTCAGAAACGGTTCTTTTACATAGACAGTGAGAGACATGGGTTTGATAACCTAGTTATCAGCACTGGGAGGGACCGCAGTAACAACCTGGTGACAGTGGGGCTTGAACCCCCAACCTTGGGATCAGTAAGCCAGAACCCTACCACCAGGCCGCAACTGCCCTCTAATAAAAGTTTGAGACTTTAATTAAAGAAACTTAAAAGGAAACAAATGCTGGAATAAATGACTGCTGTTAATTCAGGCATGTCCATCGGTGTGAACACAGAATCAATTTTGTAATTACCATATGGTGGCTCATTTTTCACTGCAGCAAGAACTCACACTGTGTTATATCACTTACCGTATATACACAAGTGCATGTTTAGGGGTGTGGTGAATTTAAAGAATAACAGGTAATTTTATATTTCCATTTTAAATAGAAGACAGTTTTACTAAAGACATATTAATGTGAGGGATTACAGTAATATCTTGCCTGCCTGATATGTGGATTTTAAATGCGTACATGCTGGACATAAGATCGTATAACTCCAGTGTTCACCCTTGTCTTTACTGCAAAACAATTTTTCTCAAATGTACATAACTGACAGACAAAAACCAAAATAATGTCCTTACCAATTTTATCCCTACATTTTTTCATCTATATTATTTTGATAATGTAATTTTATATTATAAAATAAGGCGCATCGGTATATTAGTACATTTTTGATAAGTACACAATAAATAAGGACAAAATTAACGATATATAGCGGTGTCAGTGATGTTTTGCACGACAGTCTCTCTGGTTTCAGTAGATAAACATAATACTTATGCTTAACAGTCTGAGGGAATTCAATCAGTTCACCATCACGTCACATAGTTTTTACTGAGCTTGTTGCTTAGTTACCTACTATTATCTTAAGTTTTCATTTTCATAAGAATTTAGGAAATTCTTAGATGGATGATAACATCATTCATTATATTATATGGTAATTGTGCACAAAAACATATGGCCTGCTTTTTCATTTACAACAAATGTGCTTTGTGTTTGTTTGTTTTGTCTTTCCTGTCTTTTTTTTTTTATTTTTTTGAGTTCCAAATTTCCCAAAAGAGGTCTACTTGTAATTACTTGCTAATATGAATGGTCATACAGTTTAATCATGGCGTACCATTTCATAAATTCATAAAAATACACATTTAATCTACTTGTATATTTACTTCTCATGAGGTCTCAGACCTGACAGCTCATTTTCTATTTCAGTTGTTAGATTATTCTTCCCTGGCAAAGCCAGATTGCAGTGATTTTGAGGAAAAATGACCTCAAAACGAATTGGTTTTCCCTTAAAGGTGATTTAAAGAAAATAAAATGTTTTAACATATTTATAATTATATTATTCTTGAATTTCTCAGGAATTCGAAAAGTTGTTTTTTCAATTTTCAAGATTTCACCGCTACTATAATCTGGCTTGACATGGCAGTGTAGACCTCTTCACAATCTAAGGAATATTTACAGAATTACAGAGTCATTAAAAACAGAAAAGAAAAGGAAAAAAACCAAACAAATGTAGATATAAAGAAACTATGACTGGGGATTCATGAATCAATATCAAAGCATTGATAACTAAAATCTAAACATGCACACACACACACACACACACACACACACACACACACACACACACACACACACACACACATGTATATATACATGTATACACAGTCCTCCATAATTATTGGCACCCCTGGTTAAGATGTGTTTAAACTCTACTCTACTACTCTCCCACTGAAGATTGTACAACAATATAACCTTCAACCCAAGTGAATTTTAAATGGAAAAAAAATCCCTGACTAAGAAGTAATTATTTTTCATGAAATCACCTGTTCCACAATTATTGGAACCCCTATCAATTCCTTGGAAATAAATGTAATTGAAGTATTTATGTTATTTCTACAGTAGTTTACAAAGTTGGTCAGGAATATTTAATTAGTAATTCATCACTTCCTGTTTCCTTGTGGTATAAATATGGCGTGACACAGAGGCCATTTCTCTTATCCACTCTTCAACATGGGAAAGACAAAGGAATACACCATTCAAGTCAGTCAGATGTGTGTTGACCTTTACAAATCAGGCGATGGCTACAACAAAATAGCCCCTCACCTGCACCTGCCCATATTTACTGTCAGAGGAATCATTAAGAAGTTTAAAACAACTGGAACAGTGGTAAACAAGCTTTGGCGAGGATGCAAGGTTATTTAGTCACCACACACAGTGAGGAGGATGGTAAGAGAAATAAAAAGTTCCCCAAAGCTCACTATTAAAGAATCACAACAAATGCTAGCATCTTGGGGGCACAGAGTCTCCAGAAGAACCATCACGAGCCATCTAGATGCCAACCAGCTATTTGGAAGACATGCATGGAAAAAAACTTTTCTCAATCTCAGTCATAAGCGCAAACATCTGGAGTTCACTAAGCGGTACTGGGACTTCAATTTGGACTGTGTGCTTTGGTCAGATGAGACCAAAATGGAGCTTTTTGGCAACAAACAATTTCAGTGGTTCTGGCAGAACACAAAGGGTGAGTATTTAGAAAAGCACCTCATGCCCACCATGGGAGAGGATCGGTGATGCCGTGGGCCTATTTCTCTTTCTCTTTCAGAGGCCCTGGGAATATTTTTAAGATGCATTGCATCATGAACGCTTTGAAATACCAACAGATTTTGATTAAAATGTACTACAAAGTCGATCATCGAAATGCAACCTAGGGTGTCCTGGTACCAAGTGAACTTATGGACACACTTATGTTCAAACATTGTGTTCGTGATGGACAAACTATGATAGCAAAGAAGTTCAAGAACGAAACACCATTCGGGTTCAGACTGGAGAGGCCGTACCTACAGATCACACCCTTTCTGGTCACACTATTGTTGTCCACATGGGCGTTGAAGTCTCCCATAATAATGAGTGAGTCTCGCGGGGCAGCATTCTCCAACACACAGCCAGGGGTGGGTATTCTGAACTGTCATTTTGTGTATAAGCACATGCAACTGTCAGGACCCGCATAGCTCCTAGGATCATTAGGACATGCAAACCCCTCCACCACGATAAGTGGTGATTCAAGAAGGAGGGGGGATTAACATCAGGCTGTTGATAATTGTAGCACACATGATTTGATGTAAAATAATTATTTCTTAATGTGGGATTTTTTTATACAGTTGAATTAAAGGTTGGATTTTCCTCTTTTTTCATTGTGGTCCTATATTATTTAGTAAAAAAAAAAAAAATTCATAAGAAGCTAATGAACACATCTAAACCAGGAGTGCAAATAATTATGGTGGGAAGTGTGTGTATACACACACAGACACACACACACTCACACACACACAGACACACACACACAAACTCTGACTAGTGTCACGTGATTCAAATTTAGCCAATGACTGTTCTCCTTCCTGCTGATTGGTTGAGATGATGTATACGCCCCTTTTTTCTCATCCGAGCACAAGTTGTCAATGAGCCTTTTTTCGTGTGTTTTAATTACCAGTTAAGCTCTATGATGCCACTCATGCGGCCGCTAAGCACCAGAAAAAGATAATGATGTTGGATGTCTCTTCTGAAGAAATAAGACTGAGGAAATGACAGTTTTCTGTGAAGTGCCTGATGAGGAATAATCATCTGAACTGTTGTTAAAGAACTCTATAGTATTTAAGTCTTTTTCAATTATTATTCCAGTACAGTACCTAAGTTAATGTTTAGAATGTTTGTTTTTGTGCTTTTATGTACTGCTGTGTAGCATGTTTATCATTTTCTTTTGTTTATCCAATTTATTACATTTTATGTTCTTTTATGTTCTTTTTGTTATGGTCTGTGTTTTTGGGGGAATGCACTCTTCTCATCCACCCCCAATAAACACAAACACACTCACCTCTGCGCCAGAGGATTAACTCACATCACGTCCCTGCTACTTTGTACTGTAACACTCTCTAACTCTTTTCTGCCCACTCCAGCTGAGGGGCGTGGCTGAGATGCTCGGGCTGAATGAAGTTCATACCTGAATTCAGTCCTCTCATTCACGCCCTATAAACACAAACCGCTTACCTCAGTTGAAGCGCACTGCTTAAGTGCTTCCCCTTTGAATAATAAATCCACTCTGCCATCTCACGCTGCCTCACAAATGCTGCCTCACAAATAGTAATGCAATATATCCCTCTAGTGAGCATTATTGAAGCCTACAGTGCTGTATGTTTTAAGGAAAATTTTTAAAGGTGTTTATATATTCTGTCTCTGTCTTCCTTTCGACTTTTTCCCTTTTACTCGGGCGTCACCACAGCGAATCATCTGATTCGCACGTTTTGATTTGGCAGCGGTTTTTACGTCGGATGCCCTTCCTGTCACAACCCTTTTAGCAAGGGACAGAAACACACTGACGGCTTTGCAGCCTACTCTTTACGAATGTCAGCAATGGTTCTTTTACATGCCTCACACCATAGACAGTGAGAAACATGGCCCGCCTTTGATAACCCAGTTAGCTGCACTGGGGGTGTTTATATATATATATATATATATATATATATATATATATATATATATATATATATATATATATATATATACATACATACATATATAAACACACACATACACTCTTCCTGCCATAATTATTTGCACCTCTGGTACCTTGACTTATGGGTGTCTTTTCTAACGAATTTTTCATGGTACGAGCTTTGACCCCACCAAAAATCTGCCCCATCCAACGAGCAAAATTTTGATTTATGAGCTCTACTGGGGAAATGGCTTTTCTGGGCCAATTAGCCTCATATTCTTCTGTGTGTATTCATCCACATTCCAAGAATGCCTTGTGCAGTGCTTCTCAATTATTTTCTGTGATGCCCCATAGGAATTAAAAAAACATTTCTCGCCTCCCTGGCAATCATTCGCATAGGAAATAACAGAAAACTAATTAATCTGTTCCAACCCCCTGCCAAACTCATATCACCTGCCACAAACATGTATATTTGACCTAATATATTAAAGATAAACATGTAAAAACAATAAATATTTCATAATAATACATGTACATTAAAATTATTAATAATAATAAAAGAAAAATAAATAATAATTCAACTAACCCTTCCAATTATCAACTGTGACAAAGCTGTTATGTGGGATCGAAGATGTTATGTGGGCAGGCATGACGTGATGCGTAACAGAGGAGAAGGAAGAGGAGGAGAATTTTATGCATGTGCACGCTACAAATGCCAGCGAAGAAATTCTTGGTGAACTCCCACAAGGCCAGTGCTTCTCAAATAGTGGGGCTAGGCCCCCTTGGGGGGCATGGTGTGATGCCAGGGGGCCGCGTATGACCCTGGGGAATATGCTTTTTTGCCATACTGTACTAGAATGAAGTGTTATTGTGCATACTCTACAGTAGGTGGCAGTGGAGCTCTCACAGTTGTTCCCAATGATATGAAGTGCAGTAAATACTATTTATATTCATGCCCTGGGCGCTGGGGGGGGGGTGTAAATGGGCTTTCTTTTCTTCCTATAGGGAGCATCACAGAAAAGAATTGAGAAGCACTGCACATGACGTTCTCAGAGCGTGGAGGAATACACGCAGAGGGATACCAGGATAATCGGCCTGAAAACGCCATTTCCCCAGCAGAGCTCATAAATGTAAAATTTTGCTCATTGGATGGGGCAGATTTTTGGTGGGATCCAAGCTCGTATCATGGAAAATTCGTTATAAAAGGCACTTGTAAGTCAAGGTACCACTGTGTGTGTATGTGTATATATATATATATATATATATATATATATATATATATATATATATATATATATATATATATATATATATATATATATATATATATATATATATATATGTTGTGCGTGTGCAGTTCATCAATGTGGGTGCATTATGCCCATATGTCTTATTATTGGTCAGATTTCAGCTAGTAAAGAATAAAAAGAAAGAAGAAAAGTAAAAAATGTACCTTTTTTTTTTTTTTTTACAAATATTTGCAGTCATTGTAGTTTCACTGTAGCTAAACTCTTCCTTTATGGATTTGGTGAAGGAGGACAGAAAGGTAGTTGGTGTAAGATAATAAGATGCAGAAGATGGATGCAGATAATTCACTGTGGTGACCCCTGAAGGGAACTGCCGAAAGGAAAAGAAAAATATATATTTGCAGTCATTACCTGACAAATGTAGGTCAATATAACTTCTGCATTGGAAGATATCACTATCATTCATTCATCATTCATACTATCTGTTTCTAAGATGCTTAATCCCAATTACTTTTGCAGGGAGGTAGGCACCCCCAGCTGACTCTGGGCAAGGGCAGGATACACCCTTTACAGCCTGCCAGGCCATGACAGGGCCAACACACATAACCATACACACTCAAATTCACTAGGGGAGTTCTAGAGCAGCCCAACTAGTCTACTGTGTGTGTTTTTGTACTGCGGAATGAAACCTATGCATGCACAAGTAGAGCATGTAAACTCTACAGAGCAATGCCCAAACAAACCCAGGCCTTTTTGCTGTGAGGCGAGGTAAATGTACCAACCACTGCACCACTGTGCCACTGTGCCACCTAGATATTACTATAGCATTTTTAATATATATATATATATATATATATATATATATATATATACTTTTCATTAAGTGCCGGCGAGCGCCGGTTATATTTTATAATAGTAAATAATAATATTTAATAATATAATAATCATCTTTAATAAAAACATTTTCACGGCTTTGTTAAGCTATGTACTTGACAACACGATCACTTGTTTTGATAATTTCTCAATCGGTTCACTTCCGATACCCCATGATGCACTATGCTACCTCATTCAAAACATGCTGAAGATTTTGCAGCCTACTCTTGTCAAAATTCAGCAATGGTTCTTTTACATTCCTCTCACCATAGACAGTGAGAGACATGGCCAGCCTTTGATAACCCAGTTAGCTGCACTGGGGGGAACAGTAACAACCTTGTGGAGAATGGGACTCGAACCCCCAACCTTTGGATCAGCAATCCAGCACCCTATACCACTAGACCACCACTGCCCCTTTATTAATCCTAAAATGATATTACATAAACAGTTTTGACAGATTAGGGTAGCAGTTTGATTCACAAATGTCATATATTAGTAAGGTAACTGTTAGATTTTTCAAATAAGAAGTTTTATGTACTTTTCTTTAAGAAGTAAGTCTACTATTCTTGTAACAAATACTATTTTTTATAATATAAACTTTTAGTTTTATTTGCTTCTAGCTTGTCTGATTTTCTCATAAATATGGTCCCAGAATGCGCCACAGAGCACATGAATTTTAAAAAAAAATTTCAGGGTGGCCCCCCAGACCTCCCTGCGGGAGGGGACACCCCCATTCCCATGCTTGCCTCAAGTAATTCCCACCCCCTACTTATCAATATCCTCCTTCTACTCTAAAACTTAATGAATACCCTATATATATATATATATATATATATATATATATATATAGATAGATAGGATTTTCTGAGTAGATCCTTCCGTAGGAGAGTGCTCAATACGCTTTGGTAGAGCAAATAACAAAAATAAAAGGACAGGACAGGACAAAGACTTTCTATTGAAACTCCATTTATCACTAGAGATCTGTTTCGAGGGGTGGTGAAACCATCCTCTCTCTTCAGGTGATTATAGAAGATTCTTCTATAATCATCTGAAGAGAGAGGATGGTTTTACCACACCTCGAAACAGATCTGTAGTGATAAATGGAGTTTCAATAGAAAGTCTTTGTCCTGTCCTTTTATTTTTGTTTTATATATATATATATATATATATATATATATATATATATATATATATATATATATATATATACATATATAAAATATAAATGTATTTATTTATTGTTCGAATTATGCTTTATATGAAAACAAAGTTGAAAAAATTTAGCTCTGTAAATGGAAGGAAGGAAAAACTTTGAACACCACGACATGCACTCAGGTCATCTACTATTTTTCTGTAGGATAAAACATTCTAGTTCACAAGTGATTTGCAAATTCAATGTTTATGTTAGTTCACAGCAGACTGTTGAGAGAGAATGATGAAAATGGAACAAGGAACGAATAAGGCATTTCTTTTGCTGCATAAATAATGCAGAGTAATGATTACTAAACAAAGAACTTTAGGCATTCAGTACTCCTAAATAATACAATCTGAGCAATGGTGTATGTCCTATATAATAGAGCACACTAAAGGGGTAAACTGACTTTCAAACTGTACACCAAACATCGACTTAAATGTCCCATAGTAAATATACATCAAAATCTATATTAAATACTTTAATCCTTTAAACAACATTGCTTGTGTTTATAGATACAATCTTATTAACAGTAAAAATCCAAACATCTGGTTATAATAAATAAACGTTGCTAAGCATGGACCTACAAAACTACAGCTGTCTTGCTTCGTGTCCAATCTAGTTTTTCAGTGAGATATTGAATATGATGATGAAATTATCTTCATTGCCACTGTTTTTCCTGTTTATTCATTGAAATCCGAGTTACTGATCCCTCCAGGCAGATGTTTTAGGAATTAAATGTACGGGCTTGATATTCATCAGTACACTGAGCTCCAATGGTAGTTCATGTTTGCATAATTAAGAAATTAAAGCTGGGAGCTGTGACCTGTTTTGCAGATGACATTTATCACAGCCACTTGATTAATTTTCAGACAAATTATCATAGGGGTTGGTCTGGGTCGATTTGGAAAGGATACATTCCCAAGAATCTTTCTTGTTTTAAATACCTGGGAATTGCACTTGGATTGTATTAATTAATTAATATTTGAGTTTAATATTTTGGTAACATATGGACTCTGGCGTAACATGCATTTTTGGAATTTTTTTATTGATACAATCATGAAAAAGATTCAGTACATTTACATGCACAACATACAAGATATACAGTCAAAAACATACATCCTAACACCATTAACCTGATTTATTTACAGCATATATGTGTATTAAATAGCTAAGCTGTGATACCTGTGAGAAGGTATCTGTAGCTGCTGTTCCCACTGGAGACCTGGTTAAAGGGTTGAGATGTCTGGTCATGAGAGACAGCAGGCTAGAACAGGTGCAACAGGACGACCCCAGGCCGTCGTTCACTCTCCCTACATTAATTAGGACCAGGGGCTTTGTGCTGCATTGCCTGGTTAGTCTGGAAGGCTATGAGGGCTCAGTGTGCAAGGATTTAGCCTAGAGACCTAATAAGCATTGCCCTGCTCTCTCAAATCACTGTCCCTTTGTCCATTTTCATGGGAAATGTTTAGCTTTTTTATGCTTCTAGTCTTTGCCTCTCTTTTTTTTTCTCAGTTCAAGGAGCTTTTATTAATATGCGTCATCTTTTAACACAGCCCCTTGGATTTAACAGCCAATTCATTTAATTCATTAAATATAATTTGTTTTTATATATTAAAATTGCTTGTTGAGGGACACATCATAACCTGCCATAACTCATGAAATTGTCATTCAAATACAATTTATTTACACACTAATTATTATGGGTGAAAAAATTGTATGAACTATGCTATATTGAACTGTCCATGTACCATCACATGCTCTCTTACGTTGGGTCTGTGTTTTGCTTTTGATGATGCACCCACAAACCAGAAAAATGTTGTCTAAAATTGTAAACAGGCCCAAATGTGAAAATTCTTGCTTCATGACTACAATGTTCCTCATCTAATACATTTTTAGTTTTAATGGCTATTTCTTTCCAAATTGGTGAGATTTTTTTAATCTGACTGCAGAATCATTTTGCAGTGACAGGTATTTCTGTCAAACAATTACATGGTTTCTACTGATTTTGTCAGAAAACATGACTTAAACAGACATCAGCAAAATAAACCACTTTGTATGGAAAGAAACACAACTCATAAAGCTTTAATATTAAACACAACTCATAAAGCAATATTTTTAGGCAATACATAAACCTATGGATTATTGTAAATACAAATTTTATGTAATGTAGAAGAATTGTACTTTAATCTCAAAGTGCATAAAGGTGAACATTGACCAAGATACAATTACATGTTGACCATATACATTGTCAAACACAAAGACTCTGAAGAGCTCTACTTCAACTACTAACCAGTTGTGGGTGGCCATACATCTTAGAAGGACATTCACCTGCTCACTTAGGCATGGAGAGTAAAATGATCACAATCAGAACAAGTCAAGACATCAGGGTGAGGCCTAATCAAGGCGGCTCAAATGTATGCTTTTAACAATTACACAAATGGACTACCTCAAAAGCTGCTATTGACAGAGTAATCCTGACAAGCTGGTATGCTATAAACACAAAAGGTCCAGATAAATGGTGTTTCAGTATTGGTTTGTTTTACAATTGAAACATCTCCTATAGGTGTACTTCTAAAAGTGACAGATGTAAAGCATGATACACCAAGTGAAAACTGAATATAATTAAGAAAACAGCTTGTCTTATAAATAAAATTTGGCACGGTAATTGAATTAAATTGGGCTTGTAAAATATAGTCATAAGATAACCAATTATTATTATTATTATTAGTAGTAGTAGTAGTAGTAGTAATAGTAATAGTATTATTATTCACAACAACAACAATAACAATCATAATAATAATAATAATAATAATAATAATAATAATAATAATAATAATAATATATTTTGTTATCTCCTGGTTATATTTTACAAGAACAATTTCATTTATTTATCGTGCCAAATTTTATATGTATATTTAAATATATATGGCCCACCTAAGAACCACGGTGGGCCACCCCACTTTTTTTGGCTTTCAGGAAGTTCAATTATTTACAAGGACCCCAATACTACCTTTTAAAACCCTTTAAAAATGATAAAAGTATACCTTTTAAGGCCTCCTTCTGCTTCAATATCATAGTGATAATAGACGGGATTCGGCCATATTCCTTTGTGATATCACTCAACTGCATGCCACGAACCTGTTTCTTCTTTTCACTTACACCAGGAATCACTTTCTTGGGGCTCATGATGAATAACGAAGAATAAATTTGCAATGAGCACACTCGAAAAACTCACGAAACAACAGTAACTGGCCTTTACGCGTGTTAGAACTCCGTGACGAACAATGGGTCGAAGGCACATGAAAAGCATCATGGGTATCATGGAGATGCAGCTCCCTCCCAGCCAATGGGAGGCCAGTGGGGTGTTGGGAGATAGCCAATGGGAGAGCAAGTCTATTGCGTGCATTGTTTGAATTTTTGAGATTTTACACATTTCATGACATTAATTTTTTTCGTATTCAGAAACGTAAATGCGTTTCATAACTTGGATTTTTCGTTAGTTGGGTCTTTCGTAAGGTGAGGTGATGAGGATGATTTCCTTTCAGCTTTTTCCCTATATCAGGGGTCGCCACAATGAATGTTTCTCACTTTTGAGAGATATATATATATATATATATATATATATATATATATATATATATATATATATATATATATATATATATATATATATATATATAGAGAGAGAGAGAGAGAGAGAGAGAGTATATAGATATGTAGATATATAGAATATATAGATATATAAATATATTTAAACGACTGCTACTTCCACATCTAATCTTTAGTTTAAACATTTTACAACTTGCTGACTTTGTGCATCTTTACCATATAAACAATCACAGTGGTTTTGTTAAGCAGTGACAGGCATTAACTGAAACACTCGTGGACAGTGGAAATAGGGGAGGGGAGAGTGTCAAGTTACCCCTTTTTGCCCTAATTAAAGTGCTTTTGCTCTGGGAGGGTGCTGAGGCCTCATGTAGCTCTAGGAAGAGAAGCATTAACATGGATGAGCAAACCCGGAGGACAAACCAGTATAAATACCTGTACAGGCCATGCATGTGTCACACAGGTGGCCTGATACTGGCAGTGTAGGTGACCACAGTGACATCAGGACAGAGGTAGACAGAGGGATATGAGTTGCCAGGCTTTCAGCAGTACTGACTCATTCAGCACTTTGAGTGGTGATTCAGCTGCTTTGCCTCTGCTTATGCACCATGCTGGAGCTGCTGACTGCCTTCCTGTTACCAGCCACACCGCCAACATTGTGCCTTCAGGTAACCACCATTCAGCACACTCATCTCATTTGTCCTGAATTGAAATGGAAGACAATATAATGGAGAGGCTTTTGACATGTGTGTGCATAGTCTTCAAGCAGTTATAATAACATTGCTCAGAACTGAAGTGTTCTGCTGCTTGCTGTGTTTCTGGGTGAATATTGGCAATGCTGCTGACACTGTAATTTAATTCATTCAATTAGCTAAAAACTTTTGTGCACTGATTGAGCAGTGCTTTGACAAAGAGCTTTGTTATGCGTTGGGGCATGGAGACAAGTTTCAGAGACAGAGAGAGAGAGAGAGAGAGAGAGAGAGAGAGAGAGAGAGAGAGAGAGAGACCGAGAGTGAGATATTAGGGCTTGTGGTGTGAGTTCACTGTTTTTATCATTATTTTTGCTCACACATCTTTCTTCAATCAGTTCATTTTTCTGAGTTACCGAAATGTAAATGCAGTTCAAATTTAAGCTCAGACACGAATGTACATCGACATTGTTTATATTAGTGAAAAATATTGCTTATATCAAGTGTAGTCATTTACTCAAGTGCTTTTCTATTTAGCCACTGTATTTAGTTTGGCTATATTTTTGCACAGTGAACTGGTTAATGTTTACTTCATTTTGACAAGATGGCTGTATAGTGTTGTCTATTTAAAATGTGCACTGTTTGTGTGTGTGTGTGTGTGTGTGTGTGTGTGTGTGTGTGTGTGTGTGTGTGTGTGTGTGTGTGTGTGTGTGTGTGATCATGAAACTGATAGTTTCCAACTACCCAATTTCAAACTAGAATAAATATTTCCATGTCCAAGTTAATTTGTGAATCAATTCCTCAAAATCTTTAGTGCATGCCTGGCAGATAATATCATATTAAAATATGTTCATGTGGTCAACACAATTCAAATACTTCCCAGTTTACACCTTTTTCATGTTCAGTTTTGTGACAAGAGCAAGATCTCATTATTTTCACGTTCGGTTGAGCCTCTGCTAAGGTGTCCACAAGTCCAATAATCACATGAATCGAAGCATATGTGAACGCACAATGAACCACAAGATTTGCATGTAGTGTAAAAATTAGTAAATAAGCATCAGATTAAAAAAAACAAGGATTGATTATATGTGTAAAGTTTCTTGTCCATGCTACATGGTGGATCATGTGCACCCACTAATTACTGATGTATTGGTATTATTGACTTTTGAAAATAAAGAAAAGTTGAACATATCAAACACTATCAATTGGTATTGTGTAACTAATTACATAATTATAGCTAAAGCTATTATTAGTGAATAGAAGGCTATTCATTCTGTAAATGCTCCATGGTGACTTTTTGAGTCATCCTGCTGATAATTTGATGATGATGCTTCTCCAAGGAATATTATTATGCATCTACCAAGCTTTAATGCATACATATGGTATTGGCATTGACAGTATTGAACTCTGTCCAGATGTTGGAATGAAAATTTTTATCATTTTAAAGCCCATTATTTATACTCTGCTAAGTTTTACAGTAAATTAATTTTCTCTTTTTTCTCTAATTAAAAAACGGTAAATGCTGTTTTGAAATGTAAAAGGTCAATGTCATATACAGTATTTCAATAGCAGTTTTGTGATCAGAGCCATATACTTTACCGAATTTGGACTGACAAACACTAGTTGATTTGAATAAGTAAAAATTATAAGCTTTGTTTGAACAGCTGTTGCTTTTATGTAAAAATTACAAAACCAAAGGTAATTTTGCTTTTACATGTTGATGGCTACATTGGCATTTACGTATTCTTTTCATCAGCCATTTACATGTGAAAGTTTTGAATAAATGTCCCTTAGATGCTCAGTGAACTGAGTAATGTTTTTCTCCCACGCAAAGACACAAACAAATATGAGCAATCAAGGACAATGTAGTCCCTAAAAACCAGGGTGGGCCATGCCACATTTTTTTCATTTTGGGAAATTTCAATTATTTACAGCTACCATTTTTTATATATGCTGGTTATATTATAATCATATTATAATGCATGTATGTATACACATAACCAAATTGCATAGAAAATGGTAGCTGTAAGTAATTGAAATTTTCCAAAAACAAATTAAAAAAAGAAAAAGAAAAATGTGGGATGGCCCACCATGGTACCTAGGGGCTCGTATATACACACAAATACATACGTATATAATTACAATCAAAATGCTCCTCTCACAAATTAACTGAACGTACTGTGGTCATGCACAGGCAGCAAGAGGGAGTAGGAATTGTTATGAATCACTGCACCACCTGTCATAAATTTATGAGTTTTTTGTCAAGTGAATGTAGATGTATGTGATTTATCTATCATTGATTAGAACTTCCCCATTAACTGCATTGAATTACTTGTGATCAATTCATAAACTACAAGTTTTATTGTAGTATGTACTCAGTTTTCTCCTCTTATTTAATACAGCTACCCCAAATGTCTTGTTATTAAAGGTTAACTGCAGTGAACAGAAACTGAAGACAGAAATTCTACCTTACTGCAAATCTAGACTTTACCCCAAATTACTTAGTTTGCTATTCCGTTCCCTTCGACATCTCGGGCCTCAAGTACAGTTAAAACAAAAAACAAACCAGAAAACTCCCTTATCCTGAATAGACATGAGCAGTGCCAAACAGCAATGATATACATGCACATTTGTGATTTATTTAGTGTGCAAGCATTTCTGACTATTCAAACATCCTCAAAACACTTCAACTAGACTACTGCAAAGAGCCAAAGATGATTTTTTTTTTTTTTTGACTGTATTTGAGTCAAGAGATGGAGCCACTAAATTATTTCAATTTTGCTAACACTCTAAAGTATTTAATTTCCCCGTAACTCTGCCATACATATTAAAGTCCATGAACTATCAGTGCACTTTCCCAGTAGAATATGCAGGGTCTTGCCACACTTCTGGTTTCTGCACACCACTTACAATTTATATCTCTATAAGTTTAGAGAGCGCTTCACTTTTTTCTTCAATCAATGTCTGACAGTCATTTAATTCCAGTTTCTCTGGTGGAATTCCAAATACCTCATTTTACTAAATGTTGTGTTAATTAGGAGAAAACCTGATCCAAATGTTATTTGGTGAGGAAAATAAAACAAAATTAAAAAAAAAAAAACACTGCTCTGGTCATCACTATCCCCTGGCATTAGTTCTAGTTTAAATGGAAAAACAGTGATGGTTGAAACTAAAACTTGATTGGACTACAAAAAGAGTTAAATGGAAATGTTTTGAGTTCGAAAAAGATGGGTTCCGTTCTGGCTTTAATGGCAGAAAGATATACAGTAGTGAGTGTCCTTCTTAAAATATTAAAAATGGCAGTTCATAAGAAAATTCAAGCTCCAGACATGGAGGACAGCAAAGTTACAGATTGGTAGAGAGTAAAAACGATTCCCATCATCAACTTTTTTGACTGTCACTCAATAACTGTTGGATGTCATAAAGTGACCTACAAAAAGCTGAAGACTTTACTATAAAAGCAAGCTTTGAAACAGGCTGGGTGGGTTGAAATCATGCAAAGAAAAAAATCATGCGAAGAAAAAAAAAAGTGGGGGGGTCATTATTGATGAGAATCAAAGCATAGCCGGGCTAAAGTTTGTGAAAGACCATATGCATCTGACCTTAGATGACTGGAGCAAGGTCATCTTCTCAGAGTCCAATTTTCACCTGCTCATCTAATAGTAAATCTAACACAAGCCACAGTGTCTCACTCCTACTATGACATTTGATGGAGGATGGGTGATGATCTGGTGGTGGGGCAAACTTTTGTTTGTGAAGGGGGAAGGATCAAGCTTTGTACAAAGTTATCCAGGAAGAAAACTTCATCCCTGACAGAAGAAGTCCCTGTCATATCCATTCATTCATTCTCTCATAGTCTTGAGGAAGCTGGTGCCCATCTCAGCTGACTCTGGGTGAGGGAAAAGTACACCCTGGACACCTCACCATGCCATCGCACTTCAGAAACACACTGAAGCCATCTAATGGCCTACACTTTACAGACGACAGCGATGGTTCTGTTATATGCCTCTTGCCACAGACAGTGAGAGACATAGCTGGCTTTGGATAACCCAGTTACTTGCAACAGGGGGCATCAGTGACAATTAGGTTACAGTGGACCTTGAACCCATGATCTTCAGATCAGTAAGCCAGTGCCCTACCACCGAGCCATTACTAGCCTCCAAAGTTGAGCATGATCTTGATTTCTATGGATTATTCAGAGTTTAAAACATTGACCAATTGACATTTTTTTTAAGCTGAAAGTTAGTTTTCAAAGAGAAATTACAATATTTTTATGTGAAATTTGGGGGTTGTTTATGAGACATAAAACACATACAGTACTTATAAATAGTAAAACCAGAGAATATATATATATATATATATATATATATATATATATATATCCGTGTGAAGGCACCGAGGCACATCTGTCATTCTTCTTATAATTTTGTTTTTTGCATTTACAACCATTTCCTCTGCTTATATTCAAAGTTCCCTCAGGTCTCCCCCTGGTCCAGTCATCTAAGCGCTCTCACATGCATCTGTCCACTTCCGCCCTGAGTAATGCCTCAGCCGGACTGCACTACTCCATGCCTCCATGTCCCTATAGCAACCAGCAGACTACCTACGGCATGATGGCAGGTGCATTATGTCACTTTAGTGTTCAGCTTCATCAGGGCTTACATCAGAAGCCTTCATTCAAAGCATGATTGAATGCTTTGAGTGATAGCAATCAATGTTACTCTTTGAGTGTGACTGTTTGATGATAACAGCACAGGTTTTCTGTCCTCAGCACAGGAAATGCTCTCAGCCAGCATCTCTCAGACACGCATCCTACAGACTTGCAGTGTCCCACACAATATGGTCAATGGAGCCAACTCACTTCAAGGTCAGTCTTCAGAGTAGAACATGAATAAAGCCATTGTTTCTGTTTTTGTTTGAACTGTTTAAGACACTGGCACCCACGAATATCACAATGACAATCCAGAAAAGATTTTTGGGGCGTATCACTTAATTTGAAAACTTTAAATAACTGTTTATTGTAGCTGTAATTGCAGATTATTTAGAAAGGAAAAACTCTAAGACCCCACAATGTCCGGTGAACTGTTCAGGCTGTACCTCGCCCTCATCCAAAGTGGGCTAAGATGGGCGCCAACCTCCCCGAGACCCTAATTAGGATTAAGAGTCTTAGAAAATAAATGAATAAAACTATAAGAGTAGAATCTGGACTTAAAAGTGTGAGTAGGCTTCCCCCTAGTGTCTATAGGAAGGATTAATATTATAAAAAAGTTTATGAATAATATGGGTGAAGTACAGTACACTATAAAGAAGTAGACATTGAACAATTTGTCAGTTAATTGTGAAGAGAAAGAATTTATAAATATAGTTAATAACATATTTGACTTGTCCCTTTAAGTTAGAATTTAATGAAATGCAAATCACACTGTCCCCCGTCACCCGACCCCTGAATAAGAGGAAGAAGAAGAAGAAGAAGAAGAAGAAGAAGAAGGTCACACTAACCTAAAACTAGTAATAAGTTTAGATATAATGATTGCTCTGTGATGGCCTGGCGAGCTGTCCAGGGTGTACTCTGCCCTCACCCAGAGTCGGCTGAGATGGGCGCCAGCCTCCCCGAAACCCTAATTTAGATTAAGCGGTTTCGAAAATGAATGAAAAGGATGAATGAATAATGATTGCTGCAGAGAAATAATGTTCTGTAATGCCCGGGATATCTGATTCTGTAGCCATAATAATATTACAGATATTCACATAATCAGTCTAATATTTAAATCGTTGGTTTATGTGGATAATATGTTTATTTATAGTTTAATAATTACCTATATTATTATAATATTATACATAATACTGATTAGATTTGTTTTACAGATAAATGGATCACTAGTTCAAACCGACTGAGAATTTCTAATTTCAGGAAAACCAGTATCACATACCAAATGTCTCCAACCAACCCAGAAAAGATGAAGCACTTTCTAGCATAAAAAAGATTTCCTAAAGTGTCAGCAAAAATAATGACTTGACTTGTAAGGGGAAGCAATCTCCAAGTCTATCCACAAGAGGGAAGCACAGTCCCTTAAAACAATTTATACCAACTACTGTAGTTACTATATATGCTATAGGGGGCAGTGGTGACCTGGTGGTATAGGGTGCTGGATCGCTGATCCTAAGGTTGACGGTTCGAATCCCACTCTCCACAAGGTTTTTCACTGTCCCCCCCAGTGCAGTGTCAGTATCAAAGGCCGGCCATGTCTCTCACTGTCTATGGCGAGAGGTTCATGTAAAAGAACCATTGCTGACTTTCGTAAAGAGTAGCTGCAAAGTCGTCAGCATTTTTCTGTCCCTTGCTAAAGGGTTGTGTCAGGAAGAGCATCTGACGTAAAAACCTACGCCAAATCGAATATGCGAATCATTCGCTGTGGCGATTCCTGATAAAGGGAAAACGCCGAAAGGAAATCTCTACTGTAGTTATATACCATGACAATGAGTTAGTTATAGCCAACCTTATTTATTTCTCAGCTGCTAAGATACACACCATGGTACCATCATTAATTTCTCTTACGTTTTCTTACCCTAAGGAGCCCTGGGTCCATGTCTGTATAAGTTCCCTGAGCACAGCCTGGCTGGAGGTTCATGTACTCTGTCCCACAGCTTCTCTGCACTGCCACAGGCTCTGTTCACAGATGAGCCCACATTGGGAGACATTAAACAGGAGCTGAGGAGAAAAAATCGAGCTCCAGAAGAACCAACAGATATGGACTCACCCCAAATCCGTGAGCTCGAGAAGTTTGCCAATGACTTCAAATTACGTAGAATCAAACTTGGTCAGTATTTCAGAGTGATACTGTTGTTAATTTACTTGTCACTTGCTAAAAGTCTGGAAGGGCATCGGACGTGAAAACCTATGCCAAATCAAACGTGCGAATCATAAAGGGATAAAGGGAAAGCCGAAAGGAACTCTCACTGTTGTTAATTTTACTGTTATTGATAATAGTATTGGCTTTAATTAAATCAAGTCATAATACAAAAGAAAGCCCATGGTTTCTAGTTTCATGCATGGATCTCCAGATGTAGACTATAAAATCCTTATGTGAATCAAATTCATTCATTCATTCATTTTCTGTAACCGCTTAATCCTAATTAGGGTATGCCCATCCCAGCCGACTCCGGTCAAGGGCAGAAAACACCCTGGACAGCTCACAGGCCATCACAGGGCAGAAACACGTGGACATCTATGCAGCTACTCTCGTCAAAAGTCAGCAATTGTTCTTTTACATGCCTCACACCATAGACAGTGAGAGACATGGCCGGCCTTTGATAACCCAGTTGGCTGCACTGGGGCCCATAAAACTTGTGGTTGCTAAATATTCATCCTTGTTGCTGTGAAAACACCAAAACTAATTCAGATGCGACTACAATAATGTGGAAAAGTTCAGGGGGTGAACATAGTAACGCAATGAAATATTAATACAAGAAAGTAATAAAAACCTAATATCTGATATATTGATAATGTTTGATAAGTTATAAACTTTGCAGGTTACACTCAAACTAATGTTGGAGAGGCTTTGGCAGCTGTACACGGCTCTGAGTTCAGTCAGACCACCATCTGTCGCTTTGAGAACCTACAGCTCAGTTTCAAAAATGCTTGCAAGCTGAAGTCCATACTTGCCAAATGGTTGGAGGAGGCTGAGCAGGCTGGTGGTGAGTGATCAACAAGAGCAGCTTACACCGAAACACCTATTATACAGTCATACAGAATTCCACTACTGTATTCTGACTCATTAAAAGTTCAAAGTATTCTGTGAGTCCACAGAGAGAAAGAGAGAAGTAAATATCCAGGCACATGCAGGCTCAACTATTTTCAAAAGGCAAGTTTCAAAAACCATGTATCATGCTCAGATATATCTCTATTTCCTTTCCATCCATAGCATTATTTAATGACAAAATGGGGCTACAGGAACGCAAACGGAAGCGAAGAACTACCATCAGGTACTGCAGATTCATCCGCAAATCTCTAAGTTCTCTCAGATTTTCAATATTTTAAAACTATGTTCACCAGAAATGTGTTTTTGTATTTTCTCAGTCTGGGAGCAAAGGAGGCACTGGAGAGAAATTTTGTGGAGAAGAGTAAGCCATCTTCACAGGAAATTGTACGCATGGCTGAGGGACTCCATTTGGAGAAGGAGGTGGTGCGTGTTTGGTTTTGCAACCGCAGACAAAGGGAGAAACGAGTGAAGACGAGTCTACACCACAGCACTTTCATGACCAAAGATACTGTTGGTAGACATGATAGATGATGATGATGATGATGATGATGATGATGATGATGATGATGGTGATGATGATGATAGATGATGATGATGTGGTATAAAGGCACTTAGACCTTTTACCTCTCAACTTCTCAAAGTACAGAAGTTTCATGTGGTAGAGAATGGAATGATATTCCTCAAAGTATTATACTGTACAATAATGCATTCTGACATTGTACAGTGTCAACCTGTGTGATCAGAACTGAACATCATGCCTCTACATTTTGAGTTACAATTATACTGTTTATATAATACTTGTGAGAATTTTCTTAGGTTTTTTTTTTTTTTTTTTTTTTTTTTTTTTACTTGGATGAACAAATGCTTTGCCAAGGTGTGTAACAAAGCATTTTAATATCATACGTTATTTAAGGTAATTTATTCAGGTCTGAATTTTGCAGTAATTGCTAATACAATGTAAAAACGTAAACTTATTTATAAATGAAAGTGAAATATTAATCATGCTATTAAATGCACTTTAACACAAACTGAGGGACAATCAAAACACATGTATAACGTGACTTCATTGGTGGGTGCAAAGGTCATGTGGGTGTTTGAAGATTAATTTTAATCACACTGGCATTAAAAAGAGGCTGACAAAAATGTTCTACAAAATTTACAACAGTCATACAGCAAAAATAAAGTGTATATATACACACACACACACACACACACACACACACACACACACACAGTGAGAGAGAGAGAGAGAGAGAGAGAGAGAGAGAGAGAGAGAGAGAGAGAGAGAGAGAGAAACTGCCTCAAGTGTGTGTTGGGGTGTGTTGTTTGGATAATTTACTCCTCCAGGTGTGTGGAGAAATGGCACCGGTTCTTTCTCTGTCCCCACTGGGCTTTATTGTGGAATATTTATGGTAATGTTCTGAAATCCTAAGGGTATGAACACATTCAAAAGGACTTTCTCACCCATATTCATGAAATATCATGAGCTATGTCATCAGCAGCTTCCTGTCCCCACTTGCAATAAACAAAACATTATTTGTGATTTACAGAGTTGAATTTACACTTAAGAATACTGCTGTGTGTGAGAGACAGATTTGGGGGTTACATTCATACATTTATTCA